>CM068374.1:188008262-189208262 GCA_034769895.1 Magicicada septendecula | reverse complement strand
TCGCTCAGTATCGGGTGAATTGGTGGGAACATCTTTGCCTAATGGATGACTGCCGTATACCCAAACAACTATGGAATTAAAAGCCGAGGGGACGGAGAGGTGTGGGACGTCCAAGGAAGTGCTGGAGTGGCCATCTGTAATATTTATAAGGTAAGATACCCGCTTAGAGAATTTTAAGACACTTCAAGATTGCGTGGAAGGTGTACGACTAATACACCTTATTAAACTGATAACTAAATTCACCCTGAGATTGATAAAATTTACATATCAATTAATAATAAACTATTAGGGAAATTAATAAGCATTGTGTGTTTAACATATGTGAGAAGAGGACAACAAGACGAAGAGGACGACGGAAGAAGAGGACGCCAGGACGGGAGTGGCTGTAGGAAGCGGAGGATTGCACATACTGAGGTCGTAGCCTCAATCAAGTAAAACAGATATATTTCGAACATTATAAACTATTCTTGCGAATTACAATACATGACAATTTATGATACAATATACCTCTTTAAAAACTATATTTGTGTGAATATTAAATAATTTTTCATCTCCTCCATAATAGACTTGTTTGTGATTTTTACACACTCACTATATCCTTATTAGTATAATAAAATTTTGATTTTTGCATAAGGATCTTTGCACAAGGATATTTTTTTATACTATTGCATAATATCCTTATGCAACAGATCAAAATTATATTATACTAATAAGTACATAGTGAGTGTGTAAAAATCGCAAACAAGTCTATTATGGAGGAGATGAAAAATTATTTATTATACACACAAATATAATTTTTAAAGAGGTATATTGTATTATAATTCTATCTAAATAAATGACCCACTCGGCTCTGTACGCGGAACGTCGTACCGAATACCAAGGACTATGTTAAGTTATAGTTTTCTATGTTCGCTCGAGAATAACTCTCACACGCACGAGCACAACTTCACCTTGCAACTTCTACAGACAGACTGTCCCGATCTTTACTCTACAGAGAATGAATGTTGCTGAATTTAGTTTATTCCGATTGGCTAAACCCAAGTCACATGATTAATGTTTTCATCAGATATAACCTTTTCCAGAAAGAGTTTGTATAAATATGCACTAACTTGCATTGAATTATCTACAAATTTTGTTGACCCTATTAATGATAAGTTTTTCAAATTGAGATTTCCTACTTAAAAAACCATATTTCTAAAATAGTTACGAACCATAGAGTACACATAAATTAAAGCTATTCACATAAAAAATTTATTGTCAAAGTTTCACGTCGATCGGATAATTACCGCGGAAGATATAGCGATCACAGGTTATCACACACGCACACAGGCACAAATTCACTCAAAAAATACATGACAATAAAGAACATCTTTTTACGGAGAATTTGGTGTACCTTATATGCTTATACATTTCTAAATACAAAACTTATGACTAAAAGACCAAGTATTACATAAACCAATTTAAACATGAAAGTGCTCGTCATCCATGTGCTCTGATATAAACAACATAGCTTATCATCTCTTGTTCCGTTGCAGGATTAACCCCACCACGTGTAAAAAAAATTTTTTAAATGTAATTTAACCATTTTTTTTTCTTCCTAACCTACCACCAACTTATTTTATTTTTTTTCTATAACACCAACTTAGTCCGAAAAAGAACCCTTCGTCAACAATTTTTTTTTACCAAGACACGAATGTTAAACTGATTTTTCAGCAAATTTATAATTATAATATAATTACAATTATATATCACAATTGTATTATTATATCATAATTGTAATATGTATTATAATTGTGTGTGTGTGTGTGTGTGTGTGTGTGTGTGTGTGTGTGTGTGTGTGTGCGTGCGAGTGCGTGCGTGTGCGTGCGTGTTTAGTTATCATATATGAGTATCTGAGTTGTATGCTCATACTAGCGGAAGCATAATGAGAAAATAAAGAAAATGAATGTAGGATTACTAAAGTGACAAGAATTGACAAGAATGAAGGCTTCGTTAACACATTCTTGGAAGGAAAACTGTGAGAACAAGTAAACTCATTTAATAGTTTATGGAGTGCGGTGATGTAGAGTAAAAGCTGTGCGGACGAAATTAGAAGTAGGATGTCTATGAAAGCATCTATAAAAGAAGTAGATCTTTCAAAGGGAAAAATATTGATGAGAGCCAGAAAGACTGTGATTGAGATGAGAAAGAGATTTGCTAAATGCTCTATTTGAAGTGAAATAAAGGTACCCAGAGTGCTTCGAAATGTGGTTGTAGAGAAGAAAGGGTTAGATAAAATAAATTGATAGAGTGAGAGACGATGAAGTATTGACGAGAATAGGAGAAGAAAGAAACCTGCTAAAAGTAATAATAAAGTAAGAAACCTCTTGTTTGGGGAACATATTGGATAGAAACTGTTTGCAGATGTGTCTTCCAGACCATTTTATGATTGGTCACTCTACAATTGACACTTCGTTGTTTGCGGACGATCAGGCTATTCTGTCGGACTCTGAAAACAGATTGCAGATGGGTATACCTTTGTTATGGAATTTGCAAAGACTCTTGATTACAGATATCTACAATTAAAACCAAGGTGATGGCTTTTTGTGGAACTGATCCCGCACGAGAAAAATTGTTATAAGTTAGATGGTATTGTCCTGGAACAAGTTAGCAGTTTTGAATACCTGAGCTACAGTGTGTTTTATAATGCAAGCAATGACGTAGTGGATAAGTTGCATAAGTTGAACCTTATGTGCGGGACCATCAGGCGAACTCTTAAGTTAGCAAGTAAAGGAACACGCCTAAAATTCTACAAAGTGATGGCTCTTCCCACACTTCTTTATGGGTCTGAGAATTGGACTTTAACGAAAGGCCAGGCCAGTCCCATCCAAGCAGCTCAAATGAGATTTCTCAGGCACCTGGCAGGGTATATTCTCCATGATCCTAGAAGAAACACAGGCATACGGCAGGAACTGAATATTATAAGTATACTCGACAAAATCGCCCAGTATCGGCTGAATTGGTGGGAACATCTTTGCCGAATGGATGATTGCCGTATCCCCAAACAACTATGGAATTAAAAGCCGAGTGGACGGAGAGGTGTGGGACGTCCAAGGAAGTGCTGGAGTGGCCATCTGTAACATTTATAAGGTAAGATATCCGCTTAGGGAATTTTAAGACACTTCAAGATTGCGTGGAAGGTGTACGACTAATACACCTTATTAAATTGCTACCAATAGTCACCCTGAGATTGATAAAATTTACATATCAATTAATAATAAACTATTATAGGGAAATTAATAAGCATTGTGTGTTTAACATATGTGAGAAGAGGACAACAAGACGAAGAGGACGACGGAAGAAGAGGACGCCAGGACGGGAATGGCTGTAGGAAGCGGAGGATTGCACATACTGAGGTCGTAGCCTCAATCAAGTAAAACCGATATATTTCGAACATTATAAACTATTATTGCAAATTACAATACATGACAATTTATAATACAATATACCTCTTTAAAAACTATATTTGTGTGTATAATAAATAATTTTTCATCTCCTCCATAATAGACTTGTTTGTGATTTTTACACACTCACTATATCCTTATTAGTATAATAAAATTTTGATTTGTTGCATACAATATTTGCATAAGGATATTTTTTTATACTATTGCATAATATCCTTATGCAACATATCAAAATTTTTTTATAATAATAAGTACATAGTGAGTGTGTAAAAATCACAAACAAGTCTATTATGGAGGAGATGAAAAATTATTTATTATACACACAAATATAGTTTTTAAAGAGGTATATTGTATTATAATTCTATCTAAATTATTGACCCCCTCGGCTCTGTACGCAGAACTTAGTACCGAATACCAAGGGCTATGTTAAGTTATAGTTTTCTATGTTCGCTCGAGAATAACTCTCACACGCACGAGCACAACTTCACCTTGCAACTTCTACAGACAGACTGTCCCGATCTTTACTCTTCAGAGAATGAATGTTACTGATTTTAATGTATTCCGATTGGCTAAACCCAAGTCACATGATTAATGCTTTCATCAGACATAACCTTTTCCAGAAAGAGTTTGTATAAATATGCACTAACTTGCATTGAATTATCTACAAATTTTGTTGACCCTATTAATGATAAGTGTTTCAAATTGAGATTTCCTACTTAAAAAACCATATTTCTAAAATAGTTATGAACCATAGAGTACACTTAAATTAAAGCTATTCACATAAAATATTTATTGTCAAATTTTCACGTCGATTGGTTAATTACCGCGGAAGATATAGCGATCACACGTTATCACACACGCACACGGGCACAAATTCACTCAAAAAATACATGACAATAAAGAACACCTTTTTACGGAGAATTTGGTGTACCTTAAATGCTTATACATTTCTAAATACAAAACTTATGACTAAAAGACCAAGTATTACATAAACCAATTTAAACATGAAAATGCTCGTCATCCATGTGCTCTGATATAAACAACATAGCTTATCATCCTGTGTTCCGTTGCAGGATTAACCCCACCACGTGTAAAAAAAATTTTTTAAATGTAATTTAACCATTTTTTTTCTTCCTAACCTACCACCAACTTATTTTATTTTTTTCTATAACACCAACTTAGTCCGAAAAAGAACCCTTCGTCAACAATTTTTTTTTTACCTTCAGATAAAAGACACGAATGTTAAACTGATTTTTCAGCAAATTTATAATTATAATAGAATTACAATTATATATTACAATTGTATTATTTTTTCATAATTGTAATTTGTATTATACTTGTGTGTGTGTGTGTGTGTGTGTGTGTGTGTGTGTGTGTGTGTGTGTGCGCGCGTGTGCGTGCGTGTTTAGTAATCATATATGAATATCTGAGTTTTATGCTTATACTAGCGGAAGCATAATGAGAAAATAAAGAAAATAAATGTAGGATTACTAAAGTGACAAGAATTGACAAGAATGAAGGCTTCGTTAACACATTCTTGGACGGAAAACTGTGAGAACAAGTAAACTCATGTAATAGTTTATGGAGTGCGGTGATGTAGAGTAAAAGCTGTGCGGACGAAATTAGAAGTAGGATGTCTATGAAAGCATCTATAAAAGAAGTAGATCTTTCAAAGGGAAAAACATTCATGAGAGCCAGAAAGACTGTGTTTGAGATGAGAAAGAGATTTGCTAAATGCTCTATTTGAAGTGAAATAAAGGTACTCAGAGTGCTTCGAAATGTGGTTGTAGAGAAGAAAGGGTTAGATAAAATGAATTGATAGAGTGAGAGACGATGAAGTATTGACGAGAATAGGAGAAGAAAGAAACCTGCTAAAAGTAATAATAAAGTAAGAAACCTCTTGTTTGGGGAACATATTGGATAGAAACTGTCTGCAGATGTGTCTTCCAGACCATTTTATGATTGGTCACTCTACAATTGACACTTCGTTGTTTGCGGACGATCAGGCTATTCTGTCGGACTCTGAAAACAGATTGCAGATGGGTATATATTTGTTAATTGGAATTTGCAAAGTCTCTGGATTACAGATATCTACAATTAAAACCAAGGTGATGGCTTTTTGTGGAACTGCTCCCGCACGAGAAAAATTGTTATAGATGGAATTGTCCTGGAACAAGTTAGCAGTTTTGAATACCTGAGCTACAGTGTGTTTTATAATGCAAGCAACGACGTAGTGGATAAGTTGCATAAGTTGAACCTTATGTGCGGGACCATCAGGCGAACTCTCAAGTTAGCAAGTAAAGGAACACGCCTAAAATTCAACAAGGTGATGGCACTTCACACACTTCTTTATGGGTCTGAGAATTGGACTTTAACGAAAGGCCAGGCCAGTCGCATCCAAGCAGCTGAAATGAGATTTCTCAGGCACGTGGCTGAGTATATTCTCCATGATCATAGAAGAAACACAGGCATACGGCAGGAAATGAATATTATAAGTATACTGGACAGAATCGCTCAGTATCGGGTGAATTGGTGGGAACATCTTTGCCTACTGGATGACTGCCGTATACCCAAACAACTATGGAATTAAAAGCCGAGGGGACGGAGAGGTGTGGGACGTCCAAGGAAGTGCTGGAGTGGCCATCTGTAATATTTATAAGGTAAGATACCCGCTTAGAGAATTTTAAGACACTTCAAGATTGCGTGGAAGGTGTACGACTAATACACCTTATTAAACTGATACCTATATTCACCCTGAGATTGATAAAATTTACATATCAATTAATAATAAACTATTAGGGAAATTAATAAGCATTGTGTGTTTAACATATGTGAGAAGAGGACAACAAGACGAAGAGGACGACGGACGAAGAGGACGACGGAAGAAGAGGACGCCAGGACGGGAATGGCTGTAGGAAGCGGAGGATTGCACATACTGAGGTCGTAGCCTCAATCAAATAAAACAGATATATTTCGAACATTATAAACTATTCTTGCGAATTATAATACATGACAATTTATGATACAATATACCTCTTTAAAAACTATATTTGTGTGAATATTAAATAATTTTTCATCTCCTCCATAATAGACTTGTTTGTGATTTTTACACACTCACTATATCCTTATTAGTATAATAAAATTTTGATTTGTTGCATACGATATTTGCACAAGGATATTTTTTTATACTATTGCATAATATCCTTATGCAACAGATCAAAATTATATTATACTAATAAGTACATTGTGAGTGTGTAAAAATCACAAACAAGTCTATTATGGAGGAGATGAAAAATTATTTATTATACACACAAATATAATTTTTAAAGAGGTATATTGTATTATAATTCTATCTAAATAAATGACCCACTCGGCTCTGTACGCGGAACGTCGTACCGAATACCAAGGACTATGTTAAGTTATAGTTTTCTATGTTCGCTCGAGAATAACTCTCACACGCACGAGCACAACTTCACCTTGCAACTTCTACAGACAGACTGTCCCGATCTTTACTCTACAGAGAATGAATGTTACTGAATTTAGTGTATTCCGATTGGCTAAACCCAAGTCACATGATTAATGTTTTCATCAGACATAACCTTTTCCAGAAAGAGTTTGTATAAATATGCACTAACTTGCATTGAATTATCTACAAATTTTGATGACCCTATTAATGATAAGTTTTTTAAATTGAGATTTCCTACTTAAAAAACCATATTTCTAAAATAGTTATGAACCATAGAGTACACATAAATTAAAGCTATTCACATAAAAAATTTATTGTCAAAGTTTCACGTCGATCGGATAATTACCGCGGAAGATATAGCGATCACAGGTTATCACACACGCACACAGGCACAAATTCACTCAAAAAATACATGACAATAAAGAACATCTTTTTACGGAGAATTTGGTGTACCTTAAATTCTTATACATTTCTAAATACAAAACTTATGACTAAAAGACCAAGTATTACATAAACCAATTTAAACATGAAAATGCTCGTCATCCATGTTCTCTGATATAAACAACATAGCTTATCATCTCTTGTTCCGTTGCAGGATTAACCCCACCACGTGTAAAAAAAATTTTTTAAATGTAATTTAACCATTTTTTTTTCTTCCTAACCTACCACCAACTTATTTTATTTTTTTTCTATAACACCAACTTAGTCCGAAAAAGAACCCTTCGTCAACAATTTTTTTTTACCTTCAGATAAAAGACACGAATGTTAAACTGATTTTTCAGCAAATTTATAATTATAATATAATTACAATTATATATCACAATTGTATTATTATATCATAATTGTAATTTGTATTATAATTTTGTGTGTGTGTGTGTGTGTGTGTGTGTGTGTGTGTGTGTGTGTGTGTGTGTGTGTGTGTGTGTGTGTGTGTGTGTGTGCGTGTGCGTGCGTGTTTAGTTATCATATATGAGTATCTGAGTATTATGCTCATACTAGCGGAAGCATAATGAGAAAATAAAGAAAATAAATGTAGGATTACTAAAGTGACAAGAATTGACAAGAATGAAGGCTTCGTTAACACATTCTTGGAAGGAAAACTGTGAGAACAAGTAAACTCATTTAATAGTTTATGGAGTGCGGTGATGTAGAGTAAAAGCTGTGCGGACGAAATTAGAAGTAGGATGTCTATGAAAGCATCTATAAAAGAAGTAGATCTTTCAAAGGGAAAAATATTGATGAGAGCCAGAAAGACTGTGATTGAGATGAGAAAGAGATTTGCTAAATGCTCTATTTGAAGTGAAATAAAGGTACCCAGAGTGCTTCGAAATGTGGTTGTAGAGAAGAAAGGGTTAGATAAAATGAATTGATAGAGTGAGAGACGATGAAGTATTGACGAGAATAGGAGAAGAAAGAAACCTGCTAAAAGTAATAATAAAGTAAGAAACCTCTTGTTTGGGGAACATATTGGATAGAAACTGTTTGCAGATGTGTCTTCCAGACCATTTTATGATTGGTCACTCTACAATTGACACTTCGTTGTTTGCGGACGATCAGGCTATTCTGTCGGACTCTGAAAACAGATTGCAGATGGGTATACATTTGTTAAATGGAATCTGCAAAGTCTCTGGATTACAGATATCTACAATTAAAACCAAGGTGATGGCTTTTTGTGGAACTGCTCCCGCACGAGAAAAATTGTTATAGATGGAATTGTCCTGGAACAAGTTAGCAGTTTTGAATACCTGAGCTACAGTGTGTTTTATAATGCAAGCAACGACGTAGTGGATAAGTTGCATAAGTTGAACCTTATGTGCGGGACCATCAGGCGAACTCTCAAGTTAGCAAGTAAAGGAACACGCCTAAAATTCAACAAGGTGATGGCACTTCACACACTTCTTTATGGGTCTGAGAATTGGACTTTAACGAAAGGCCAGGCCAGTCGCATCCAAGCAGCTGAAATGAGATTTCTCAGGCACGTGGCTGAGTATATTCTCCATGATCATAGAAGAAACACAGGCATACGGCAGGAAATGAATATTATAAGTATACTGGACAGAATCGCTCAGTATCGGGTGAATTGGTGGGAACATCTTTGCCTACTGGATGACTGCCGTATACCCAAACAACTATGGAATTAAAAGCCGAGGGGACGGAGAGGTGTGGGACGTCCAAGGAAGTGCTGGAGTGGCCATCTGTAATATTTATAAGGTAAGATACCCGCTTAAAGAATTTTAAGACACTTCAAGATTGCGTGGAAGGTGTTCGACTAATACACCTTATTAAACTGATAACTATATTCACCCTGAGATTGATAAAATTTACATATCAATTAATAATAAACTATTAGGGAAATTAATAAGCATTGTGTGTTTAACATATGTGAGAAGAGGACAACAAGACGAAGAGGACGACGGAAGAAGAGGACGCCAGGACGGGAATGGCTGTAGGAAGCGGAGGATTGCACATACTGAGGTCGTAGCCTCAATCAAGTAAAACCGATATATTTCGAACATTATAAACTATTATTGCAAATTACAATACATGACAATTTATAATACAATATACCTCTTTAAAAACTATATTTGTGTGTATAATAAATAATTTTTCATCTTATCCATAATAGACTTGTTTGTGTTTTTTACACACTCACTATATCCTTATTAGTATAATAAAATTTTGATTTGTTGCATACGATATTTGCATAAGGATATTTTTTTATACTATTGCATAATATCCTTATGCAACATATCAAAATTTTATTATAATAATAAGTACATAGTGAGTGTGTAAAAATCACAAACAAGTCTATTATGGAGGAGATGAAAAATTATTTATTATACACACAAATATAGTTTTTAAAGAGGTATATTGTATTATAATTCTATCTAAATTATTGACCCCCTCGGCTCTGTACGCAGAACTTAGTACCGAATACCAAGGGCTATGTTAAGTTATAGTTTTCTATGTTCGCTCGAGAATAACTCTCACACGCACGAGCACAACTTCACCTTGCAACTTCTACAGACAGGCTGTCCCGACCTTTACTCTTCAGAGAATGAATGTTACTGAATTTAGTGTATTCCGATTGGCTAAATCCAAGTCACATGGTTAATGCTTTCATCAGACATAACCTTTTCCAGAAAGAGTTTTTATAAATATGCACTAACTTGCATTGAATTATCTACAAATTTTGTTGACCCTATTAATGATAAGTGTTTCAAATTGAGATTTCCTACTAAATAAACCATATTTCTAAAATAGTTATGAACCATAGAGAGTGCACTTAAATTAAAGCTATTTACATAAACAATTTATTGTCAAAGTTTCACGTCGATCGGTTAATTACCGCGGAAGATATAGCGATCACACGTTATCACACACGCACACGGGCACAAATTCGCTCAAAAAATACATGACAATAAAGAACATCTTTTTACGGAGAATTTGGTGTACCCTAAATGCTTATCCATTTCAAAATACAAAAATTATGGCTAAAAGACAAAGTATTACATAAACCAATTCAAACATGAAAATGCTCGTCATCCATGTGCTCTCATATAAACAACATAGCTTATCATCCTGTGTTCCGTTGCAGGATTAACCCCACCACGTGTAAAAAAAATTTTTTTAATGTAATTTAACCATTTTTTTTCTTCCTAACCTACCACCAACTTATTTTATTTTTTTCTATAACACCAACTTAGTCCGAAAAAGAACCCTTCGTCAACAATTTTTTTTTTACCTTCAGATAAAAGACACGAATGTTAAACTGATTTTTCAGCAAATTTATAATTATAATAGAATTACAATTATATATTACAATTGTATTATTTTTTCATAATTGTAATTTGTATTATACTTGTGTGTGTGTGTGTGTGTGTGTGTGTGTGTGTGTGTGTGTGTGTGTGTGTGTGTGTGTGTGTGTGTGTGTGTGTGCGCGCGCGCGTGTGCGTGCGTGTTTAGTAATCATATATGAATATCTGAGTTTTATGCTTATACTAGCGGAAGCATAATGAGAAAATAAAGAAAATAAATGTAGGATTACTAAAGTGACAAGAATTGACAAGAATGAAGGCTTCGTTAACACAATCTTGGACGGAAAACTGTGAGAACAAGTAAACTCATGTAATAGTTTATGGAGTGCGGTGATGTAGAGTAAAAGCTGTGCGGACGAAATTAGAAGTAGCATGTCTATGAAAGCATCTATAAAAGAAGTAGATCTTTCAAAGGGAAAAACATTGATGAGAGCCAGAAAGACTGTGTTTGAGATGAGAAAGAGATTTGCTAAATGCTCTATTTGAAGTGAAATAAAGGTACTCAGAGTGCTTCGAAATGTGGTTGTAGAGAAGAAAGGGTTAGATAAAATGAATTGATAGAGTGAGAGACGATGAAGTATTGTCGAGAATAGGAGAAGAAAGAAACCTGCTAAAAGTAATAATAAAGTAAGAAACCTCTTGTTTGGGGAACATATTGGATAGAAACTGTCTGCAGATGTGTCTTCCAGACCATTTTATGATTGGTCACTCTACAATTGACACTTCGTTGTTTGCGGACGATCAGGCTATTCTGTCGGACTCTGAAAACAGATTGCAGATGGGTATACATTTGTTAATTGGAATTTGCAAAGTCTCTGGATTACAGATATCTACAATTAAAACCAAGGTGATGGCTTTTTGTGGAACTGCTCCCGCACGAGAAAAATTGTTATAGATGGAATTGTCCTGGAACAAGTTAGCAGTTTTGAATACCTGAGCTACAGTGTGTTTTATAATGCAAGCAACGACGTAGTGGATAAGTTGCATAAGTTGAACCTTATGTGCGGGACCATCAGGCGAACTCTCAAGTTAGCAAGTAAAGGAACACGCCTAAAATTCAACAAGGTGATGGCACTTCACACACTTCTTTATGGGTCTGAGAATTGGACTTTAACGAAAGGCCAGGCCAGTCGCATCCAAGCAGCTGAAATGAGATTTCTCAGGCACGTGGCTGAGTATATTCTCCATGATCATAGAAGAAACACAGGCATACGGCAGGAAATGAATATTATAAGTATACTGGACAGAATCGCTCAGTATCGGGTGAATTGGTGGGAACATCTTTGCCTACTGGATGACTGCCGTATACCCAAACAACTATGGAATTAAAAGCCGAGGGGACGGAGAGGTGTGGGACGTCCAAGGAAGTGCTGGAGTGGCCATCTGTAATATTTATAAGGTAAGATACCCGCTTAGAGAATTTTAAGACACTTCAAGATTGCGTGGAAGGTGTACGACTAATACACCTTATTAAACTGATACCTATATTCACCCTGAGATTGATAAAATTTACATATCAATTAATAATAAACTATTAGGGAAATTAATAAGCATTGTGTGTTTAACATATGTGAGAAGAGGACAACAAGACGAAGAGGACGACGGACGAAGAGGACGACGGAAGAAGAGGACGCCAGGACGGGAATGGCTGTAGGAAGCGGAGGATTGCACATACTGAGGTCGTAGCCTCAATCAAATAAAACAGATATATTTCGAACATTATAAACTATTCTTGCGAATTATAATACATGACAATTTATGATACAATATACCTCTTTAAAAACTATATTTGTGTGAATATTAAATAATTTTTCATCTCCTCCATAATAGACTTGTTTGTGATTTTTACACACTCACTATATCCTTATTAGTATAATAAAATTTTGATTTGTTGCATACGATATTTGCACAAGGATATTTTTTTATACTATTGCATAATATCCTTATGCAACAGATCAAAATTATATTATACTAATAAGTACATTGTGAGTGTGTAAAAATCACAAACAAGTCTATTATGGAGGAGATGAAAAATTATTTATTATACACACAAATATAATTTTTAAAGAGGTATATTGTATTATAATTCTATCTAAATAAATGACCCACTCGGCTCTGTACGCGGAACGTCGTACCGAATACCAAGGACTATGTTAAGTTATAGTTTTCTATGTTCGCTCGAGAATAACTCTCACACGCACGAGCACAACTTCACCTTGCAACTTCTACAGACAGACTGTCCCGATCTTTACTCTACAGAGAATGAATGTTACTGAATTTAGTGTATTCCGATTGGCTAAACCCAAGTCACATGATTAATGTTTTCATCAGACATAACCTTTTCCAGAAAGAGTTTGTATAAATATGCACTAACTTGCATTGAATTATCTACAAATTTTGATGACCCTATTAATGATAAGTTTTTTAAATTGAGATTTCCTACTTAAAAAACCATATTTCTAAAATAGTTATGAACCATAGAGTACACATAAATTAAAGCTATTCACATAAAAAATTTATTGTCAAAGTTTCACGTCGATCGGATAATTACCGCGGAAGATATAGCGATCACAGGTTATCACACACGCACACAGGCACAAATTCACTCAAAAAATACATGACAATAAAGAACATCTTTTTACGGAGAATTTGGTGTACCTTAAATTCTTATACATTTCTAAATACAAAACTTATGACTAAAAGACCAAGTATTACATAAACCAATTTAAACATGAAAATGCTCGTCATCCATGTTCTCTGATATAAACAACATAGCTTATCATCTCTTGTTCCGTTGCAGGATTAACCCCACCACGTGTAAAAAAAATTTTTTAAATGTAATTTAACCATTTTTTTTTCTTCCTAACCTACCACCAACTTATTTTATTTTTTTTCTATAACACCAACTTAGTCCGAAAAAGAACCCTTCGTCAACAATTTTTTTTTACCTTCAGATAAAAGACACGAATGTTAAACTGATTTTTCAGCAAATTTATAATTATAATATAATTACAATTATATATCACAATTGTATTATTATATCATAATTGTAATTTGTATTATAATTGTGTGTGTGTGTGTGTGTGTGTGTGTGTGTGTGTGTGTGTGTGTGTGTGTGTGTGTGTGTGTGTGTGTGTGCGTGTGCGTGCGTGTTTAGTTATCATATATGAGTATCTGAGTTTTATGCTCATACTAGCGGAAGCATAATGAGAAAATAAAGAAAATAAATGTAGGATTACTAAAGTGACAAGAATTGACAAGAATGAAGGCTTCGTTAACACATTCTTGGAAGGAAAACTGTGAGAACAAGTAAACTCATTTAATAGTTTATGGAGTGCGGTGATGTAGAGTAAAAGCTGTGCGGACGAAATTAGAAGTAGGATGTCTATGAAAGCATCTATAAAAGAAGTAGATCTTTCAAAGGGAAAAATATTGATGAGAGCCAGAAAGACTGTGATTGAGATGAGAAAGAGATTTGCTAAATGCTCTATTTGAAGTGAAATAAAGGTACCCAGAGTGCTTCGAAATGTGGTTGTAGAGAAGAAAGGGTTAGATAAAATGAATTGATAGAGTGAGAGACGATGAAGTATTGACGAGAATAGGAGAAGAAAGAAACCTGCTAAAAGTAATAATAAAGTAAGAAACCTCTTGTTTGGGGAACATATTGGATAGAAACTGTTTGCAGATGTGTCTTCCAGACCATTTTATGATTGGTCACTCTACAATTGACACTTCGTTGTTTGCGGACGATCAGGCTATTCTGTCGGACTCTGAAAACAGATTGCAGATGGGTATACATTTGTTAAATGGAATCTGCAAAGTCTCTGGATTACAGATATCTACAATTAAAACCAAGGTGATGGCTTTTTGTGGAACTGCTCCCGCACGAGAAAAATTGTTATAGATGGAATTGTCCTGGAACAAGTTAGCAGTTTTGAATACCTGAGCTACAGTGTGTTTTATAATGCAAGCAACGACGTAGTGGATAAGTTGCATAAGTTGAACCTTATGTGCGGGACCATCAGGCGAACTCTCAAGTTAGCAAGTAAAGGAACACGCCTAAAATTCAACAAGGTGATGGCACTTCACACACTTCTTTATGGGTCTGAGAATTGGACTTTAACGAAAGGCCAGGCCAGTCGCATCCAAGCAGCTGAAATGAGATTTCTCAGGCACGTGGCTGAGTATATTCTCCATGATCATAGAAGAAACACAGGCATACGGCAGGAAATGAATATTATAAGTATACTGGACAGAATCGCTCAGTATCGGGTGAATTGGTGGGAACATCTTTGCCTACTGGATGACTGCCGTATACCCAAACAACTATGGAATTAAAAGCCGAGGGGACGGAGAGGTGTGGGACATCCAAGGAAGTGCTGGAGTGGCCATCTGTAATATTTATAAGGTAAGATACCCGCTTAAAGAATTTTAAGACACTTCAAGATTGCGTGGAAGGTGTTCGACTAATACACCTTATTAAACTGATAACTATATTCACCCTGAGATTGATAAAATTTACATATCAATTAATAATAAACTATTAGGGAAATTAATAAGCATTGTGTGTTTAACATATGTGAGAAGAGGACAACAAGACGAAGAGGACGACGGAAGAAGAGGACGCCAGGACGGGAATGGCTGTAGGAAGCGGAGGATTGCACATACTGAGGTCGTAGCCTCAATCAAGTAAAACCGATATATTTCGAACATTATAAACTATTATTGCAAATTACAATACATGACAATTTATAATACAATATACCTCTTTAAAAACTATATTTGTGTGTATAATAAATAATTTTTCATCTTATCCATAATAGACTTGTTTGTGTTTTTTACACACTCACTATATCCTTATTAGTATAATAAAATTTTGATTTGTAGCATACGATATTTGCATAAGGATATTTTTTTATACTATTGCATAATATCCTTATGCAACATATCAAAATTTTATTATAATAATAAGTACATAGTGAGTGTGTAAAAATCACAAACAAGTCTATTATGGAGGAGATGAAAAATTATTTATTATACACACAAATATAGTTTTTAAAGAGGTATATTGTATTATAATTCTATCTAAATTATTGACCCCCTCGGCTCTGTACGCAGAACTTAGTACCGAATACCAAGGGCTATGTTAAGTTATAGTTTTCTATGTTCGCTCGAGAATAACTCTCACACGCACGAGCACAACTTCACCTTGCAACTTCTACAGACAGACTGTCCCGACCTTTACTCTTCAGAGAATGAATGTTACTGAATTTAGTGTATTCCGATTGGCTAAACCCAAGTCACATGGTTAATGCTTTCATCAGACATAACCTTTTCCAGAAAGAGTTTTTATAAATATGCACTAACTTGCATTGAATTATCTACAAATTTTGTTGACCCTATTAATGATAAGTGTTTCAAATTGAGATTTCCTACTAAATAAACCATATTTCTAAAATAGTTATGAACCATAGAGAGTGCACTTAAATTAAAGCTATTTACATAAACAATTTATTGTCAAAGTTTCACGTCGATCGGTTAATTACCGCGGAAGATATAGCGATCACACGTTATCACACACGCACACGGGCACAAATTCGCTCAAAAAATACATGACAATAAAGAACATCTTTTTACGGAGAATTTGGTGTACCCTAAATGCTTATCCATTTCAAAATACAAAAATTATGGCTAAAAGACAAAGTATTACATAAACCAATTCAAACATGAAAATGCTCGTCATCCATGTGCTCTGATATAAACAACATAGCTTATCATCCTGTGTTCCGTTGCAGGATTAACCCCACCACGTGTAAAAAAAATTTTTTAAATGTAATTTAACCATTTTTTTTCTTCCTAACCTACCACCAACTTATTTTATTTTTTTCTATAACACCAACTTAGTCCGAAAAAGAACCCTTCGTCAACAATTTTTTTTTTACCTTCAGATAAAAGACACGAATGTTAAACTGATTTTTCAGCAAATTTATAATTATAATAGAATTACAATTATATATTACAATTGTATTATTTTTTCATAATTGTAATTTGTATTATACTTGTGTGTGTGTGTGTGTGTGTGTGTGTGTGTGTGTGTGTGTGTGTGTGTGTGTGTGTGCGCGCGTGTGCGTGCGTGTTTAGTAATCATATATGAATATCTGAGTTTTATGCTTATACTAGCGGAAGCATAATGAGAAAATAAAGAAAATAAATGTAGGATTACTAAAGTGACAAGAATTGACAAGAATGAAGGCTTCGTTAACACATTCTTGGACGGAAAACTGTGAGAACAAGTAAACTCATGTAATAGTTTATGGAGTGCGGTGGTGTAGAGTAAAAGCTGTGCGGACGAAGGTAGAAGTAGGATGTCTATGAAAGCATCTATAAAAGAAGTAGATCTTTCAAAGGGAAAAACATTGATGAGAGCCAGAAAGACTGTGATTGAGATGAGAAAGAGATTTGCTAAATGCTCTATTTGAAGTGAAATAAAGGTACCCAGAGTTCTTCAAAATGTGGTTGTAGAGAAGAAAGGTTTAGATAAAATGAATTGATAGAGTGAGAGACGATGAAGTATTGACGAGAATAGGAGAAGAACGAAACCTGCTAAAAGTAATAATAAAGTAAGAAACCTCTTGTTTGGGGAACATATTGGATAGAAAGTGTCTGCAGATGTGTCTTCCAGACCATTTTATGATTGGTCACTCTACAATTGACACTTTGTTGTTTGCGGACGATCAGGCTATTCTGTCGGACTCTGAAAACAGATTGCAGATGGGTATACATTTGTTAAATGGAATCTGCAAAGTCTCTGGATTACAGATATCTACAATTAAAACCAAGGTGATGGCTTTTTGTGGAACTGATCCCGCACGAGAAAAATTGTTATAGATGGTATTGTCCTGGAACAAGTTAGCAATTTTGAATACCTGAGCTACAGTGTGTTTTATAATGCAAGCAACGACGTAGTGGATAAGTTGCATAAGTTGAACCTTATGTGCGGGACCATCAGGCGAACTCTTAAGTTAGCAAGTAAAGGAACACGCCTAAAATTCTACAAGGTGATGGCTCTTCCCACACTTCTTTATGGATCTGAGAATTGGACTTTAACGAAAGGCCAGGCCAGTCGCATCCAAGCAGCTGAAATGGGATTTCTCAGGCACGTGGCAGGGTATATTCTCCATGATCATAGAAGAAACACAGGCATAACTGAATATTATAAGTATACTCGACAGAGTCGACCAGTATCGGCTGAATTGGTGGGAACATCTTTGCCGAATGGATGACTGCCGTATCCCCAAACAACTATGGAATTAAAAGCCGAGGGGACGGAGAGGTGTGGGACGTCCAAGGAAGTGCTGGAGTGGCCATCTGTAATATTTGCCTATTTGAGACCGGAACAAACCATTCTTGGTTTAAACCTTGAGGATGATAACGATGATGATGATGATAATTACAATAACAAATTAATTTACTGTTGCAAGTACTTTATAGATGTGCACGTACACATTCATAAATATATGTCTTCACTTTTACAAATTAATATCTGTTGATAAACAGTTTTTTTCAATTTTTAATGTTTAATACTCTTTAATTTCCCCACATACGAACCAAAATTATTAGTTATAATAACCAATTCACGATTACTTGAAAAATGGTTTTATCCCTTATTAAGCGCTTAATTTATTACTTTTATAATTTTTACACTCCATTGTATTTATGAATGACAGTCGAGGTATGCGTAGTTTTTAACCAACTGTTAAATTTTCTCGCTAACTTATCAATTGCAAAACAGGATCACCGAAGGAGACTGGATATACAGGAGCAGCGTCATGCGCGGTGAAGTTTGTCTGCAGACGATCAGCTCAAGCGTCAGCAAGCTTCAGTCGTCCGCGAACGTTACAAGCGTGACGTCACTGTACAACAACTGACTGTCAGCTGACGCGAAATCCGCAGTCGTAAAATAAAGTAAACAAAAAAAAAGTTAATTAATAGTTTATGTTCGTAGAAGATAGTGATAGTTTTATAGAAAACTATTAAATTATGATGCATAACTGATGAACTAATCCAACATTATGAGTTAGAAGTGACAAACTATTTGTTATCGTACACTAAGTGTTAATGCATTGTAAGAATTCTTTCTAATCATTTTAATAATTTGGTAAGATTGAAACATTAAAAACAAAGATTTTGTTTTATATGGCAATTAAAATTAAAACTTATTGGTAGTTAAAATTAAACTACGTTTTTCTAGGAAAATAGTATGAAAATTATATGTTGATTAAGAATCAGACGCTGAAAAAAATAGTTTCCTGGTATTACTTTTATTAAAAACAAATTTAATAGGTCTTAACAGCTACGTAAAATAAAGGTTTCTAAAAACAGTGATGTTTCTGGATCAACTTGTTACCGCCATGTGTACAAAAATGTTCTATAAATAAAAACTCAGTTTACCATTATTCTTATGTAAGGAGCGTCAGATTTGGCAACTAAAAATTTTTAAACCGGTAAGTACAATTTGTATTATTGCATAGATTAGGATTTAGTAAAAACTCTGTTCACTAAAATAAAAGAGGAGTACACTTTTTTTGGGTAATTTTTCCGACAGTAAATAAGTAGTGATTTTAGATTTTAAAAGATAGAAAATAAATTACTTAGCATTTTACATTAAAAAAATTCCTTTAAATGATAATATTAATATAGAAAAGCAAAATCAGTACTGTAAATATACTAATTAATTGTCTCGAGTTCAGGACTATTGTGTTTTTTCATCGTGTTTTATGTTTTATTTGTAGTCTATAATAAACTAAAGTAACCTGATGTTATTGTATTGCGTCTTACAATTACATGAACTAATTCTTTCTGCTGAAAACTGGACAAATAGTAAACTACTAAAACCCACAGCTAGCCGTTTCGGTTAAACTGTATTTTGGTTAATGGATTAAGGTTAACGGAGGCTTTACTATATGTGCTAGATGCGTACGGTACACGAGTGGATAACAGGTCGTCATCGAACGGAGACAAAATCTTACATACAAGAAGTGTGTAAAAATATTGAACTTGGCCGATGTAAATTGCAACAAGTTAGCTGACGGTCTACATGTATTGAAGGGCCGTTTGACATTACCGTTAGTAAGCTACTAAAATAAAATGTCTTTACTAACAACACATACACAGAAATAGAGATATTCAAATGTATTATACAAACAGAATGAACATTTTTAACTTTTAAAATGCAGTCGTAAATATAATATATTTGACGTGTATACGTGCATTTAGTTGTAATTGCGTACAACTAGTCAATTTTTGATTAAAATATACGTATATACTATGCATAATTATAAAATAATAATGTTATATAACTATAATCATATTTACAAATAATATAGTGTAATATACAGTATAAAATTATATAATCTTCATCATTGCCGTTTGCACCACAAGGCGTACGCACTTATTTTCATCTCCTAATCCTGATTCCTGATTCTGAATCCTGTCGTTATTTCAACGACCGTCCTGTAAAGATCGTCGACTGCCCTTTGGTTTATAGAATCTTACAGAATCATATTTATGCTACAAAAAATAAATTGGAAGATTTTTAATTGTCTATGTTACTCTTGTAATCACTCTTGTTCCTCACTTTTGTTTATGATTACAGCATCAAACCGTTCATCAATTTTAGTTCTTCATCATCGGAAGTAAAACTTCGAATTTGGAGACACTTTGAAATTGACTGAAATGAACACTTCCAAAAACGTAAAAAAGAATAAAATAAAATAAATAAAGTTAAAATAATTATTGGTTGAAATGTTTGCCTTATATGGAACATCGATTAAGTTATATCGGGAATGTATTGTATACACACATTATATTTTCTAAACGACGTAGTAGAGTTAGACTTCTGATATACCGCAAATGCCTCAAAGAAATATTAATGCTGTGAAGGGTGACAGCTGCAGTGATAAGATAAATATAGTTATTAATACTTGTTTAATTGCAATCAAATTCTTTTTTGGGGAAGAGCAGTTTCAGTGGATTATTCACACTAGTACACAAAACTCCTACAGAAATACGCGCGCGTGCACACACGCTCGCGCAAGCATACATAACTGTAATATTTATAATTACTCACACTGTTCTTGTTCATTATGAATATTATATATAATAAAAAACATTTTTTAAATACCAGAATTATTTTATATTTATGTTACATTTATCATTTAATACACTGTTTGACAGATTCGTATTTAATACTGTCATCTTTAGGTAACATAATATAATAATATGATATAATATAACATAATATAGAAAATAAATACAAGATAATATATTTAGAGATACCAATATAATAAAAAAAATACATAAACTGTAGAAGGTACAACTAAATATTAAAATATTCTTTTATTTCAATTATTATTTAATAGTTAATAATTATATTATCATATCAAAATAAAATCGGTTAGTCTTACCGTTGATTACTTTCTCCCTCACCTCAAAGACATAGACTGTACAAAGTACGTTAAAAAAACTCTGTTCTACTTGCAGCAGAAGTTAATTATAATAAAGTGATATTTAATATAATTATAAATGAAATTGTTCAAGAAAAACTATTAATTTTTTAAATGTTACAAATTGTGTAAAGAGGAAGCTTACGCTATAAAAATGAATATGTATGTGTGTATAATGGTGTGTACGTGTATAATTGTGCGTCTGTGTGTACGTGAGTTGTGTATGTGCGCAGCTTTCTGCATGCTGCGAATGGTTGTAGGTCTTGTGGTTTTGGACACTCATTTTCTGCTATACTTACCGACATCTTCTTAGAAGGAGGTCACTAAAAGAACACATGCCGAAATATTTAATTAAAAGCAGAATAGACGCAGTAAAATTCAAAAGAATAAACAATTATAAAGTTAAATATAATAAAATATTATGGAAGCCAGAATACAATGTATAGGCCGATGTGAAATTCCGAATAGACCTATTTTGATATAGGTCTATGTTATAGGCTGTAACATAAAATTTGTCAGCACACGTTTAAATATTCAAGCAGATATTTACCTTTTGCATAATAAATATTTTTTACATTCAAAAGTAAGTTTTTTTTATAGTCACTGTATTGACATGAGCCAGTGCGCCCTTTGTGAAACGTAATATATACCACCTTTTAATTGTACCTGATACGGACGGAATATTGTTAAATGTTTATTAACCTTTGTTAAAAGCTATTTTATAATTCAAATTAATTTTTTTAATATATTTACATTTTCTAATCATTAAAATTACCTAACGTTAGTTCCACAACAGTTATTGATTACCTTAAAAGTGTTTCAACGCATATTCGATCTGACTTTCGATTTAAATTATCTACTTATACTTGCAAGAGTATTTTATAATTATTTATATACAGTTAATTAATGGTTTTCATAATTATGTGTAATACGTGTTGAGGGGCTAGTTAGGTGTGGATGTCTGTGTGATGTCCTTCGAGTTGTGCTGCATGTCATTATAGTTTGGCCCACGAATGCGACTTTCCGATAACATCACCTCCATCGCCTTCAGCCTCCACTGCTTTACTTTGCAGACCATTACCGCACAACATATACTTAAATGATTATCCATCTCAACACACGGTCTCGGCAATACAGTTTGGGCCCTGAAGAAAGGTAGCGGTGGTAATGTCAAAAAGTCGCATTAACGTTTTTAAAATGAATACAATAATAACATATGGACAATTTATTTCACCTTAAACAAATATAAAACGGAACGTACATAGACAAGAAAACACAACCATATCTTTGAAACAAAATTTGTACTTATAGCTTATTAACTTGTAAATTTCGATTATTATTGTTATCTAAATGTCTGTGTCAAATTTAATTGTAATCAATCCTTTTATTATGGGTTGGCTCGTACGTCACCGATCACGCGGATGTAATATTAATCGTGCAGTAATACGAGATTTGTTAAAACATTTAATTTACTTTTTATATAATTAGAGATGAGTTACTGTTTTAAATAAATTACTTCATTTAAATAATTAAAATTGTAATTTTAATTAAACGAAGATTACATGTTGACAATTTTAATCTGACAACAAGCGTTTGTTTTTGTTGATGACAATTTTTTCCATTTACTCCCTTAAATATTTTAAAAATAAAATGTATATAGCTTATTTTACTAAAGTACTATGAGCAGTATAACTGTCGTAGATATATTTATAGAAGTCCTCATCTATAAATAATATCAATCATTAAGTCCTCATTAATGTCAATAATTCGAACAGTGTTGCAAATTAACTTAGATTATATTTAAACGTCTATTAGTTCCAATAATGATTGTGTATTTTTGATTACGTGTTCTTGTCGGTGCAAGACAAGGTTTCTGAAGAACCGCACATAACTGTTATACTATACTTAAACAACTTTTTAGTATGGTGCTCAACTGGCCTAATTTGAATTTTGAATTGTCAAATATTTTCTGAATTTAGGTGGCAGGATAACGCAAATAATAACGGATTTTAAATGTATTATTTCCGTTAAATACTAAAACTCTGTTGTCAGCATTCTAATCCCTTCATCGTAATCTAGTTTTTTGTTTTAATCTGTTATCTCTAATGTACCTTCGTTGCTGAAGACTTTACAAGTATCATATTCTGTTGTAAAATTTAACAATTTTAGCATCATTACAAACCCGAAAAACTTGAAGTTGTTCTATTCATCTCTGACTAGAGCTTCACTTCACTTTAGTAATATTATCACACCACTCTACACTTTATAAAAAAAAAATACTTTCAATATTCTACACTATTTTATACTATACAATCAGCACTGGTATTCATAGAATAAAATAGAAACGAAGCAGTATTCTTTGCACACAAAAATGGTTCGGTTAAGCGACTACTCACTAACGAAGGTTAAATCGATGGCCGTCTCTTTTTATCATCGTTGTACTGTAACGATCAGATAAATTAATAAGGAAGAGATGAATAAACATTTAATAAGATTTATTAACATTTCGATAAAACAATCCTATTTATATTATAGTTATTTATTAGACTTCTCCTATTTTACATACGTACATATATCCATTACGCATTTTACCACAACAGTCGAAAAAGAAGATATACTACAAGACACTGTCATTACTTACAATATAATATCATTTTGTAATTTATATATAATTTCACAGGCCTCACGAATAAAACACTTTGATATAACGTACAACATATAACAAGTGTTTTGACGCTAGACACTCTTTCTCTGAACGAACTTACGTGTCCGCCGGCATTTCTTAAATAGGACGTAAGGTCATCCGCGATTTAAATAAGACTATAAGCCTTGTACGCTTCTTCAGTTATCTTGAGTTTTCCTGAGGAGGCGAGTACATGGTCATTTTCATTATAACGTACTGGAATACGGTGTCTACTTTTTAAGCGCCACTATGAGATGAATAATCAGTAGTGCGCGTTCGTTTATTATTTACAACGCGTCAACGTAACAATATGATCATCATAATGTACTAGAAGCTGTTTAAGCTTGTTACGCCGAACTGAAGTACAAAGATCGTTAGGCTAGAGAAATTTGTTTAGTCTAATTAGACCAGAGGTTTTCAACCGTTTTCCAACTGTGGCCCCTTCCGATCATTTTTTTTTCTTGTGGCCTTAGCGTCCTTTCTGGAGAAAGGAAGCTGTTTACTATATCTTAAAATAGAACATGTTTTATTTACATTTTTTTATAATTTATACAAAATATAATTACATAAAATTATATGCTTTAACGATATCTTAATTAATGTGATCTTTGTTCTTAATTACTAGAAACATTCAGTTCTACTGAATTGGGGGATTAACAGATATCATCATTTCTCCATTATGTTAAAATGATTCCACGTTTGTGTTGGTAGTAACTCACCCCACTAAAACCAGGATCTACCAACTAATGAATGGAAAACAGTTACCAGGAAAACAGGAATCGAAAACAGTCCTATTTTATTGCCAAGCTGTATAGGAAACGTTTTACGTATTGTGTTCTTTACCAAAATGGTAATCCTCGTATCTGAAAGTTACTTTTATGCTGTGTACCATTATAGCTCTATAAGCACTGCTTGCAAAGAACCCAAGTACAGTAGTACTCACAGAACATGTATTAACCACGTAAGCTGGAAAATCAATGCCCAGCATGTGTCGGAAACGAACTTCCATACCATTATAAAACCGTTTCAAACAATAGACACACACACACACACACACACACACACACACACACACACACACACAATTATTTTGTCATCCTTAAACTCACAATTAAATACTCCCGAGAGGAAAACTGGATAAATTCTTGACGTCTGGTCTAATATTGGGAGCATACGGCTTAACGTTTCCAAGAAAACACGTAATAATTTTGTTGCTCCGAAACGTCACAGTACCTCTCCTGTAGTTGTTTGTTTGTCAAACAGCTTTCGAAAACGTCGCAGAGGTAAAATATATAACATGAATAGGAGTCCATTTTCCCTGCTTTCTCAGTGCTTATGAAAAATGTAACGATTGTATTACTCGTAGCACCCAAAACGACGAAACCAGTACCATCTGTAGTAGTTACGAGATCTCACAAACCAACATCTACACAAATAAACTATACTGCACTGTGTTTGCCCCTGTGCTCCTTAGTCTCACGGCGTGGTTTCTCTCTTAAGTGATTTTTACCTTCGGATTCCCTAGGAATGTCCTGGAGTCAGAGGGTTATATGGCTCTCGGTTGAGAACCTTGGATCTAAACGATTACAAATGACACGCTTAGCTTAACACTTACATTTGACCAGTAGCGTAGTGTTAACTGCGTAGCTCGCTGATACTAGTAACCATAAAATTATAATAGATACATTTTGTTAAAACTAACCGTAAAATATTAAAAAAAAACTTACGTTTTGTTTTAAAAAAATAATTTAATGATGATTTTGTGTGGCATCGTTGATTCTTTCGTTCTACGGGATAGTAAATAGTCAGAGCGAGTTTCACTTGTTTAAGCTTACGACTTGCTAGACGAAGGGCATGCCCATGGCCTCTTGTATGACGAGTTCCGAGTTTCTTATAGAGCTTCCGCAGCGGGGACTATAATTACCTGGCTGCCAGCCGTGGGTGTTCAATTACGATCTAACTGATCATGAGTGGTGGCTGAGCCAGGGTCTAAGATTCTCTTGGCACAGATGGGTTGCGACCGACGGCGCCAATTAGGTAATTGGCCTTAAAACGGGGACAGCGGCGGTAGACATTTCAGGAAAGAGTCCGTATGTTAACCTTACGAGACCCGAACTATAGAGATCTTCCTTGTTCAGTGAGTCTTGGGGATGTTTTCTTAGTATCCTCTACATTCACATTAATATCTAGTTGCCATTTACATTGCGGAATTTACTTAACACGTTCAAACCACTGATAACATCGAACCACGGTAACTTATAAAGTTTGTTACTGACCGTGTCACGTCAAAGCTTCTTAAAATTTCTGTTCCTTATGCATTATTTATAGTCACCTTCTCACGTAATTTAATTTGGTAATCTGCATGTTATCCTTTTTTCTCTAAGATGTTAGAATTACGCCCCCCACATCATGGGTATAAATTGAACTGTGGAATTATTTAAAACATTATTTTAAAAAAGTATATCACTTTCGGTAGTGTAGTTAACAAACTATAGTTAGAAATATTTTTAATATATTATTATTTAATGTATTATTAAATATATATATATATATATATACATATGCCTACTTTTCATATTTGTTTAATTATTCTTGTATGTATTATTATTATTAATAATAATAAATATACTTTTCTTACAAGAATATATTTTTTTGTATTTTTGTAATAGATTACACTGTTTGGATAGAATAAAATTATTAATTTGTATTCCTGATTATGATAATTTACACATCAAAACAGTGTAATATTTTTAAAAAATACAAGAAAATATATTCTTGTAAAAAAAATGTATTTATCAGTGAAAATGATAACAAAAATTACAGGCATTGCACAAATGCAATGCACAGAGAAGGGCATTGCAAATTCTTCAATAAATATAAAAATATTTTATATAATATTGAAACTTACTCGTGTGAAAACTTACTTGTCTTTTCCGTCGAACGCGTTTGGTCGTCGTATTCGCTTTCGTCAGCTCAGGACAGACGGCCAGAACTTAGTATATAAAAAATATATATATTTATTTTCAGTTACCAATCAATGAATTCATTATTCATTCACCAATCAATGAATTCATTCTTCATTTACCAATGTACAGATTATAAGTTAAATGTAGTCGCATTCATTAGCGAAGTTTTATATGTGTACTACGTTATTGACAACAAAGAAGTAGTTTCTATGGACACTCACCGGTTCCCATTTTCGATCACGCACCAGCGATCGACCGCAAATGTACGACACGTCCTTATAAACATTTTCAATGTTAATAAATATACTACGATATATTACTTATTTAATTATTATATTCTATAAATAATGACATAAGTTGAAAATAATGTATTTTAAAGGTATAATATACTGCCTAAGGCAATATTACATAATTAAAAATGGAATTAAAAACTTGGGAGTTCACCCTTTAAAATACAGTAAAACATTTTAAGAGAACATGATAGATTTAATTGCTAACAGAGAAAGTTATACTAATTGCTTATTATTCTTTTTCTGATTACTAATATACTTAATATTCTCGTTTAAAGTTTTGCTTTATTTGCTGTATGTTATTTTTTATACTCTCTTTCGTTTCGTTTTGTATGCTTCTATTTTATAGCCACAAGTTTGTATCATGTCTGAAATAATTCTAAAACTTCGATATTTTTTCGTAGGCGTACACATGAGTATCTGAAAATTTATTTATTTTGTAAGAAATGAATTCTTATTAAATTATTAAGTTTTCTAAAATTCTCCACATTATAATTTCTATTAACATAGTCATTAAGAAATTACCCATTTATTTCCTGACTGACTTTATTTATGAGTTACAAAATACTAAATTTCTTAGAAATCATGAGTCTGAAATTCTACAAACAATTTTACTGAGGTTACGCATTGTTTACTTTTGTACATTTATTAGGTAAAGCAGCTGCAGTAATGAAACTAAGGGTCTCGAATTAATCTATCGTGATTTTAAGAGGTTTGCAGTATTAGCTCATAATTAGGCCACGCAGTAGTACAACAATAGCAGCACTTGGCGTTCAGGAACTTTAAAGAGGTCACCGCAGTTTTATTTAATTAATTTTTCGTTTCCTTTCTTCTCCCATTTTCTTCTTTTTCCTGATTCTTCGTTTTCATTTTTCCTTTCATCATTATTATTAATAAAGTTAAAGTGACTTCTTAGACAGGATTTATGGTCATTGTTGGAAAAAGTTATATAATTTCAGCCATTGTATTCCCATAACACGTTAACTTTGCACTTTCCGTTTGACGGTTCGGTTTGATTGTCCGAATCCCCCAAACGTATTTCCAGCCCGTCACTCAAACTCTAGCTCTACGTATCATTAAGTCCTTTGTGTCCTTGTCCTTGACCGGGACATCTGCATCTAGACCGTCGCCTTAGAAGTGGGGTTGGCGTAGATTTTGGCTAGTTACCCTCAGACGGTTTAGAACCCAAGATTTCCCTCTTCGAAAAGGAATACGTTGGCATCTGCGCCATCCGGACTCCCATTCTTATTAGTTTTAACTTTATCAGTATGTAACCCTAAATAATATTATAAATTTGTATTTTATTAAGGCCAGTAAAATCATTAAATACCTAATTAATTTTCTTTTTGTTACTTTATTAATCTGAACACTCCAAATTCTAATGTGCAGTTTGAATAACAAAATTCCATATTACTTAACATTTGATGCGTTGTTTATCAGTGTTTGTTTTTTTCACTGTTTTTTATGTTTTGTGGCGCTGAATAATAGTGTTATATCCAAGTATAAGGAGTGAATAACAATTGGGAAAGTTTGAAAGAAACTTTCTAAATTACATTAATTTTTACAGTTAGTTTATTTTTCTAAAGTAACTTTATGAGGTACAGCAGTGAGAGAGAGAAAGAGAGTGAGAGAGATAGACATTCAGATAGACAGAGACAGACAGCAGACAGAGACAGAGACAGTGACAGAGATGGACATACTGACAGATAGGGAGAGCAGACAAATAGGCAGACAGTTGATAATTAAAACAGAAGAGTAGCTGTGAATTATTTCAACTGTTCTTTAACTTACTTAATTTTCTGTAATATTCTGAAACTTGATCCACTGTTAATGGGGTGACGAGATCCGTAACTACACTATCGTTTAGCCTATATAGACTGAAATGTTTGTACTCAATGCAGTAAGCTGACACGTACACATACAAACAGTTATACATATTATTAAACTAAATTAAAAATCTTTGTTAATTAAATGTATTTTTTTTTTGAAATTTGTGTTTATTATTTAAGATATAGATTTTTGGGGTAAAAATATTCTGAACTAGAATAAAAACTGTTGTACATTTTTTTCTTTGTTCCTCCTAAAAAAATGTAAGCAGTATTTCTTACATTATTATGTTTGGTAGTTAGAGGTTAGTTAATTCTTATGTCCGCTGATGGCACTGACAAACTTAAGGCAACTAGTCTACTCGTCTGCCCACACGTCAACACCCACGCGTTACATTTGTAATGCATTTGTCCCAGCTAAAGACGAGATAACAAGGCTAGCGGACTACGAGTGGTGCATGCGAATGCGCATGGTGATATAGCTGCATTCAGCTGTAGTTTTTAGTTTTATTATTTACTCCTGTTGTGTAGAGGGGTTTATTTTACAGCTAATAAACAAAGGGAATAATAATTATGGCGATTTACATAATACAACATAGAACAATACACGCGCTAGCGCCTACATAATTCCACGTGTTACCTATTTTTAATATAATAAATTATTTAATACAACTGTAAATATAATATTGTAATTTATGTTAACAAATGTGAAAGACGTAAATGAAACTGGGTCCCAGTCATAAGTAATGAGAGAGAGGGGGACGACAGAAACAGAGTGAGGAAGAGGGAGAGTATGTATAGGCTATATGATACTTAGGTTTTACATTTTGCAGATTTCATCTTGTATATTGTTACGGTCGAGTCCGGCGATGAATCTGCTTGTTTAGAAAGGGGTATTTACGACGTTTCAGCAGATTTATCTCTCCTGCAGTCATCTTTATTACTGACTTCTCATTCATGTTCCAGTTTTGAATGTTCTGTAGCTTGGTCGATTCAGATGTTATATTGCCTTCCAGACGGAATCGCATTCCCTCGTTGGTTCGTTTCTGATTGGTTGTCCTCTTGCATTGATGGCGTGTCACACTGCAGATTTTTCTGTAAATATCCAAGGCAAGCGTAGTCATAGGTTGTGTCCCGAATCAAAAAATTCGTTTGTATTTTCCATCTGAATAGATATTGTATTAATGCGTTTCCCCAGAAGGTTTTTGTTGGCCAGTATTCTGTATCCAGTCTCGGTTGTATACCGCGCATCAACACATTATTTCAAAGCACGTTTCATTTAAGAGACTGTCAATATAAATACAGTATTACACGAATTTAAAAATTCCTTACAAATTAACGAGTACAAAAAAAACAGTTTTCAACACTATTAGACCCTGCCCCGCTGGATTATGTGACAGTTAGGCTGGCTGACATCACAAGACTAGCGGTTACAGTCACCGCAAGGCACTTCATCTTCCTAGAAGGTATAGCCCATTACAGGAATACGACAGTGTCTTTAGCCTATGATGTTAGGTTTCCGTAAAATTCTACCAATCTTGTCTGCAGTTCATTAGGGTTTAGGGTAGTGTGATGGTTTGATGACTAGCAATTTTTGGAGCTACTCTTTCTGCCCATTTTGTGCTATCTACTGGAACTATTGATCTGTTTGTTTTTGGCAATCGGTATTTTGTAAGACATTATTGAATGCGTGCTGTCCTGTATTTGTGATGACAGTCTTTTAAATAAAAGGAGCGTTGAAATAGAGTGTTGATGACGCAGTGTGGTTGAGCCACATGACGCAGTGGTGATACGCATTCGGCTTTAACCAGTGGTGTAAGTGCTTAAGTCCTTGTGTTCGTCTGTCGGTCTATCTACCTGCCTGTAGGTAATTCCGAATCAAATCTATCAATAGTCTAAATCTTTACATTTTAGAAACTCGAAAGTTGTAGTTTATTAGTTGTACTTAACTAGACAAAAGCATTAAGCTTTTATAGTTTTAAGTAGTTAATTTTTTAGTTATTAAATTTAAAAAATCCAAAACTCAGAAATTTTAGCATGTCTTATCATTTTTGAATGGCTCTAAATAAAAATTCGTACAAGATAAAGAGGTGAAATTAAGTAATCCTTTAATTTGTTGGTTGGACTTTAACATGTAAACTATGTAATAAAATTATTACAAATAAAAAGTGATGTGTGTTGATGATATAGATATTATGGAGTATGTGACTCCGATGTAATCAAGTCCAATGTAATATGTTTAATTGGTGTGTAATTGGTGTGGCTCTCGACGTCTTACTGGTCTGAAACACTTCCTTAAGTTTCCCAGCTGGTCGAGTCCCGATGGTAGCAAGACTGGTCGAGTAGCGTAAAGTTGATGAAGAAATATATATGTATGTTCAGCTTCACAGAAAGCTTCAAAACAAAAATTTATTGTTTTGAAGGAAATTTAAAAAAAATTATGTTTATATAAAAAAAATAATTATAAAAAAATTTTTAATTTTATTAATTAATTAATTAGGATCAATTAATTAATATGGGGCTGTGAAGTTTTAAACAGTGTAATGCTCTTCTGAAAATTTTTTATTAAAGTTTTAGTATAATTTAAATAATCTATCACCACTCATAAGACTGTCTGTAAACCAATCGATACTTGTTTACCTTTTTATTTTTTAGGTTATCTTCACTTACGGGTGGTAAAGTCCTTGTAGATTATCAATTAGAATTATATTATTGGTAATTAGTATTATTGAAGAAATAAAGAACTATTAAGTATTGAAAAGTATTAATGTTTTTTATTAAGTAATAGCAATATTGACTCTTATCGATTAGTATCGATTCTCAGGATATCGAAAAAAGTTACAAGTATATGATATAAAAATTATATAGGGTTCTTTAAACAGCCAGTTATTACCAAAGTCAGAGAAATCGGGCTAATATTTAAAAAGTATAACGTTACAATCAAATTAATAGTTATTAATAAACACAGACATTGAATAATAATTTGTAAATATAATAATTGTTTTCACCAAACAGCTGAGTTGTACTAAGAAGAAGGCACTGGAATCGTCAAAGCAAATGGCCGCCGTCAAGTTGATCAAAATGTTGCTCGTTCCTGCAGTGTTCCAAATAATGTATTTTCTGGCAAAATTCCTGTTCTTGTCTCTGCAAATCTCTTGTTAAATGTTGTGTAGTGACTGGTGTAGTGATTCTGGATTGTATTTAGTATGTCTGTGTAATTATAAGTCAAAACACTTTTCCCAATTCCGACACTAATTTGGTTAATGTGTTATACAGTTTTCTGGTGTTTTGTGGTGTTTTTCAGAGTAGAAATGTATTGTTTAGTGTTAATTAGTGTTTCTTGATCGTTTTTGCCACAATGTATAGGTTCTGGAAAGATTTTATAATTCACTCCCGACTTTACAGTAACGTACTGTTCGCCACTAAACTTCACCTTTGTAAGATAGGTTAGATCGTCACAAAACTCTCGTTTATGTTATCCGTTCAAATACCAATAATCAACTAACTCTTTCCTTTAGTTTCAATTAAACTCTTAGCCCATATAATATTATCCTTAACATTGTTCAAATATTTTTCACATCCTGTGTGCACTTTTACATTTTCACTATATGAATGCCTAAACTTTGGTTATTTGTCAATTTTATTCCCTAGATTTGATTTAAATTAATCTTTCAGTTCATTCTGGTTATTTTCAGATTAAATAATGCCATTTTATAGTGTTTTCTGTCCAAAAAATAGTAATTTCACTTTCAGTTTGGTATACTCTGAAGAGTCAAAACATCAAAATTTACTTCCTGTCATTATATAAATTCAGCCATTTTATCAGTTATATTTAATATTAATAATCCTATATTGTATTAAAAGGTTCATATTCCCTTATTTTCTGGTAATTAAATGAATTAGTTGTATTCGGAAACATTATTCTGAAATATACGACTCCCATGTCCAAATTTCTGAGTTTAGTCATTCTCATTTTTATTTATAATTCTGAATATAATTTATTAAAATCTCTCTAAATGGTATGTGCAATTATATGGCATGATCTCAAGTTTATTTTGTCTAAATCCCTTTTGTTTATTTGCTTTTAAATGAGTAATTTCTCTGTTTTGATGAAGTTTGGTTTCCATTCTTTTGGCCTATGATTTTTTAACAATTTTTCTTACAAAATAATTTACAAACAATATATGATGTGTGATACCCTCTCTGACTTTTACAAATAGTATTATAAATTAAACATGTTTTCAAATTACACAAAAACAATTAGTATTGGTTACAATACAAATAATAGTTAAACAAAATAAAGAATATTTTTTTTAAATAAATGGTTGTCTTCAAGTCAGACATTTTGCAACAAAATTCCCATTTCCAACATGGAAATATGGTTTACAACAAAGGTTTTGTACTAACTAACATCTTAATTACTCTCTACTATTTACAAGTGGTAACTATTTTTATAGTTCTGATGTTAGTTGTTTCAGACCCAAACAAATGGCCTTATATCTAAAACATTTTTAAACATTCTTCTACTATATACATAAAAACCTTATATTTATATTCTTATTTCTAACTATTATTATAAGTAGGATTCTACAGTTTTTATACCGTCTTTTATACATTGTCTTTGGGGAATTGTACCCTGTCATTAACAAATAAATAGTATGAATCGTTCAAAAAGCACTATGAAATCTGTTTTTCTTTTTTCATGTAAAACAAAAATGTTATTTTAAACAGATTCATGTCTTATGAACAACATATTGTCACAGTACACATTTGAAGTCATTGAAAAATGCATATTTCATTGCATCCAATGTTTGTGATTGCCAAGAATGAAACACAAGGTTCATTTTTTATAATACCCAAAACTATCACTGGTTCACTTTCACTTATATATTATGTTAATGCTAAATGGTCGTATAGTCTTATCAACATAATAAATTGGTTAGCGTTTTTCAATGGAGATTTGTTCCATGGGTACTATATTATTGTTTCATCTTAGTTCACAGGAAACTTTTACTTTGTTCACTTCTCTCTCTTAAATTTATATACATGTGGTTTTTATTTCGTTATACTTTTGTTTTTAGATATTTATTTTGGGGATATAGGGATTTGGGTGTCTTTTATAAGAGCATGACATCTTCTTCAGGATGCTGCCCTCTTCTTCTTTCTTCAGTCTTCTTTTCTCCTGCCTTCTGGGACTGGTATCTTCTCCATCTTCTTCTTGTTGCCATCAGGTTTCTTGGGATCTTCTCCATCTCCTTCTTTATTTCAGAAATACACCACCTGTATTGTTTGGTCTTGGCTTATTTTAGGGTTTCTATTCTATTTATTCTCCCTCGTTGTGGGTTTGGTCATATTGTGTACTGCTTTGTTATTTACTATTTTACCTTCCTGGGTTATACCTTGAAAACCTTTGGTTATGAGACTGGTCTTGGATGACTCATCACTAGTAACTCCTTTTATTTTAACTTGTATTTTCTTTATAATAATGATTTCTTTCCACAGTTGCTATGAATTAATCTTTTTATATTAAACTTAGTGCTTTCTTCCAAATTTAAATATTATAACTTCATTATTCTAATGATCAATTGCCATTCAATATTATGCTTATATCTGTCATGTTACAGATTGCTCCCCTCCAGAAGTAATTATTTCAGACATGTTTATGGATGAAATAATTTCTTATGATAATTTCATCATTTCTTATAATTCATTTTCTTCTCCATCTTTATATCGACTTTTTTATAATAGAGTTTTATTAATTTTATATATATGGTTACTTGTCTTACTACTGATCCTTTTCGGATAGTTAGTGTCTTCTGAGATATATTATAATTGTAATACATTTTCTTCCTTTATCAACTTCGTGTTGCATCCTTGGGATATTAATTCCCTAACATTCCCTATCACGTGGGCTGGGGCAGATCAGAGGGGCACTGTACGCTACTTCTCTGCTGGCCATACACCACTTCTATAAATTGATTACAGAGGCATATCCATCCCTGCTCAAAAACATAATGCTGCTGGAATTATCTTCAGTCAGTCATCGAATAAATAAATAAAAAGTAGTCTCATTTTCGACTAATAAAAATATCTTTGGATTCTCCACTTCGTAGTCTCTCAGATTATCTCACATTTTCTATCTTAATAAATCTTCATAATCATTATTATACTCATTACATATATATATTTTTTCAAAACTCTTAACTTGTCTGATATATTTAATTTAATTATGGTTGAAAACGTTTCTTTTAATAATTCTGGTTACTGTTTACAGTGTAACTCTCTTTCTTCTTCATCTGAATTCTCTTTATACTTTCTTCTGGTTATTCATAGTATTAGCATGGTCTTTATAAATAGTCTTTCGTATTCATTATTTGAATGGTCTTAATATATTATATTTAATTTTTTGACATTGTATCTTTACATTAGATATACAGGTTGTTATATTGATCATTTTATTTAAACATTTTGGTTCTTTCCTTTCTCTTAGAAAGTTATTAATCCGCCTTCGCATTCATTAGCATTAATTCATTTATATTATATTTCATGTGGTATTTCTTCTCTTTGCATTTCATATAGGTCTTATTATTATCATTTGTTCAAAATCATCTTCTCCATCTGTTTGGTATGAGTTGTTCTTCTTCGCTCTTAATTAACTGTTTTCATTATCGTTTCATAGGTAATTAGTCTCTTTGCTTCCAAATTTTTTTTTCTTCTCTGGCATATTACACTCTTTTTTGTTATTCTTCTCTACTCCTTCAAATGCTATTGTGAATATCTAGCATTTATTCTGGATTAACGTTAATTCTCTTTTCTGAATTAACCACTTTATTTTCTTCTCAATTCAATCATAATTGACACATAATTATTTTTTGGAACTTGGTTAGTTTTAATGTAAAATTCAAACTATTCTTTTTATTTAATAGAAAAATATTTCTCATAAATCCTTGTAATATGTTGATCTTATCTTGTTTCAAAGTACTGACGTTCTATCAACATTCAAATTCTGTTTTATTCCCAGAATTGTTTCATTCAAAATTGTTTATAGTACTGTAATTTTACTATTATTTCTGAATGTTTTGGTATTTCTCCAAATTCAAATTCTTCTTAATTATTTACCATAAAGTTTTCTCACAAACTTAGTTATAGTAAGTTGGTCTTACTTTATTTTTAAATTTTTTGTACATTTAAGTTCAAAATTCTCTCTATTTCTCTTTCTTCCATAAAGTTTTGTTCTAAATTATCAGGTTGTAGTAAGAAGTACTTACATATTATAGAATAAGTTATATTCAAAATTCTTTCTTTTTCTTTCTTCCATAAAGTTTGTTCCAAAATTATTAGGTTGTAGTAAGATGTACTTACATTATTTTTGAATTTTTTTTTTAAATATATAAAAAATTCTTTTTCTTTCTCTTTCTTCCAAAATGTTCTTCTCAAAATATTAGGTTGTAAGATGTACTTACATTATTTCCGAATTTTTAAAAATAAAAATTCTAAATTCCTTCTTCTTATAATTCTCCAAAATGTTTTTCTCAAAATATTAGGTTGTAAGATGTACTTACATTATTTTTGAATTTTTAAAAATAAATTAAAAAATTCTTCTTCTTATAATTCTCCAGAATGTTCTTCTCAAAATATTAGGTTGTAAGATGTACTTACATTATTTTTGAATTTTTTAAATAAATTCTAAATTCCTTCTTCTTATAATTCTCCAAAATGTTCTTTTCAAAATATTAGGTTGTAAGATGTACTTACATTATTTCCGAATTTTTTTTTTAAATTAAATTAAAAAAATTCTTCTTCTTATAATTCTCCAAAATGTTCTTCTCAAAATATTAGGTTGTAAGATGTACTTACATTATTTTTGAATTTTTAAAATGAATTCAAAATTCTAAAACTCACAACTCATTCTTCATAATATTTCTTCATAGAAGCTTGATTGTACACTCCTTTGATTTTTCCTGAAACGATTTCCCTCAACTCATATGTATTATTATGCTTATCATTTACCACAACATATGGGGATATATTGTACTCTACACTGGCCCATATTATTTATACTTTTGTAAGTTGATCTTCTCTTTTTCTTTCCTTATAAATGCCTTCTCTTCTAAATGTCGCTCTTTGATGGTTAGCTCCTCTTACTCCTTCAAATGTTAGGTTTTTCCACATTTATTCTGGATTCTCTCCAACTCATTGGAGTTTATTATTGAAATATTAGCTCCTGTGTCTATCATTATTTTAGCGGGAACTCCTTCCACCTCCGCTGTTATATAAATTATCTCATTATTACTGTTGCTGAGACTCTTCTCGTTCTCTTCCAAAAGTTCAGTTCGTATGTCTTTCAGTTAATGGTTACTTATGATAGTGATAATCTTATTATTGTTTGCTTGTTGCAAATCATCCTTTTCTAACCCAGGAAGTATAAGCAGTAACGGGTCATCGTTGTTGATTACTGCCTCCTCTCGTTTAAAGTATTTTGGTCAGTGTTTATGTTACTATTGACCGAGGCATCGTTCGGGAAACTCTGGTTTGTCTCCTGACGTTCTGTACCCTGGTTGATGTTTAACGCCCTGTTCGGTTGTCTGCCAAGATCTTCCAGGCTGGTACTTCGTCTTTCCTGTTCGTATCTTGGGCCGTCTCGTTCCGCACTCCGCCATCTTCGGTCAGCGCCGTGGAAGCTGCTCCTCCTCGGTTGATAATATCTCCTGGGTCCGCGATCTTCTGCTCTTATAAAATTTACCCTAGGGCGCGACACTCGGTTATTACTATTGCTATTATTATTATTATTACTAATATTATTATTATAGTAATTTCGGTTAGGTGGGTAAGGTCTGTCACCATTATTGTTGGGATATGGATTTCTCTGACTGTATGGAACATTATTATTTTGTTGATAAAAGTGGTTTCTATTATTTGGGTAGGGGTTGTTATTCCTCACGCCATTAAAATTTCCGTTAAACTGGTTATTACGCGGCTGGTTGTTAGGGCCGTCGTAATTACTGGGCTGGTTCCGGTTATTTGTATGGTTATTGCCGTTATTGGGGTAGGTAGTCGGCCTTGCTTCTGGTCTCTCATTTCTCTTCCTGCTCTGCCGATAATACTCTTCGTTCTCGTATCCCTCCAATAACTCGGTCATTCCCTGGATCGTCTTGATCTGACTACCTCTCCGGGCCCTGATAATGTCCTCATCATAGTGATAAGATATCTTATTCACTAAACATTCTTCTGGGATTGCTGGCTCAAGGTGTTTTGCCATACACACCTTCCCCAAGAAATATGCCGTCATACTGCTACCTAATTGTGACCTGTATCTTCCATTACAAATATTGTCACGGATCAAGTTCTGGGTGGTCTCAGACCAGTATTTTGTCTTAAACATTTTCCGGAACTGTTGGTAGTCGGAAATTTCACTCCGGTTGGCCATCCACCAATTATCTGTTATGTCTCGGAAAGACTAGTCGAATATCTCCCTGCTATGGCTCCATTGGGTAATTTTATGCTTGGTCAAATATTCTTCTACCCTAGCTAGGAACTCCATCGGCTTGCGTTTGTATTGCCGGAAGTTGAGCCACTCTCGGCTTTCGTTAACAGGCAATCCAGTGAAATGAGTCGGTCTGTTCCTTATTGCTTCCATCTCCTCTCGGCTTTGTCGCACCTGACCGGTGATACTGGCCATGGTCTCTTGTATATCGTTACATCGTTCTGTGACTTGGTCGCGTACTTTTCCGAATTCTTCTTGATTTTCCTTTCTCTGTTCTTCTACCTTCCTACGACTATGTTCTTCAATATTTGTGAACTTGATGTTCACCACTTCTTTAAACTCATTCACCTCCTTTTCGGTCTGGTTGCACTTTCCATCAATCTCCCGAATCTGTCGATTGACCATTATATTTTCTTCTTCCATCTTCTTATTCATCGCTTTTTTGTTAACAGTGATTTCTTTATTCAGTTCTTCTCGCAACAATTCCATCCTTTCGTCCAATTTGTCCAAATTCTCCTGATTTACCTCCCTGAATTCTTCTCTCAAAATTTGATTGTCCTCTCTCAATTCTTCCAATTTCTCCCCCATCTTCTCTTCCAACTTCTTGTTATCTTCTTTCAACTCTTCCGTCAATTGTCGGTTGTTCTTCTCTATCTTCTTCCGGGTTTCATCGATTTTCTGATTGGTGTTCTCAATTTTATTAATCAATTCTTCTTTAGTTGACTTGAATTCTTCCTTGAACGCTTGGTTGTCTTCCTTCAATTTTTCTAACTTCTTCCCCATCTCTTCTTCCATCTTCTTGTTGTCTTCCTTCAAATCTTCTATGTTCTGGTTCATCCCCGTCAACTCTTCTTTTGTGGATTGATTATCCTTCTTCAATTCTTCCATCTTCTCTTCCATCTTCTTGCTGTTTTCTTCCATCTTCTCTTCCATCTTCTTGTTCATCCCACTCAATTCTTCTTTTGTTTTTTCTATTTTATTTCCCAAATCTTCTTTTAAAGACTGGTTGTCTCCCTTCAACTCTTCAAATTTCTTATTTGTTTCTTCCTTGCCGGATTTGATATCTTCTTTCAAAGACTGACTATCTTCTTTCCTTTCCTTATTACTTTCGTCTATCTTCTTGTCCATGTTTTTATTTATTTCTTTACTCATTTCCATCATCATTGTTCTGAGCATTTCATGTAATCTCTCATCCTCCGTCCGTTTTGGTTTTTCCAATCGATCCTCCTGGACATTGACTTCCTCTGTCTGAGTAGGCATCTCAGGTTGTTCCCCTGGTTGTTCATGTTGTTTGGACAATACTGGTGGCAACGAACTTTCCGCGTCTATTGGTGTTGCTTCCTTGTTGTCCATGTCAACTTCTATTTCTTTCTCGGCCTCCGCCGCCCGTTTCTTAGATGTTGCACGTCGTTGCATTTTCCCTTGAAATTCTCTGGCTTTGTAGCTGTTGCCTAGCTCCAACTAGTGATTGGGCAGAATGTATTGGCCTTCCAATCGCTAATTAAAGCCCCTAAAGTTGTGCGCCAATTTGTAATAAAATATTTATAATAAAAAGTGATGTGTGTTGATGATATAGATATTATGGAGTATGTGACTCCGATGTAATCAAGTCCAATGTAATATGTTTAATTGGTGTGTAATTGGTGTGGCTCTCGACGTCTTACTGGTCTGAAACACTTCCTTAAGTTTCCCAGCTGGTCGAGTCCCGATGGTAGCAAGACTGGTCGAGTAGCGTAAAGTTGATGAAGAAATATATATATGTATGTTCAGCTTCACAGAAAGCTTCAAAACAAAAATTTATTGTTTTGAAGGAAATTAAAAAAAATTATGTTTATATAAAAAAAATAATTAAAAAAAAAAATTTTAATTTAATTAATTAGGATCAATTAATTAATATGGGGCTGTGAAGTTTTAAACAGTGTAATGCTCTTCTGAAAATTTTTTATTAAAGCTTTAGTATAATTTAAATAATCTATCACCACTCATAAGACTGTCTGTAAACCAATCGATACTTGTTTACCTTTTTATTTTTTAGGTTATCTTCACTTACGGGTGGTAAAGTCCTTGTAGATTATCAATTAGAATTATATTATTGGTAATTAGTATTATTGAAGAAATAAAGAACTATTAAGTATTGAAAAGTATTAATGTTTTTTATTAAGTAATAGCAATATTGACTCTTATCGATTAGTATCGATTCTCAGGATATCGAAAAAAGTTACAAGTATATGATATAAAAATTATATAGGGTTCTTTAAACAGCCAGTTATTACCAAAGTCAGAGAAATCGGGCTAATATTTAAAAAGTATAACGTTACAATCAAATTAATAGTTATTAATAAACACAGACATTGAATAATAATTTGTAAATATAATAATTGTTTTCACCAAACAGCTGAGTTGTACTAAGAAGAAGGCACTGGAATCGTCAAAGCAAATGGCCGCCGTCAAGTTGATCAAAATGTTGCTCGTTCCTGCAGTGTTCCAAATAATGTATTTTCTGGCAAAATTCCTGTTCTTGTCTCTGCAAATCTCTTGTTAAATGTTGTGTAGTGACTGGTGTAGTGATTCTGGATTGTATTTAGTATGTCTGTGTAATTATAAGTCAAAACACTTTTCCCAATTCCGACACTAATTTGGTTAATGTGTTATACAGTTTTCTGGTGTTTTGTGGTGTTTTTCAGAGTAGAAATGTATTGTTTAGTGTTAATTAGTGTTTCTTGATCGTTTTTGCCACAATGTATAGGTTCTGGAAAGATTTTATAATTCACTCCCGACTTTACAGTAACGTACTGTTCGCCACTAAACTTCACCTTTGTAAGATAGGTTAGATCGTCACAAAACTCTCGTTTATGTTATCCGTTCAAATACCAATAATCAACTAACTCTTTCCTTTAGTTTCAATTAAACTCTTAGCCCATATAATATTATCCTTAACATTGTTCAAATATTTTTCACATCCTGTGTGCACTTTTACATTTTCACTATATGAATGCCTAAACTTTGGTTATTTGTCAATTTTATTCCCTAGATTTGATTTAAATTAATCTTTCAGTTCATTCTGGTTATTTTCAGATTAAATAATGCCATTTTATAGTGTTTTCTGTCCAAAAAATAGTAATTTCACTTTCAGTTTGGTATACTCTGAAGAGTCAAAACATCAAAATTTACTTCCTGTCATTATATAAATTCAGCCATTTTATCAGTTATATTTAATATTAATAATTCTATATTGTATTAAAAGGTTCATATTCCCTTATTTTCTGGTAATTAATTGAATTAGTTGTATTCGGAAACATTATTCTGAAATATACGACTCCCATGTCCAAATTTCTGAGTTTAGTCATTCTCATTTTTATTTATAATTCTGAATATAATTTATTAAAATCTCTCTAAATGGTATGTGCAATTATATGGCATGATCTCAAGTTTATTTTGTCTAAATCCCTTTTGTTTATTTGCTTTTAAATGAGTAATTTCTCTGTTTTGATGAAGTTTGGTTTCCATTCTTTTGGCCTATGATTTTTTAACAATTTTTCTTACAAAATAATTTACAAACAATATATGATGTGTGATACCCTCTCTGACTTTTACAAATAGTATTATAAATTAAACATGTTTTCAAATTACACAAAAACAATTAGTATTGGTTACAATACAAATAATAGTTAAACAAAATAAAGAATTTTTTTTTTTAAATAAATGGTTGTCTTCAAGTCAGACATTTTGCAACAAAATTCCCATTTCCAACATGGAAATATGGTTTACAACAAAGGTTTTGTACTAACTAACATCTTAATTACTCTCTACTATTTACAAGTGGTAACTATTTTTATAGTTCTGATGTTAGTTGTTTCAGACCCAAACAAATGGCCTTATATCTAAAACATTTTTAAACATTCTTCTACTATATACATAAAAACCTTATATTTATATTCTTATTTCTAACTATTATTATAAGTAGGATTCTACAGTTTTTATACCGTCTTTTATACATTGTCTTTGGGGAATTGTACCCTGTCATTAACAAATAAATAGTATGAATCGTTCAAAAAGCACTATGAAATCTGTTTTTCTTTTTTCATGTAAAACAAAAATGTTATTTTAAACAGATTCATGTCTTATGAACAACATATTGTCACAGTACACATTTGAAGTCATTGAAAAATGCATATTTCATTGCATCCAATGTTTGTGATTGCCAAGAATGAAACACAAGGTTCATTTTTTATAATACCCAAAACTATCACTGGTTCACTTTCACTTATATATTATGTTAATGCTAAATGGTCGTATAGTCTTATCAACATAATAAATTGGTTAGCGTTTTTCAATGGAGATTTGTTCCATGGGTACTATATTATTGTTTCATCTTAGTTCACAGGAAACTTTTACTTTGTTCACTTCTCTCTCTTAAATTTATATACATGTGGTTTTTATTTCGTTATACTTTTGTTTTTAGATATTTATTTTGGGGATATAGGGATTTGGGTGTCTTTTATAAGAGCATGACATCTTCTTCAGGACGCTGCCCTCTTCTTCTTTCTTCAGTCTTCTTTTCTCCTGCCTTCTGGGACTGGTATCTTCTCATCTTCTTCTTGTTGCCATCAGGTTTCTTGGGATCTTCTCCATCTCCTTCTTTATTTCAGAAATACACCACCTGTATTGTTTGGTCTTGGCTTATTTTAGGGTTTCTATTCTATTTATTCTCCCTCGTTGTGGGTTTGGTCATATTGTGTACTGCTTTGTTATTTACTATTTTACCTTCCTGGGTTATACCTTGAAAACCTTTGGTTATGAGACTGGTCTTGGATGACTCATCACTAGTAACTCCTTTTATTTTAACTTGTATTTTCTTTATAATAATGATTTCTTTCCACAGTTGCTATGAATTAATCTTTTTATATTAAACTTAGTGCTTTCTTCCAAATTTAAATATTATAACTTCATTATTCTAATGATCAATTGCCATTCAATATTATGCTTATATCTGTCATGTTACAACTAATACGATTATATTATTTTGTAATATTCAGAAAACCCCAAACATTAGTTTTCAACAAACTCAAGTTTACAATTTAATCAAAATAATTATTCTTAAAACGACTTACAAATATATCCTGAGTGTTTCCGACGCGTCATACATTCTTGTTCATAAGAAGGACATTAAAAGACAGCGTGTATGCTCTTCTGTTTCCACGGTGATCCGACTGTTGCTGTGAATGGTGTTCAGTTGATTTTAAGAAGAGCCGAGGTATCGTCTGTCATAAGGCTATCTATCTGAACCACAGAGTTGAGGCCAGTGGAGGTTACTATGATGCCTGTTTTTAAAATTCATCCATGAAAAGGAGCTACGTGTATCTCTTTCGTCTTGACGTTCATGCAAGTACCTTTCTGGGCACTGAAGACTGTAACTTTAATAATATTCCTTATTAATCTTTAAAATTAATTATAAAATTATCGACTATCTTATATAAAAAAACACTATAATAATAATAATAATAATAGTAATATTTTTTTTTTTAATAATAATGGTTTATTCCATCCTTAAATTCGTAGTGACAGTCAATCAATGAATTTTTCGGTGAAGGGTTTCTGAGGATCGGTCAAAAAAAAAATTTATGTTATTTGTGTCGACGTTTCAACAATGTTTATAGTCATCATCAGAACCTGTGTATGAATACAAAGGAAATGTCAAACACAACAGAACAATTATTTGAGTGAACGTGTTTGTGTATGTAAGTGTGTGCGCGCGCGTGTGCGTGTATCCTTGTATGTGTGAAGGAGATGAGATAGTTTGTTTTACATTATCAAATCTTTTCTTTAAAGACAACGAGAAAATTATAATATCACAGAACTTAATTTATACAATATTAAAATTTAAATTACTCATAAAGTAATTATAATTTTAAAAAATCATCATCATCGTCGTCGTCATCATCATCATCATCATCATCATCATGTTTCCTCAGGTATTAGGTCTATGACCTATTGCACCCTCTAAACATGTACAGCTCACAACACAACACCGCCAGAGAGATATCAGTGTGAATTTAACCACCTGCAGTGACTAGTTGATCGATGGGAAAGGTACATTACGTTTATTGCGTGTAGATGCCTCTTTGTTTCTGACTGAGGTCCGCCTGTATCAGCCAAATTATTGATTGCCTCAACAGTGCGTAGACGGATTACATTCAGTAGAGCTTGAATCAAATTACGAGACAGCTTGAGCGAATGAACGTCATGTATCCAAAATGTCTTCAACGGATACCACGCCATTTTTATGATGATGATGATGGCAGCGGCACCGACTACGATAACGATTACCATGAAGTTGAGTTAATATTTTCGTAATTAAATTGTATTTTGAAACTAGTAACGTTCATTCAATTAAAAATAAACTTAAATCTCTACACTACCGTGCACGCTGTAGACAGAGGAATCGTTTTCGAGTGAAAGTGACATAAATTTAACAATTATTTTCGAGTAAACAGAAATGTCTAATGCTAAATAATTAAAAAGGAAAAAAGCAACCTAGTAAAGACATTTGCACGTTTAGAAACGACACAGTGGATCGTTCACATCACTAATCCGTAAAACCGTTAAACTTGAAGTTTAAAAATATTAATACAATCTTCCTCCTCTCTTTTTAATGCTCGTTTCTGCAATAAGTACTTGAGAAAATAGTAAACGCAGATCTACTTTTCTGACAGTGTTGAAATAACATACTTTTCCAGTTTACTCTTTCCTGCGGTATGATTTGATCTAAATAAATATTTGCATGAATGAAAACGTGTAACTTATATAGACATATTGGAACACACTTCGATTTTTCTTAGAAAACTCATTTATTTTATTTAATCTTATTCACGTCTCACTGCCTATGTACGCAATTTTGCTTCACCCCGAACACACACACACACGCGCGCACACACACACACACACACACACACACACACACACACACACATATAAATACATAAAATGTATAAATATAAGATATAAATAACGCTTAACACTTTGTCAACACGCACATATTTAGTTATACTAAAATAAACAAAAAATTTATCTTTATTAAAAATTATGTTTTCTGATTAAGAAAGTTTGAACTAGCGGAATATGGAACAGATGCAAGACTAATTTTTTAATTGCATTATCAGAAACTGAATTTCAAATAAGTAAGTTTGCTTACTTGCATATTCAAATATGTGTTGGATGTATTAAGTATGTTGTATGTGTGTATGTGTTAAAAACGTGAAGTTTTTAAAACATTTTTTACTGATTATAATTTTAAATTATAAAGACGGTAATTATTTAAATATTTTAAAATGTTAAATAATAACTATTTTAATTAAACCTGAAATATTTATGTTGTTTTGTAGATTACCAGTTCGCATGTTTACAGCAACATTTACAATTGTTAACATCCAAATTTACATATAGAAGTTATAATTTGTAGAAGGTCTAAGTATATATATTGTAATATAATTTATTACAAATATATTAAAAGAATAAATATATAATTATTGTTCTTAGTCACACAAGATTGGTCTCCTTAAAGATAGCAAGAATTATTGTGATGCTGATAAATGTTGTCTGAATCTCGGTGTTGAACTCGCCGATGATACAGCTCCACTTTGAATTCACCAATTACAAAGAATAAATTAAATATAAATAATGTTTTATAATTAAGTGTGATTGATTGATAATAAAATAAAATTTTGTAAGTTATGAAATTGTTACTAATATTTAGTTTTTTGTTTAATTGGTTAATTTGATTAATTAATAAATAATTAATTAATTGTGTGTGTACTTTTCTCAGATATTTATTCTAGCACTGTAAATTATTTTTGTTTAGAAAAAAATAGTTAACATTCATTATACAAATAAATACAACTCTTGTAACTGAATAATGATGTTCATTTATTGACATTTTAAATTATGCGCCATTCAAACTGCGCATGGCCAAGGCATTGGCTGATAATGTGCTACAGTCGGTAGCGAACAAGATTAACAAAATATATTTTTTACAAGGTTAGTTAATTATGGTTCTTTTAACGAGTCGAAATGGTCAGAGGGCAAGGAACAAGATACATTCTTACAGGTATTCTTAAACTAAAATATTATGGCTGAAATAAAACAATATTATTATTTAAATTGTCAATTATGAAAATTAATATCGAACCATTCGTCGAAATGACGTCACTCCCTTCAAGCTGGCTGTGTCTTGTGCTGGTTCGGAAATCAAGTATGGCTGCCGTCACCTCGATTTTAGCTGCTATGAACTGCTGGAACTGGTTGGGCTTCTCCCGCAGAAATAAATGAATATTCCCTTCTCTGCGAAGTAGTGTTGGTCCAGGAATATGGTGTAGAGTGTCCTCTCGTCTCCTGTGATGTCGTTTCGAGATGGGTTACTTGTGAAGTGTCCGGTGTTCAAATATGTGTATTCGTGTTCTGCTAATATGGTCCAAAATCTTCTCAAAATGGCCGTTGATTTCTTGTGCTTCTGTTTGATGGTGTTATTACTGTTGTTTGGAATTAGTGAGGTGTTAAATGTTAATGGTTAATGTTATTTTCATTTTTTAGTTAACCTCTGTTACACTCTTCATAACCACACTCGGTTTTACACAAAATTACTCTTTTTCAGTATTCTGTTAGTACATTCTCAACTAGTCGTCTTCACGATTAACAATAGACTAAACTCTGAACGTCGTCGTTTTAGGGTAATTTGTGATATGTCTTTTTCCTCTTTATATTGTTTAATTATAAAAGTACATGTCTCAGATTTGGCTCATCATCTAAATATACATAATAAGTTTTCTTATTTTTTACTGTATTTCAAATATTTCTTAATTTTACAAAAATCTAACTACTCAGCAATATTGACTAATTAATTTTACATATTTGGATGTATAGCTGGGTTTGTTTCAAGTTCATTTAAGCCCAAAAATTACAATTTTTTATAATTATTGTAGGTCTCATATTTTGTACAAATTTGGTGTTTAAATGGTTTTTAAGTGTTTTTTCTGATAATATTTCCATGGAATAATCTTAATAACTCCGTGATTATCTTTGTTGTTAAAACACTTCAATATTAATTAATTTACTGTTTAGTCTGATTTGATTACCATTATAGACCTAGTATTATTTGTTTCCAAAGGAAGTTAATTTTCTTTCCTTTGTCATTCCATTCGTTATTAATTGTATCTGTATTAATTACATTTTCAATTTCTGTGTTGTATGTATTGAATTTTATCCCTTATTATGTAGTTTGATTCTCTGATAGATAGTTTTGGGTTTACATTACTGGTCTGTGTTTTCTAAAGTGGTGTCTTAGCTAATCTGCTTTGTATCTTTCATATGGTTTACAGTTTTGAATAAAATTATTACATTTCCTATTTCCTACTTGCCTCTCTGCCTTACAAACTTGAAAATTAAATAACATGATTTGAAATACAACAGAATATCTTATATCTACTAACCTTTTTTTTATATCACTCAAACATAACAAAAACACCTTATGCCTAATAACACTTTCAGTTATCAACTGTCTCTTGTGTTCACTATAACTATTTTGGTAACACAATGAATAAAAATGAAAATATCTTATAACTAATGACACCTTCAGTTATTAACTGTCTCTAGTGTTCACTATAATTATTTTGGTAACACAATGAATAAAAATAAAAACATCTTATAACTAATGACACCTTCAGTTATTAACTGTCTCTAGTGTTCACTATAATTATTTTGGTAACACTATGAAATAAAAACATTTTATACCTATTATTTTCTTATATTACTTAATTTTCTAAAACACTTTTATTATTATAATTGACCTCAGTCGTTAGACTGTCTTTTATTTTTTATATAATATTTCCCTACACTGATGGTAGTCTTTTTAATAGATTTCTATTTCTTACCCTACACTTTATTATAGTGTGTCACTTATTTTTGTCTACACTAATGGTAGTCTTTTTAATAGATTTCTATTTCTTACACTACACTTTATTATAGTGTGTCACTTATTTTTGTCTACACTAATGGTAGTCTTTTTAATATATTTCTCACATATTATACTTACAACTAGTTTACAATTTGGTTTTCTTTGGATTGTATCTTGTAACTTGAGTTACTGGGTCTAAATATATTGGTTTTAATTTTGTTCAATGGTATGTATTCCATTATTAACATTTTTTGGAATAGCTCTTCTTGTTTCTAGGCTCTTTGTAGGAATCTTGACATAATTTGTCCTTTCTTCATTATTATATTAGTAATTTCTGGTCTTGTGGTTTCTCTGCTTCTTGACCTTATCAATTTCCATTATTAATATTGTTTTCACCCTTTTATTTCCTTTTTCTAGTCTTTCCCTTTTTATCTGCTTCCCCAATCTACTGGGTATACTGCTGGTTTATTGGGTTTTACATAGTAAGTTATTTTGATCAATGGTTTTCTTTGTTATTTTTGATTCTTATTAACATTTTATTGACTTAATATACAGTTTCTAGTTTAATCCTTAAAACAATTCATTCTTCTCACTCACTATGGAACTTTTCTTCTTTATTTATGTTGCATTAAGTTAAATGTTTAGCGTGATAATTTTGTTATGCTACATATGCTCTCCTGTAAAAGTGATTAGTTCAGATCATACTCTTAGTATGGATGAAATAATTACTACTAATTCTTTTGTATTTACCATATTTTCTTCGTGATTACATGTTTTCACTTTATATACCTTCTTTTTCCACCGTTGCTTCCTCTCAGATGATATGTATCTCCTTCATTAGTTTCTTTCTTCATTAATAAGTGATCTTCAATCTTGTGTATAACATTATCATTTTATATCCTTTCTTATTTGGTGCTTCCTCACCAGTATGTTTACTCCCTAACATTCCCTAACAAATTAATTGGAACAGTTCAGAGTGGAACTTTTGGCTTCAATCCCTGCTGTCCAATACTTCAATTAATTGAGTCCAGAGGCATTATCATCTCTGCTCAACATATAAGACTGATGGCATTTTCTACATCCAGTCATAAAAATAAATAAACAGTAAAAGTAGTCTCTTTTGACTAAAATAAACATCTTTAGATTCTTCACTTCATAATACTTTATATTAATTAATACTCTTATACACATGACTCTTCTTCTCTCTTAAAGCTTATTCCATATTATGTGGTTTAGGTATGTGGTATAATATACATTTCATCATGTTTACATAGTAATTAGCATTTATATTTATTTTTCCTACCATCTGGTGTCCAATGAGTTATTTTTATTGCTCATGGCATAACATGAATTAATTCTTTATCACTTTCACTATAACAGTGGTTATTGCAACAACATTATCAATAATAGTATCAGGGTTTTTGGTTTCTGGTCTCACTATTTGGTCTTTACTGAGTTGGTCCTTCTTCATTGTTCCATTTTTATTAAATTATTTCCTTTGTGAGTTTGGTTAAGTTGTTTCGATTAAGTCATATGATATTCTGGTTTCCTTTCTCCTTTAGAATTTTGTATCTCTTTCTTACAAAATCTTTTTTCATATTTATGAGTTATTTCTCATCATTCGTATGAGTAATGATATGAGCTTACTATTTTTTAACTTTAGATATTTTTATTCAACTAAATTCTTTCTTATTCATAGTTGTTTTTCAAATATTTTGGTGTAAGTTGTACTTATTATTGTTTTGAATTTTGAACATTTTTATTCATCAAAATTCTTTTTTCATTCATTCATAATAGTCTTTTAAATGATTGGTGTAAGTTGTACTTACTAATTTTTTGAATTTTGAAAATATTTTTTGTTCATTGAAATTCTTTTTTTTTTTCTTCATTCATAATTCTTCGATTCTGGCTAGGAACTCCATCGGTTTGTTTTTATAAAATCTGAAGTTAATTCCTTCGCGATTCTCGTTGTTAGGACAACTGGTAATGCTTGTCGGTCGACTATGGAACAGGTCTATATCTGTTTGGTTCTGTCGCACCTGACTGTTGATACTGGTCACAGTAGCTTCAATGCCGTCACATTTTTCTGTGAATCGGTCCTGCACTCGCTCCCAGTCTTCACGTGTTTCTTTTAGTCTTTCCTCCAATGTCTTCCTAGTCGTTTCTTCAATGTTGTTTACCTTAGTGTTTATTTCTGTCTTGATACTCTGTACTTCTCGTTCGGTTTGACTCCATCTTTCGTCAGCTCTTGTAACCTTTTGTTCGATTACCGTTAATTCCTCTTCTACCTTCTTGCTGATTGTTTCATTGTTTTCAGCTATTTTCTGACTCAATTCTTCCTTCAATATTTCCATTCTTCCGTCTAACCGGTTCATGTTCTCTTGGTTCGTCTCCTTCAATTCTTCTCTCAATTGTTGATTATTGCTTTCCATTTTCTGACTTGTTTCTTCCATCCTCTTGTTGGTTTCTTCCAGTTTTTGGCTTATTTGGGTTAATTCCTCCTTCGACTGTTTATTGTCAGTCTTTATTTCCTCCATTTTCTCCTCAATTTTCTAAATATTTTCCTTCATCTTCTCTTCTATTTCGTATCTTCCTTTGTAGTGGATTTCTCCGGCTGTTCCTCCTGTGGTGCAGGCTTGTTTGGTTCTGCTGGCGGTAACATCGACTCCACATCTTCCACTGGTGTCGCCTCTTTATCCTCCATGTCTACCTCCTGCTCGGCCTCCATAGCCCTTTTCCTCGATGTGGCTCTCCTGTGCATCTCGCTCCTTCTTCCGACCTATTCACCGCTGCCGAGCTAAAAATAGGAAACTGGACAATCCTCCTTATTTTATAACTCTATTACCTCCTATTTAAAGCCCTTTAGTTGGACGCCAATTTGTAATATAATTTATTACAAATATATTAAAAGAATAAATATATAATTATTGTTCTTAATCACACAAGATTAGTCTCCTTAAAGATAGCAAGAATTATTGTGATGCTGATAAATGTTGTCTGAATCTCGGTGTTGAACTCGCCGATGATACAGCTCCACTTTGAATTCACCAATTACAAAGAATAAATTAAATATAAATAATGTTTTATAATTATGTGTGATTGATTGATAATAAAATAAAATTTTGTAAGTTATGAAATTGTTACTAATATTTAGTTTTTTGTTTAATTGGTTAATTTGATTAATTAATAAATAATTAATTAATTGTGTGTGTACTTTTCTCAGATATTTATTCTAGCACTGTAAATTATTTTTGTTTAGAAAAAAATAGTTAACATTCATTATACAAATAAATACAACTCTTGTAACTGAATAATGATGTTCATTTATTGACATTTTAAATTATGCGCCATTCAAACTGCGCATGGCCAAGGCATTGGCTGATAATGTGCTACAGTCGGTAGCGAACAAGATTAACAAAATATATTTTTTACAAGGTTAGTTAATTATGGTTCTTTTAACGAGTCGAAATGGTCAGAGGGCAAGGAACAAGATACATTCTTACAGGTATTCTTAAACTAAAATATTATGGCTAAAATAAAACAATATTATTATTTAAATTGTCAATTATGAAAATTAATATCGAACCATTCGTCGAAATGACGTCACTCCCTTCAAGCTGGCTGTGTCTTGTGTTGGTTCGGAAATCAAGTATGGCTGCCGTCACCGCGATTTTAGCTGCTATGAACTGCTGGAACTGGTTGGGCTTCTCCCGCAGAAATAAATGAATATTCCCTTCTCTGCGAAGTAGTGTTGGTCCAGGAATATGGTGTAGAGTGTCCTCTCGTCTCCTGCGATGTCGTTTCGAGATGGGTTACTTGTGAAGTGTCCGGTGTTCAAATATGTGTATTCGTGTTCTGCTAATATGGTCCAAAATCTTCTCAAAATGGCCGTTGATTTCTTGTGCTTCTGTTTGATGGTGTTATTACTGTTGTTTGGAATTAGTGAGGTGTTAAATGTTAATGGTTAATGTTATTTTCATTTTTTAGTTAACCTCTGTTACACTCTTCATTACCACACTCGGTTTTACACAAAATTACTCTTTTTCAGTATTCTGTTAGTACATTCTCAACTAGTCGTCTTCACGATTAACAATAGACTAAACTCCGAACGTCGTCGTTTTAGGGTAATTTGTGATATGTCTTTTTCCTCTTTATATTGTTTAATTATAAAAGTACATGTCTCAGATTTCGTTCATCATCTAAATACACATAATAAGTTTTCTTATTTTTTACTGTATTTCAAATATTTCTTAATTTTACAAAAATCTAACTACTCAGCAATATTGATTAATTAATTTCACATATTTGGATATATAGCTGGGTTTGTTTTAAGTTCATTTAAGCCCAAAAATTACAATTTTTGATAATTATTGTAGGCCTCATATTTTGTACAAATTTGGTGTTTAAATGGTTTTAAAGTGTTTTTTCTGATAATATTTCCATGGAATAATCTTAATAACTCCGTGATTATCTTTGTTGTTAATAATTTTGTTGTTAAAACACTTCAATATTAATTAATTTACTGTTTAGTCTGATTTGATTACCATTATAGACCTAGTATTATTTGTTTCCAAAGGAAGTTAATTTTCTTTCCTTTGTCATTCCATTCGTTATTAATTGTATCTGTATTAATTACATTTTCAATTTCTGTGTTTTATGTATTGAATTTTATCCCTTATTATGTAGTTTGATTCTCTGATAGATAGTTTTGGGTTTACATTACTGGTCTGTGTTTTCTAAAGTGGTGTCTTAGCTAATCTGCTTTGTATCTTTCATATGGTTTACAGTTTTGAATAAAATTATTACATTTCCTATTTCCTACTTGCCTCTCTGCCTTACAAACTTGAAAATTAAATAACATGATTTGAAATACAACAGAATATCTTATATCTACTAACCTTTTTTTTATATCACTCAAACATAACAGAAACACCTTATGCCTAATAACACTTTCAATTATCAACTGTCTCTTGTGTTCACTATAATTATTTTGGTAACACAATGAATAAAAATAAAAACATCTTATAACTAATGACACCTTCAGTTATTAACTGTCTCTAGTGTTCACTATAATTATTTTGGTAACACTATGAAATAAAAACATCTTATACCTATTATTTTCTTATATTACTTAATTTTTTAAAAACTTTTATTATTAAAATTGACCTCAGTCATTAGACTGTCTTTTATTTTTTATATAATATTTCCCTACACTGATGGTAGTCTTTTTAATAGATTTCTATTTCTTACCCTACACTTTATTATAGTGTGTCACTTATTTTTGTCTACACTAATGGTAGTCTTTTTAATAGATTTCTATTTCTTACACTACACTTTATTATAGTGTGTCACTTATTTTTGTCTACACTAATGGTAGTCTTTTTAATATATTTCTCACATATTATACTTACAACTAGTTTACAATTTGGTTTTCTTTGGATTGTATCTTGTAACTTGAGTTACTGGGTCTAAATATATTGGTTTTAATTTTGTTCAATGGTATGTATTCGATTATTAACATTTTTTGGAATAGCTCTTCTTGTTTCTAGGCTCTTTGTAGGAATCTTGACATATTTTGTCCTTTCTTCATTATTATATTAGTAATTTCTGGTCTTGTGGTTTCTCTGCTTCTTGACCTTATCAATTTCCATTATTAATATTGTTTTCACCCTTTTATTTCCTTTTTCTAGTCTTTCCCTTTTTATCTGCTTCCCCAATCTACTGGGTATACTGCTGGTTTATTGGGTTTTACATAGTAAGTTATTTTGATCAATGGTTTTCTTTGTTATTTTTGATTCTTATTAACATTTTATTGACTTAATATACAGTTTCTAGTTTAATCCTTAAAACAATTCATTCTTCTCACTCACTATGGAACTTTTCTTCTTTATTTATGTTGCATTAAGTTAAATGTTTAGCGTGATAATTTTGTTATGCTACAATATATTGCAACATTACAATTTATATATTATGTATTTGAAGAGTGTTCAACGTAATCATCGAATAACTTACCAGCTAGATAGTGGGATTTCTGTGCTTGTTACGGTGTCTCTCTCTTGTTGCGCAATAAATTTTATGTGAGAAAAGGGGAGAAAGATTTTGTGGCGTGGAATAAATGCAAATAAAACGTCAATTTATAATAAAAAACAAATTCTTTAAAAATAAAGAAATATGTATTAAAATTTGTCTTCTAAAAGAAGCTGTTTCACACGCGTTAGTCGTAGTATACACATTGTAAGGTACACATACATAATACGCAAATAATAAAAAATAAAAATAGACATAAATATATAAATAAAAAATAATTGAAAAAATTGTTTGTAGCATTTTAATAAAAAATGTTATTTACTTTATTTCAATAAATATTAATTATTTTCGACCCATTTTAACTAACAAGAAAAATTATTATAAAACTGAAGTTAATATTATTTGCTTACACTATATTAATTATTTAAGTTTTTGTAATTACACTATGTACAATTATTTATTTCTTCCTTTTTTTATACCATGATTGAATCTGCTTACTGTCTTCGTTTATAAAGATAATTGATCATTTTCACCTGTTTTTAATTGGTGAGTTACCATGGCGTGTGTGTTGCTCCTTGATGATGATGATGATGATGAGGTTCCTGGAGCCGGAGTGTGTTGTCGGTTGTCCATTTAACAGAGTCTTGAATGTTTGGTGTCTGTCCTTTGTCGCTTAGCAAACGGATATAGTGTCCCCGTGAACAAATTATTAGCGTCTGTTCCCGTATGCAACTATTTACAACTGTTTATATTTATTTTATGTGTACAAATAAATTACCATAGGTAAACATGAGTATATAAATATTTACACATAAAAACGTAGTTGAAAGTCTACAATTTTTGGGGGGTTTCCTGTTCCTTGTAATATATGAAAAAACATTGGTGGTAATATCTACAAGCTGGATACATGACATATACATATTAAAATATGTAAGAAGGTGTACAAAGAGCACTATAGTTAGAACGAACCGATCTGGGCCAATCTTCACCACTATAACACCTACGTTAGATTCTCAGCAACAAAGTAAACAAAATGGAATTATGCATCTTGTACCGTAAATATGAAATACAGATAATACGACTGTTTGGGACATTATGAAGGCAACAGATGAATAGAGCTTATGGAATAATGAGAGGAAGACGACCAATAAAATGTTTTTGCACGATGCTTCGGTTGTAGAGGACGATAATATTCGGAAGAATACTGTAATGGGATCTAAGGGTCACAAAGGATTGTACAGTTAAAGAGAACAGAAAAATAATAATAATAAGAATATTAAAAATGTACAGGTCTCTCTCTCTCTCTCTCTCGTTGTACACGCATGCGCGCAGATATCCACATACACATGATGAGATGTTTATAATGAAGAAAAATGTATAATAAAAGTCAAATATGTAACATTCAATAATAATATCTTGATGTTACGTGTTTTTGCCACGTGTTTTTATTTATTATCTTGTAGTACATGTTTCTATGATTCAACTCTCCTCCCAACCAGGTAATGAGGTTAAAAGGACGGCTTAGATAGTTCAAATATTTTGTTAGATAAAATTACATTCATGATGGCATTTTGGTTAATGTAGACAGATTAAGTTACTAAAACTGTACGGTTATAAGTACAGAATACTGGCTAACACTACACCAGTGGGAAAGGTTAAGTAAAATTATAATTGAAATGGATGTGCCTGGAGTGTGGTTAGAGGTCATGAAAATTGATCCACATCGATTAGATTCAAGCATTCATCGATTTCAGAGTAACGATCAAAATCATAATTAAGGCAACTTGGTTGCGTATCAAATCGGGTGAATTCTAAAGACTGAGAAGAAATACTTAATCATATTTAATTATCAACTTCATGATCACGGTAACTTAAAGGTTGTTAGATAATATTTGTATGACAGTACTTAGTCATCTGTGTCAAGCATCACATATGTGGATACAAAATCGGGTGGATGATCATATTATGACAATTCAGTGACCAAAGAACCTACGTAGACAATGCTTAATAATAGTAGACACAAAGAAAAATTCAAAATGAATTTGAAATAGAATTGTAAATATTTAACAACGGATGAAACGGTATCAACGGTAACAACAAAGGCAGCGGATGAAATTAGCAAGCTTTCAACATAGACATGCTGATAATAATCTGTGGAGTTTCATTGAGTGTATTATAACGCACTGTAAAAGAAAGAATAATAGACAGAATGGGTGTAGAACGTTTTTGTGGTCTAATCATCTGCAGGAATGCAGGAAACGAAATGATTGCAAAGAATGTCGAATGATATGGAAGACGGAAAGGCACATGAGATGTTTTAAAAAATAAGTCTTTTCACATATTTTACGTTATAACTATTGGAGAAGTATGATTATTATTATTATGATTATTATACTTATATAATTGGTACTGTTATCAGCACCATATGGTAGACCACGATTATTGTAACAAAATTTCCAGTTTCCTTATCATGACGCAACTTTAACCAATGTATTCAAACATCACTTATGATTTCCTTGTAATAACTTTAAAATATTGGCACATAATATTAATATAGATCAACAATAGATCAGACAATTTCTTAAAACTAAAGCGTAATTCAGTTAGTAATAAAAACATAATTTACAAAATTATTGTAATAGAATTAATTAAATATTTTTATTCATACTCCTAAGAAACATATTGAAACAAACAAATTTTTTGTATAATTTACTAAAAAATGCAAGCACAAAATAACGCACTTAACGCACTGCTTACTTTTGTTTTAAGTTACAGAGTTTTCTTAGTTGATACAAAGACAAAAGCAATAGCTACATAAGCCTATTACACATCATGTATTTACGATCGACTTATATTTCAGTTGGTTGGTGCATTTATACTAATATAATAATATATATTATAATATTAATATTAACTCGTATTAATAAATACATTTTAATTAATTGTTTACAATTAATTTATTAAAAATAATTGTTTAATGTTTCGTGATTTATTTCCTTTTTTGGAGTAATACATTTTTGAAAGGTTAATACGTTCAACATTCTGGAAGAAGTACTCTTACCGTGACTTAATGATAACGCTGATCACTTGTGTTACAGAGGGTATTTTTACCCTAGTAGGAAACATAGAATTGAGCGATTATTGTGGCAGTGGTGATAAATTAGCAGTGTCAACAACTGATTGTATTCTTGACACAAGATTTTTGTTATAACGGTTACAGGCTGGGCTAGTGCACAGTCTAAACAAATGTGTATTGTCTTCTTAATATTGCTCTCATAATTCTTAATAATGGCATTAGTCTCATACTTTGTGTGCTACAATTTAGTTTACTGTATTCTAGTTTTTACAGAAATAATGAGATATTTAAAGTTTTAATGATAGGCTACTCTCTTACTAAAAAAAATTTCATGAAAACAACGGTAGAAAATGTATATTGTAAATGTTGATGTTTTTTTTAGTAAATAGATTTCTGTATTTACGAAAAAAATGTTTACGTGAATTACAGCCGTGGAATTAGTCTCGGAATCATAATTTCTTTTTCTAAGTAATCGGTACTATTATCTCTTGAGTTAAACAAGTATCTCTTAAATAACTGTCCACTTAACCGTATATTTATTTAAAAGTTAATGATGTATTTATTTAACTCTGTGTTAAGTTGATCTTTTAAGAGTATGAAAAACAAAATTATTTAAATGTATTAAAACTTTTCAGATCTTATTTTTAACAGTCATTACCTAATTACAACATTTTCTTGCACATATTAAGTATCAAATTCCTTGACAGATACATAATTAATATTTTTTTAAAGTTAGTATTTGAAGTTAGTAGGGTAAAAAGTTCCGGGCCTCGCGCGTAGGTGGCACCACTGTGTTCATTATTTTGATTGTGTGAAATTAATAAAACTTCTTTGCCTGCCTGCTTACTTTTCTGTCTGTTCATTACCACTGGCATCGCTACAATTTTTATAAAGTTCTGTACGACTACATTTGCGCTAACGCAATTATAGCTGGTCTATATAGAAAGATTTAGCATCTGAGTAGTTCCGTAGATTCGGTGTTCTCCAGTTCTGAGAATTCGCTTTCTGTTTGCTGTGCACGCTACACACTACTTGGCAGGCTTAACCATGCGTCGTATTATTGTACAATCCAATTCTGTTGTTTAAGTTAATGTTAATATATTTCGAAATTTCTCAGTGTATTGAAGAAATAGTCCTATTTATAAAATGCCAACCGTATTAGAAGCTAAACGATTGTTAAAAAAATTTCTTATAGAAACGTAATTCAATTTCCTCCTAACACATTTTCTAGAATCTGCTCTTTAACAAACAAAAGTTCGAGCTTTTTAATTGTTTCTTATTAGTTTTAACAACTTCAAAAGACAATGATGAATTTGTTATTGATTACAAAAGCCGCTGTTTAAGTGTTAGTTTAGACTCCTCCATATTCCGTTTTTAGGCGAGTTATTGGGTTACAATAATAATTTTTATAACAATAAAACATAAGATCACTTTAAAATTCTATCTTGTCTTCTGAAAATGAATACAAATTATATTTTTACAGAAGTTTTGTACGTAAAAATGTGAGTAATTAAGGTAGGGTAACATTACTCATTATTTCTAGATTTAATATTCTGAATTCTAGACAAGTCCAGAATAAATAGCATTATTAGCACTAATAAAGGTTAAAACATCAAAATGTAAAATGAAATAACGTTTTTTTAAATTTTACATTTAAAATTTAATGGCTGTCTGTTGTCGTCTGTAGCAGCGACCAACAGCACAGCAATGATGACTGTGTAAGTAAGAACGGCACCACCCTTGTTCTTATGGACAGGTCTCAGAAAGCATGGATAAATCTTCATCTGTGATCAGATGTTATAGAAAAATCTATTGTATTTTTCTAAACTCTAGTAACGCTTATTAAACATAAAGAACTTTTAATACTATTAATTAAGTGTGGTAACTGAGTTACTAACAACAGAACACAAAGCCTACGTCCGCACGAAAACATTATTAAGTATAGAGTTACAAGAAATAGTTTCATCACCATAGATTTTAGGTATGTATTTTTCAGCAGTAAATTCTAATCCTTATAAGCCTATTCGAATATCAGAAAACAAAATATAATTTAAATGCATATGAATATTGTTGAATATGGCTTATGCAACATCTACTGTAACTATAGGTCTACGTATACCTTAGGTCTTGGAATGTGTCTTATGTCACATATTCTAAATATTATACAAATACATTTAAAAGACAATGGATATTTATGACTTATTCTGGGACATATTAAAATAGAAATCTAAAAGAACAGGCATTAAAAATACTTTCCAACAGTTAAAAATTCTATTTTAAATTAATTAAAACACACACACACACACACACACACACACACACGATTTGTTATTATTACTCTCACCATCAAATCATCAAAAGAATTGTAATCATATTTAGGATAATTGTTGTCTTATTTTTATAATAAAAGATTCTTTATTTCTCATTATCAATTTTCACTTTTCAGTGCTCACAAATTATCACAACATACGTTTGTGTGTCACGTCCTGTTAGCATCGTAACTTTTGATTACTACCACCAGGAAAGCGTTAACGTAATTCCTAACCTTTAGAAATAAAATTACTTTAATAAGAACTCTTGATGCTAACAATAGGGGTTGCTACCTATGTACGGCAAATGTAGAAAAAATAACATAAACGATGAATAATCTTTTATCTTTCTTATTATCATCGGTCAAGGAACGTTTAAAATTTAATTATGGTAGCTAGATTTAAACTTTAATGTCCACAGCTGGGCAAAGGCGTCTCTCAGTTTTCCCATCCATTATGATCACATATCGTTATTTAAATTTAGATGCTACCTGTTTTTTCTTTCCTATATTTTGATGTACGATATTGTGTTCAGCCACTATTTTAATTTATCTCAGAAAAATATGGATTAAAGAAATTTCTTAAAATTACTTTCAATCAGTTCACAATCGGTTGTGTTCATTTCCTGTGACACTGAGAACATTGTCTTTCTTCTGGAGACGTGATTGCCATCTTTTAATTGTGAGAGGCATTATTCATTTGGAAAAGCCTTTGAAAGCTTTCCACACTTCTGTCCAAAACCATCACTTCCTGGAGATTTCCGTTCCTTACTTCTTTTGCTGTGACTAAATTTCTATTCTTGTTGACTAAGTCTGGAATAATTTTAAAAGGAGCCCATTCATCTTCTTCAATCACTCGTCTCATCTAGTTTTCTTCAGAGAGTTTTCATGTCAATTTGTTTGCTGATTATCTACTATAACGCAAAATACCTTTTTTAACTTCTTGTCAATAACTTTGTATGTTTATTTAATCATTATGTGTTGTGTACTGATGGTTAATTTTTCACTTTGACCCACTTCATCTACGTTCTCTTCCTGTATGTTACTCTTTTCTCGTATTCTTCAATTTTTTCACCTATTCGAAAGACGTTCTTTACCGTTATTCGTTTTTTGTCTATCGTTTATATTTATTTACAGGTACTTTTATTTTCTCTCTTTCTTTTATTAAACACCACGTACAATTATTTGTTCAAAGGTTCTTGTTTTTTATTTTTAACTTAATAAATTTTTCCTATTTGTATCTAGTTATGAAGATGGTAATAATCATTGTTTTGGATGGAAGATATTCCAAGTACAACAAAACATTTAAAATTTAATTCTATTGATTTAAACAGTTTTCTCCAGAGATTCATTAATCAGGTACACAATACTTTTCTTTTAAATAATAATTTGAACAGGTCAGCTAACTGCTTAAGTAACTATACTAAAATTTACGTATAATTGGCACAATAATGGATTATTATGTGCCACGCAAGCTTTCTTAAAAGGCAGAAGTTGAAGTTGCCAGACAACTATTTACACAATTAATATACGTAAACTATTTATTCCTACAAACAAACATTCATTTCAGTTATATTATGTAACCTGAAAAAGAAAATTTTATGGCATTCAATGGTGTATATATCAATAAAATTTTCAGAATTTCATGTAATCTCATGTTTTTCCTTACTCCGGAAGAGAAAATTGTTCTGATTTAACAGGTAGTAAGCAAGGATTTTTTTAAATTTATAGTCAATTATAAACTTACAGAGAGAATTGAAGAAAGTTGTGTTAGTGGTTAAAATCACAAGCATAATTATCACTGTTGCACACCACTATATAAAAATATTCCGATTAGCGCTTTCAAGCCTCACAGCTCTGATCTGATCTGATCACAGCCGCTTTTTCCGATCTGACGATGAGCTGTGAGGCTTGAAAGCGCTAATCGGAATATTTTTATATAGTGGTGTGCAACAGTGATAATTCTGCTTACAGAGAGAAAGTTCTAGTCAAAGAATTATAATTTATATTATTTTCCAGAAACCTTATGATACGGCCGCTCGCTTCTCCATTATACATGATGGTTAAGTATTTTACGGTGGTTAAGTAATTCACAAAACAGTCCAATGTCTTTCTGTTGCCAGTGTACAGCTGACATAAAGGATCGTTGATAACGTTAATTAGAAGTCTGACAACCTTTTTAGAGCAGTGATGTGCGCCGATCAGCCAAGAATTACCTCCATTCACAAGTATAGCGTAACGTGTGTATGGAGGCGAGAAGGGAAACAACACGATAACAGAGAACCGCCTCGCTCATGCATTACCTCTGTCTCTGTCACACACATGTCACTAAAGGAGTAGATCCTGATGTAAACCCAGCGGAGTGATACAACGCGAAGGCATGTACAGTACGAAGGTAAAAATTTCTTAACAAAACAAATATAACCTAAAGACGTATAAAAATAATTAACCTTATTCTTAGTTGTAGTGATCCCAATTATGTTGAAAAAGTTTGTTGATATATATATATAACATAACTCTAATCAGTTGTAAACTGCGTTATTTCTAGCGGAGGATTTAGTGATGCGACCATTAATTCAACCAATCCCGTTTAATTACAAAGACATGGTTCTGTTTACATCAGCTTCTACTCTGAGGATGAACAAACTTTATTGTCCTCGTCGGCTTTGTTGCAGTCGATGTTCATATTTGACAATAATGATTGAACAAATTTTGTAGCCTCGCAATGAGGTGTTTGTCCACTGCGCATCTCTAAGTACGGTTCAAAATCTTTCGTCAATAATTTACTAACAATGATATATTTAGTTCATACAAACAAATAAACCAATAGTTCAAGTCATTGTTATAATACAATTTATTTATACTATTTTTTTTTATCGGCCATCTAAGGGCCAATTTCAATTCTTTACTCTTTGTTCTCTCCTTTTTTCCAATAAAAAAAGGAAAAAGGGAAATTTTTATAAAATATAAATTTATACTATTTTATATTTAGTAACTTTTCTTAGGTTTAGTTAAGTAGTGTTTTTTAATTAATAAAAGCTAATGCGCGTTCATATACGGAGCAATGATCTAGTCAAATCAGCTAAATATCTGTGAAAAAATTGTTCTTAATGAAATTTTAATGGTTTATATAATTAGGTTATAAATTTTCATATGAAATTATATTTGATGAGACACATTGGCCTCAGTTCTATTATTACACGTTGGTCCAAATCTATGATTATAAAGGAAACCATAAAGAGTCCAAATTATGTTCACTAATGGATAGTAAACAATATCCCAGGGCGGTAACCACTGTTCGTTTTGATTTTCTTCGTGTATTGCTTGTACAAGTTGACTGCATTTTATAAAATCGCTTGGACTCGTCTGTTCCCAAATGTTTGCCGCTTTTCAAGAAAATAAATCGTTAACAAACAAGGAAAACATTTTCGTTTCGAAAAGAATCTTTGTGCGTCGTTTATTATGTAGACCTACGTCTCAGCTTCTGTCAACAGCTCTTCTCCGTCGTCTTTATTCCTGTCCCTTTTCTTCGTGTAAAGGGTCCGTATTAATCCTCTTTTAAGGTAATACATACTCATGTTTTCGTGTTTAATAAATATTCACAGCATGGTTCAGAGAGGTTCTCATCAATCATAATTATGACGTGAATTGGTAGGCGTCGGTATAAAGTATTGACGGTGCGTGCACGCCTAATCTATAGCATTCCAGTTCACGGACCAATAAGCGTTGATAACAACGCTTAAACATAATTGGGTTGATCCAACATGAAGTTAGATATAAAATTTATTTCCATACGAGCCTGCGTTCTAAATAAATTCATTATAAGTAAAGAGTATAAAAGAACAAGGAGTCATAATAAATCTCAATGATAGATATTTGTGGTACTCGCGATTAATAACGACAATTTTTCGCTTAACACAAGGCCTTATTTTTCTCAGCACTGAATTTTTCCTCGTTCTTATGTTTACGTGGGATAACAGAGACAAGTAGTGTTACTGAGAGTCCAAAACCACATGGGAGACACAAAGTGAGGGAACACGAAGGGATGGGCAATAGCGGAACACTGCTGTAAAACTGTTTTACTATCAGATATACGTAAGTATCAGACTTTTTTAATTTATAACAGTCATAGTGGATATTCAAAATAACTTTTTTTGTGTCACCAATGAGAAGTCCGACGTAGACAATAATAAAAATATTTTTTTTTTGTAATCACAGTTAGAAATTGTTGACGTTTGAAACTGGTCTTAATTAAGGTAGAGAATTGGAATATAATATAAAATAAATTTTTTGTTGTAACGTTATAAAACATGTTGTATTTTACGTTTTTCTGCGTAATTCAATTTTTTATCTGTGTTTTCAATCAAAGACTGTTTGTAGATTGGCCACTTTTCTTCTAATTTACGCTATTATTTGTAACAATTATTGTGGGCGGCGTTTAATTCGAGGCAAGGTCAGATATTCTGCCCAGTCTCAGTCGAGAATGCCTGAGAATGCGTCATCGTAGAACAAGCGAAACTTTTACGCTTAAAAATAAAAGTTCAACATTAACAAGTTTCACGTTTATATGCCAAAAACGGATTATTAATTCTTCTTCTTTTCCTTGTTTTTTATAAACTTTAATACTGTTCTCTTCTGAGTGGGTGGCCGCTAACCTTAGCTGTTTACGACATCCGGTACGCTACGTCACCATTGGCCCTCAGGATTTCTCAACGCTTCACACCGCATCATATTCTTTTTCTATACGAAATTAAATTTATCCATTCTCAGGATAATGGATCTAAAATGTGGATAATGGATACAATCTAACCTACTCAAAGCAATTATTTTGTTTTCATTTCAATTCGTTTACCACACATAATCACACATTTGCATACCTGGATGCACACGGTATATTACTAGTAAGCTGCAAAGCTCGGTGACTCTATTTAACAAAATACATTTGATTTAGGTAAATGTAAATACTAGATATGTTTAATATCTAATGTTTAATATACTAAAAATATTTAATAATTTTAAATGTTAAAAAAAAATTTTCTTGTTTGATCCCCTACATGGTTTCTTGCAATTTCATAAAAATTTTGAACAACTTTTTATGCTCCGGAGCCCCTAAATTTTTAATTTACAAACAGAATGCTACCTTTACAATTTGGTTAAAATTTCTCATATGAATATCTGTTAATGCATTCAGACGTTAAGGTGAGGCACACCCAAACAGATAGGTAGACAGATAGCTAGCTAGATAGATATATAGACAGACAAATACCAAATGGTCGGTAGTGTCACTTCGATCGTTCAACAATATTGAAATATCGTAATTATCATACTGTATTTATATAACACGACATACTATAAGTAAATTGAATTCGATGTCAAGAGCATGGGAGTTCGTGAATAATATGCTACGACGGTCTCACTGATCGACGTATGGTACAGTGGAAACAAAATACAGACACCAATTAGGGGACACTAATTACCAGCTTTAATTAATTATTAACAATTAACTATATTAATTAGTAGCAATGTTTATATAACAATTTGTAATCAACTCATACAATAATTCAAGTTAAATTTGACCACGTGAAATAATTTTATCAACTATTAAGAGTTCCGCACCTGATATAACACAATAATCACTATTCACTAATGACTCGATCCGTACTAAAGAAATCGCTCAATGTCACTGAACTGATAAAGCTAGATGCTATGAGTTAGGGGAAGGTTGCCATCATTGGACCACATAACAGTTTTTTAATTTTTTTATCACATTTTCAACTTAAATTTACCATTCAATATACAGATAGTCTCTCTATTACTTTCTGATTAACCGTGAGTATTTACTTTATTTATAGATTTTTTAAATATGGTAGTAGGAACAAAAACAAAATTTTAACAAACGGTCCATTGATGGGAACTGGTTGCTATGAATGGACCATCGAGTTTCCATCGATGGACCGATTACGAAAGTAAAGAAAAACTGTCTCTACATAGGTCTATTACGTTTTATTACACGTATCTACTAGTCATGGTAAAACAAAAATAAAACATATAAAGTATGAAAAATTATCTCAAGAAGCCTGAGATTTAATTCGGGATGTCGCCGCATAAAATTGTAGTACCATTTTTCCCAGCCGATCTCTTCTCTTTGCTGAATCTGCGAATGTTATTTTGTTCAGCGACTTGAAACGCGAGTTCTCGTAAGTCTTTAGCTGTAATTCCAAAATACATCTCCTCTAAGTTTAAAATGTTGTCTACTAATTTTTTCTCTACCTCAGGAGGCAGATCTCCTAAACTACCAATAATTTTCTTTCCCTCCACAACAAAATTGTTTTTGCCTTCCAAATGTCTCTTTAAAGTTGCTTTCGGCACTCCATACTCTCGGCAGACTTCATTCAAACCAATGTCTCCGTTACGAAAGGCTACGATAGCACGTTCCATTGTCTCGGTACTCCATTTCACACCTTTTGGCATTTTTCTGAAAAACGAAAATTAGTATATTAATTTATTGACAAGCTACTACAATATTTTGTGCATTTAGGGTTTTTCGCAATGATTACTATTTAAAATTAATAAATTTCATTTCAGCTTTTAAATACAATCAAATGTCTATCTACTCTTCAACCTGAGTGCCATACAACGACCATGTTAACAGTAGGAACCTAACGCCCTTGTGGCTAAAAGTGTAAGGCTATGATTTTATTAGTGTTATCATAGTACAGGGAGACTCAATATGTTTGTATTGTTTTTATTTTCAATTTTCTCCCAATTGTTACTATAAACATATTTTCTAATGACTACAATATTCGGGCTAGAATATAATGATGTAAATTTTTCAAGGTAGTCTACAGAGTTTAAATGTTTATATGTAGTTGTAGGTTATACTTTAGGCTAATAGGTAGGCTATTTGTAAAAACAAAATAGCACTTACATTGTATATTTGATTATTATAACACGTTTTTCTAGACACTAACGCAGCTACCAACTCACACACAATAATACGCTATTTCCTCGCATCTCCTACATTCTTAGCGTTATAAAAATTAATATTTGCAATTTAGCAGGTTGTTAATTGTACTGTAAACCGTAGATTATAGGTTAATAAAATTTACTAACAAGCCTATCACAAAATATCAATAAATGAAAAAGTACCAAGCAAACAAGGATTCTGTGTCCCATGTAAGAGGTAAAACTTAAAATGATAAAACTTAGTCTTACTTGTAGTCAAAATATAAAAGAAAAGATACTTAACGTAAAGCGTGTCAAGGAAAATAATAATTTTCAAAATGTGTTCACGTTTCCATGAATGGACCACCTGATAAACTGGTCCATTCATGGAAACGCCAAGTGGTCCAATGATGGCAACTCGCCATATTGGATTCCTTAGATAAACACAGCCGAAATGACGATTCAAATTGAAACGACCAATATAAAATTTAGAACTTTAAAAACTGCTTTTGATGTCAACAAATTGTGAAATTGTTCAGTAATATATAATGCGTGATAACTGATATTAAAAAAGACTAATAGTTATAGCACAGAGTACAGAAATCTTACCTGAATTTTTATCTCGCAGCGACGCAACTCCAACTCGTTTACAGCATTGCACACAGCTGGCGTGATGGAAAGAAAGAGACTACAACTACTACCGCTCATGCGCACGCTTTGGTAGGGGAAATACGTAAGAGGTCCGTCCATGGAACCGGTCCATTGATGGCAATCTTCCCCTATATAGGTAGCGCAAGTGTTCCAGAATAATTTTCAATCCTTACTGCGGTGTGGCAGCATATCGGAACAATATGGAAGGTACTTCAGTGCAGCCTTGACTGAAACGCTACACCTGCTCAATTATCGGAGAAACGGGTGGAAGGACGGTCTCGACTTTTCGACAGGATTCTATCGTTACAATATGTACAATGTTTAGGCACTTAGTAGGAGAAAGAAATTTTCACAGTTTTACGTTCAGATCATAGTATTATATGAATATTGAGGAATAGAAGATTAGGACATGTTTTTTATACCAATATGTATAATACAGAAATTGTATGTATAATATTATATGTATAATACCAATAATTTATAATACTACCGTAAAGAAGAATAAGGTAATGACTTTCTATCACATACAGAAAACTGCTGTCGCCCATTGGTACGTGGATGAGACGTTACAACCTATGTACGTGCACGCTTCGCTGAACTCAATACAAATACGCACTACTTCACGTCATAATCATGATTGATGAGAAACTCTGGATGGCGTTAAGAGGCTGTATTTATTAAAAAAGAAGACACGCCAGAAACATTATGTTTAACGCGTATTCTTTACAACGTAAGGAATAAAAAAAGAAAAAAATGTTACAGTTGTTAAAAAACAGTAAAAATTAAAAATTAAAAAAATAATAATAATTATAAGCAAATTATTTTAAAAATAATCTGTTATTTTGAATTGTAATATTATTATATATTTTACTGAACAATTTTCTTTAAAAATCAACAAAAAGTATTTCTCATACTCTACACTAATAACTTTAATAGAATAATATTAGAATATGATTATTATTAGATTAAAATATGATTAGAATAAGACGGATTATTCCACTAAACCATCTTAAATATGTAATAATTTATCATTAATAACCTATTTACAATTTATATTATGTAATAATTTATAAAATTAATAGTAAAATCCATTACGGCATATGAACTGCACAAATCCATTATTGTAAAACGGTCACTATCAATATTATAAACAAAAAATTATTTACTTGAACTCGTCTGTCCACGTGTTCTTTACATAGTAACCGTTTCTATTTAGGTTTTTATCGAAAGTACAAATTTTTCTACGCCCGACTGACTGTACAATGGGTCCTGTTTCCACAGAGAAGAACTTGCCGCTTCTATAATCTCTTTCTCAATCTCGAATGTCTTTCCTCTCAATAAATTAAGAGATTAGGAAAATGTAGACGTCTCTGAGTGGAAGGTCAAGGAGTATACGTTGGATGTTTAATAATCTTCAATTCAGAATTGTTCAGAAGTTCCTGTGTAATGTGGGGCAGCATGAAGAGGGACATCGCTGTGCATAAGAAGATTGGTTTTGACAACATGGAAAGTCTTTCCACTTTACTATAGTTTCGTTTAGCAGTGATTTACAGTATGCATCAGTGTTGGTGGTTATGCATTTGGCAGATAGTCTATTAGTAGAATTCTTGAATGGGCCAAAAATCGAATGAACAGTACATGGCCACATCGGGCATATCAATCAATTTTAATGCCATCGTTGTATGGAATTAAATAAGCAAGTAAACCCATGGCTTCTTGGTGTGTGTGTGTGTGTGTGTGTGTGTGTGTGTGTGTGTGTGTGTGTGTGTGTGAAGGACCTGCAGTGTTGCCACTATACTCAAACATGTTTTACATAACTACAATTTTGTTCTACGAAAGCCCTTTTATTTAGGAAATTCATACATAACGTGAAATAAGTCTTAAATTGCTTTGTACTTTTGTGTAAATTAGACATTATACACGTCAGAGTTGCTACTATAAGTTAAACATTAAGCAGTTAATATACATTACAGACGTTATATCGCCTTTATAGTTCAGTTAGTTTCGTTATCAATACATTGTATTTCCTTTCGTTCCCTTGTACACCAAATGAACAAGACGCGTTCATTGCCGTCAGTAACCAAGGCATCTAAATGGGTAAAATAAAATTACCTATTTATTCGAATTGTGACTCGTCCTTTATTTCATATTATAATGTACGTATCTCAAGAAAATTGGCTGAAACTCACAATTCGAATACTCTTTTCGAAGACAGTGAAAACAGTGGAACACGATTATGTTTCGAGGATCGCATGGACAATAATATAATACAGCGTTGAAGGTGTACAAAATTGATTATCAGAAATTTATTTGATTCAATTTAAAAACCGATACACACGAATTTTTAAACATTCTATGTCACAGATGTTCAATAGGTTCTATGTATACAAACCACCTGTAGTCATTACATTATGTTTATTAATAATTGAGAGTAGGAGTACACAAAGCAAACTGATTCCGTTTGGTCGATGTTATCGTGATAAGATTGGTGGCACCAGTTCCAATGTCAAACACGTAATGTATCATCTGAATACAGAAACTGAGGTATCAGAATTTAGATATAACATGAATACATAGCGGAGTATATCATGTGTATGTTTTAACACGATATAATACCGGAGTATAGTGTAATAATGTATGATCATATGCGTACTGTCGAAAGTTCGAAAGTTAGTCTGGTGGTTCGGAACCACACACACACACACACACACACACACACACACACACACACACACACACACACACACACACACACACACACACACACACACACACACACACACACACACACACACACACACACACACACACACACACACACTGGACTCTAATAATTTTGTGCTTTTAAGACAAGGTTGGTAGGCGATTAATACGTAGACATACTTTAACTCTGTTGCTTTTATGTTTGGGCGCGACAAGTTATTTGTGAATTCTTCTATTCGTTTGGAAAGTGATTTGAAAATGAATTGAAAATTAGGATAATAGGCTAGAAGGCGTTTACTGGTAATCGTTTGCTGTAGGCCTACGTGAGTAGTAATTAAATCAAACTCAGGGTCTTACGTGGGTTAATTTTATCAATAAAATTAAACGCATCTTCTTTGGGTGTGGAGTAGGCAATGGATGAACAGAAGTGTTGATTAATTTACTGTACTGCGGTTAGGTGGCTAGTGCTCGTTAAAATAGATTTATTCTTGACGCCCATGCAATGACAATATGTATCCCACAGTAGCAGCAAAATACTTCAATGTACTGTTGCAGCCGAGCAGAAAGGTTTGTTTACTGTGTGATAAAGACCGTAAGGAAGAGCAACCAACAATACCAAGTGTATGTCAGTGCAGAATCAAACGTTCCGCCCACGCGCTTTCACCGCAGTTTGTTACCCTGGAGAGCAATGAAAACAACACGTCATTAGCCCTCCCTATTGTATCACACCCAGCATTTCTCTCATTCACTTAAACTCCCAGTAACCCTCTTTCTTTCTATCACTACATTTATACAAGTTTGTGTTATTTACTATGTCCCTCCCTCGCTTGTTCTCTCTCAATTATCTCTCTCTCTCACTCTCTCTCTCTCTCTCTCTCTCTCTCCTTCCTTTTTCCCACACTAGTTTTTAACTAGTCCTTTTATAATTTTATTTGCCTTTCTATCTACCTGTTTAGCTCATAATAATTTTAAATAAATCAACGGATTTTCGTAAAACTTAGCATGCGCATCGTAACTTTTACTCCAGGACTCCTATTATTTTTTGGAATAATCCACCCTCCAAAATAGGGATGCGTCAAACGAAATGGGAGCAGTTAAAATTTTGAAAACGTAACAAAAATTCATTTGGTTATCAAAGTAACGAAAAAAAATGTATGAGAATCTTAATACAGGCCTAGTGTACAGACAACATTCATGTTTCGTATGGTATCCAAGTCACTTTTATGTAATAATAATTGATTACCTGTATGCGGTCCGCCGTGTGACTTCTCAAACTTGGTTACGTTACGCGTTTCAAGGCGTATGCCTCATCATCAGACGTTTAAAAACCAAAAACACACATATCACACAAAACTGCGTTTGTCAAAAAATAAAATTGCAGAAACAAGCATATTATGTGCACGTGATGTAGGGTGCGCACCCGTTCAAGTGTTGTCTGCTACTGATTGGAATTCGTTGAGCAGTCTCAAAGCAGTATCATACAGGCGGTTAGATACAAAGTTCAATTGTTCATTCAGAACACAATCACGACTGCTATCATTATTATATACATTATAAATTTCCAGCTCCTCCAAGGCATTCATAAAACGGCCCTTGTTGCATATATGTAAAGGCATAAGATTGGACTTAAAATCTGTATAATTGTGATTGTGTTGGGTCAGATGACGTGTGTAATTGGATTTTTTATCATTGTAATTAAGTGTCTTTTTTGGTAAGTGTTCACGGAAGCGTTTGTAAAAACCTCTTCTGGTCTGACCTATATAGAAGCTGTTAACAATCATTGCAAACCAGTTTATAAATGCCTGTTTTTTCTTCAATAGGTAAGGGCAGTTTAGGTCTAAGTATATTAATTAATTTATTATTGGTTCTAAAAGACATAATATAACCAATATTGTTCATCACTGAAGATAAAATTTTTGGCATGATGTATGTGTATTTCGCAGATATAAATTTTTTCGGTGTTTTATTAAGTGGACGGGGCTTAAGTTGAATGTTATTATGCTTCTTTAACAATTTGTCGATGATGTGACTATTGTAACCATTGGAAACTGCAATAAATTTTATTGTATTTAGCTCAGTCTGGAAATCATTATTGTCAAGGGAGATTGTCATCAATCTATGGATTAAACTTTTATATGCTGCCATTTTTTGAGAATATGGATGGTGGGAATCTGCGTGTATTGTGTGGCAGTAGGCTTCCTATAAATATTGAATTTCAATGTGTCTATTCGTCTAGTGAGGGTCAGGTCTAGAAAGTTAATTGAGTTATCATGCTCGGTCTCTAAAGTAAATTGAATATTATTGTTGACTTCATTTAAAAGATTTTTGAAGGAGTCAACTTGTCTCAAAGTTCCGTCAAAAATAATGAACATGTCATCTACGTAACGTGAATAAAATTTTATCTTATTAGCGTATGTGTTATTATTTAATAAATAAGTATTTTCGTAGAAATGTAAGTATATGTCAGCCAACAGGCCTGAGAGGGGTGAGCCCATAGCTAGACCATCATCTTGGCTATAGAATAAACCATTGAATGTGAAATAATTTTAATTTAAAATGACTTTAAGCAAGTCAATCAACTCATCTATCGCCTGTGCACTCATGGAAGCGTTAATTCGTAAATTGTCCTTCAATAATTTTAAAGTTACATCAGTTGGAATATTTGTATATAAATCCACTATGTCAAATGAAACCAATTTGTAATTAGGTTTTAATTTAACGGTATTTATTTTATTAATGAAATCAGTATTATTTGTTAAGCTGTGATTATTCTTTAACTGTAAATTGTCTATAATTAGTCTTACAAGAATTTTTGATGTTTTGAAACCGGGGGCTGTAGTGAAGTTAACCAGCGGTCTTATGGGTATGTGTGGTTTGTGGATTTTAGGGAGTCCCGTAAATATCGGAGCCTTCGCATTAATTGACTTCAAATAACGACGTGTATTATCACTGAGCAAACTCGTACATTTGTTAATACATTGGTTGAGATTTTTGGTGTATTTATCAGCAGGATCAGATTTTAATTGTCTAATATTATGGTTAAAAATAAATTCGTGAACTTTGGCATTATCATGGATCATTATCAAATTATGATTATTGATTATTTTTATCATTATCATGGATACTGATTCTTATAATGCCAAAGTTCACGAATTTATTTCTAACCATAATATTAGACAATTAGAATCTGATCCTACTGATAAATACACCAAAAATGGTTGCTCACATGGCCGGTCTGGTGTACGACTAAACATGAACTAACCAAGACAACGGTTTCGTTGCAAAGGACACTGGGCATGACGTCAGGGAACGGCTGACCAATCGACGGGTAATTTACTATCTCGCGGTTATTTAAACTTATTCCATTTGAATTGGTTCTAACGCTTGTTGCATTCGGCAAGGGGAGCCGAATAACTGCAACACATTCCAAAGGAAGCACTACTTGAGAAACAAAAGGAACTTTGACTTGAGAAACTTCTATCTCTCGAACTCATTATTCGTAAGCTTACTTTCTAAACTACTATCATCAACTTTTTATAATAACCACCCTTCGATAGCTAGAAGTCTTTTCTTTTCTCCCTCTCCAACAGGTCATCGATTCAAACGTACGTATTCTTGACAAATTCTTCCTCACCTTAAAGCTAATATACTTTGAAGTAAATAGACTTTTTCTTCTGTTGCATGCAGGCTTGGCCTTGTTATAATCAGACTGCGAATTTTCACGACATCAGCTTCTGATTGTTTCGACTTCAGACTAACATTGCATGCAGTGTTATATTTGTTACGTTCAGTAGAACAGAAATAATGCAAGTTTACTCTGTGCATGTGTATTGGATAAATATTTACAAACGGGCTTATTTTAAAACCTATTATTGCTTTTTACAATGAAGTCATGCATGATACATATGTAACGCATACGTACTGAGGATGTCAGTAGTAACTTGTCCAATGTTTTCAAATTTATTATTTATTCATTTTGTTCCGTTAGGTGAACGATGCATAACATATTACAGCAGTTAGACAAAGAGAATAAAAAAGATGTGAACAACACAACACAAACATGTGTGTGTGTGTGTGTGTGTGTGTGTGTGTGTGTGTGTGTGTGTGTGTGTGTGTGTGTGTGTGTGTGTGTGTGTGTGTGTGTGTGTGTGTGTGTGTGTGTGTGTGTGTGTGTGGTACAAATCAATGAGCAGTTTAAAAAGTAGTATTACTGTTATGCGTTTTTAGTTTACATGTCACAAAGTAACGTATTAAATAAACATTTGTACATGAATTTTACCTTATTGTGAAGCACGACATAAAAGAAAAGTCAACGGAAATAAATTTAATTGGGAATTGTACTGCTGGTTCTGAAGCAACTACTATTGCCACCGTCATGAGCACCACTGCTGCTGCTGCTACTACTACTACTGCATGTTCTCTCTCTCTCTCTCTCTCTCTCTCTCTCTCTCTCTCTCTCTCTTTCTTTATCTTCTCCTCATTGCCTATAACTAACAAATCAAATATTAAATTGTCTGTTACTAGGCATGTTTAGATGATACTTTTCGTACTCAAACAGGAGATCCACCCATTTGTGTTTGTCCTGCCTGTTTTTCTATTTGACATATTAGGCCTATTTAGTAAACTGAATTAAAACTTTCTAGGAAACACTGCTTTTGTTTCTGTAGGGCACTGTGAAATTTTTGCAAACATCTGTTCCCAAAAAAAGTCTCACATTTTTGGCGACTATCGTGACTTGATAGCTACCAGACAGTCCATTGTTCTCTCTACTTCTCTTGTCATATCCGCACAGTTTAAGGTCAGCCGTTCAATCCTTCTACAAATCTCAATTTTTCCAATTGCCTTCCACTAGTCCCTCTTCTTCGTTCATCGCTCCGACCACGAGTGACCTTGAATTAAGTGGTAAATACCATTTGTTTTCGTTCTTATTGGACCCACTTTAAACTCTTCCTGGCTCATTCCCACCCCCTCTCTCTCAATCCCTCTTTAGTCTCGTAGTTCACGTTTGTATAGTCGGGTACTCTTTGCTGCCTGCAATGAATTACCTTCAAGTTCCAACTGTTAGCTATCTCACGTTGTGAACCTATAAACCTCCCTCCCCCTCCCACTTAACTGTTGATCTATCTTAAGTACGCGTATATTTTACATCAGAATTCTTGACGGGATTATTTCTTTTTCGATCACTAAAAGAAATGCATGGGTTTGTTGACCCATCGCTCTTTGCGTCGTTGAATTTTTGTCTATAAGCTTCTTGCCTGTACAAACACCCAGGTGTATGCAGCATACGTATGCAGGGAAAGAAAACATTCATTATATTTTTTTAGTTTGGAACTTATGTAAAATGCTTTGTATACGTACATACTTAACTTACCAAAACCTGTATCGTCTTTTTGTTAATCTCCACGTTTTACTTTGTTTGGCTGATTGATCTGGCCCAAGTATCCAGTTACTTGACTGAGTAGCTGAGTGTTCTCTACTGAGAATTTGGTATTGGTTATCATCTTCGTTTTTGTATGAGTTATTTGTATGATAGCGAAATATATGATTTCTGGAAAAAATAGAAAGAAGACGGGGAAGAAGAAGAAGAAGAAGAGGAATAAGAGGCGTGATTGGCTTGTTTATTATTTTCGTTACAGCCTTAAAAGGAGATTCGTGGGTGGTTATATAGGGTGAATCAAAATTGCACGGTAATCTCTCGGATGCTGATTCTTTAGCTAAAAATAAGAAAAAAAGTCTACATAAACATAGGTATGAAAACGGTTCGTTAGCGATTTACGGCTCGCAAACCAGTTCGCCCTGATTTCTGCTCCCACGGTAAAATGACGCCATACTAAAATTCTTAGAGTATGAAATAAAGGGTAAATTTGGGGGCTTCTTATGGTTTTTGATCTGAGAAAATGAAGAAAAAGGGTCCCAGAGCTCAATCTTAGTTACTTTCTAAAAAAACTGTGTTAAACACAAAACATTAGAGTCGAAAACACACTTTTTTCGATTTGGGATAAAATAACTTAGTTAATTGGCCAGTAAAAAAATAAAAATTTCCAAGTAACATTGTAGAGAATTTAATTATGAGAAAATTGATGTGTATAATGTCTATTAAAAATAAGTACAAATTTGAGAAATTTGACTTTAATTAAAAACAAAACAGACCAAAATGTGCCAGAAAAGTGTTACAATTTACAAGAAATGGCATTGTAAACTTTCCAAACACCCACACTATGACAGAAGAAAATCCACATGAGACTGCTACAAGACATGACCAACATACTTTTTTATTTAATGTGTGGTGCGGTCTATTGAGAACGCTTTGCAGCTTTCTTTTATAAACAGTGGCAAGGTAACCCCTGACGAGGGCGGCATAGGTGATGATAGGCAATAGATACACGTTGACGATCATCTTACCTGGCTTGCGGGTCATAGCCGTGTGCTGGCAAGTATTGGCAATAAACAGAGAGCCCAGACGAGCTGACGCTCTAGTTGTTACTGTCTTGTTATGGGCACGCCAGGTGAGCCGACGATCTAGGTGGACACCGAGGTACTTTTCTTCTCTCGACCAGGGCAAATATGTCCTGCCGAATCTCACTTGTCCTCGCGGTCCTTCCAGCGCTGGGAAAATACCACCGCGGAGCTCTTGGTCTCGTTTACGGCAACTTTCCATTTATCCTTCCAGTTTGTAAACGCATCGAGTGCGCCCTGAAATCGTATGATCGCCCTGTCAGCTTTCTGATCGGCAGTATAAAGCGCCGTGTAGTCGGCAAACGGGGCCAACTAGATTGCAGGCCCTCTGGGTACATCGTTGACGTATACAGAAAACAGAAGAGATCCTAAGACGCTATCTTGAAGTACCCCGCCTGTAATACGTCTCTCGGAAAAGACGCGTTCATCTATTCTCGCGCAGAAGGTCCTCTCCGTCAGAAAGCTACCAATCAAACAAGTGTAACAGTTTGGGAGCTGATTTCCCGGAGCCTGAATAAGAGCTCGTCGTGCCAGACACTGCCAAAGGCCTCTTTCACATCTATAAAACAGCCGATAGTCTACTCTTTTCGACAGCCGGCGTCTGTGATGTACTCCAGCTGATGACTGGTGGAATACCGCACAAGGAAGCCGAACCGTTCGTGGTCCAATACGTCAAAAGATCTTAGATGATCGTGTACTCACCGCTGCACGAGGCGTTCAAGTACCTTTCACGCGGCTGACAGGAGACTAATGAGCCGGAGGTTGCCGGCAAGGTAAGCGTCCTTTCCCTGCTTCGGGATTACTGTGACTGTCGCCTTCCACTATTTCTTGGGATTGTAGGCCAATCTAAGACATGCGCTGAACAGCACGACTAAGAAAATTATTCCTGACTCCGGCAGGCAATCTGAGACCTCTTCTCTAGTTATGTTTTCGGGCTCCGCAGTGATAGGAAGGGACAGAAAGTCTTCCACCTCGTTTTCAACTTCTTCATCGAAGTCCCAGCCCATGGGCGGATTGGGAGCAAACTGTCGCTCGAAACACAAGCCCAAGTACTCGGCCTTCTCCTCCGGGCAATCGAGAACTTGGGTGAACGGTTCAGCATTGGCAGGGATACGAGGACGACGCCTGTTCCCCGTCAAAGCCGTAGGTAGCCGGTAAGGGCGACTCTCTACCGTCACGCCCCCCATTTAGGCCACGGCGACTTCCCAACAGCGTCTTAGGTAGGCCTGCATTTCTCAACGTAAAACGCCGGTTCCCAAATTGTATACTGCCTTCTCCGCCGGATCACGGGTCCGCTGCCAACGTCTCCGGAGGTGATTCCTCTCGTCTCCTCAGGCAGAAGACTGGTCTCCTCAGGGATCCGCTGGTAGTGAGGCTTGAAGTCAGGCTTCATTCTAGAATACGCATCAACCGCAAAGATGGCGGCCTCGTCGAATGCGACAACCATCTCGTCGACTTGACGGGCGGTTTAGAATGGTTCCGCCTCTGGCTATCGGCGACTAAGCGCCGGCCCACAGCGATCATATTCTACCACCTTCCTGACGTCTCTGCGTGTGACGTGCTAGGTTTAGACGTGAACCAAGATTGGGAGGGGATCAGACGACAGTTTTGTTAACGAGAAAACCTCGACCGCAAAAGCAATGTCTTGTACACCGCAATATCCAAGACATCGGGAGCAGGGTTATGTTGTAAGATGTAGTACGTTGGTTGGGCAGGTCCAATCACCGTCACCCAGCGAGCATCGACAAACAAATTCTAGCGACTATTCCAATCACATTGCGTACAGTTCAGGTCGTCTGCCCTTCTTGTACATCGAAGACTACCGCCAAGTCAGGGTGCAGGAGTTCTGTCCGGCGGCTTGTGTAAGCCACCATCATGAGGTCACTGCCAAGAGCTCCCTGAACGTCCGCGGCACTGGCCTCTAGGTAGGCTTTATGTGGTAGTCCGAGATTGTGATGGCCATTAGAGGCCTTCGCCGCTACGGCCGTACAACCTCCTACACTGCCCAGCGGGTCGTCTCGATATCACATGTAACTGGTCAATCGAAACCGCCTGACTGGAGTTAGGTAGGTTTCATTTAGAAGAAGCACGTCGGTTTTACGCCGGGTGACTAATTCGTGGAGTGTCTAGATTTTGTCCGCCAAACCGTTGGCGTTCCAGGCAAGGATCGAGAGATCACGTTCGAGGACCTTACTATGCAAGTAGCAGCTTCCACCAAAAGCATAAAACTCCGGCTACTCGGCAGTCGACAGTTTCGAAGCGCGAACTGCTTGACTAAAAGGTCTGGGTTCACATTACCTGAAATTAAACTTCTTTATCGATGTAGAACGGAGTTCAGAAAGTGGATGAAGGAACCCGACATTTGAGACCAAATTATGCGATAAAGAAAAATAAAAAATACTAAAATATTTGGGATCACTTTTAAGGTTCCCGAATAATATTGAATGGGTAGAACTAAAGCAGAACCGTCTGCACTAACAGAATGTTTTAAAGATAAGCCATCTCCATCGTTTTATAACTTCTAAGGTTGAAACCGCATGTAAGGCGTTGAGCGATTCATGTCGAAGAATTTTGTTATGGTGATAAACTTGAAAATGCTCTGAATTTGATATATTTGATATATGATTTATAGTCATCAGTACGTATCTGTTAGAAAATATTACGTAAAGAGATTGTGATAACTGATACGTTTCCACAACAGATACAACAAGTAATATTAGCTTATGGTGGCGAAATTTAAGGGCATGTGTATTAATACGAGAATAATAATCAGGCTTGATAATCAGGCTTCAATGAAAATTAGAAAATACAAGGCCTTACAATTTGAAATAATCATATTTAAAAAAAATAATGAAAGCCAAGAAATTGGATTATGTACAATATCTACAAAAAAGTGTATATTAAAGAGAAAACTATGTAATTTTAAGAAACAAAGAAAACAGAATTGTTAAGGAGGAGCAACAGTGTGGTGGAGTATGACATTCATAGTCACCGGATATTTTCCCTCAAGGTTACAAGACAACTAAATAGAAGTTGCTTGTCTCATAAACAAGCACATCAGAAGTAAATAGAATTTGTGAAAGGATTGGATCCGGCATTTCAAATACTAGGCAGCTATAGACTGGTGATGTAATCAGCTGGATGTTGATGCTGTTCAGCAACTGGATGACACAGACTGGAAGATGAAGTTCAGGAATCTTTGAAGAAAAAGAAGAGTCGCAAAGCATAAAGCATCTGCTCTTGACGTATCATTTTTGTGAGTTTGTTGCGGTTGTAAGTATCAGAGACTTTGAGGACACCAGAGCTCATACTATTGCTTACAAAGGGAATCCCGATGCCACAGATAATTACTGAGGTGTTAGTTTGTTAAGTGTGGTCTACGTCGCCTGTATCGTAACTTGAAATCCATGAAGGTATTAATTTAAAAACGGTGGTGGTCAATAAATTAACAACTATACTCGTGCACTGAGAATTTCTATTTTATGTATCACAGGTTTCATTGAATTAGAGCTTATTATAACTGGGAAAACTAGAATAAACCACAGCACCATGCCACTGCATTTGCACATAAATAATAATTGGTCGCGTAAATCAAACTATGTATGCAAATTGTAGCCTATTTTAAGGTATTGGTAATACCGCGTTATCAACCAAATTCACATAATTTTAGTGTTTTAATAAATTTCATATAAATTCTTTACCGAAGTAGAACTACATTTGTTGATTAAATTTTAATCATGTAGGTGGAATAAATTATTGTTAATTTTACATTCACAATTCCCTACAGTAGATATATTTTATCTATCATTGGTTATTTCTTCTCAAATCTGTCAATATTTGTAATAGAATAATGTTAAAATAAGATAACGAAACCTTATCTGTTAAAATTGTGCAACAATCCTTAGAATAACTAAACAACAAAAAACAGCTGACCAGTCTGGAATTTTGTATGTTTTGGTAGTCCAGCTTCAGTTTTTTTATACCTCTACCAGAGACATACTAACATGGAATTAGTCAGTGCCTGAACGTCTGAAACCCATTTTTTAGATAACTTTACTAAGTTTTAAAATATTACAAATTACATCTGTAGTTCTGGTTTATATGACCAGTAAATAAGGGAGGTAGGCAGAGTTGCTGTACTTTCTACATACGCTGAGAACATGCTGAGAGCATGAAAATCCAGAGTTACCTCAAGAATACATCTTAATAAATCAATTTGTATGGGTTCCCTGCTATATACAGATGGTATAGTTATTATTCAATAAAGTGACGATGATTTACAAAGATCCATGTTTCAGGCACTTGAAGTAGCAAGACAGTACTCACTAACAATTTCGTTGAAGAAGAAGACTAAAACCATTACTTTTAAAGTAAGTATCCCGTGAGCACTAGATAAGAGAAACAAAGCAGTTTAGAACAAGTAAACCGTTATAAATACCTCGGATATAAAGTAAGCTGAATCTGATATAAGAGACAAGATAGATAAATTTGGGAATATTTCTATAATGGTTCAAAGAAATCTTAGAAATAAAACAAGGCACAAAAAGTGAATTCTATAATATAACTGCAATACGTACATTGACATATGCGGGTGACTTGTGTTCCATGACGAATAACGAATGCATTAAAATTTAAAGTGCTAAAATACAGTTTCTTCAAAAGACTATGCATGATTTCTTTAGACAATTTTGAAGAAGGAGATTTCTACTGTTCCTTTAAAACTCTACATCAAAAAATAGAAGAAGTAATGAAGACATAACACAATAACTAGAAGTAAAAGGTATGAATACTGTAACGTCACAGAACGTTCCATAAAGGAAATTATTTGCATAGCAATTTATCATAAGAGGAAAGTGAGGTGAACAGTATCGAACCCAAGTAATCCTAAAAATGTTGTAATATTGTCTAATAATTAATATCATTAACATGAAAAAACGACCAGACTATGACTAAGACTCAAACCCCATATATATTATTTAAGTGAAGAACAGTGTAAAACCAATAAATAGACTATAATAGGGACAAAGCATATCAGAAACAACCAAAATAAGGTCATTAATTATTAAGTAATGTAACTCTGAATAGGGTATAAAAAACTATTTATTGTGAATTAATGGACAAGATCCATTATTATACTATGTAATGTAAATAAAAAAAATGTATTAAATGATTCGAATACATTATTAGAAAGGATCTAAGTTAAAATAAAAAAATATATAAATGTTATGACAAAAAATATATGTTTAGGAGCTGAGTCCAATCACTCAGATTTTGTGTGAAAATTAATTATTATAGAATTGAGATAAAAACTATATGTAATTGTCACGTAGACGAAGATGAACAAATTATCTTAAATAAAGAAAGCTGTAAAGTGAATAAAAATCAGTTAAAATAGCCAAAAACAGTATTAACTGAAAACATGTAGTAGACCTATAATATTGTAATATTTATGAATTTAATGTTGACAAAATGCAACCAAGTTGTATTACAAAGTTGAAATACAATATAATGTGACTATACTAATATATTTGACTAACTTAAACACTTTAATAGTCGAATTAGGAAACTATTTACCTATACCATATCTGGCTGAGGCCAAGGACCATCACAAAAAACAGTCATAATTGACAAAATAATTGCAAAATATTAGCAAAAATAAAAGAAAAAGGGTACAATCCTATAGTGTTTTACAGTAATAAACTTACTCAGTTGAAAACAAGCTCAATTATTAAAGAATTTGAATTATGAGAGTGAAATTTGTCACACCAAGAGGAGAACCACTTATGCAAACCAATATGATGCTAAGTAAGCTTACAATAAAAATAATATGTATCAGGATAAACCAGGTATCACAAAAGATAGACAATATAATAAACTCTCAGTGTATCCTCGAAAAATCACATATATAATAAGGAAAAAAGACAAACTATTGTAAAGAAACAGTGACAATAACTTAGGCCATATGCTTGGAACATGTAAAACTAAACTTATTTATATATTATATGTGTTAAATTTTATTTATTTTGTTATGAAAAGATGATTATAATATGCATTAATGTTGTAGAAGGAACCAAACAACTTCACAACAATTTTTTAGTTAAAAAAAATTGAATTTGTATGGAAACATTCCAAGGTAAGAGTTGTATTTTATGTTATTTTATTAGAGTTAATTTGTTCAAAACCAATCGTAATTAGTATCATTAGATTCAGTTGGAAGCAGAGAATCCAAAAATAGTAATGGCATGCAGATTGTAAGTAGTTATGTAAAATTGTTTGACAAATACCAGAATAATTTTTGTAATATCCTTAGTGTGAAGAATAAGAAATTTTTGTTCTAAAGCTTCTACGGAAGTCAAATTTGTTCCATGATGTTCCACTTGATTATTCTCGAACGTTCTAGAAGGAATTTTTACACAAATACACCGGAAGTTCATGTCAAAAAGTTAAAACAATGAGCCTTACAGAGTATAAAAGGAAGACGAAATTCGACCGAAAACACTTTATGCTTTGAATCCAGAAGAGACACATCACCCACGAAACTGATCATCACACCCGAGGCGAAACCGAAGAACGAGAAGTCGACGTGAGAATGCAGAAAGGCTTTTCCCGTACATTGACAAAAGACTGACTTAACCTCTACAAGAGTATACGCCAACGTGTTGTTGAAATAGAGCAGCAACACGACACATTTAATAGAACGCACGCAGCTAGAATATCAGCAGCCCTGGAAAGGACCAACATTTTAATAGAGAATCAATTCTGCTGTATTCACTAAGATAAACTGACTTTGACAAAAATCCCTTTAACATTACGTACACAAAGCCTATTTATCAACTGTGAGAGGAGATCAGCGCTGTGGCGGCTAATCGAGAAACCACGCGGACAGCTGATTGCCGCCGGCACTATTCAAAGCGTAAATTCACTGCGAAACCTTTTTCCGAAAGTGCGGAGTTTTAAAAAACCGTATTTTGACTTTTAAATAATATCAGTGTACAAGAAACGTCAACACGGAGAGGCGAGATTGAAAACGTACCCGAGAGAAGTGTCCAGTGAGAGAAATAATTACCCATCGGAACGTGAGTTGTTCAAATTTAAAGTCATTTTACCTGGTAACATTTGTCACACAGTTGTACTACACATGCCACACACCTTCAAATCACTTAATTTTTGTAAAGCATCTTATTGATCTGTCTTGGTAGTTCAAAGGAGTCACGTCCTGAGTATAAAAATTTTTCATACACTAAACTCATGCTTTTCAACTGAGTAAAATGAAATATTTGTTAGCCGATACTTGATTGGAGAAAAAACTTGTCAATAATAATTTTTTGTAACTCTGCAATTTTATTTTTTCACGAATGTTAGTCCTTCAGACGATTTTTTAAGATTCATTAAAACATACGTTATTTTTTCAAACTCAAACTGTCTTGTTCACATTTTTTCATAGAATTAAACTAACTGCTAAGAAAATCAAAATTTTATTTAAATAATAATTTCTTGGAACAAAAGATTCCAAGTGGCGCCCACATACACATAGTAGCTTAAGTTGTTTTGCAGGACGACATCATCGCAGAGGATCCAGTCATCAGTAAGTATCATAAAGTGCGCGGAGTGTAACGCTCGACATATAACAACACGAACACAATACACACACGACTCCATTTCTTTTTATTATAATACATTCATTTGAACGTATAGAAGCCATTGGCGTGACCATTTGCAAAGTACATGACGGAGGTATTGGCTAATGGAGCTATCAGCAATGGTAGATAACTCTTCCATTTGCGATGCTTGTAGTAGTAGGTAACTGAAATATAACTACGTCGTATATTCATATAACAATACAGTCATTACATAAGAATACTGCAGTCACATAACACTGTTCCAGTTATAAAACAAAACTGTAATCAACAACAGTTTTACAACTGTGTACAACAGTTTTGGTAAAAGTAGTCATATAACAACACTACAATCATGAAACAATTCAGAAGTCAGATTACAATGTAAAACTTACATAGTACTACAGTATTTACAAAACTGGTCGCAATTTAAAACAAATTGGAATTATTTAAATTTCATCTACGTGTCCACCTCCGACAGTACAAACAACGTATAATTAACAGTCTAATCAATTTGTTCGAAACATTTTTACGTTATGTAGAAAGTAAACACCAAAGCATTATTTAAAAATGCTTATGTAAATTATTATGCTTATAGGAATGAATATGTATTGTGTCTTTCACAAATGGACGTCAATACTGTACATGCAGTTACAGACATCGAAATAAGAGCCAATTTGTTACTCATTATTGTGTATAACGAATCCATTTATTGTGTGTGTGTGTGCGTGTGCGTGTGTGTGTGTGTGTGTGTGTGTGTGTGTGTGTGTGTGTGTGCGTGTGCGCGCGGAAGCTAATTACGTATTTTAGAATAGCGTAGTGGTTTTGTTAACGTCTAATTGCTTGGTCCCACGTGTCAGTCAGAAGGGAACACCTCAAAGCTATTCTCGTGTATGTACGGTGGAGTCCCGTGTCAAACGTCTCAGGGGGCAATTACGATGTTAACCTGTCACGTACGTTATTAACATGTAACCACAGTGGCTCGGCTTTGAAGAGAAACCAATCAAACCTTATAGTAAACAGACCACTGCTGTCACATACCTGACAAATATTCTGATAAGAAACTCTATTTTATATTTTGCAGGACTTTATTGTTGTTCAATTACTTTAGTCGAGGATGGTGGCGAAAGGACATGTCTTATATATAGCTAACACCTCACATTCATTTATAATAACAAAAATATTCTACGAAAAACTGATTAATTTTTTCTACACGACCAAACAGTTGTGTTATAAAAGCAATATAAAATATCAAAACATTATTTTGATAACGAAATTTAAACATAGCTGCTGTTTTTTGCTTTTGTAAAGTCTAGCATCCTCAGGTTGCATCAGATATGAGATGAACAATTCAATATCTCTCGAATATTCAGGAGAACGGTTTGACTGACAATCGTGAAACAAAATTATTTTCCATTAACCTTCAAACCGTAGTTTTCATATCCCACTAAATTCATTAGTCAAATCCTATTAAATCATAGAAAAAATATTATCGTTAATTTTTTAAGTATTTAGTATTTCCATTTATTTAGTATATCCATGTAAATATGGATGCTACAATTTGTTTTGCAAAATTTTTCCTAGTAAAATGAGTTGAGCTGTAACATTTGTTTAAGGTACGTTGATAACTAATGATTTAAATAAAAAATTCATGCGGTAATCAGTATTGCTTGCGGTTTCAAAACAATAACTATACAGTTGTTTACGATTATTCTTGTGAAGTGCTACCCCCTGAGAGAAAGTCGGACGGCATAAAATGTGGTTAGCGCTAACCCCCCCCCCCCCCCCCACCTCGACACGATACAGGCATTAACTCTCCCTAGTGATGAGACATGATAGAGATCAGAACTGAATAGATCTAAGTACTGCTAAACGTGTGGAAACAATCTGCTTTGAGAAGGTTGCGAACCACCGTTTCGGAACCAAGTGCGCTAACCATTGTACCCCCGGTTGCGAAACATAATTTTTAATACTGGAATTTAACAAATAAACACTTGGTATAGTTATACAGGTAATTTTATTTTCTTGACAATTGTTTCACAAGTTAGGGTAGTGCCAGAGGTTGGATTTGGACTGACAGAATAATCTGTCAGGAAAATAAAATTACCTGTAGACCTATACCAAGTGATTATTTATTAAATTCAAGTATTAATAAAATGTTCTACCAAGTGCCGAGCAACCATTCGATTAGTGCAACTAATAATTTTTAACGTTTTACAACTGATTTAAAATCCTAAGAAACAGACCATTCTAGCCAGTAACTGCAATGTCTTTTAAACTCATGAATACTAAAATGTGTGGCAAATTCATTCGGCTTTATAGGTCACAGTATTGTACTATTTTTGACGTGAAACTCTTGGAACATGTGAATAGCTGTATTCAAAACCGTTCTACTGTTCTCTAACATTAGGGGCAATTGAAGACTTTGAAGATAGTTATAAACGACACGCCCCAATAGATTACAGTATGCTAAACTAACAAATCTAAACATACCGAGAATTTACTTTTGCAATTTCGCAATAAAAATAATGGAATTAGAGAGTACGTTTAATAAAAGAAGCTTCAAGAAGATAACATTAGTAATAAAACTGTAGGGCTTACTTACAGTCCATGTTTAGGATTTTCATATAACCGTTACGGACTTTTAAAAATAAAACACATTTAGAAAATGTGAACATATTATATTTTAACTAGTGGTATGATCGATTACAGTTAAGTTTGAAAATACCGGAAAAATGTAAGTTTAAGTGTTTTAAATACTTTTTAACGATATTTTTAAAATCTTAGCTTAATTGTAGTAAATCTCTGTAATTAAGCTTAAATCTTTATGCTCATGAATAGTTTCTTGATTGTTAGCGTTCATCTTGCTTTACTCGTATCCTCCCCCACCAAATATAAAAATATGTTGTTACGTAATGCAGAATAAGTGTTACGTATTGCGGAAGTTCTACAAGTTTATCGAAAGTTCCAGTGGAATCCGGCTGTAATGTGTGTGCGTACGTGATTCTCAATGCATTAGCTAGACTGTACCGGAAGCCGCGCGCACTGTGTCAAGGCCTCAATGAATTACGCTCTAATGTTTTCCTTTATTGTTAATGCGTAGTATGTGGAATGTTCTGGATTTTCGGCGGGTATTAATACAGCCATTCAGCGACCGTCAAGTTAGTTACTGTCGGGCGGTTACACAGTGAGTTTATGTGGCGATTTATACAGTGCGGTTTGAAGTATTGTGGCGAAGTATTATGTGTTTTATAACTGTACAGTACTCCGTTAGTTGACATTTTTATTGCGTGTGAACAATTTTTTGTTTTATTTGTTGTAAGAGACTGTTTTGTTAATTACAAACTGTTTAATTGTGATCATTAAAACTGGCGGTTAGTGACGTAATTCGTGTCTTGTATTTTGTTTTCCACTGTACCATACGACGATCAATAGACCGTCGTAACAATATAATGCTGGGGTGACGTTTTAGAAGAATTCTTCCTCTAAAGTTTGTTCGGAATAGAAAGTTACCGTTTCGTTACCTCTGTGAAATGTTGAACTCTGTTAATGGAACCACATGTTGTCCAAATCAATATCAATGTTTTCAGCTGAACGAGTACGTCATCAGTTTATACACACCGTTTTTTTCCGAATTTACTCACTGCACTTTAAATTATTTCGTCTGTTTGGCGAATATGATCACAATGTCTGCAGCAAGTTTTTTTTAGACAGAACGCTAATCTCGTAAGAGGTTTTAATGATATGAATACGTTATTCTATTTTATATAGCTCATGAATAAAAGTACTCTTGCGCTAAGGAAATAGACAGTACCTAATCGCTGAGTGACCACGTGACGCCTTACACGTGTATCTGCGCGGCAGATATGTCTAACGCTCTGGATTGGTCGAGATGACCCCTTCCAGACGTTACTCGACCAGCATCGAGTCCCGCTATCTCACCACAACGTAAGGCGGTGGATGTATAAATACTGGACTTCGAAGTGGTCAGTTCAGCTACACCTGACGGTTTTACGAGGAGTACAGTTCCAAGTGATTGTTGAGGTTTAGTGGGAAGTGATTATTGTGTTAATTAGTGCGAAACTGTAATAAGGTGACACTTGTTGTTATGTATTGTACAAATTTAACTATTGTATACGAGTGCCTTTGTTGATTTATAACTGTTGTTTTGTCTAAATAAGATATGTAATTAATGCCTGTATTAATTACTACATTTATTCCTAAGATCAGTCTATTATGTTTTGTCTCTACTGTACAATACGACGATCTGTTTCGTCGTCGTAAAAGTATAATACCTAACAGATAGAAGTTGTAAAACACGAAATTCGAACCATTTTACAAACATAACCTAGCAAAGTCCGATAGCTGTTGCTGGAAAGCCCTATACTAAAAAGCCGGCACCTAGGTTTAGTAAGTGAGATGTCTCTATGACAAGAAAATAGCTCATATTCCTGATGCAAACAAAAGATGTTCTTGGAAATTATATTGTTTATAATGTTTGATATTACACAAAGGCTTCTTGGAATCGTTCCCACGGCTACACATAAATAAAAGATGAAAGTAGTGACATTAAAACGCCAATATTAAGTAAACTTGTACGTTTACAATTAAAAGTTGGCGTTCTCAAAGTAAAGTTCCTAAGTGAATAATTAACTCAATAATAAAATCTTAATTATGCCACTCGTTGTCAAATAATTTATTTTGAGAAGGTTATTATTTTTATCAGATCGATAAGTTTAGGTCTTATTTTCTCGTAGCAATTGTTTTCACTTTCGCAGTTGTAGCCTACTGTTACAAAAGTATATGAAGGCTCGGAAAAATGTACATTAATCGGTATAATATACTGTAATGTACTAAACGAAATTGTATTTTCCAATACTATATATTACATTGTACTTGTGTATTCATAATAAAATTATACTGTAAGTTTAATGAATAAGGTACAAATTATACAAGGAACACGAGAAACACTGTTTTCATTATCAAAAGAAAACTATTGCTACTTTTATTCCTAAGATCAGTCTATTATGTTTTGTCTCTACAATAAGAGGAAAAACTTAGTCTCAGGTCTTAGAGTTGTTAGAGTTTTTAGGTTGACCTTCCCTTATAATACTGACGATATCATCTAAGGGTTCCAGGTAATTTTAGCATATTAAAGAAGTGAAATTTGGGGCGTATTATTCAGAATTTTAGTATGCATCTCAGGACAATGGAATTCAGTGTGACAATAGAAGTCATTTGTTCGAAGCCATCTAGAATATAGTTCTGTTGTTTAGAACATGGACGATGGGACTCAAAAAAAATTTGGTAACCAGCAAGTTACTGTTGTTATGAAACTCTTTGTCTTGTTTCATTCTCAAATGAAGAAATTACGCTAATCTGTTTTTTTTTTCATGGAGTTTTCCGTAGTCTTAGAGGATTGCCTACGACTACTGCCTTAAGAGTGTTTGTACTTAAAAACTCTCTACATTCGTCAGAAGACATGTATGTACCAACATCGAGTTCTGATGGTTATCTATTTGTCTTACTTTGTGGTCAACAAACCTCCAGTCCTTCATATCACCTACTCTTGATTCTATCCGATCCAACTATACCCTTTTCGATCAAGCGACAAATTTTATCCACGGTTCGTTGCGTATTTGATACTGATTTCATTTTTTTTTTTGAAGTATTCAGATTATACACAGTTTGTAAGCATCAAAAGAACACACTCATCATATAATTTTGTTTTTTGTCTAGTTAGGTTAAATTATTTGTATTTTTCATGCATACAATGTATATTGTCAAAAGCTGGCCACCGTCACCTTCCTGTTACTCGCCGGCGTTCATTTTTCTTTATTTGGTTCCATAATTTGATTGCAGTAGTCAACGCCTCATCTGAGTGTTGTATATTCTAACATTTTCTCATTACAATATCATTCTATATTGTGGAATAATATCATTATTACAGGTTTTAGAGTTACGACCTGTTCTAGCTGCATCATCTCGTCATCAATATTTCGATACTTCTTTTCCCTGTTGGCGGATAGTTTATTGCTTGCTTCGGAATTCTTCTCGGGACAAATCTTTTCATGTGAGTTTCCCTATTTCCTTATAATTCTCGTCTTTGTTTAAATACCGTATTTTGTCATATTGTTTTATTTCTAATTTTTTTTGCTTTGTACATGCGGCGATAGAGTTCAAAATTTTATCTTCAATATTTGTACCGCCTGCGTAATGTCTATTGTTCGTACCGCGTATTGAGATCAGTATAACAGAGTGAGCACTTCCATCAATTTACAGAATGTCTGTGTTTCTCTGGTTGCATTTTGTTTTAGTATTCTTCTTGTGATGCCACGCAATTGTTGATATAAACTCGTTTAATTTGTTTATGTTTTTTTCATAAGTAATACCACAACTCAAGCATTGAAAAGTTTATTAACTGCGCACCAATTACAATTTTTTTCTCATCTGACAACTTGCTAAAAATAACATAGCTATTATTCTGCTGTTACCAAGACACATGAGTTCTGATACGTATGTAAAGTATGGCAGGGATGGCACTTGTTCTGGGCGCCCATAGTATGGGTTCGTACAGTGTAGTTTCTATATTTCCTGCACGTATTTCTTCACCCATGGCTTAAAGGCATATTGTGATTAAAGGCATCTAATGTTCAGTATCCTGATTTTGCAAAAGGTTTCGTTTACTTTTATGATGGCATGCGTTAAAGTAACAACTTCATTTATGGACAGTTAGACCACGTTTTGCTTTCTTCTCCATAAGCTGTGTTACCACTGTTGTTATCTCTTGTGTTACGATGTCAGTATTCTGAACTGTATTACCACATTACAGCTTCCACGTCAACACTAATCACGTAAAGAAAAGAAGTGAAATTGTGATGTTGACGGACAAAAGCTATGCAAAGAAACCTTGAGTTTAAGACTGTCATATAAAGTCGGAGAACTATCGACAACTGAAAAACTTTTCAAATTTATTCTTCGATATGGAGATGAACGTACTTCCCATTACTACACTGCCATCCACATAATGTTACTGTCAACTGTGGCAGATCATTTAGTAAACTGAAGCTAATTTTTCTGTATTTAAAAGCTTGTACGTATCTTGATTTTTTAGTATAAAAATGAAATAAACTGGATACTTTACTGTATCGGAGGAAGCCACACTCTAAGAGAAAAGTAAGGAAAATGGAACTGTAATGTCGTTGTTTATTGTACTTATAAGTTAGTTTGGTTCTTTTTCAACGGTTTGTAGTCCGTTGGACTCCTAGAGGACCTTCCATAAAGATCTGGCTGGCTTTGAATTTTGTTCATTTGTCATGCTGTCCTACAAGTTCGGCTAAGGTTGAGTTAATCTAATCCGTCTCCCTAATTCCAGAAAGACATGGCAGTCTGGCTGAGGAAGGCAAGTATTAGTGCAAACACACTTAAAATTAACCCTCGCCTTTCTGAAGTCTGTCTCTTCTTCTTCTTCTTTTTCGTCTTCAGCACTATAGCTAAAGAACCCTGGGTTCCAAGAACAATCTTCTTGGATGTCATATACTTGGATACGTTATTCTTCATAGCAAATTCAACGAGCATGTTCCCATTATTTCTGTTCTTAGTACGTAGTGAATACCGTCCAGCCGCCTGTCTTTTGTCTTTTCCACTTTGGCATTGCAATCTCCTACAACCAGCACCACATCGTACCTGCTGGTGGAACTACAAATCTAATCCAGTTTATCATAGAATCTCTCTGTTTTATCTCCTTCCTCTCTTCGTTTGGAGCATAAATGAAAATATTGTTATATTCGTAAATTTCCATTTTAGCCTTATTTTACATATTCTATCATTTATGGTTTCTTAGTCTATAGAACAGCCCTGATTTTTTTGTTATCATGAATCCTGTCCTAAATAATCCTTGTCTTCGCTGACCTGGTCTACTTTATAACACGCTTTAATCTGTCTTATCGGCCGTTTTACGACCAGGCTAGTGTACTTCCTGAGTGGCCAATATATCAATGTACCATCTCATCATTTCAGCACAAATTTCCTGCAACTTTCCTGCTGTCCTCACATACTAATGTAGTTACCATTAGCTCATATTTTACTTTTCTCACAATCCATTCCTCGTATCCTCACTTCAGTTTCTCAAAAAGACAGTTCTTTACAAAGCTTGATTGATGGTTTCTTAACAATTTTATTTTTACTTGGCTGAGATGCTAACCCAAGAAAAAAAACACCAATCTGGACCAAGTGATTTTTATACGGGTTTTTTCTCCTATCCTTTGGAAAGCCAATTCCTAGTTGCTAGGGAGTTGCTGAGGTATGCAGCGTTACAGCCGAATAAATCTAACCAGATTCCCGCCTGTAATATTCCAAAAAGGTAAACCAGTCCAACATCATTCCCTTACTCTTTAACGTAGTACTGGTTGTTATTGCTGCCCACCACAAAGAAATATTTAGCCTGGTAGACCTTCCTGTCAAGATTCGTATGGTTCTGCATTAACATGGTAATCTCTTGTACGGTGGGGCACTTCTCCACGCATTACAGTCTTGGCTGGAGAGAGGCTGATGCTCCTACATTACATCATCAAACCCTGGGAAGTTGTGAGGACCAGTGCCCAGTCAAGCCAGTACAAACGTATTATCTCTCCAGGTTCCTTCGACCCCATGTAGCTCGTCAATGCACTAGGTAAACTGCTGACTCGATTTTCTCAGGCGGTGTTGTCCTGTAACCTGCAACCAATCTAGATGTCACAATAGGCCATGTACCTAATGCCTGAAGAAAAACAAGTTTATTTGATTAAAGTCCAATGTGTTAAACAAATCATAACTCTCCAATCTTTGTATTTTTCATAATAAAATAAAATTATTGAACCGAGCTCATAACGTTTAGATAGGGCAAAAATTCAGTACTGTGAAGGGCGAATTTTTTTGTAAGTACACACCTCTGGTTACACTTCAGACATAATCTAAAATTGTGTGTTTCTTGTTCCTTGTTTTCTGAAGTCGGCGCCTAAGATTTATTAATGAATCTGTCAAAAGATAGAGCAATTAACAAAGAAAGTACTTCACAGCACAGAGTAGATATTTAAGTATAGGTATATTAAAAGTTATTAGGTAGATATTAAGTTAAGTAAAACGTGAACGTATAGGTCTTGAATATTGCTTGAATTTCTAGTATTTACAATACCATTGTATAATGAATATTACTTATTTTGTTTTAAAAAAATTAGCAGCTAACTACTTTACGAACACACACACACACATTTCCTCGAGAGCACTGAGTTAGCAAAAATATAAAGTACTTGCCTGATGCAAGGTACTTTATCTGTTATCAGAAACGTTTGTTATCCATAAACAGCGCATATTTCCAATCAATCCCTGTGCTTCTCTGGTGCATTCGTAATCCTCTTATCTGTGTGTAATTACGAATCCCTTTTGCTTCGTTTCATTCGAGCGGTTCGTGCGGATAAAATTCTGAACCGCTTTAAAATGTTACGGGAAATAAGCACTGTGTGTACTACGTGTGCGCGGATGCAGGGATGAGACGCGTTCAGCTGAAAATTTTTAGTTTGTCCATCAGTCGCTGCAGTCAAATAATTCTTCCACTTGTCACGGAGTCTATTACAACAAATTACCTGTCATCGAGTTGTCATAATATTTTAGCTACGACTTCGATATCGACGACACTTTTATCAAAGTGTAAATTTCTTGGACAAATTGTTTATGACGTCAGAATCGGGCCCAAGTATTTTGCCTTCCTAGGCGATGAATAAAAGTACCGCCCCTCGCCGCAGCTAAAAAATGATCTATAAGTAGAAATGAATTTACACTATGAGTGGAAAATTAATTAATATTAGTTGAGTGGTTAATCTAAATATATTAAACGCTTAACTTGTTATCCATGTACTGTATCGTAATTGAAGACCGTCGTCTTTGTGGAAGTAACAAACAGTCACACATTATACACAGCCATAATTTGGATATATAAAGTTAATATACAATCTCAATTATCTATCGTGACTGCGTGTTTTCAAGTAATAACGTTTGATTTGTTAGCGGGCGGGGGTCTGCAACTTTCTCCTCAGGTGTGTGAGGTTGGGGGCCTTTACTGCCTTACTCGGTGGCTCCATCCGATCGCCGTCCCTTCCAAGCACAAGGCCCTTCGGCTGAATTAGAGCTGATGTATGCCAGACCAAACGTATGTGCATCGCGAATGGGAGCCAGGGCGGTCTTGTCCCTGGTAAGTAGCTGCACGAACTGGAGTGAACCCTAATCGCGGGCACGAAAAGGAGCCACGGTCTCCGACGTCCCTGGTATAGTAGCTCCACAAAGTGTAGTGAACCCTAGTCGCGGGCGTGAAAAGGAGCCAGGGTTTCCGACGTCCCTGGTGTAGTAGCTCCACGAGATGTTGTGAATCCGTAGTAGCATCAAATATACTGCAACAATGTATGTTTAGATATTTGAGATCATATGTTTTTTATGTGTGCTGAATAGCAATGGTATAGTATGTTTAACAATTTGTAAATTTATAAAAGATAATATTTTAAAATTTTATAATTTTAATTTTTAATATTCAAGTAGTTTCTGTGCAATATGTAATAAATCGTTTAATAATTATTTTAATATGTTTTAATTAATTATTTCATGTCATCGAAGTCTCACTCCTCTTATTAAAAAATACGTTTAATTGTGCAACCACATATACTTAACGCAACGAACACAAAAATCCTACCACCTGGCCGGTGTTTAATACTTTATAGTTGCGTTGTGTAGATGGTCAGAAATGTATTAATTTATTTTATAATACTTATAACGTTGTATTATAAATTGGAGTGGCCAACGTGTGGGACGATATTTAGTGTTAGGAAATATAATAAATGGGCACGCGAATTAGCACATTGTATTAATATTATTGTACTGTAATTTTAATATTGTGTATTTCACAAATGGCGCTCAACAAAATTTAAAGAGGACAGAAATTGTTGGCATGAGATAATTTATAATAATAATAAACACTTAAATAAATTGTATTAAATAAAAATCAATAGACTCACCGTTTACCAAAAATCAGTAACATAAAACAACGAATTTAGATTTCTTTATAATACAACAAAAAGGGTAAACCGCAGAAGGGATTTGGCCTTGAGGCTATGTTTAAAAGTCTCCAGGAACAAATACAAAAGAATAGTGGAGAATCTAAAGCCGAACTCAAGAATATAAAAAGGTCTAATGAAGAATTAAAAGGTGAATTCAATGAATTAAAGAGATGTAATGAAGAATCTAGAGCTGAATTCAAAGACTGTAAAGAGCAGTTGACTTCAAAACTCGAAGAAATTAATACCACGGTCGAAGTATTAGAAACAAGAGTAGAACAATCACTGAATGAACACGCTTTAAAAATAGAGAACAAATTTAAAGAACAGAAAGCAGAATGATCGAAAGAATTAAAAGATAGTGTGGAAAATTAGCTGAACACTAGAATGAGAAATTTAGAGTATCGAAGCAGGAGCAGGATATGCAAATAAAAGCAGTCAGTGAAAAGTCCGTGAAAACATCAAAAAGACTCAGTAGTTGGAAAGCAGAACGACGATATTGGAAAATGCTGTGGTAGAGTCTACTAAAACCACAAAGGAATATTCAAGTGATATAAATACACTAAAGGAAAATCTACGTGGAGAAGTAGAACGTATAAAAACGGAAATGAAGAGAAGATCAACGCAGATGATGGTGTATCCAACACAGATGGATGAAAGGACAAAATTCTTAGTGTTCAAAGGATTAAAGAAGGACAATCGAATTGAATTCTTACTGAACTGTGAACGAGAAATGGAGTGTATAGGTAATACTATAACTGATAAAGAGAAAATTGACTTTATTAGTAAACATTTCTAAGATTCACTGCAAGACGGTATACAATTTTTCGAGATAATTTAACTACTTACGAACAATTTAAAAACTCATTTGAAGGTCGCTATTGGAATATTCACACCCAAACACAAATACGAGACTAATTAGAATGTGAAAAATATGAAAGTAAATGTACACTCACCCTTGAAGAATACGTCATTCAGCTGGTTGAAAGAAGTAAACACTTAAAACCCACATTTACACAACAAGAATTGGTTCTTAATTTAGCACATCACTTTCACAGAGATATACGATTAGCCATTTACACGCAAGGAATTAAAACTATTTTAAGAATTATTAATTTTACTCGCACAATCGGAGCACATAGCCTCACACAGTAACGGAATCGACCTGCGGGAGAGAAACGTAAATTTTGTACAGAGAGAAGAGAATTGTTGTAAAGAGAAAAACACCACTGACCCTCCGAATGCAGGTAAGGGTGGAACATACAGAGAGAGAGAGGGAAACAAAGTGAGAGAGAAGTAAAAATCACTTCCTACCAAGACAGAGAGAGACAAAGAGGAGTAACACCTTCAACCACTACAAACGAAATAAATGTAAAGGCGTAAAACGGATAAGAACAGCACACTAGAATACAATAATAATTGTTACATCTAACACACAGGAACAAGTGTAATGCAAGATGTCTATCCGCTATTATGACGAGAGCCGATCTACAGGGAGAAGGAAATAAATAAGCCGACAACAAAACGTTCAGTGAACGTGTGCGTCTTTACGCACAACAATGAAAAGCAGATGTAACTACTGTTTGTATAGGGTGGGGGGAGAATTTTGTCGCCCACCACAAAGGAATTGTTTCTTACATATCGCTGAAATATTTACTTTTATAAGGAGTTTTTAAAACCAATTGTAATATAGATAATAAGATCCAATTGTAATTATATAGTACATATATGAAAATGTAAATAAAATTTGAACAACATTCAAATTTACAATTTTATTAAAACTCACCTGGAGAATATATGCAACAATACATAAACTTACATATTTACCCAGGGCGGTATGTTCTGTAAATAATTAGTGTAAAAAGAATACGACGAATAGTTTTAGCAATTTTGTGCATGAAAGGACAAGCGTGGAGACGCCTGTCACCCGTCGAAAGTAACACCTGCCCCGGTAGTCTAAATACACCGTTTGTGTGTTTGTGTGTCTGTGTGTCTGTGCCAGCGCCGACCTGCATTGGACGACGAGAGGGGAAATACTTACGAATTTTTGGCCAAAGACTTATCACAATTCTAATTACACCATTAGATTAAGGACATTTAAACTCGTATGGTGATGCAAAATTATTGCAGAAAAGGCAATAATAAAGACGTTATACTAATTAATGTTAATTACTGACATAATTAGCTAGTAATTAAGAAGTGAGTAACATATAAAAATATAAACATATAAACTGACGAGTGAAAAATTACTAAGACAATGCAATTGCTCGCGTTACGATAACATTTACGTGATCGCGAAAACGGACTAAAATATGATCAGTAATAAAAGACGCTACACTTGAATCGACACAATTTAACATGTCAAAAACAATATCTGACATGTCAGTTTGCCGTCTACTATAAATACTTTAGGAAATTTTGTACGAGATCAGATTCAAGATATCTTCACACGGCGTCTCTCTGCCGGTCTGCCGATTGATTTGAACAACACTACCATCATCTATATACACCACGATTGATGGAGGAACACCGCATCGTCATCCACAAAAGCCATAGAGTACCGAAAACGCATCAGCATAATCATCATCATCGTCATTGTCATTAATCAGGACGCACACACACATATACGCGCAACGGTAACTTCGACAATACGCAGGTGACAAATGAACAATGAATATTTTGTGCAAAGAACTTATAAAGATCCAAGTATAAGATAGTAAAGACTTAAAGACTGTTTTGGGAAGAACCGTTGGATTGGTTTTGTTGGTATAAAATAAAATTAGTACGCCTTTCTCAAGTTTAGATTTAATTAGACCCAAACCATAACCATAATCGACTGCTTAGCTATAATTTCAAAAATCTCCGCAGACAAGAAGAATGTGTAATTTAGTGTAAATAAAACAACTACGCGTACTTAGTGTATCTAACCTAAGCGAGAAAAAACGATTAAAAACAGTTTTATCCTTCTCTGTTTTTTGTTAGAACATTTTGAAACTGCTTAACTTGATACTTTGTGTTTTATAAAAACTTTCTTAATGCGGTAAAAGGGATAAAAATTATAAAAAAACCCTTTCTGTGATATTGAGATCTGGATATACTTGAGAGGAGAGATGAACGACTTAACGGAAACGTTCTTTCTTCTTTGTCTGTTTGTTATTTCAGTTTTAATAAATAAATGGTTTCTCTGTATACCGATTAAAATATTGATCCTTTCTTTTTTAATTTACCATTTAAATTAATTCAGTTCTAGAATAGAGAGACAGTAAGAGGATTAAGAAAGAGTAAAAGCGAAAAGTAAAGAGTGTGAGAGAAGAATAACAGGTAACGCGCGCGCGCGTGTTGTTGCTACGTGCTACAATGTCATCGTAATAACGAAACCATACACTAGCAATATACTTACTGTAACCTGTCCTCGCGTTATTGTTGGTAGAAATGAAATTTTTGTTTCCTATTATGTGAAAGTTTCTGATCTCGTGCGTATGTGGAAGTCTGCAGGTCGCATAGTGAGTGTCGAGACCAACCAGTATAAATATTTGAGTGGTTGCAAAACAGTACCCATAATAAAAATTGTACCTAAAAACTTTAGACGTTAGGCTATCCAACACTGGTATTGGATATAAATATATATCTAAAAGTATAGAAAAGGATACACACGATTGTAGTAAAGACTATAATAATTACGTATAAGAACCTTGTAGATTGCATGTATCCGATAAGAAGAGAATATTAGCAGAAGAGATGTATGCCTTTAGAAGACATCCAATTAAAACAGAACTGGACGGAATGTGAAATAATGGTTTTGGAGGTATCACGGGCGTTCTGGAAATTATATTATATGGAGGGGACACCATTTAGTATTGTATAGGTAGGCCTATGTCTGACGAATGGTATAAGGTACGTTACAGTAGGAAGTGTAGAAACGTGGGACACCAAGAACATTGAAAACGGTAGTTCACGAACCCTGAGCAGACAGAACTAGCGTAAGAGCAAATCTTAAATAAACAAAATTTACTATTAGTTTAATAGTCGCAAACTGTCCAATAAACATACCCACGTTCGTGTGTACGTATACATTCATATATCTACTTATTTTTAATATTCATATTGCTTCACATTATTCTTCTTATTCAAAATTGATAATAAATAATGCCTCCTATTTTAAACAAGCATAAATTTTTATTGATTTTTGCAACGTTTTGACAGTTTTAAATTGCTGTTACCATCAGAAGTATAATGTATAATATACAATATTATAAAGTGTAATTTACAGATTACACTTCTGATGGTGACAATAATTTAAAACTGTCAACACACTGTAAAAAACAGAAAAATATATTATAGTTTTCAAATGAAAAGTATTATTTTATTTTCATGCTAAAGCCGTTTTTCAAAAACTTATGAAAATCTGTCTTCGTGCTTAAACCGGCCTTGTATTCGTCATCAGTGCAATAACTCCGTTACTTAGGCAATAACAAAACAGTTATTCAACCTCTTTTGTTATTTATGGTTTTTCCAGTTTATTTTTGTTGATGTAGGCGTACGTGTATGTGTTTGTGTGTGTGTGTGTGTGTGTGTGTGTGTGTGTGTGTGTGTGTGTGTGTGTGTGTGTTCGGCTGTATATTTTACAGTAAGTGTTATTGTGGTGATTTTACGTAATGCTTGTGATTATTTTGAATATATTTCTAATTCTGAAAAACTCTGGGCAGCATTTATCTTAGGTGTACATTATGTTGCTTGACGAAAATTCTTTTGTTTATTAATTTCTAATCGTGAGAGGTTTTTGTGTTTCACTCATTTTCAGACAATTTTGTGTTTCAGACAATTTTAAAATAATTATTTCTATATTTCGACAAAATTTATTGTCATTCAGGACCGGAATATTGCCAACAAACGAAGTAATTAATACCCACACAAAGTATGAACACATAAACATAATACATGCCTGGAATATTACAATTATTTATTGTTAATATAATTGTTAATTTAACATTATACAATTTCAATACACGTATATAGCATTGTGTTTAGTGTTTATTTCTATTTGTTTGCTAATTAGTTTATGTTTTCGTGATTCTTATGTATTTTATAAATGTTCATTTTCGTCTTTTGGTATTGATTTTAGAAGTTTAACCTTTTTCTGTATTTCTGGGAGAGCGTGCTGTGTTGACAGCGTGAAACGCTAGATTGCCTTTATGTATTGTTACGACATTACAGAACAATCTACGTGTTTGTCGGATGTCCCAGATGAAGCCAGTGGAATACGGCTAAATGTTGTGGCGTACGTGATTTCAACATGCGCTCGCGAGACTTTTCTGGAAGCCGCCAGCCGCGCGGATTGTGTCAAGGCCGCAATTAATTACGTCGTTCACACTGGCGCTAACGCGTACTGTCTGGCGGCAATTTGATGATTGAGCATTGTGTAAGGTGGGAGAAGCATGGCCGGGTACTACGGTAGGCTAAGTGGGGGTAAACCAAACGGCTAGTACACATATTTCACCCTACCTCGCTTACAAGCGGCCGCTTGGTAGGGGAGAGCAGCCTCGATCATCCAGTCATGGCCAGACAGTAGTTTGAAATCTTTTGGTCTGTGAGCGCTGTATAAATACAAGGCGTCAGCGGTCTTAGTTTTCTGTGATTATCGGGCGATATTACTCTGTGCATTCGAGTGGTTATTAGTGAAGTGTTGTGTTTTTATAATCGGGCGGTATAATTGTAATACAATTGGGTTTTGTATTAGTTGACATTTTATTGCGTGTGAACAATTTTTTATTTGATTTGTTGTAAGGGACTGTGTTGTTAATTATGAATTGTTTAACTGTGAAAATTAAAGCTGGTGATTAGTGACTTAATTGGTGTCTTGTATTTTGTTTTCCCCTGTACCTACGACGAGTAAGTAGACCGTCATAACAGTATTATTGGTTTTAGAAAAGCTTTGTGTTCAAAATGGGAAGGTATTTCTGTCTGACCCACAAGTATACTGTAGGTATTGTACCTGAGACAGTCTTTTTCAAAGAAAAAGTTTTGTTTAAGTAACGTTTATGTTTACGTGTAGTTATATGTTTGTACAACATTTTTATGTTATATTTGTTATGATTTGTTGTGAATAATGATTTAATTTATACGATTTTGTTTCAGTCTCGTTTTGTCAGTTTCATTTTATCATTATCCATCTCTGTTCTGTCCTAATATTGCTGTCTTCTCCACCATGGCATGACAACACAATAACACAAATACAGGCCAGTTTGCTTAATTTTCTAAAGTGGCTATTCCCACTGTAGAAAACTGTTGAAAACTATTCGCCATAACACTACAGGGTAACAATTATTTTCCACTTTTAGGCTTCTAGTCACTACAGTAACAAGAAACAACTTTCATGGTTGCACTTCAAAACATGGCAGTTAATTTCATATATTTGTTTCCCATTTCGTCTCATACGGTGACACAGTACAGACCACATTAGTGTTCCTTCACACACAAAAACATATGTGTGTACTAATCTGTACTAATCGATTTATGTTTTGTGTGTGTTAGCATGTCATGGTTTTTACTAAAACTATAAATAATAAAGTTGATATTTAAACGGTGAGTATTGAAAATGTAATTTTTTGTTAAAATATGGAAAGACTATCGACAGCTTTTCCAAATCACCTCGTTGTGTTTGAAGGTATTTTCAATTACTTTTTGTGTATCAACATGCTAGTGTATGACTTGAGATTGAAACACATTCTCATTAGGCGATAAAAATATTATTTAAGCAAAAAATGAGATTAATAAATGAGGCATTCAGAAGTCAACCCGATTAACTCCACCAGGAGTTAATTTTCAATATCAACAATCAAAATATTGTACTTAGAAACAATTCACATTAAATTTGAAGTAAATTTTAATGTGTGGTTCGCATTTCAAATATTATAATGTATTCAATAACTCTCTTAAAGCCCTTTGAATAATCCTTTTTTTTCTTACAAAATATTACATAAGCCAATTTTAAGTGGAGTTAGTCATATTGCCAACTGAAACGTATAAAGAAATATTCACCAAAGTTTATGGTCAAGTACATTTTATTATACAAGAAAGTATAAAACAGAACACTACAAGTAGTTACATAAGTAAGCTTGTTTAAAATAATTACAATATAAAACCTCATACGATAAAAAATCATAATATATTGTGTTAAACAAACGTTTGTCCTATTCAGAGTATGTATAGCACTCATCATCACTGGCTGGCTGTTGTGAGCTCCCTCTCTCTGTCTTTAGGTCCTTATAATAGTTGTGATGCACTGGCGGAATGAATTTCAGAAGCTCCATTATTTCCTTTTTTTTAGCCATAGAAGTCGCCCTTGTTGTCGGAGACCAAAGATCTTTCGCAACATTAGCAAGACTAGTGAATAATTGACCAGTGGTATCTCTTTCTTAATATTGGTCTTCTAGAATGGCATATCAGGTAAGAGATTTGTTTTGAACTTGAACAAAGGGATTTTTTCTTCAAGTCTGATCCATCTCATTTATAACCAATCCACAGGTTCTCCATCTGCAATTTTCTTTCTGTTGGTGATAGATTTTTCTAAAGGTTCTGTTGAAAGAAAGTCTTCGTGGTTCGTTTCTGTCAAAAAGTACTTGGTATTCTTTTTGCATTCTATAATAATATTATACCAATCCCTTGGTGAGAAGATACTGTTACTCTTTTTTGCTTTTTTTTCAATGAAAGTAAAATCTGAATCATTGGATAAGTAACTGTGTCCCGACACCAAGAACTTCAGGTCAATAACTTCACTTCTGTTATTACATTTAGGAATTACAGGTGTTTAATTAACGTTAACACTAATTTTATGTTGCGATTTTGTCCACCACAACTATCAGAATATGTAACAATATTTTTAACAATACTAGCACGGATAGTTAAGTGCTTTTTGAGGGAAGCGCTAATCTCCTGCGAACCTCTTGAACCTTCAGTCTCTGGCCAGACATACATAAAGGCTTTGCCATTATTAAACATGTGAATACCAAAATCATAGATAGATAGGTTCCTTTTGTAGTAGGCAACAGAAGTGGATAATTTAGGAAATGCTAAAGCTCTTTGCAGATCAAAAGTGAGTACATAGAATCATCACAACATTTTTATTATCTTCATTTAAACTTTCTCTATCCTTTTCTGCCTTTCTTGGTGTAATTCCTTTTCACATTCAATTGTTCTTTTTTCTTCTTCACTTGCCTGTAAAAGTTTATTTTGTATTCTGTCACAATATTACTGGCCTTCATGCAACTGCTAAGAAAAACGTTTTGTTGAGATTGATCTGTTAAGAAGTAAAAAGATTTGAACACACCCTCTCTTTCCTCCACTGATATCCTTGCATTACACCCTCTTGGACATGTATATAGTTTGTCACTGAAAACTTTGTTCCATCTTGTCTCGTTTTATACTCTTCAGCAGATAATCGTTTTTCTTGTGTCCTCTTCCAGTTCTCAGGATTTCTCGAGCGCTTGCGACCTCTTGGAAGCTTAGGTCCAACCTCAAAATTAGAACCAATCAAATCGTTACTTTCCTCCGCAGAAACATTAGTTATTATTCATATTACATCCTTCATTAGAAATTAAAATATTTTCAAGATTTACCTCATGATTTGAATGCTTAGAACTTACACCTAAACCAGGATCTGGTTCATAATCTGGATCTGAAACCGTTTTGTCACCAAAAATGTCACTAATAGTAAAACAGTCACATTCACTGCTTAAAGCACTCATTTTTACTTTTTAAAAACTTAGGTTTAAGTTTAAAAGTTCGCTAAAGCATAATTATTAATGCACCACTCCTAAGCACAGCAAAATTTAACCATTAAACCACAACTCTCAACAATAAACAGCTCATATGGAGTTAATCACTATGACAACTGAAACAACTGCTGAAATTCTCAGTTGGTAATATAGTTAGTGCATTCTAGCAGCAAAATATTAAACTATGGACTTAGTCGTTTTGACCTCTGAAAAGATGGTATTATTTTCAATTCAACCATCTGCAAAATCAAGAAAAAAAAATGGAGTTAGTCAGGTTGACCTCTGAATGCCTCAAATGAACTTCTACTAGTGTATTGTAGATTATTTGTATAGACCAATATGCTTATAGACTTTGTACTCAGTGATTCAGTTTACTAGTAGACCGATGTAAGTAGTGGCCTATTTGAAAAGGTTGTTGTAATCCAAATATAGATTTTTATTTATAAACTAATGAGGTTCTATTTTTATATATAAGTAAGTGAAATAATAAGTAAGTAAATCAAACGTCAGAAAACATATTTTTGTCGCAGAATCATTTAAACATATATTTCCTATTACAACCGAAAATTTTATTTTTGTTTATCTAAGACTTAAGTTTTTGACATTTCTCTTGTAATGTGATATCGTGCCCAAAAATGCAACTGGTCTACATTTTAATTTGTTTTAATTAAAATATTTTTTAAAGTAATTTTCAATAATGCCATAAATATATAACTACTTGTAATATTTTGTCAATATATAATGTGTGCGTTTTATAAAACATGAAAAACAATACGTCGCGGGAGGAAATAAGTCTGTTTTATGTTCATGTCCTGTTAGGCTTCAAACTTTTTTTTGAAAAATTTTGTTAAAGAGAGTTCTAAGCTTCAGCGAATGTGATAAAATTACCGTTGTGAATATTACAACAAAAAGCCAGAGAAGTTTCTTTCAGACCAAAACTTTCTTTATTAATTTATTATTTGAAAGTGCGACTAATTTTTATAAGTTACTATTGTACTTAATATACGTTAGTGTTTCGTAATAGGCGAAAGCAAAACTAATTCGATATTTATACAAATATATGATGCTGCGATCCCTAGTAACCAACGTTATATATTGTTTTTCCTATATTTATAAAATAATTAAAACTCCAGTGTTTCGCAAAGAAATTCCGTAGTTATAAAATTGACTGCGATTTATTCAGTAGGCTTAGTCACCTGATAGGCCTTTGTCACCGATAAACAGCGTACATTGTTTAGGTATTGGACGCCCACAGCGTTTAGGGCCGTGGAGTGCTCCGGGCAGTACTGATAACTTTTCGCTTAATGATTCGTTAAACAAGATCAGAATAAGATTAACTGCCAAAATCTATAAGTACTTACAATGTTTTTACGCAATAATCAAAACAATAAATATCGCTAGAAATTTAGATGCGTGTGATAATTAATTGATAGTGTTGCTGTAATTAGAATTGAAGGCAAAATTCCAATTAAATTACGTTTAGTGATTCCCGGTGTGAGTCGGGGGATGAGGGAGGCAAAACTCAAAGCGACCACCACTCCAATAAATTAATTGCGTGCTATATTCAGTTCTAACTACGGCGAAATGATTTGATCGGCTTCCTGCTGTGTCTGTGTACACAACCGGTTCGTATAATTACACGCTTTGACAGTGCGTAATGCGTTCCACCAGCCGCGCAGGACTCTATGTTTATAATCTGCTTACTGTGGTTAAATATCAAATTATTTAATTATATATTATGTACCATCTGGTTCACTGGAAGTCTTTTTTTTTACGGTAGGACTACATCGTTCTTATTTACCCGTACCAGCTAAACGGACTGTAGTTGGGCTCAAATGAAAGCAGACTGCAGGTAAAAGGAATGAATAGATGGTTTACAATTCTTAACTTGTCAGTGAGTTGAAGAAGTCCGAGGTAACCATGCCTTACACATCTTATAGTCATAACTTCATGCACTTTATGAACGTCATCGTTATCGAGTAACAATACGGTAAATAATTAGTTTTGTCCGCTACGATAGGTGGTTGACATTGATTCTACTTGCCTACTGTCATCGAATAAGAACATCAAAATAATAATGTACAAAAAGTAAAGAAAGGCTAGACTATGCCAAAGAACAATTATATAAAGGATTCAGGGATCATGAAAAATAATAAAAAGTAGTAAATTATGATCAAATTTGAAACAGAATCGTCCGTTTTTATCAGAGAGGCCTATTCCTAAAAAAAATTGAGTTATGTCTAAAAAAGGATTAAATTTCTTTGTGTTTTTGAATGGTGTTGGAACATAAATAAATTCTGAAAGCTAACAGATAATTACGTAACACTGTGTAAATTAAAGAGGCTAAGTCTTGTATGTAATCGCTCAACACAGCCTGAAGTTTGCTCTACATTCATGCCCTACATTCATGCAGGTCTGTAATGGTTTTAGTATAGGCGGGTGACACAGTTTTAGACGTATAGCAGAGTAGCATACAGAAAATGTGGCTTAAGAGTGCACATGTTTTTATCACCGTTGCCAATTGTACTACTTCGCATGAAAACACTTAGCTACACCCACACACCCGCTTGATTTACTGGACTTAAAAAAATATCTATTTGTCCGTGTTAATAACATCACATGCGTAAATATTTACTTGCCAACATTTTTAACTGTCGGGATTTAAAAACTCTAAGAATCAGAAATATACAACAGCCACATTTATTTTCGCATGCAACACAATAATGTAATCTACATTTCACCTGTTCCGTCCGTACAGTGATTATTAAGAATCATCGGCGAGTTATCATATGCTCACCTTTACACTATAGCAATAATAAGTTTAGTACTTTTTCTTGTTGATATGGGGACATGTTAGTAGGGCTGAGTGAGTCGTTTATCACAACGTCCGTACGTCTGATAATAAAAATTACAAAAAAAAAAAGAAAATACTATTAGGAGTGACATTAAAATAAGAAGAATATATCAGATATCTTGTAGATGACACACGTATAGTACTAAACAAATCAATATCGCATCTTTATAGTTTACTCATATAAACACGTACAAACAATTAACAGGACAAGACTGCTGTAAAATGCTATCGAGTAACGTAGGAATAGCAAACAACAAAAAAGAACAACCATAAGTGAGAGGTATCTTCTACTGCTCTGGAGTAGTAAGCGGGGTCATGGACGGAGAGTTAATGATCATACAATATATAAAATACAACTTCTATCTAGCTGTCACATTCCTTATGATGGTACTAATAAAATGAACAAATATGATTTTATAGAGACTAGGGTTTCACATTTTTTTTTAAATGAGCATTTTACAGGCAGGGATGGGGAGCACAATTTTAAATGACACTTATTTCTGGAACCATTTTGAAAAGTAACCGCAGGGAGGAATTACATAACTACGTGCGCTGCGGGAGACTGAGATGAAAACAAAACACACAATACGAAACAAACTAAACACAGCAGACCGTGCAGGGGCAGATTCAAGTGAACGAAATAACAATTTTTCTGTGGTTATAATTAAACTGCCAAATGTCGCTTCTGAATAAGAAACAATTAAAAATAATCTTGGTCAGTTTTAATTTCTGTGCGTGCATATTGTTGTATTGTCTTTATTTCTGTTTCTATTGTCTTTTCCCGCTGATTTGTGATTCGATCATTTTCTCCAGAGTTATCCTTTATTACGACTCTCTATCCCCACATTTCGTTATCAGCCTGTACACTTTACCAGGAGCGTACCTATTGCCACTGATATTTCGTCATGATGATTGGTGACATGCTCACCTGACTCCGAAGTCCAATTTCTGTCCAAAGTCGCGATGAGGATTTGTGACTACAAATGGTACGATCCTACTACAATCTTTTGACTAAATTTGGGAATTAATTAGGCTACATTGGAAATACAGACTGGACTGTCAGTCGCTTTACACTACAAGTTCTCGTAACTTTGGTCGTGAACGTGAATTAATAAATGATCAAATTTTTGTAAAATTCAGTCAGTAATTAAATACAATTTTAAAAGATTAGTGATATCATTTCGACACACGTTATTGTCATAATAAGGATCTGTACACGAGCGGTAGGGAAAAAATATCATGTGTTTTTGTGTCAATGTGTGTGTGTGTGTCTGTGTGTGTGTATTACATATAGAATAATAACAACTATTACACATATATTATTACTATTCTTATATTAACAAAAATAATTATCATATTCCAGAAACGTATTATTTACGTGTGTGCACACTGGGTGTGTATTAATTACTTCGTTTATTCCAGATATTCAGGTCCTTGAGTGACAATAGTTGTTTTCGAAATATAGACATGTTTTTGAAATTGTGTGCACTGAGACTGAAACACAAAAACCTCTCACAATTAAAAATTATTAATCAAAATAATTTTCGTCAAGCAACATTACGCCTACTTCGTACAATGTTAACACAAACTATAAACAGCCCACAGTTTTTTTAGCACTAGAAATATTCAAAACAATCACATGCATTACGTAAAATCTTCACAATTAGACTTAATGTAAGAATCTCTACATATTATACAGTTCATAAGAATGTAATGTTTAGGCCTATTACATTACAAAATGTTACTGCGCACAAAATAATCTCGGCGTTACCTGATTGTCCCCCATCTACTTATCTCGTCTAGATTATTCGGAGGTTAATGACGTTGTTTCTGCATATCAGAAAACAATAAAATTTACTTACTATCGCTGGTGTACGGTACACAACCTGACCTTTACTGTAATACGTTCAGGTACAGGAGACAGCAAAAGACGTTATTATTGGTTCCAAAAGGTATTCATTTCATTCAGTTCAGTTATTTCGATTTCTGCGTCCTGCGTTAATATTCGCACACGACGTATAACACACGGAACGCAATAACGCTTCGACCGACGATCTAATAGATCTATAAATAGTCATAATATTCCAGAACTTTGTAGAACAATCAAATCCGTTCCGCCGTCGATTTCCACTTCACCTTGTATGCCTATCGTTTCGTAACACATCTTCCTAATAAAACTCTTAGTATACCGACGCCTCGACAAAGAACATATTTACGTTGTGTATTACTTTCTATCTGTCACTGCTGAGAGATAATATTGAATCACATTTAGCTCTCAACTGCATCAAAGAAAAAACTCAGCATTATATATTTTGTAATAAAAAAGTAATAAAAATAAACCCCTGTTCGATAGTTCGTAAAGGACCAAGGCATACCACGCACGCTAGTTGGGGTATTCACAGCCAGGAAGCGCCGCTGTTATCTCAGTTAACTCCTCAATTTTGCCTCACGACGCTGAATGCTCGTCGTACTGAGCCTCCACCGGAAATATATTTTGAGATAGCCTACGGAAAGAAAACAATTAATTATCTCCTAACGTCTGTGTGACACAATGTGATGCGTTGCGAATGTGAAGCTTACAATTCAGATTCTTTGTCAGCTGTAGAACAATGTGAAACTGTCTCGTCACATTACGCTACAAAGGTGACATTGGCTGTATCCGTAGTAGTGATAGCTTTACCGTTTAGCTGAGTTTTCGCGAATTACGCCAGCGATTCGAGAACATGGACTTCTGTTTCTGTCAATTGGGTGTTTATTCAGTGCGTTAACGAGTCTCATGTATTAACCTGTTTATTTAAGTTGGGTAATTTTGTAGATGTCTTTTTTTTACTAGGTAAACTTTTAGTTTTTGCGATAGTGCGTATTGGACTGTGTAAGAAGGTGAACGATCTACGTATAGTGTTAATGTAAGAAGGGGAATTACTGCAACAAGCCTATAAGTGTCATTGCTTTAAAGCCGTGTTAATAAAGTTTATCAGTATGAATTTCTTCAATAAGATATTCCTCTACTTTCAACAAAAAAATCTGGTTGTGAAACATTGTTGTGTCGTTTAAGACAGGTAACATACAGCACTCGGCAACAGTCAAATTTATTTTCTATGTGTTATGCCTACTTCGTTTTCTCTAGTTTACTCGTCTCTTCTCTCTTACTATAGAGATTACTTATTGCCTCCCTTCGTTTTTCTCCTGCATTTTTCAATTTCTTTTACAGCCTCTGTACAATAGGGTTTGCGTTGAAATCAATTTCGTCGTTTGTTGGAGCCAGTAATCCAACGGATTAGATCTCCGTAATTACTTTAGTAACATAATTTTAATGCATACGGACTCTGAAAGTCAAATTACGGCTCTTGCTTCATATAAACTATAGACTCGGTGGAAACTCAGTGACAGTAATGAGTTGTACATGAAATCTGAGGTCATTAATTGAAGCCTCTTTCGTCCAAGTTATTAACTAACAACACGTCGTGCGTGCGCTCACGCACATGCAACACGCACACACGTAGTCTGTATGTACACAAATATAAAACTACAAGTACCATCAGTATTATTTTCGAATGCTTACTATGGCCATACATTTATGTCTACGTTTACTACTTAACATATATTACGTGCATACACGTTTGTACATATACTTTGTGATATAAAATATATAAAACGCGTTTAGGTGTCCAAAGTGACGCGTTGTTTGTATTTACCTGAACAATTATAATCTGCACATACTTAGATCAACAGGAAAGATGCCACAAAATTTAAAACACTGTAAATAGTAAACTATAATAATTTAAAAAACTCCATTTTTTTAAATAATAAAAATTTCGTCAAACTAGTTTACAACAGTTTTCTCCCCATTGAGCCTAGTTAACATTGGTAAGAATTAAGAATGTTCAAATCAGAATAATAAAAATAGGCGTCCTTTCATTGCATAATTTTCATCTCTTCATAAATAAGTAATTGACATATATCCTAAATTTTTATTATGTAAAAATTTTATGTCGCCAAATTTTTTTTTAAAGAATCGTTTCTTGTAGAAAGACTTCTTTATAGAAACCTTTGTTCTCGACTCAAGCAGCTGCTCAAAGACTCGCCCTGAGATACATTATGCAGATACTTTGCTGTTCACTGCCGAATAGCAAATTATATTAATTTGAGGAAATGGTTAGCTCTTCTTATTAACTTTATAAAATTTAATGAAAATCAATTCTAGATTTATAAAATTTATTTCAGATTAAAAACTAAATTTTATAATTTATGTCATCGACGGGACTGGTCTCCTTCTAAACGTCCACAAATTGTGATAGATTCAAGATAAATTTTATTAAAAAAACATTGTCAACACGTATCTTACGCAGAAAGATCTTGAATGTATGCACAATGCTTGTAAAACATACTTATGATACTGGAACCGTAAATCCACCTGATGGAAAAACTAATATTATACCTACGGATACATATAGAATTTCTTGTAAAACTCTAGTCCCTTCCAGTAAATAAAACGTTTCTACCCATATTCCGGTAAGACTAAACATCCAGATATAACACTGATATGAAGATATACATAAAATAATATGCATTTCGCACTCACTAACATATTTCCATATATGTAGGGCTTATTTGACAATAAAAATCATGTCATATTAAATATTATTAAATAACAAACCCAACCAAAAGTAAACTCAATATACTAAAAATAACCAGTTATTAACTAGAATAATTATAGTTGTTAAGCTGATATGTCGCTTGTTAGTCACTTACTGTCCTGAGTATTCTTTCTTCAGACCTATCTAAATACACAGAGTCAGACCTACATGAGGTCTCCTTTTTCAAGTTAAGTCCCGCGTCGAGTATCGCTGTTCTGCCACGAAAAGTTTTTCTCAACCATCCAGCAGATGAATATCTGTTATCTAAAGGTTGATTCCTCCTCAGTTTCTTTGGCTGGAACAATTTTTCATCTATGTCGGTCCACGTTTATACTTCCGTGGAAGCTGAAAGGCAAGTTCCTATTGTTTTGCTGCCGAACTCGTGTTTGTTAAGCGGTCGAATTGTCTTATGGTAGTGTCTGACTGATATTGTAAGAGTGAAGTACCAGCTTTCAGGCTCGATGAAGTCGCAGGCCGTCGTCTCGCATGCTGAGAGACTTGAAGATTGTTAAAATCTCAGTATACGTTCTTATAATGCGTTTATGCAATATTTCCGTTGCAGCTGTAAGATTGTCGTGTCGCTGTCTAGTCTCCATTGTAATCTGGGCTAACCAGACTTTTTAAGCTACTACCTTCTGTGATGTTTCCTTTTTTGTCCTGTGTTCTCTAACATGGCTTATGTAACCATTTGTCTGTCCAATATAAGTTCAGTCATGCAAGATATCTAACATATTACTTGTTACTCTAAGGAGATTATATCGTCTGGACTTTGCAGAACAGTCATTCAAAGGTTTCGTTTCTGTCTGTGCTGAATTAAATGTACAATAAACCCCAGTTTATTTCCTCGGTAGTTTCTAACAACTTTTTACACTTCTGTAATTTTCATTATTTTTTGTTTTACTTTATTTCTATTGTTGATGTTGTCTATTGTTATGACGATCGCAAAAAAGCGTAGTGCTTGAACAGTGGACATTAATAACTCGACACAAAGGAATTGCTATTTACAACTTTAATTAAAGTTTAAGTAACCAAAGACAGCTATAAACTGTCGTGTACAGCGCTTCTTCAAGCTGACGCCTGTTCAGCACACACTAATGTGACACACGATAAATATCAGTTAATTAACGCTGTAGTAATAAATAATATAATACACCAATTACATATGACCGCGCACAATAATTTACAACACTGACTTTATAATAAAAGTATTATAAATCGCCGAAAATAAAAAAACTGAGTCACTGTATCAGAATCGACTTTCTATATTTTGACTATGTGATGCAATACGCGACAAAGTTGACCTGGATGGCAGTTCTGGAAACGTCGAGAAGGAGCGCGATCATTGCGTGAAACTGCCGTTTTCACAGTGCGTGCAAAGCGTCACGTAACCAGAATTGTGTATTGAATTGTGTATAACCGTAATCTATTCCCTTAGTGTATCACGTTTTTCAGAACATGCATTTCGACAGTTTCTAACATCCAAACAGTTTAGAATGTACGACATGACCTAACCCAAGTGATTGACCCAACAAAAGGAAACAAAACAAGAAGGGAAGAACCAAACCAAATGAAGAAGAAAGTGATTGACCCAACAAAAGGAAACAAAACAAGAAGGGAAGAACCAAACCAAATGAAGAAGAAAGTGATTGAACCAACAAAAGGAAACAAAACAAGAATTGAATGACTCAATGCAACTAAATAAAATAAAACCAAAGGAGAATGTGGAGAACCAAGATATAAATCAAATACACTGAAAGTGAAGAAGGAGGAAAAATGAAATAGAAACAAACCCAAGATAAAGGGAAATAAATAAAAAGGAAATACATATAACAGTGATAATAGTTAATACTTAAGAAGGAAGATAGAAGAATAAAAGCAATCAGAAGATATACAAGGATTTTGAAAAGAATTCAAATATGATAACAATGGTTTTTTGTCAATCTAAGCCAATCAGATTTAATTAGTAACCGTGACAACCACCGTTAGTTACGAAATTACGGTTGAATATCGTTACTCGTAAAGTGACGCTCTTGCAGAACAGAAGTCGAATTTTGAACGGCCAAATTTTTAATTTAATATGTCAAAAAAGTAAACAAAATTCCAAACGATGATCCAATAAGAAGCAGACGAACCACCAGAACATTTAACTGATCCCAAGGACGATTTTACCAGGAACTTAAATGAAAATATGACTCCATCCATCATGAAAAGGATGCAAGACATACGTAAGCCCCAAGACTAACGAAATTTGAAGACGATTGCAGCCCAATCCAATTTTTACTGACAACTAATTATACCAAGTCATCTGATTCGATAAGTATCCTTGATTTACCCAAATTCCAAAAATAAACTCACTTTGAATATTTCTAAAAGTAATTTGAACACTCACTATAAACCGAATATTCTCTTTCAAAGATTAATTAAGGAAAACAAAATACTGAAAATTTTTTAACTTAGAAAATAACCTGTTGATCGAATTCGAACTTTAGAAACACACTTAAATACACCACAGAACAAATTATAACCAAACACTATATTATTTAAGTACATAATATTATAAGGTAATGTACTTTTTATTGTAATCATAGAAAATATTTGTCTTGTAATCAAAAGAACTCCAGACTTTGGACGATACAATTGTTAACTAACAAAACGGCAGCCATGCTGGATTAATAACATCGTTACAAAATCGATTCGTCAACCCGAGAGAAAGACGTCTCAAAACTAATGTCGGTGCAAATTCATTAATCAACAAGTATAACATTATTGTCAAACTGAAACATTGCAAATCAACCATTAAAATAACTAATACAGAGTGGAAACATTGTTTTTATTTCATAGGGAGTGTATCATATAATTTGTGTTTATTAGCGAACTATATTTGACGGCCACCGCTCACGGTGCGAATCGACATATGCTGACCTGATCGAGTCAGTAAGTCTAACCAAGGCGGGAAGTATTTGAATGCTCCGGCCGTCATCGCTGAGAACTTCTTTATAACATATTATTTAATAATTTTAATTGTTTTCAAAAAACAATTTGGCGCCACGCGGGATTCACAAACCCCTATTTAAGAACAGGTAATGTTACTACTGCGTAGTACTGATAATTATAACACCGCTACGGACTTCGTTAGCGCAAGAATTGATGTAACGACTCCAGTGTGAGGCGAACACACTACACAGACAATATACATTCCACGTCTTTTACAGAGACGACAGCATCTTCGCGTTACAATATCCATTCTCTAGAATTATTTCTCCTAGATACTTAAATTTTCGAACCCTCTCTATTCGACCAATATCTGTTACCAGGAAAATTATTTTGGCGCATTTTTAATGTTCGTGAGAAATTTGGTTTCTTCTGCAGAAATTCTGAAGCCTGTTTTACTGGCTATGTCCTCTAAAACATAAACGTGTATTACTGCAGACGTAAAATGCTCAGAAAGTTTAGCAAAATCATCTGCGAATGCCAAACAGTTTATTTGAATACGTTTGTTCCTTCTTCCCAACTTGATTATTATGATATTTTGCATTCCTTTAATTTTTCATTCTAAACTCTCACTACTTTCTCCAGGACACAGTTGAAAAGAATTGGGGATAAACCGTCACCCTATTTGTAAGTTATTTAATTTTATTATTTTTTAAGCTTTGTCGTCGTATCACTTAAAGGCACAGTTTTCAAAAGGTGTCACGTTATCAACACAATGTCAACCACACTCGTTATCGTCTTCGTTGTTATAGTTATCTTAATCATCATCCATCAACATTAGAAATTGATGAAATTGATTTGTTGTTGTTCTGATTTTAATGTCTCTGTAAAATTTATAATGGTTTTGGTGCACTTTTGTGTATCTATGTTGATAAAGTAAAATGTAACTATCGACTAAAAGTATTCATAATTCTCTCCAAATTATCTTTTACCTTACTCCTCATGTTTCTGACCATTATTCTGGGCTTCCGGTGCCTAATGACTTTTTTCATTCTTGTTTATCGTTTTATCCCTCAGGAGACGACCTCCGCTGTGCTAATAGTTTTTCAGTTATACTATTCAGTCGAGGTTCGGACTGCCCCTTTTTCTTATGATTCACAATTTATGAAAACTGTAGGAAGTAGGCGATCTTCGATTCCTAGAACATGCCAGTACCGTAACATAATCTCATTTTCTTCATTTCCACAATTGTCTCATGATTCATATAATTTCTCTCCTTAATCCTCTCGTTTCTTACTTTCTCTTGTCTGGATATTCCTTCTGCCCTTCTTAAGAAACCTAATTTTATTAATGTCGGCCTATCTTAATCCCATTCTAAAAGTTGCCAATTTTACATCCATTCACATCTACAGTTTGCACCATAATTTAATAAATTCTAACGATTGTAGTTACTTTTTGCATTCATTTATTTAATAGTATAGCGCTAAAGTTAGAGGTCATCCTCCGCCCTTGCTTCACCAATTCAACAACTTCTGTTTTGCAGAATCGTTGAGATCAAACTTTAAGGATTGTTGCACATCATGGCAAAAGAGTTACTTATTGATCCATAATTTAATAATTAATTTCCTTGTCACTTTCCTTTCTGCTAGCTTTCTGATGTCCACGTCAGGCTTAGACCACTTCTAAAGCCATCTGTTGATAATACTTATCCCAACATTAGTGACTAATGTTGTTATTATTGTATTCTAATTGCTCCATTATGTAAACTAAATTCTCTACATTCCGCATGGTTTGCTGTATTGTAGTACTTCGATGAGGAATCATCAACGTCAAGGACATACTGACGGTCTGAACTCGGCGCTCTTTGCCTAAATCCTTTTCCCGTCACATCGCAGTTTAAGAGATTCTGCTAACGGAAAAAGTGAGGAAGCACAATTAAAATTTAAATACACTTTAATACTGAGAGCAGAGCACAGCATTTCTCTTTATTACTTCCCAGCTTTTTAACCGTTATTTCGTGCCACTGAGACTGCATTAGGCTTCGAAGTTTGTTTAAACGTTACAGCGTCGAATTGGGTCGGAAGGAAATTCCCCAATTTATTTGGTAATGTAACCATGTCTCAAAAATACCCTATCATAAAACTGAATGTAGCGTAAACACAGGCTTCTGTTTTCTGTCAGTTCAGGAGGACACGAGTGTAAACGTATGTAGATATGTGTGTGTGTGTGTGTGTGTGTGCCGCGAGCCCCCGCCACAATTAGCCTACAAAAAAATTAAAATATTCTATTTATTTAAATGATTCTGTCACGGTAATTTTTTTTAACGATCGTTGTTACTATTTGACAGGTTTGCTACTTATGCCACTACTTCAGCATGTTACATTCATATCAGGCTTTGGTTCACGTTTGTTGTTACACAATAACGGTGTTTATCAACTTGTAGTTCTTATTACCTTACGTTCCAAAATAAATGTTAAAATTAAAGGTGACAGTTTACATTTTTTAGCAGATGATTAATTTTAAATTTAAAAAATATGAGGAATATTGTAAAAACTAAAAATCGGTTCCTGTGTTTAAAAAGACACAATTCACAAATTTTGGTAAGGACTGTATTAATTAAAATTTAATCGTATTATTTAAGTTCCCACATGGATATAGGGCAGTGATTACCGGTCTTAACACACCATGAGCCACCGAGTCCAAAAGTAGATGAGTCGCTCACTCTCCTCCACTCATTCTACAAAGGATATAAGCAGCGCACTTTGCCTTATCCTCCAAATTACTAACTAAAGTATTTTTTCTTATAAACTGCAATAGGTATTTTTTTTTTAATTAAATTTTACGTTCTTACGCATAGCTGAATCTATCAACACTTAATTTAACAAATGTAGTCCTACATATAAGGCTTTCCATTTTTTAAATACTTTTTACAAATTATTTTTACGAATTTTTAAAATCATAACTACTTACATTTATGACAGTTTTGAGGTTTCAGAGCTGTGAACGTGTTTAGAAAATGCAAAATAACTTAATGTGGAAAAATTTTATAGTTCCTGATTTAAATTTATTTATATCTAAAAAACATGTTTTATTTTAATAACTATAGTAAAACAGAACTATAACATAAAAACTTAAATTTGTATATTTCAGTACACTTCTGATCCATATAAAAGAGACTCCTCTTCTTCTTCATCTTCCTTAAACTGATCTTCCAGAAATTTTTGTTAGTTGTCTCTACTTGCTTATACATTTTTCGATGTTTTCTTAAAGCTATTTTCAACTTTAATAATTTACACATACGATCTGGTGAAGTTTATCTATTTTTGTGATGTTGTATTTTATAAGCTTCAGCCCACATAACATCGATAGTTTACACTTAGCACCAAGGTCATTATTGTACCTTGACATTGCACATGCACTCCAAATTTCAAAATGCACCTATTTAACTGTACAAAGGGTTTTTCTAAACACAGGTACAAATGACATTACTTAAGGATTAAGTCGAGTTCTGGGGGTTTCCCCATAATGCGTAGGATTAGATTAGATACAGTATAAAAGTGCTACTTTCCAAGCTGGTGAACGTATTGAGTTATGTTTATATTCTTAGGTAGTTTTGTTCCCTCCCGATAATTAGGCGTAGACCTACAACAGATATCGTCAATAACCGGGCGCAAGTCTTGTTGACAAATATGTGCATAAAAAAATATGAAATCACAATTAAAAAAGACTTTTTAAGTACACAAAATTGAAGGAAAAATACATTACTATGTTTTGACACAAAAACCTTTTAAATTTATTTTGTTTTTTCTGCGAAGTGACAAGACCACAAGGAAAAGTACAACTTATTGTCTGTACATAGTTAGTAACTAACAAAATATTTTTCTATTCAATTTAATTAGTTTAATTTATTTAAGTTTCGGAAATTTAAGTTTCCGTAACTATATCAATTGAAATCGTCACAGTCTCACCTAATTACATTAATAGTTACTTTAAGTTGGCATTTGTTTCACTAGATCTGGATACTGTTGCTTAAAGGTAGATTTTCGTAGCTTTTCGCCCAGCAGATTCTTTTGGTCATTTTCTGTCAGTCGGTAGCTTCCATAGCTTCCACTTTTGCACGGACAGTGTGCTTCAAAAAGGTTTTTTCTTATAATTATTATGCCTTATTATCTTCATGGTTAGGAACAATTGTTACATATGGAGAAATATTCGTAAATAACAGCATTAAAATAATTGTTTGACATTACGGCAACATACAAATCTTACTAATCCCGTCAAGATATTATACCAAACACTTTCTCATTATTTAAGTGCTACTTTGTCTCATTACTTAAAGTCAGAATGATCAATATTGCACACCACTATATAAAAATTATTCCGATTAGCGCTTTCAAGCTTCACAGCTCATCGTCAGATCAGGAATAGGTCTGACGATGAGCTGTGAAGCTTGAAAGCGCTAATCGGAATAATTTTTATATAGTGGTGTGCAATATTGATCATTCTGATTGTGATTTCAACCACTAACACAAATTTCTTCATTAAACATTACTTAAAGATTAAAAATTCCAAATAATTCTGATGCCATAATATTTCATACAGTCAGTTGAATCCAAACGGATGAACACAATTGTAGTTGTTTATATACTGAGCCCAACAAAAAAAAACTTAGGGTATGCTATTATTTTGGAGTAATATACCGATAAATCGAAGAGTAAAACGAAAGAGAAAATTAAAAAGGTTTAGACACAAAAGGACCGGATACAGCTGCAACAAGTGGATGATGGTCGGTTACACCGTTGCGAAGCAGTGGCATACTGGTGCTGCTGCTGATATAGATGATATAATTAAATATTGATCAAATAATGATTTTGATTTAAGTTGAATAATGTTCTTTTTCTAAAAATATATAGAAGAAACAGTCAAAACCAAAGTACAATCAAAATATGCGTAAAGATTTTATGTGTTGAGTGACTGACTATCAGTTTACCAAATAAGAAGATCTTCGGTATATTTATTTGGTAGGCCTATATCAACGGTATGTTTATTCTTGTGAAGTATCTGTCTTACAAAGTACAGTTTCTTGTCTATTACATTTAATGCTATATACAACAATCGACCGTAGAGCAAAGCGATTGTATTTTGAAAGAGCAGATTTTAAGGCATATAATAAATGCGTGTGTGCCATACAATTCAGACATATCACAATCTATTACCGATAAATTGTTTATACCCAAGAGAGCAATGACTATAACCACTTATTACTTCTGTACTCGTCGCAAGAGCAATATAACAGCAGGCTGTATTTTTCTTTTCTCGCTTCACTTCGTACACAGATATTTCCGTGGCTTTTTCTCCGTCGCATTTTTCTTTCGTTTCAGTCCCTTAATCTTTTTCTTCAATCCTCGCCCTTTTAACATTATTTACCATTCTATGTCCTCTATATTTCTGACCCCTTTGAACCCACATTCTATCTCCTTTCTCCACTTCACGCCCTCCTTCAACTCATTCTTTCTGTCATCACATACGCTCGTCATCATTGTCTATCTTTTCTTTTTCGTACACGTATAACTTCATACATAATACATGAAAACGTGGGAGACGGAGATTCTAGTGCCACTAGACCGCCCCCGACTTTCCTTACTATCTTGTTCTGTCATTCGCGTTTTTGCCTCTTCTCTTCTTTGTTTCGTTCTCTCCCCTTTTATCACTACCTATATACTTCTCTAATTTTCTCTTTTACAAATAGTTTATAAATAATTTATATAAATTATAGATATTCTGCCGGCCACATACAATTTATAAAAAATTTGGCAGGAGAGTTATGATGTTAAAATTTGATAAACGAAACACACATTCAAAATTAAAGGGTTTTCTCTTCCTGGTTACTCATTTCTCACGTCTCTCTACACCTGTTTCTATGTGTTCACCTCTCCCTATCCTTTCTCTTACTCTATAACCTCTCCTCCACACTCTCTATTCCCTGTCACCTTCACCACATACCTGGCTATCTACTTTGTTTTATATCGTATTATTTCCTTATTTTTTAAATTATAATGTAGTTAGCAGACGGTTTTATTTATCTGATTTACTTGAGATTGAAAAAGGTATGTATACATTACGATTTGGTTACTGCAAAGACGGATCTTTACGACCTTGACGTTGAAATTAAACACACGTTGCCTTAATCCCACTCTGTGTGTTTAATTGTAAAAGCACACACTTTAGGAAACAATTATCTTGACTCCGTAATGCAACACTTTGTTAAAAATTTATTGTACATAAAAAAAAATATTCAGCGTTACCTCTCATTTCCATATATAATCTACTGTCAAGAATATTTTCAAATTCAGTGCTGTGTACTTTTTTTAATTATACCCACCCGTTATAAAGTAATATTATATTGGTTTGCGGAACTGGAAACAAATGTTTATATATTAAATATGCCGATTAGTTTAAGTCGAATTTGTGATAAAATCGTTACCAGTTCGTGTGAGTGTATTTAATTACAACTGTTTTATTAGTACTTTAACAGTGACTGAAACGGTATCCTACAATCCAACACTGCTTTCGTAACTCTGTTGCATAATTGGATTCTGTAACGCTCGCTTTACAATCCTATCTTCCGTTCGATTCATCGGTACAATACACGTCAATGTAATTTTGTTTTGGTTTAGAAATTTAACATTAATGAATTGCATGTGATGGCGTGAGCACCATTCGTCCTTAGAGTCCATCTGGATTAGTTTAGTGATAGTATTACACACTAAATAGAGAAAAACACTTCAATAACTCCTGCTATGTCGTCTGGGACAGTGATAGTTAATTGTATCACAGAGAACTTTACGTATAGGTGTAAAATAGTTTTTGGATTTCGTTGTCCATGACGTGTCTGTTACTTAACTAAATATAATTATTTCACTACCTACTCGGAACACAAAGTTTTTTATGGATAAAAACGTAAAAGTTTTACCTTATAACCTAAACCGGATTTCACTTTTAAAAAGCTTCTTCAGAGTTTTATAAAAAACTTTGTGTTCCGAGTCGGTAGTGAAATAATTATAATTAGTTTTGTAAAATTTTTATTTTAAGAATATAATGGATGTTTAAGCTATTCTTAAAACGCAAGCCGAGTATATAGTTGTTATTATACTTTTTTTTACAACATTTATTATCTTAAAGGTGATAGCCCTGATGTATCAAACCAATATCTTATCACCTGGCCGTACTGTTCATGGCTTTTATGCAACTTTTTACTTTATTCAGTGACTTTAGTTTAACCTTCTACGCAAATGATTTCAAATAAAGAAGTGAAAGCGTATATTGTAACCGTATATATAATTATAATTAAAGGCAATATTTTACACAGCATTAGATTAAAATGGTAAAACAATGACTAAGTATTGAGAAATATTAAAGAAACTTAATTTTTAAATTAAATCCTTTTTTGTTGTTTATTTACTTCCGTACAAATCTGCATCATTTTACAAGCGCTCCTTGACGAATATTATTATTGTTAAAAATATATGAACTTTGACACAGACATTTTTATACTACGCCTAAATATTAATGTCCGCTATTTTCTTCATACTTGGTTGTACAATTCTTTTCAATAACTGTTCCAGCTTTTCCAACCGCATCAGTTCCACATCCTACACCAGTTAAATTATCTTTCCTTTATGCCCTTTAATAGTTTTAAGATTATTACGGAATACATAAACTTCCAAATAGTCATAAAGAAAATTGTCAATTTAAGGATTGAGGGATCTACAGGATTAGCAACTTTTACAAGCGTATTTTGAATATGTTCATGAGCCTTTCAGTAAGCATTTCAGAAAGCTTCTTAGGAGATCCACTGCTGAGTTGCCTATAAGATGTGTGGCTGCTTTCGAAACCACACATACCTATCACTTTCCTCTAACATTCCAAAAGTTACATTAGATTCTTTTGATGGAGCTCTGCATTGAGAAGGTAAACAAAAAATATATAATCAAAAATCCGTTTCAACGAAACAGCATCAACTTTTTAAAAATACAGAGAGTGTGGAGCTACCGATAGAGCTGAGGATCAAGTGTCAGCAGCGGTCATTTTTGTGACGTTGTTTCTTAAACGGAACCGTGTCACCTTTGAGTAAAAGGTCCAAAGGCCCAAAGGGTCAATGCATTTTTGAGAAAACGACAGCACAATTTTTCTTCTTCTTCTTCTTCTTCTTCTTCTTCTTCTTCTTCTTCTTCTTCTTATTATTATTATTCTTCTTCTTCTTCTTCTTCTGCTTCAAGGCCTCCTTTGAAGCCCCCACCAGGTGTTCCGGGTAAGTGCAGCTGCTCTCCAGTTTCGGGTCCCAAGGATATGGCTCCCATCATAGTTCACACCGTCTTCCCAACGTAGTTTGGGTCTACCAACTCTCCTGGTACCATAGATCTGTTCTGTGAGTGCCTTTCTGGGAATTTCATTCTCCCCCATTCTGACCACATCTCCAGCCCTCCTGGGTCTACCAAGTTTTATAATTTTCACAATATCTGGTTTACTGAGAAGAGTGTTCAGTTCTTGGTTGGTTCTTTCCATCCATTCACCTCCCACACATATTGGACCAAAAATGCTGCGGAGGATTTTGCGTTCATGAACCAGCAACCTTGACTCAGAGTTTCTAGAAATGGTCCAGGTCTCAGAACCATAGGTGAGAACTGGGCGGATCAGTGTTTCATACAGAAGCAGCTTGATGCTCCTGGCAATTGTTCTGCTCTGGAACAGGGGTCTGAGACCAAAGAAGCACCTATTAGCTGAGGTGATCCTCCACTTTATTTCTTCTGTTTTTCCCCATCGGAGTTAACTTGACATCCCAAATAAAAAAAGTTGTTGACTTTTTCAGAGGAATAGATGCCAATTTGGACGAGCTCTCCTTCTCTAGATTTCTGTTCTGTGACCATGTATTTAGTCTTGCTTTCATTTATTATGAGACCCAGCTTCCTTGCGGGACCTTCAAGAGCAAGAAAGGCTTCAGTGAATGCTCGTAGGAACCTCCCGGTTTTATCTAGGTCATTGGCACAATTAGTTGGGAGTAACTTGGGTGACTAATGGATTTTGCGCGGTGTAAGGCTAAACAACCGAGTACTCCAAGAGCACTAGCAAGGAATTTTTTTTGTGTGACATTTTTGGTAACAATTCTTCGTAGAGCACAACACTATTATCCTAAAATCTCTTTATTCACGAAAGTGCAACTTTGTACGTGTTCAAGACCAGATGCTTCGATTTCTTAATTCAACAGTGAACTAACATTTCTTTGGTGCATTTACATTCGGAAACTACCTACAAAACTCTTCATTACAGAATAGCAATTGATATATTTTAAAATAATCTTTATCAATATACAAATTACATACAATTATAACGGAGCAGTAAATTTGTAACGCATAATTCACACAGAATGTAAAGCCGACACCGTTAACTATGTATTTCTGCAAGAAAAGTAAAGAAGTATCATCCCATGTACTCTTCGCTGCGTTTTGAAACAAACGCTCTGTACAAAATCTTCCAACCAATTTCTTGTGCAACAGTTACTAAAATATCTACATCATCTAGGCTGTGTGGATACCTTTAGGTCTACTACATTTTTCAGACTTGTGTATCATTTCGCGATTTGTTATGAGAATATCATTCCATATATGGTGACTCCCTGCTTCTAACTTATAGATCATCCCTTGGACTTCTCAATATTCTTGGTGAATTTAATTGTAAACCAATTTAACTTGAACCCAGAGTTAACCGATTATGATTATAAAAAAGTTTGATTTTAAATTTCCGGTCCCTCAAATATTTGTAACATAATTTGTTTTTATTTCAAAAAATTTGCTTAATAACGTTAATGTTACCTTCAAACCACAGGGGAATGTGATGACACAGAGCTACAGGATGACATACACTGGGAATCGTAATAACACACTTGTACAAAGTGTCAAGAATATAGGCCCTAATCATTTCTGACTTCATTCGGTAGAGTCATTGCTGACATCTCACACCAAACGACATTACGATCGCAGTGTCATAATCAACTTATTAGACAAGCAGTTTTATCTAATAATATATAATAATTATCTAACATCTGCTGGCGAGTTTTGTGTTTGCAAACAATACTACGTTAATACTCTGTAAAGTTAGAAAGTGTAGACGGGCTTAAACTCCGTTAGCGATCTACCTCCATGAAAACAAAAATTCAACCAGAAAATAACTTTAACATAGGACTACAAATCAGGCGTTCAAAATACAAACGCATGGAACGGGCAGAGGAAATGAAAAAAGTAAAGAATATAAAAACAACATCAGCGATTTCCGCATTAGTGTGACAAGCGAGAGGTTAAAAAAAAAAGACGAACGGAAAAGTGTTTCACAGAGAATTTAAAAAACAGAGAATGTGAGCGGTTGACATGGAAAGCCAGTCACAGAAAGCCGAGAGAAGTCAAATTATTTTATCAAAACATTAATCACAGATCTGTTTTTTAATAGATTTAGGTTTACAGTAATTCGCACAGTGAATCCATTTCACATGTTCGTGATTATGCCGTCACATATATTTTACACGTACACAAAACAAACACACACACACACACACACACACACACACACACACACACACACATAAAACTATTACAGCCAAGTAAATGATGATTTGATATGCGTCTGCAGTAACCCAAACTAAGTTGATCTTACACACCCTAACTTGGTACTAGTGAACACTTTTGTCCTCCACCAGGGATGCTTATCAAATTTCCGATTTACATGCATGCTATTCTGTGTCAAAAGGATCAAGTCTCGTTAGGGTGTGGCTCTTCACCACGCAGTCGCCTACAGTCTTGGTTCGAGAAAGGCCGTTGGGAGATAACGTCATTTCACCCCATCGTGGATTTTTTGAAGACCATTGCGCAGTCACCAGAACAAAGGTAAAACCTCTCCAAACTCTGGCGTTTCAACAAGAAACAAGCTTCACTTGTTTATTACAATGAAAAGAGAATGGTTGGGAACAGGAAAAGGGCGTACCTGAATCATTAAGATGATAGTCGTGTTTGACTATAGTCAGGGCCGGCCCCAGCACTTCTGCCGCCCTGTGGAGTATTTTATGAGTGCCGCCCCCCTCCTTATTGATTACACGTCATACAGGAAGGCAAAAAGTTTGCTATGACTCTTAATCTATTGGAATCTTTCATTTAAAGCACAAATGGTATTATCTATAACTTTAAAAAAAAAATCGACTTTGTACCGCAACTCTGGATCTTCAGTGAATTCGTCTTTTCCCTCGTAATCTTCTCCTTCGTATTTGTGCTGAGCCTGTGATTATTGGGTTTCAGTGTCCAATTTAGTGGCTAGTTCCTTAGCGTCAACTTAGCTTTGAAATTTTAAGTCACTTCTGACAGACATGAAATAAATGCTTGTATTTGCAAGTAAACTGACAGTTTTTGTTACATGGTTACATCCACGTCAATACTTTGCAGTGTTTTGCTGACGATATTAATATAGAGTAATATGTCGTACTATATTACTATGGAACACAGAAATGTGAAGTCAAGTACATGACTCGCCAGACTGCCAGCCTCGTGAGCCACCATTTTATCTATGTTTTTGTTTTTATTGATATCAACCAGCGCATCGCAGATCTCTTCTATTTAATATCTAAGTGGAGTGACAGCGTCTATTCTTCTTTCCCACCTTGTTTCACATAAAGGTTTCAGCGTAAGGTTAGAAATGTGATTTCTTAGTACAGCCCAACGCGAGTTGATGCAGAGAAGAAGTTATAAATTTTTGCCACCAAACTTAACATCCCGGAATCTGCCCCCTTTAAAATTTGCCGCCCTGGGCGGTGGCACGGTTCGCCTCTCCCTCGAGCCGGGCCTGACTATAGTATACAGGCAAGTGGTTGGTGGGTGTAATTAAGTGTCAAGAATTGTTAACGATCTCATAAAAATGCTTAATTGTTCAAGACTAAGTGTAGTTAGTCTATCGACTAAAGTCAGAACCGATTATATTGTTGAGACTTTGTACAGCTGGGTTATTATGATTCTCACCCTGTACATGTTTGTCACACTGAAGAGAGGCATTTACCTATGACTTGAGTAACAACAATGTTATCAAACAAATGTATAGAAATACAAAAAATGATGCTGAAAATATTAGAGGGACCGGATGTTTAAAATAAAAGGCAGCTCTTCCATCATCACAATCGTCTGGCTCTGCGTTCAAATACTACCGGATTGCAATTCAATTAACCAAGAATACTGAGAAGTCGTAGGGATGATCAATAAGTCGGAAGCAGACAGTCACCACATATGGAACATTTCACAACAGATCGTGGAAAAATACACAACGGACTAATATTGTCATGTTTGCTCTGCTGTGTCGAGACTTGCATTGAGTAGAAAGGATTTTCTGTGAAATCAATGTTTTTAATACATCTGAGAGGTTGAAGTCTGTACGAGCAAATATAAAGATGTGGCACTAGCAAACCGAGCGTAAAATATGATTGTTGAAACACCTTCAAGATTAAAATATGAATTAAAGAGATTCCTCCGTATAATTCTAATAACACCAATTAAATACGAATGTACTGAAGTTATATTATCCAACACTAATACTGTTTCATCAAAACATCTGTTATTCATTGGTTTGTATGTGACTTCTATAAGTACATCATCTTTTCTTTTTGTGAGTGAAACATAAATGGGAAAATATCTCGGACGAAACGCAATTCCTGCTTCTTCATTTTTAAAGGCTGTAACTTGTGTTAGAATCAGAGTGAAACCGAAATGGTTTATCCCGCAGTAGCCTAGCGTGAGTAACTTAAAACTCGTACGCTTGCTTTAAAAGTCATAGACTTACAGTATATACGTATAAGCAATAACTATATTGGTGTTTACTAGAAAGAAAATAATTCTTTTTATCTCATTCTCTGGTCTTCCCGCTTCCATTCGGCTATCATGGAGACATTCGACGTTAAGAGGAGTCGGATGTCCCTATCTTTGCGATATTAATTATCAGCCGCTCCGTACTCCAGGCCGGCTCAGCGTATACAGTACAGTGCTGTTGTACAGGGTAGAGTGGAGTAAAGACCAAACGTAAAAGCTACCACTTGCGTATTGCGTTATGATGGCTACGGTTTCTGCGTACGCCAGCGTCAGTTGAAAAGTTACTCGTTTCCTAGATCTTGTTGTGAAGCGTAACTGTAAATAAAGTTCCCAGAAAAATTTGGTCCGTGGAAGAGATGGAGTTTTGCGGGGATCAACGTTATCAGTTAACATAAAACCAATTACGATTTTCAGAAAATATTTTAAACGTGTAAATTATAAAACCCCGAGTATGCATAATTTGCACATTATAAAAATTAACGAATTTTAAAAATACGGTCATTGATTTCGAGGAGAAATTCAAGACGTCCATCGGTTAGCAATTTCAATTTGTTCATGTACAATATACACACTGATAATTTAAGGTTTTTATTAGTTTAATGTGTAGTGTACAAATGTAGTGTTACTGTAGCCTTCGTGTCAACGATAGAGAGATCTGGAAGAGGCTACCTGGTCTCAAAAGGGGGGTTGACGGGTAAATGAGCAAGAAGAAGACGTTAAGGGGAGTCGGATGTCCCTATCTTCGCAATGTTAATAGTGGTTTAAAAGTGGTTTTAAGGTACATTTTCTCAAAAAATAGAAAAAGTATCAGCTTAGATCATTCGCTTCTTCAAAATTTAAGCAGAGGGTTTTTTATTATGCCGAGAAAAAAAATTAGATATTTTTTTTTAAATGTATAATTTTTAACTCTTAAATTATGACTTTAGAGTAGATTATTATTTTAACTAAGATGAATATTAAAAAACCCTCTGTTTAAAATGTGCAGCTAGGCCTACCTAACAAGACAAAAAATTTATCTAAATATCTTGAGCGGTATTTGAGAAAATGTAACTTGAATGTAAAAAACACAATTTTTGGAAAAAGTACTTTAAAGATAAAATCAAGGTAAATTTGAAAGTAATCCTATCTTAATACATCCCAGCTACATCAGAGGGGGTTGTCTAGGACCTCTTGTTCTTCATAGGTGTCTTCCAGTTTTTTTCGGTTAGTGTCTATTTTTGTCGACACTTTTTCCAATTTCTTAAATTGCCTTTTCGGCTTTTTTAATTCTTAACTCGTCGACACTTTTCATTTTTTCAATGCAGTTTCTACCATTCCTAGCTTACTCAGTATTATACATTTCACATAGTTTCTTTTATTGTATGAAGCAATAGCTTTATACGCACTTAATTCCAATGTACTGTACTCCTCAAAATGAAAGTTGTTTTGAGAAGTAAAACAACATGTTTACCATGTAAACATTTGCGCAGTAGTTCAGGCTTAGCTAAATCTTTAAAAATATATTTTAATTCTTCCGTGACAGTTCTGGGTAAATGAGTATGATAACTGTGGTCATATTCTTCATTGTTTTCTATAGCTTTCCTGTACTTTCATCAACTTTCGGGTCCTGATGGGCACAGTCCATGGGCCGGATCCTCATTGGAGGAGTAAATTGGAATTATTCTGTCCACACAGCCTTCTTCATTTCCTTTACGTTTGATGTGTTTCGCTGGATGGCTAGGCAATAATAATTTTTTATTTCATTAATAGTGCAGTTAGAAAGGCGCTCACGACCTCCAATGGTTCTGCCATCGTCCAGTTTTATTTTGGCCATTTTTGTTTATACACTTTTGACATACAGAAATACATTTTTGTGTTGTCATTTGACAACACCTGACCAAATGTAAAGAAAATGAATACTTTAACAGAACAAATCTGTATTACACATAATGTTTTCTCACATCATTATACCAAGAAGCGTCAGATGAATGGCGAACCAGGAGCAAATCTACCTACGCATGCTCTCACAATTTTATTCGTAACTTCGAAAATACTGATCAGATTCATGTAAAATGTGTACCAAATTAATTCTAAAGATGTGGAGAATAAAATAGGCTCAAAAATTAAAAATGGATCTTTTGACCGATTTGGGCCATCCGGCTCCCCTTAAAAAATTTGGTCGCCTAAACATTTTTCTAAAACATACATATCTACGGCATTTTACGGCATACTCAGTAACAAATCTCTCCGCTTTTAAATGGTTTATCATCTATTTCGGTTCTTTATGTTTTTATATTTGAACTGTTGTTAGTCCCTTATGAGTCGTGTAATTCTTCGTCAACATCATCATCATTTGCAGTCCAGAGCTTAAGTTGCTCACCTGTTCCGACTTCAACCTGAAGTCACTATTCTCAGACCTCCCGCGCAACCTCCAGCTACCTGTCGGAATTGAGAATTAACTTTTGCAGACGGGGGTTGATGAGTTGGTAATGTGTTCCCGCCAATTAATTCGGTAAGTACCCTGACGATCGTATTGGGTATTTGTAGTCAATCCCTTGTGTCTTAATTCCCTATATGATGGAGCCTCGAGCAACCGTGCACTCGTCTGATGAATCTCATTTATGAGCATTGTTTTGCTACTCTTGTTGTTTTTGGTGACTGTGCGTGTTCCCTGCTATAATAAAAAATAAAGATAGCCATTATCATATAAAACTTTATTATAGTTCTTTCCCAACTTTGCAGCTCAAGAGTCTACTTAACTTACCATATATCTACTGATATATATGTGTGTTACAATCAACGCCACTGTTCTTCTTCTAGCTGATGTCACTTTCTAAGTAACTGCAATGACTTGCCAACAAACTACATCTTTATCCAAAGCGCTGGATGGTAGTAATCGTGTCTGATACTTTTTCGCTAGTTTTAGCTGCTCCCGTGTGGCATATAAATCAAATCCCTCATAGATTTGCATTATAGAGACACCATAGCATCATTATAGCTTCGGACAGCTTCTTTGGACTTGTAACAACGAAATCTCCTGTTCCAACGTATCCATGTCTGTTTATACGTGTAAAACTCTATTTGTAAAGATAAACCGATTACAGATGAATACAGTTATCTTATATACACTTATTAATAACTCTGTGGTGGGGGCGTTGAGAAAATTTATGTTTGAAACAGGGCTGTGAATAAGAGATTTTGGGAAATATTAGTCAGGAATAGTGGAAATAATAGTGTCCCTTGCTGTAATGGGATGCTGAACTGACAGCACATCACAGTTATAATAAATGATACTTCCAGTCAAGTAGTCGTGTCTTCCACTCCGTTAGACTAACTGACAGTAAATAACAGATGCGCGTGAGCGCATCTCTCTCCCCCTCTCTCTCGCACTCTCTCTCTCCCTCCCTCCCTCCCTCACACACACACACACACACACACACACACACACACACACACACACACACACACACACACACACACACACAGCGTTCGCGCGCTCGCATAAACATATAAAAGTGTCATTAAAATTAGTAAAGTCGCCTGCAATGTAGTGAAGGGAGCTAACAGAGTTTAGATTTGTTTTTAGTTTCATATTATTTTCGGCTGCAGTTGATGTAGCATGATAAATTTTGTAAATAGATGGACGAATGGGATAGAGACTGCGCTCTTTCACAAACAGTGACATATCTGTATGGTATGTAGGAACAACGAAGATCTCAAGTTAGTGTTGACGGCTTCTGACACTATCAGTTTTCAAACATTTGTTTTATTCTGACAAAAAAAAATTATTTACGACTTCTCTTTCCACAGTCAGTAAGTTTATGCCTCATAAAGGGTTTCGTATCTCAATAGATAGGAAATATTTACAAAACTATGACAGATTTAGGTGTTCATTCTTTTATATACCTAACACATACATATTCACAATTACTCATATTTCGTTATAGGCGTACATATATTTTTAATAAAATACACGTTTCTCCACATACACTGTTTAATGTACAATAAACAATCTGCGGGGGTGTACGGGACGATGGGCATGCCCGTCGCCCACTCGTATACTGCGTCCCGATCTTCAAGTAAACCTCCTGCAGCAGGGGTTTAATGTACTGTGATTAAGGTAGCATAGTAAGGCAATACAATAATAATTGTAAGTAAATTCTGGCCTAAGTACACAGGCGTAACGTACGAGTACACGTTCTTGGTTATTATTTCAGATTACATAACTTCCACCGTTCTTTACGCACTATCGAATGGAACACACGAGCCAAATGTTTCCCATACTCTCGTGTCGCAACCTCTTGGCTCTGCCCACTAGTCACCATCTATGTTTTGTTTCTTTGGTCGATACTGACCTATGCTGCACCCGCCTCGTGGTCGCTATTGTCGATCGCCAACAAGTGTAAGCTGGAACAGTTTCAATCCAAAACCCTCCGTTCCTGGTCAGGATTTCCATGGTTGTCAGAAATGATGTAATTCGTGGAGATGTTTCAGTTTCTACTCTTGCTGCCTTTGTCGGGTCGCTCGCCGAAACTCTCTTTGTTTCGGCAGCGCCGTCTTTCTTTCCTTACCTACGAAATATCAGTACGTTTGACCCTCCAACCCCAATCAGGTTCAAACGCCCTCGGGCGACTCTTGATGACCCCCCATAGGGTCGGCCTCGCTAAGCTATTTTTGAATAGCCCCTAGTAACTTACTTTCCTCTCTGTCTACCAGTCTCTCTTCCCCAAGCAGGCCTCTAGTGTACTGCTTGGTCCTGCTACCTCTTGCTACTGGCACGGAGGTTATCTGCCTTGCGGGGAACGACCGATGCCTCAAGGGGTCTGCCTACTGTGTCTAAGACGGGCAGTATCTGCTGTCCGATTCGCCACCAGAGGCAGTACTACAAAAGTATCAATTAATCATTCTCAACAAAATTCCGGCGCCATCTAGCGGATAACCGCGTTGAAGTGTCCCTAACCACTTTTTGGTACCCTTATCAGAGAGATCAGCATTTTCACCTGGCAGTCATTGGGCACGTCCCGGAAGCTGCAATCAAGCCACGGATGCAAAGAATTAAATAAATCCCAGTAATTAAAGCAAAGCAAAGCAAAGAAGGAACAAATTCGAAAACAGTCACTTTTCCCCCACCACACTCGGTTGTTTATCTTCTTCACCCGCTGCCTTAAAGAAGGAATGAATGTTTTGTTCACTTGTGTGTGTGTGTGTGTGTGTGTGTGTGTGTGTGTGTGTGTGTGTGTGTGTGTTTTACTTTTTGTTTGCGGATTTCCTGATAGCACTCAACACTGTTCATTACGTTGTATTAAACCTTTAAATAATGCGAATTGTTTTATACAAAAATTGGTATAAAACCACTGTAAAACTTGACTTGTCACACCTGACTTCGTTGTAGCCAGTAAAAAAACACGTCGAACTACTGTTATCTCCCTCGCCTCTCTTTTTATTTTAACAAAATTTTAAGGCAATTTTTTATAGCGCCAAAATGAAAAAAGTTATAAATGTCTCCTGTATAATAAACACCGATTTTTCTGAGTTTCCCTCTAATTAAAATGTGAACGAGAAGACAGCAATAGTAGCTATATTAATATCGCTGTATAATGGTGTGATAAACTGACAGTGCAACACAGTTATAATAAGTAATATTCTGCCAGACAAGTAACCCAGTTTTACAGTCTGTTAAACTACGTGACAATCAGTAATCGCAACGCGTACATACACACACACTTTTACATGCGTCTCAGAAATTAAAAAAAATTCGCCTCTCCGTTGGATAAGCGTGTGACCAAGTTTTAAATTTTATTCTATCAAATAAAACAAACAGTTGCCTGCCTTCAGTCGACAGTTGCGGTGATGTATTGTGAAAAATTTCAACGAGAAAGAGGCAAGCGCGCATCTGCACAAATTAGAAAACACTAATAATAATTTTAAATGCGGTGAACGACAGTGATCAAGTTACAGTCGAGTGCTGTCTAGTTACGTTGTCATCTCTAATTTTTATACCGACCAAAATATAAGTTACAGTATTTTTTTACAGAAAATGATGAATTTTCAAATTTCAATTTACTTCTAAAAGAATACATTTGTATGTGAAAGGATAAGTAATGCTGAAAAACGTTCCACGTAAGTGTGTAGTTTATGGTACTACGTAGTCCCCCGCCGTTATCGACTTGTGATAAATGTTCACTCAGCAGCAATCAAATTTTGAGTGCTTTTAGACATTTTTTCAGGCTTGCTGCCTCTGTAGAATCATCGAATACCTGCAGTCGTTAAGTTAGACTTGCCAGGAGTCTCTAAAATATCTCCTCGTACTCGTTGACACAGCGAGTATCTGACCAACTTCCAAAAAGTGTGCATCACATTTAGTTCTATGTGACATCGGCGTTATAGTTCCGTCACTTAAACCTTTATTCAACCATTAAATCGTTCAACCAACTGTTAGTTGATCAAAGCAAATATTGTCAGTCGTCATTACTTATTTATCTACATGAATGCTGTTACAACAACAAAACGACTACAAGGCGGGTCGGTTTTACTGAAAGTGATAACATTCTGTTGATGAATACAAGATGTGATACCGCCGCTCCTTGTGGTTTGAACGTAGTATACTGAACCTACTAAGGGTAGAATTTGATTGGTGGACAGAGACAGCGTTGGGACGGTGCTATACTTTCAAGGATACGTTATTCCATCAAAAACTTCCGCCTGTCAACCGGTTAGTATTACTGTACGTATACGCGTAGAATACTTATGACAGTCCTCAAAAACTTGAACAATAGCCAGCTACTCTCTCCTTCCACGAATATTTCTGCTTTTGAAAGTCACTTACTGAAGTAAGCTTAACCACGTTCCTTACCGTTTCATATTTGGGACAGCGCCGTTCGTAGACTAGTCTACTTACGCCTGATCTTGTCGTATCTGCAATGTATTTTTCTTCAGAATCTGAAAAAGAAAGGATTAACTCAAAAAGACACACTGTATTTTTTAAATTATTAAAGCTAGATCACACTCTTCAGATTACTAGAATGAAACGATTTAGTAAATTTAGCGACAATTATAAACCTTTTAAAAACGCTTGTAATAAGAGCATAACCTCATTTAACTCCGAACATCGAGTTTAGTTTTTGAAACAAGCTACTTTTTTAAGGTGGCTAGATTACTAAGATCTAATAACATCCTCTGCTGAGACTAAATTGCCCAAGAACTGTACTTCCTTCTAAAATATAGAATATGACTTTCAGCTAAGCTTCAGTTGGGCACCGTAGAGTCTGGTTACAACGTCCTTAAGATTTTTTTAAATCATTTTTTGAAAGATTCACCAGTAACTATGACATCATCTAAGTAAACATGGTAGGTTTTTTATGTCAGACCTACGAGAATCAGATTCATTAATCTTTCAAACATGGCTAATGCATTACAAAGTCATAATTTTAAACTTAACAAGCCCACTTAGAATCAAGAAAACTGTATTTTTCTTATCTTCTCGATCAAGTTTCTTTGTCTACATAAACTTGTTGAAGACCACTGATTCTGTCCAGTGTGTCAAACCGTATCGTCTATGGCAGTGTGTTTAGATGGCAGTGTTTCATCGTTATGTCATTCCGGTTCCGGTAGTTTGAGCAGAAACAAAGAAAAGCTTCTCTACCAGCACTACTAGAGAAGATCAAGCACTGGATGCTGGTTCCATAACGCTACCTGTCAACATTTCATGTACTAGTCGAGAAATTTCCACCTGCTTAGCCAAAGGAAGTCTCCAAAAAATTGTGCGTATCGTTATTGAATTCCCACTGTTAATTAGATTTTGTACAAGAGAGAGGTCCTTCCTAACGACTAGTCCGTTTCAAATGCTTATAATAACTGTTCCAAGTTTTCAGTTTCAGCCTTCGAGAGATTGCTGGAAGATCTATTTAACATCACTTGAAGTTCCCCTTATAATTGTGAAGTGTGCGAAGACCAGAGTGTACGTAGTGGCATTCCGGCTACTCAGGTCACAGGAATATTTCAAACTGCGTCCAGTTTTAGTAAATGTTTGGCAATTAGTATCCCCATTGCGCTGCCTACCTGTAGTTCTATAGAGGATTATCTACCCGTAGTGTTTATTTCGCCTTTACATATTCTCGGTTTAATTACACCAACTTTACTTATCACGCCCACTGCTTTTTCCAACGTATTTTCTCTGGAGAGCATTACCTCTTCTTTTCCAATACTTAGGGATTGAACTCAACACGTCACATAATGTCAACACTAAGAATTCATCCACAATGTCTGCAGCAAGTTCTTGGTGATCAAATTTAAGTCGCCTCAGGTACAGTTTTGGTGTCTCCACTTTCCCAAACACTTTTACAGGTCTTCTAGTAGCCGTCTGTAAAAGCAAGAGCACGAGCGTAAGCAAGAGGTTTGCGATTCTTCACTAGAATAAAGCGCAGAATGCATACTGTGGCGCCTGCGTCAACTCTAATTGAAATAGGCCTTTCATGAAGGAATCCAATAATTACAACGGTAACGCTGTTTTTCTGAAATGTAGAAAGTGCGTACTGTCTAGGGGCTTCGCTCTTCCAGTTAGTCAGCACACGCCTCGCTGAATCAAATACTGCTTGTTTACTTCCCGTTTGCTTGAAAACACTTTCTACCAGCAATATCTCTGTAGATGTCAAGGTTTCCCAGTTTTGTAATATTTGTGTCTCCCACCATCTCTTCCCTCGTTGGATCGCTATTCCTTATATTTTTTCTTCGTCGTCTGTATCGTTGCGATGTTTTAATAGGCAGATATTTGGTTGGTCTATCCATTCGCTGACTTGGTAGCCTCAAACTACAATGCACATACAATGCGTCTGTACAATTCCGGTGTTTGCTACATATCAACTTGTATTTTACCGTCTCTTGCTCCATCAATAAATAATTGGACTGAAAACCACCTTCGGAATCTCTCCGGTGCTTCTATAAGTAGTCCAGTTCTACAAGTTTACGATTCTCAGTAACACATACACCATAGTAACAAATATTAATATTACGTTATTACTACTGGCGCAATAAATAATCCAAGTCACTATTTACAACGTCCGCACACGATCCTTAATAAACTGATAATGGCTATTAACATGGCTTATCGCATTGATTCGCAATGTACAAACCGAAATAAGGCAACTGGATGGCCGCTTTCAAAACACCGCTCTTTGCCAAGGCTGCGAAATTGTTCGACATCATCTCGATGCGTGGAAAGTAACCAACCAGCCTCTCACAGGAGGACAAATCTTAAGAAATTTCAAACTATGACATTGTCAGACCTTATAAACACCACTGCTACACAAATTGCCTGTCTCATAAGCACGAGGATATTGTTTGAGGTGTTCGACACAAACAAACATAAGCGTACAGCTTTTTGTGTCACTCTTGCTTTGACAGAGGCTAAACATATATAACTCAAGTATTATCACATAATTTACGGAGAATATTTGCTGAAACTTTAACAAGAAACAAATTGTAGATACTACAAACCGTTTCCCACAGTAGTAAGTTGTAATGTATTTCAAGTACGATAGATAAGAAAGAGGTTTCTGCAAAGTTTCAACTAAAGAAGAACGAAAGACAGAAAAAATCAAAGGTTTTTCGGACTAAAAAGTAACTTTTCATAAACTAAGGCATTAGAAGGCAGAAAAGACAGTCTTTCTGAACAAAGAAAAATATGATTTACTTTACCACAAGAAATTCTTTTAACCTGACATTTTTTATTTCCATTCCTGTCAGAAGCAGCCAGTGCAATTATAATTGTGGAAACAATTGTTATTTTTCTTTTCTCTTTCACTTACTAAATTTATGTATTTTGATAAAATTGCCTTGATGGCTGTCTCGTCGAATACGGTTGGTCTACTTTCCTTGTTTTATTTCATGCGTTTTACTTCCTTTGTCCTTTCGCGGCGAGGCGTAGTTGTGCAATTCTACCCTGCGGTTATATTTTAGTACGTCTCAGTCAAGGAATTGGGATAACATTATCCCTGACAGACAAGAGTTCTTATGATGCCGTGATGAATCAGAAATATTACACTTACATTTACGTTACGTAATATAATTCTAGTTACCGGTAAGTTCTGGTAAATTTCTATATCAATCAATCAGGAGTATTAGGATCGTTCGAGTGGAAAAACAAGAGAGCTACGTAATGAGCGCCTGAATTATGAATAATAGTTCAGAGATACCAAACAAACTGTTTATTGACTATAATTAAGAAATATGATTGCTTATACAATTTTTTAATATAACTCGAAATGATCAAGTTAACTCTCCGAATTTTATAATAGTTAATTTAATTTTTTAAAGACTTATTTCCGTTGTTTAAACTTTACTTTAGTTTACTCATAAATTAAATTATTTTGCTTGTACAATAGTTAACAATTTACAGATCATTGCTTATAACACAATCATTTCATAGATATAGAAAACGTAATATTACTGCACAACATACAAAAGGTAAAAAAGTGAATTTATTAGATATTCTGGAAATTAGAAAAACAATAAAAAAATAACAAAATTTAACAAACAAAGAAACTGAATTCTGTGTATCCCCTTTATTAAATGTTGTTATTTAGTTTAGTCAATTTTTAGAATTTGCCTTCCTATTATACTTAGTTTTTACAGACACTTAATCTTCACATACTAGTTTCTCCACCCCCTCCAACATACACACTCCCACACATATGTCCTGGTACACCCTTAACACATGTTCACCACCCTCACTTTCTTTGTTTAGCTGTTTCTATGATCTCTTTGAGAATTAGCTTAATAGGCTGAAACAACTGTCAGAGGTAAATAATAGACTGTGAAACTTACCAAGTGTTTGTATGTTTCTGGAACCTTAGTAGTTACCAATCCTCTAGGCATCGGCCTCTTGTCTGACCACCAGTATGTCCTACGCACTACCATCCTCTGGAATGGCTGAACTTTGCATCCTATATTCATATGAAAGCGTATCCCAAGTTTTTTATGAAAGCATGCGTATGGTGAAGTCTGTTTACTAAACCTTTGGTAATGACATAAATTTGGTTTGGTTAAAACCATCCCATGGTTATCGTTACATTCTAAATATGACAGGTGAAATTCGTACCTAACTATTTGCTCTGATTAACAGATTAACATACATACTTGTTGACCAAGATGTCTTGACCAAAATGATATTTCGACCTTAATAATTGACAAAATATTTTAACGCATTATTACTATCATACTACAAAATAATTATCATGCAACATACGTTTTGGTAACTGAAACATCCATATTGACCTTCCTGTACTCTCCGCGGCATTATCTAAAGAGAACGATATATAAAAAAAGTAGAGTAGGCAACAAATTAACAGCATGTTTTGAAAATACTGAACTACGTTTCTTGTAAAATTTTGTCAACTGGCCGTACAGATCATTGTTAACCTACTTAACACATCGCTGGTTTCCACGCAAAAAAAAACCGTACAGTGCTATCTTGACGGCAACCGGAAGTCGTGTTTGTGGCCACCATGGGACTGTTGCCAGAGCAAATTTTGTTGCTTACTAAAGAATGAGCGCATCGCCTATAGTTTGTAGTACTAAAATCGTGTTACTTCATTTTTAGAGCATCTAGAGATTAGAAAGCAAATTGAAACATTATTGGTACTGTTAAATGGCGAAAAACATTTATTCTTTATATAATATATATTTAATAATACTTTATATACACTTATTATAAACACAATGATATGAGCTATTGACGGTGTTTCATTCGGTATGAATCAAGTTTATTTTGTGTTAGACGATGATACTTTCATGGCATTTTTGAATATATATTGGCAAATACTTCCAATATATAAGGGCGTTTTTGCTAATGTTCGTTGTATATTCGAACAATAATGATAAAATAGGTCACATGGTAAATATATATATTGCAATGTTACAAGTATTATAAAATGAATACACTTTGTAAGTCCATGTACCCAATGCAATTGTGTACTGTTAATTGTCTAGGTTGTAGGATTGTTGTGTGTTCGTTGCGTTAAATATATGTGGTTGCACAATAAACTTATTTTTAAATAGAGGAGTGAAACGTTGATGACATGAAATAATTAATTAAAACAATGTTTTAATTAATTCATATCCCATGTCCTGAGAGTGGTTTACTTACGTATATAGAATTCTGTTGTTTAAAACTGTCTTCGATTTTGTCGACTATGTTCCTAGGAAAGTCACAGGTGATGTTTACTCCGTCGATGTAATCATTTTGCACACTTTCTTCAAAGTATACTTATACCTATTCGCCCGTGATGTGTGTGTGTGTTAAAAGACTTTTTGACCTGTAATAAAAACAAAAGGTTGTGTAGCAGAGAAATGCAGACGTTTCTGTAAAAAACTAACTTTTTTCTTATTTTGCATAGTTAATAAACAATGTACTGTAGATGTAAATTAAACAAAAAATTGTATTCAATTTTTTCCTTAAAAACCGCACACCATCGTCAAGTGCGCGTTGTGAGGAGGGCGTGTTGTACGCGACAGAAACGGTGTTTATTTCTATTCGCCCATAAGTGCCTGCTCGCCCTCTTCCGCCGAGACGTATCATTTTAAGTTGACACTTGTCACAATACATCATCTTCACCAGCATCGTCTGTAATACGCGATAAAATAAAATTAAAATTATCTCCGCATGCTTCTCAAGCTACTGAGAGACTTTATTAATTTTAATGAGAACCAAAGTGTTTATGCCAGTGTACGTGTCGGGCTCGCGAGTGTTTTGTGCACGTTCAAGAGATGAAGAGGATAAAGAGAGAGAGAGAGGGAGAGATAGACAGAGAGAGAGAGAGAGAGAGAGAGAGAGAGAAGGGTGTAGTAGTGAAAAAATACATTATTCTAGCGGAAAACAGGTTACTTGTCTAGCGGTAATTTATTATAGCTGTGCAGCGTTCTAACACGGCGTTACACCAAGCGAAATTAATACTGCCACTGCTGCTGTCATTTTGTTTACATATAGGTCAAACGTTTACAAAAACCCTTGAAAACCCCATGAGTCCTTGATCTCCCAAATTCATTGGTAGCAACAACAGTTTCCTTATAAGGAATTGTATTATATAGTTTTCTTTAACCTTTCATAATCTAGTATAAGTTACGTGGATTCAACATGTTTACATTGTTAATTAAATAAAATTACTTGTTATAAATTTTATTAAAATTCTATTAAAATTTTTCAGAAGTCCGGCTTGGATAGGTTAGGAAATACAAACCGCAAGGAGAAGAATCTAGAGACAGACCAAAGATAATAATAAGTAATATTAATAATATGTATAATAGGAACAAAAATTCAAAATTCCAGCTAAACTAAATAACAACTTTTAATAAAGAAAATGTAAAGAATTCTGTCTATTCGTTTGTTAAATAATTGTTACTTTTAATTGCTATTAAACTTAGTTTTTACAGTCATTTGACCTTTCCTAAACTAGCTCCTCCAACATACACACCCCAAATACATGTCCATATACACCCCCTTGTAACATGTTCACCACCCTACACATTCTTTGTATTTAGTTGTTCTTAACAGCTCTTTGAAAATAGCCTAATAGGCTGAAACAATTATCAGAGGTTAAGAACAAATTGTGAAAGTACCAAATGTTTGTGTGTTTTTTAAACCTGTATAAAATGAATATACTTAATTACCTTCTTCTAGTTCTTCTTCTTCCTTTATGGAGTACGGAAAACGTCGTTCCTGTGGCAAAGGAATTACATTTACATCATCAACCCTCCCTATGTCTTCCTATACTTCTTTGTTCAAAAGGTTGATAGTACCGAAAGTCTTTGGGAAACCTACTATCCGGCATCCCATTCAAATAAGCAAACCATCTCTCCTTGTTCTTCGCTATATATTCTCATTATCCTGAGCTTTGAACCTTATATCCACCACCTGTGAACCTTCTATTGTTTTCTGCCTTCCTCACTCTGCATATCACCCTTACCATTCCTCTCTAAAAATAGGATTCTCAACTTTTCTTCATCCATTGAAATGCTACCGAAAACTAACCATCAAAAGTAAGGTAATTTGAAAAACAGACATCGTCTAGAATACTTATTGACAAGTCTAAAAACAGTGACCACAGGCGGAATATCACAGATCTTTTACCAGCATCCCAACTTATGAATTACAACGTCCGTAGCAACACCAACAACAAAATATTGACTACGGCGATAACTTTGCTGACTTTTGTGTTATGCTGTGCAATGGCATAGCAACCTTGTCCCCAAGGTTTTCCATTAAATAAATTCTACCATTTAAAAAGAAAACTTTATTTAAAGTGATTTCGTTTATACTGAAACTATATTTCATCTATACAACTTCTTCTTGTTTTTCTTCTTTTCTTTGCACTCTCAATGAGGGGATTGCGTGAATAGCGTTCTTACGTCTTCATGGCTACAAAGTTGGGTAGGCCTACAGATAGTGCTCGGTATAAAATCTTTAAATCCTTTTGAATGTGTTTCTACTGTCACTTAGACTGATAATTTAACTCACCTTTACCTTCTTTTCACAAATCAACATTTGCTTCTTAACACCATACGCATTTAATCATTGTGCATATTAAGTGCTAATTTCACCGTTAAATTTTTAATATTAAATGTTAAGTGTTGAACATCAAATATAAAAATTTAAATATTAAATATTTTGATATGATTGTTTAAAATATGCATTATTTTTTTTTTAGTAAAAAACGGCGGAAAACTCTGTTTTAAAGAGTTGTTTATAAAAGAGGAGAAGAAAGGTGAACTGCATAACAAATAAGGAATGGTTTGGGGGAGTTGTAATTTTTTTATTAAAAATCTACGTCAAAGCCCTGTAAATGAAACGTGTTCTCTTTGACAGCATAAGCCATCTTCTTCAAGTTCTGATATATGGAATATTTTTATTATATTAAACAACAATAGACTCAACATCTCGGAATATATAATACTGTATAATGATCGATTACTTCAACTCTTTATATCCAGCAGATATTGGGCAAATCGTCATTTTTAAGTACAATCGTCATTTAATACAAACTTTACAATTTTAATTTTAATTTCAAAATTGTTCTTTTAAACATTCCTAAGTTAAAATTCGTGTTTCCTCAGTACACGTGCAAAAATGTAATATGCTGAATAAACTATTTTCAACTATTTATTTTTGTAAGTATTACAAGAAAATTATTCGTTGATTATTAAAAAACCTGAATTATTCATTTTTAGGAAAAACGTCTTGGTGATTCTTTTAAAAGTTTACTGTCAAAACATGTTCTATATAATTTAACACTAAACGCATCATTTTTTAAACAACTCCCTATCAACCACTTGTCACATTAATAACTAAATAGAAAAATAGGAAGTCATGTTCCTTTCCTAAAATAACTTTTGTACAAAGTCTGTAGATGAACTCTTGTTCGTAACGTGTTACAAAGAAGTGTTTGAGATGCTTGGCATGTTTTAGCTGTTTTATTTAAGTAATATCAAATTCATCGTTTCCTTTTAAACAGCTACGTAGCAATCAGTTGTTACGTTGACAAGAAGACAAAATTAGATATTTTCCTTTATTAAATATCTATTTAACAAAAATTATTAGAAAAATCTTGTTCGTAACATGTTGCGGAAAAGCGTTATTTAGGTACGTGCCGTGTTATAATCCTCGATTTTATCATGTTTCTCACTGTTTTTACGAAAACAATATTAATTTTCTAATCAAAATATTCTGCCGAAAATGGTCTAGTCGTCTTCCCAGTATAAAACTGGTAAAATCTGAGTGGTTCCAGTTAAACATAATATAATGAATCTTATAATTCTAAACAAGTGAAAGAAATCAAACACGTACGTGTTCAGACCATGATTTGGTGACATCATTTCTTGCTACTTGATGCGGTTAAGACGCTACCTACAACGGTCGTCTACTAGCAAACGTTTTCCGATCGCTGTGACTAATAAGTGACCTCTGTTCAATCACCACTGGACTAAGGTCAATGAAAAACAATACAATTCAGGATTCTGTAGTCAATATCGGAAACCAAAGCTATTAAATTATTAAGGAACATCTGCCAATAGTGGGATGGATTATGATGTTATTGCTGCATTGAAATTAAATCAAGCTGGTAATAAGTTCAAACGATAAACAACTACAAGAAAAAATATTATCTCACTCTCGTATGCAGGTGACGCAGCTTTAGTAAATCAGAGTGAAGCAGATCTTTAAGGAGATGTTCATAATTGCAATCGGCTGGAACAAAATATGTTATTGTTATCAACATATTTATTTTCTACGTGACTATAGCATGAACATAAATGTTTTAACATGATGGCGTTTTTAAAGACGTATCAACTACTTAAATTAGTAACAATTATTGGTATTAATAAAAAAAGACTTAAATACTTATATTAATAAGCCTAAAAAAACTTATATCTTGCGAATCAGTGCACTGAATAAGGTTTTGAACCACGGATAATTTACAGTACCTTTACTTGTTATCATTTTATCTTAAATTCATCCGTAGTCTTTATCCCTTTATTCTCTATACTCAATCAATTATTAAATTTTACTTCTCTACCATTTTCTCTGGGTGTAATTACAAAAAACTTGCTGTTTCTTTAATCATTATACTACATAATTCTGGTACTTAATATATTCACCTCAAATTGAAATACTTGAATAATTTAGTAGGCACGATTGTTGAAGGTACTGGAGTTTTAATCTGTTAAACAGTTCTTAAGAATGTCCACAACTACTGTATTACAAAATACGTTGCCTCTTGAGAACCCAAGACGACCGGACGTAGACAGATCCTCGGATAAACCGTCGTGATGTAAATTGTCTGACTTTTGCCGAACTCGTTTGAACTGAATCAGTGCCAAGACTTTCAGCATTCATTCAAACGTTAAATGATAGCCCTTAGCGGTTAGCGCGAACAGCAAACGCACTGATATTTTAAGTGTGACGCTTTTGTTAAGGGATTCTGGCAAGCGCTGTGTAGAATTCTTTGACATAAAGAACGCTGTTAAGCCACTGTAAATCTTGGCTTGTCACACTTGACTTTGTTGTATTCAAAGTGAAAAACACACCAGCCATTTATCTTCTTTTTCCGTCGTTTGTATTGTCTGTTTGTCATTTCTATTTCTCGGTACTTCTCTTTTTGTCTTTGCCTCCAGGTTCGCCTGACATCTTTTGTGTATAACGTTGAAAAGTAAAACATATGTTTCATTCAAATGAACATGAAATTTTAAATCTTTAATTCCTTTTATGGCTTAAACGGGAGTAGTTGTTTCCTCTTTAGATCTTGGCGTGCCGAATTGCTTCCTATTCGTCGGTTCTCTCTTTTCCACTGCTTGGACAATAAATGGTGCAATAAAGACGAATTTACTTCTCCTTAAAGAACATTCTAATATTTCTTTTCAGTATTTATTTTTAGGAAGTAGTTTTTTTTACCTTCACGAATCCTCTAAACTGTTTACCCACTGACCGTGTCAGTTACATTTCTCGCCATGTTACTTTGTTCGTCATTTAACCTCAGTAATGAGCTGTCCGCGTCTTCTCATATAAACTACACACCAGTTCATGTGATGACTTAATCGTCTGTTTTTCTGTGCTAGTCTGATCTCAATACTTCATAAAATTTTCATTGTATCCTAAATACTTTATATTTTCTGTAATACTGACATGTAAATTTGTCACTGACAGTTCGTGGCCGACGTGAAAGTGAAGTGAAATCTTGCAACGGACCTTGTGCAAGTGGTACTTTCGCGTTAATTCGTTTAATATTTTGAACAATCTGATATCAGCGTGGATGTTAAAATATATCGAGAATATACTTACGTTGGTATTGTGGCGTTTATGAAAGGAAAATTTCTCGAACAGAATTCAAACCAACATTAGAACACGTGTGTAATTATGTACACATAGTAGTTCTGTTTACATGTGTTTATTTTTGGTTCCTTTCGTGTTTTAGATTATTTATTTTGTGCATAATTTATTCACTACGTTGTTTTAATATTATTACTTTAAAAATGAAAGATTTGGCAGGCGTGAGTTTTGAAAATAGCAATATATTTTGTAAACAGTTATTAATAAAATATGACACTGAAATTGAAAGCAAAATTATTTACTTTCAAAAGGTTGAGCCTTTTGCTGGGTTTAAAAACGCCGTGCCGTGCGACACATTCATTTTATTCAATTTTGGGCAAAGTAGACCTGACAAAGCTATTGAATTGTCTACAAGCTCTGCACCGGCCTGGAATCAAAACACCTGGACCCATCGAAATGAAACAAATCCCACACAATTTATCTTTGTAAGAGGTTTTTTAGAATATATAAATTAAAAAAATGTTTAATGGCAAATACTATTTAATATTTTTGTTTATTCATAAGATAAAAACTACAAACAAGTTTATTATATCCTCCATTTTGATTTTCTGTATGTTGTTTATTCAGTAACGTTTTGTAAATGGAAACAAACGTTTTTCCATTAAAATAATTTTACGTTTGCGTTTATAATTATAGGAAGTTTTAAACAAATATCTGAAGGCCGGAAAGCAGGAGTCTTGTTGCCATTACGCTTTCGGAAAGAAGGAAAAAACTGTCTTAAATCTTTTTGTTTGAACTGTGGCTCCGTTTGATAATGATTTATAAACAGTGCTAAAACAATGCGATTAGGTACTCTGAAACACTTGTACTGGAAGGGATGGAAAGGATTTGATAGAAGCATAGATTGATAGAATATTTAAGAAGATATGTGGGAAAAATTATTGTGTTGAGAAGTCGCAGTACAAAAATATTTGAATAGGTATGGCGCTTAACTAAGCACAAAAGATAGGTCTACAGGGCTATGGTACTAGAAGTATAACCCATTGGTACTAGATGAGAAAATCTGGTAAAAAGCTAAATAAGAAATTCTTATACTATGTCTCAAAGAAAGTGATGTAAAGGATACTAGGAGTTTCAGAAAGAGCGATCACAGTATTGGCCTGACGGCTTCAAAATGTGGCGAAACACCAATTCTCGCATTGAGTTTACAAGATGTAGAGAAGATTATTACTTGTGTGTCATTCATTGCTTTCCTGATAGCACGGATTTTGCCTTTTCCTTATGATAACGCCTTACAAGCTATTTCGTTAGTCACATTAACAAGTAACCAGCCTGATTTGGATAGTAATTGAAATTCTAAAAGACTGTAGACCTAATATTTTATTTGCTTTTTATAAGTTTGAATTGTGAGTAACTTAAATTTTATTTGTTTAGTTACGGTTGCCAAATGTCCTAGAATTTCGAAATCATCCCGGATTGTACTCTCGCTTCGGATTTGTCCAGTGACCTTGGAATGTCCTACCGGCACGCTGATTTGCCCTGGATTTAAAATATTTTAAAGTATAGACTTTTTGTTTTGATAACGAGGATGAATGATGAAAGTAATGAAGGACAGAATATAAAATTAGTCAAGGAAAATGAGTTGATTTACTACTTAATCGTGAGGGTAGAGAACAGTAGTCTGCACTTCTGAAACTGCGTAAAGGTTTGTTCGCGATATCATCTCACAATGTCAGCATATAGAGAATACCCTCGTATGTGAAAATTGAATGGTCTGATGACAGAAGCAGGCTAGACGTTAACACACGACCTGATATTTTAAAGTTCTCTACAATTTTCAAATAAATTACGTCATTTATAAATTTATTATTTATGAAAGTAAGAAAGCTCTAAAAGAGGCTATTATATTAGACACAAACTTGTGGGTGATGCCATCCACAAGTTTATCAGAAATATTGAAATTAAATTAATATATTTTACGAGCGCCCGCGTGCGCATGTGTAATAATATACCTAATAAAAAAAATAATTCCAATTCAATAATAACAATGAAAATAATATGGGAATATAGTTTTATTCTGAAGAACATCCAGGATTTTCATATGTCGATGCGCGTTGATAGTTAAGCTTTTAGTTTCAACTCCACCATTTTTGTCATTTGTCTGCCTGTCTTTCAATTTATCTGTTTGGTGTATGTCTCACAGTTTTGGGTGCACCGACTGATTTCAGTAAAAGTTGGTATCAATGTCCATACCTTTACCAAAAGAGGCGCAATTTTTTCCTAGGTTAATTTAACAAAAATGGGTACTTGAGGGTGGAAATGTTAAATTTATTGAGGGCTAGTGAAAACAGTGTGTTTTGAAAATCACAAAATGCACACACAATACCTAAATGAAGATAATTTAAATCACAGTCTGAAGATAGAATCAGTTTTTGACATTTTAGACCTCAGAGCTTAAAATCATACTATTTTTTTTTTTTTAATCCATGCGTGATGTGTTAATAAGGATTTTAACCACAATCTGGATATAGCGTTAGGTTTGAAAATTTTAAAACTTTGGGATAGACCCTACCAACAGAGGTATACAAATTTTCAATAAATTGTAACTTGCTTCTAATGATTTTCTCTTAACTCTACGAATAATTCGTACGTAGAATTTTAATAACAGCTGTAAAATTTAAAATGTTTTAATTTGATTTTATCAAATAAAAAATGTATTTCCTTCAAAATAGTGAGTGAGTTTTGTAGCTTAGGAAGCTTACTAGTACATTTCATTTTGCCCTTATTTAGAATATCATAAATAATTCTAAAAATAAAATATTTTTGTATAACATTTATCTGATATCATAAGACAGTAGAGACATAGTAAAATCGTAAATCCATTAATGGGATTCCTCCGGGAGTCTGCGACAGACGTGTTTTCCATTTCGCGACTTCCTAGTACCATAACCTCTTGGAAGAATAATAATACACACACACACACACACACACACACACACACACACACACACACACACACACACACACACATATATATATAACTTTATATATAAGCAAAGGTTACCTCTGTTTTCCAGTAAAAAGCTGAAAAATCCCGGCACCGTATGTCTGCTACAGTTGTCAAGGATTCAGAGACTTCCCTAAACTTTTGAGAAGAGTAGACACCCCTATATTTGCTTAAACAAGTAGATATCTGTGTTGAGTTAACTGCGTACTTATATATTCCCCTTTTTACTGAGAATTGGGTGTGTTGAGTGCATTCCTCTAGGGCACCAATCACGTAGTTTAGGTATTTCATACGGTAAAATGTCAAGTATCGCGGAAATCATATTGCTGCAGTTTATAGAGCTTAGTAGCCTACTAAACACTATTACGCTATTGTCAGAAATATGTACCGTCGACCCATCCACGGTCGCTCAAGTATTAGTCTGTATTACGAGATCGTTAACGATTTCTTACTGCCATTAAGACACACCGGCCTCTTACACGTCTGTATTTGTAAACTCGCTTCAAAGGAGCTACTCGGGTCAGAGTTTAGTGCTTCAGGTACACTTTCCTGGTTTACGTAGCCGCCTCTAGATTATTATAATATCTAAGTTTTATATATGATATCTGGAGACTTGGTAGGCCAGTGGGTGTAGCGCCTGACCACTAAACCAGAGATTCCGAGTTCGATTCCCGGGCGCAGTATAAAGCCGAGATGCGTTTTCCACCTACCTGGTTGACTCAGTCTGTGTAATTAAGTATACCTGTGATTATATCGTGAGGTAAATGTGGGCGGGCGGCTGAAGCGTTGTGCTGCCTTCATTACCTTTCTTCTATGCTGACATAAGCGAGCCTACATTACTTCTAATTAATAGACTCCATAAAGGCTAAGAAAGAAAATATTATTCTTCTTCTTCTTATTATTATTATTATTATTGCTATTATGGTGCAATATATACCTCGTAGTACTGTTTAACTAACCTAAAAGTGTATAAGGTAAAGACTAAAGAAGAAACTACAATTTTAATGAAAATCGAATAATGATATTAATAATGAAAGTGTACATACATGTTATGTCACTTTTCCTTTCAAGTGATTATTTAAATTTTTTGTAGTAATAAATATAAAATATTGCATAACTGCTGATACAAAAGATTCCTGCTACAGCTGTATACAATGTCTGTCTTCTTACGGATATATTGCATACATAGTCTGCACCGTCAAATATAGCCTAATCAAATAATTGAATTCACACTTACAAAAAGATAAACATTTGTAGAACTCTATAATTATTATAGTAACATAAGTGTGTGTGTGTGCGCGCGCGCTCGTGCGTGTGGTAAATTCTCGTGGTAAAGAGCGCACTCGTGTTTTTTCTTGTTTCCCTAGTCTGGTGTGTTTGCAGCGTTTTGTCAGAGTGTACTGCACGATTTTTGTTACTCTTCTATATACGTCTATGTCGATATGTTCTTTAACTGCACCTTTCAAGGATCTTCCTCAGGTCGTTTTCTTGCGAATGTGTCTGTGCGTTTACGTGCGCGCGCAAATGTGTTCCAGCGCATACACACCGTTCATACATAACGTACAGAAATGGTAAGTACATTTCATAGGTTAGGTAACTATACCTCACACAGGTAATATATGCCGTCTTATTGTTTTATATAGTGTCAACATTGCATTGCGATTAACTAGCCTGGAATTAATAATCTTATATTGTGCATGAAGTGCGGTGTTTCTGCTCAAAAACTTGTATAGTATTTTTTGAAAGTTTTACACTACAGATAAGTTAGACTACTGTGCTGCCAGAAATCAGTTACATTTGCGACTCATTCAGTGAGGATTAAGTGGTTTTTGTGGAAAGTGATTACTGTGTTATAAAGAGGGGCCGGGGGGAAAAACAAGGAATGTCACAATAAACAAATTTTTCAGAAATCGAATTTAAATGCTTTATTTGTTTATAGTGATTACTCTTAAACTCATAATACACATATTTTTTTAACAGAAAATATGTTTTTTTGTGAATATAATAAAGTAATTTAACATACACTTATAACTTAATACCCTCGCCAAAATTAAAAACTAATTTAAGTACAAACATTACGCGAACAAAACAAGGAATGTCCACTTCATCAACAATTATCTTCAGCTAACAATAAAAGGCATTCATTATTATTTGTTTACTTTTATTTAATTATTGATAATTGTGTGGTAAGCCCATATAATAGTCTCTTGTTTTTTGGTGACAAAATTTCAGTAAGCTTTTCAAATCTTTACACTTCAAGTTACTGACAGGTAAGAGATACGAAAATAAAGATAACATTAATTAAAAGAAAGCCAATGTAGCTAAGTAAGAAATGAACATATTTTATTAACATTAGCAGCAAGAAAGAAAATAGAAATGAATGAACTTTTATTACCTTCATATGCTGGTTCTGGCAATTCAAAGTCTCCACATCCAACTACAGGATTTCTCAGAATTTTGTTATCTGGAAGCCTGATCGCTGCTGTTTCCCAGGAGCCATCGGTATTTTACAAGACGACTGTCTTGCCTGAATTGTATTTCTTTAATCGGTTGTGTTTTGAACGGACATTGTTTAACATAAAATCTTCCAATGAAATTGGACCATCCCTTTATATCATCACTTTCAACTGGAACTACTTTATAAGGTGCCGGTCTACAACGAGATTGTTTTATTAATTCATAGAAATCATTCGGGGTTTCCATTTTTGTTTTTAAGTTTATTATGCTCATATCTCTGTCGCACTCTAAATAACAATGTCCACGTACTGGGAACGTTATAGTTATAGAGTCAAATAATTGTATTTCATATACCACATAATGAAGAAATCTAATTATCGTGAAATTTTTATTTTGACCGCCCGCCCAGTCGCAAAATATGTGCAAATCTTTTACAGTACGATCAACATAATTAATTACGTAATGAAATAAAAACGATGCCACTTCGTTGGATCGTTTCTTCCAATTTACTTCTGGGTAAGAATAAAAAACAGCACCGTTGTCATGTAGTGAATTTTATTATATGAATATTAAAAGAATTCATTGATAGCTGCCTTTTATAATAAATATCGTTAGTAGATATGTTTGGTAAACTAATATTTTTTTGATAGTCCATTGCTATTGACAAAAACATTTCATCTTTTCTTGCTAATTTAGCACACTTTTTCTTGCGACTGTAAAATACTTTCGCTTTTACAACATGTAAATTATGGTCAATTGAGAATTTTTTTATTTCATCTTCTTTGTTCTGTGACTTCGAAATCGTTAAAGTAGCCTGGAATTCATCACAAGTAGAACAAGAGTCTACACGAGGATATTTAAACGATACATTAAATTTATCATTAAAAATCTTTTTATAAGAGTCATTCGAAACATTATAAAGTTCTTGTAATCATTATGACATTTAAACATACTGTACATCTTTCTTACATTCAGATCTTCGGGAAAATAAATTTTGCTCGAATAATTTCTACAATAATGACTTGGTGTACTTAAACTTTTAAAAGATTATATGTGGTTCACTATTGCATTTTGAATTTCAATATTAAGGCTTTTGTGAGAGCCTGAAGTTTTACCCCTTTTACCCTTTGGAGCCAAACCAGTACGCTTTAAACTTTTTTGTATAAATTCTAATTTTCCCTTAGTGATCCCAAAAATTGATAGAAAGGCCTTAAAACAAACAGGGATTTCTACAGCTTTAGAAACACCTTCACTCTCTCGTAAAACTGTAACTGTGTATGAAAAAGTAACATCTTTATATTTCGCCAAATTATCTGGTAAACGAGATCTCCTTCGTTGTATAGGTACTACATTAACCATACTAGCCAAGTAAGAATTTTGTTCATCATTAGAGTTCATTGTATTTAAGTTATTTAACAAAATTTTACGGTCCTCAAAAATAACATTCTCAAAACATTTGAGACGCTTACATTGACAGTCATAGCCCATTTCGCGTGATTGTAACCTTACTTTCTTCATTACATCGGACATCCTACCAGTTATCTTACCTGTATTTTTATCAGCACTCTCTACTTCACTTACACTGTCATTATCAATATCACGTTCAAACATTGTTAAAAACTAAATTAACAAACCCTATAAACAAGCACTGAAACCTCACAACACACGCACGACAAAACAAAGCGATACTAATAGCACGTGGCTTCACTGCTACATTTCCTGTTTTTACGGCTTACGCGTGGACACTCCTTGTTGTTTGCGCTTACGGCTATTTACAAAATAGGTTATAACTAGTGATACATTTACTGTTTTTAAGTTTTACATATACCATTGGAACTGTTACTACTCTAGCCACCAGATTTCACCACAATCGCAGATTTAGTACATTTGTGACATTCCTTGTTTTACCCGCTGACCCCGCAACTGTTAGTGCGGAACTCTTAATAGTTGACGTTATTATTGCGTGTAGACAAATTTTACTTCAATTAGTAAATGAGAGTACCTTGTTTAATTCACATTGTTATTTGTGACTATTTTAAGCTGGTAATTAGTGACTTCATTGGTGTCTGTATTTTGTTTTCACTGTACCATACGACTATCAGTGAGACCGTAGCATGCATTTCTCATCCACTGATCTACACCGTCGTCCTGCTTATAATAAGGGTAGTATAATATTTAACAACATATACATCTACATGCAAAATAATTTGACATACAAAACCACATGACCTTTCACATATTTTTTAGAAGGATTGAGTGCCCTATCGCCTCTACACAAGGAGATGATTATACCGACTATTTAAACATTGTTTTGTAACTCGTGGCACAGGTATCTCAGTAGAAAACTACACGTCACGGGTTGCTCTGTTTAAGAAGTGTATGTGTTTCTGCTTACGTAGACGTTGACAAGAATGATTTCCTCTACCGCTCACTCTCACTCACTCACTCTACCGCATCTCTTCCACACGTACCATTGGTAGTAAATAGAATTTTATAATTGTACATTGTATTGACGATGTCACTGGACTACAATTAGCAATTAACTTATCTGTTACCTTGCTTCTGGTAAGTTTTAAGACTCAATTTTTCCTATATTTATTGTCGTTCTTGCTTATTTGATATTCAGTAAGAGAAACATTTTCCTCTTTAATTAAACGTGATACTAATACGAAATTCTGACGATTTAATCGTCACATCGAAGGTTACAAGTTCTCTCTGAAACATTTCGTACTATACTGGTTCACATCGCTACGAAATTACAAAACGCTCTCAAAAAGTGGGCAGATGCAGTTACGTAAAAGCTCTTCACGTTTCTCAGCTACCCGAGAAGGTGTAGTGTCTGTGTCAAGGCCGAAGAGTGAAGTACTCTATAGACTGTTTGAGTCCTTGTTAACTACTCAAATTATACTGGCAGGCCGCCAAAATAATGGATAATTATTCTGGAATAGCTGAGGAACCTATATATGCAACAGCGGCCGGCTTAGTCAAATGTTTGTTGAGGATTAGTGGAAAGTGATTATTGTGTTAGAAGAGTGCGAAACTGTAGTAGTTGACTTTATTATTGCGTGTGGTCAAATTTAACTTGAATTGTTCATTTCAAGTTGTTATTAGTGACTAATTAAAGCTGGTTGTTAGTGACTTTATTGGCGTCTGTATTATGTTTCCACTGTACACTACTACGATTTGTGAGACCGTCGTTACAAAATGTTTATTTTTTCTGCCTAACAATATGTGTTAATTGCTTATAAAAATTAGTTTCCTTCATTTATAAATGTTAATAATATATTTGTTTAGTTTTAAATTAGTTAAAATTGTTTACTGCGAGACAAGCACAATGAAAATGGAAAGTAAAAAGGTAACGTGATTTCATGTTTTTCTGCATCATGTTTTGAATAATTTTATATTCCAACGGATTTCAAAAAGTAAATTTTATTTCCCTCAGTTTTGTCCGTCTGCCTGTTTTACCGTTGTTTGGAAATTTCCGCCTTCCGCTTTTTAGTGTTTGCACCTGTCTCAGTTCTTTGCAATTTTAATCAGACCACTGTAAAACTCCCTACGCTGCTCGCTCGCAGGAAACAGTTGCCACTAATGCGGAAATTACTACTGTTGTCTTTTTTTTTAATTTTTTCTTTAGCACTTTCTTTCTCCATTTAATGATAGTCCACTGTAAATGTTATTGCGCTTTGACTTTTGGTGTTTTTTTTTTAATTTTTAAGTCTTTCATTGTAAACTTCTTGTGACTAATTCTTTATGTATACGTTTTGTAGTGCATTGTTAATAATGTTTCTGTACAAAATGTATATATTTTGCTGCAGAAAACGTCGGAAGAGTGCAGGATGAAAATTCTATCTTGAAATATAATAATGCTTTATCGTAATTAGTTAATAGTTCAATGTCAGTGGAAAACAAAGGATAAAATATTACAAGCTACTGCGAAATGTAAATTAGTTTGGCGAGAAGTTTATCTATGACATGCATCTATTACGGCAATGTCGATTACGTTACTGTATTGATTACTGTAATATTGATTACGTTGAATGTGTGTCAATTCACGCGCGCGCATACGTGAGCAGTAATTACTTTAGCTTCTGCTTTACTGTGTTCTAATTGTAAACTTTAGTTATCCATATATTTGAGTATTTTCGTACTATAGACTTACAGGTTTTAAATTATTAATACATGTGATCAGTGTGTTGTTCTGTGATTTCAGTTCCGGGTCTATGTGCTAACTGCTGAGCAAACAAAAGAAAAAATTTCAACACAGAAAAGTACATCGGCAGTCGAAATCAATTCATTTAAGAAAATCCTGGTACGTAGAACATCTATTGCTTATTTAACTACTATAAATATTTACTACACGTGTAAGTCTTGTTGCAAAATTTCCGATTATGAAATTGGTTTTACAAATTGACTTTTATTTATTTTTATGTTTTTTTTTTACTGTTTGCACGTTCAGTTTAGTCGTGACCGGCAAAGAATCATTGTTCTGAAACTTGATGGTCGTCGACCAACAAATATAAAAAATTAAATATTTATATATTTTTAAATATAAAATATAGACCCAAACATCACGCTCTCAACGTGCCACAAGTAACCTTTGAACTCACACCTTTCAGCTTATTGTTCTGTTTGAAGACTTTTTCAATTGTTATACTGTACACAAGAATGAACTAAAATTTCGATCTCTATGCTTCTATTAATATGGTGGGGGTAGCTTTTGCTTGAATGCTCCCTGAATCATCCTTTATCTTTCATCCGTTACTCTGATTTTATGAGGACCACCACAGATAGTAAATGTCAGCACGACAAGATAGTAAAATTACTACAATGGACAATGTAGTTTTACTATCTTCCAAGAATTTTTAACAAAACAATAGTATTACTATGCGCGTTGCTATTGCAACGTATCACTTCACACTAATTCTTCTGAGAATTTCCAGCACATCATCCGACCATCTTATGCTATGTCGATTCTTCTGACTGCTTTTATACACCTCTGCCCTCAGGATTTTCTTTGACATACGCTGATCATCCACCCGATCTACGTAACCTAGCAATTGTATTCGCTGAGCCTTCATGAATCGTACAATGCCCTCATGCTTTAATAGCAAAGGCCTATATATCACCTGATTATCTCTTATTCACCGTTCACCATCTTTCTTAACCGGGCTATTAACAGACGCGGTTAAGTACAATATTATAACTTATATTATAGGCACAATATAAAAGTCATATTATTTATTGTAATATTAAATAAGATTAATTCAAAATATTATTCTGGCTTCCGGTTTTGTCCTTCCAGAGAAAATATCACTATAGTTTCCGATATAATCTAAATTCTTCTTTTACACTCCCGTACATTAAGCATTTTGCCTGTTTCAACCTGAAAGGCTAGGCTGGCTTTCCATTTCCTCCGAGACTTACGAACACTTTCACCTTATAGGTTTTTGTCCCTGTGCTAATTTTGGCATTAAAAACCCCAATGCAAACCCATGCGATTTGCTCTGACATGTCGCTATCTTATCCATAATGCTCCCAGGTATTCTCACACAATCTGCAATCTATCCAGTAGAACAGACTCCTTAATTTTTCGCCTGAACAACATATCTGCCGCTTCAACTGATCTTCCTTCTTGTTTCCCTGCCAATGTCCAGGTTTTAGATGCGTATAGTAGGATAGCTTTAGCCATGGTCTCATAAAATTTTAGCTTTATGTTCTTCTTAAACTAATGCTTTAGCGTTCTGTGGTAGTTTCGTCTGCCGTAATTCCTCACATGACAAAAAATTTGTTAGTTTTGCTGTCGGCATATCTGTCATAAGCTGTAAACCTAATAGTCTTAAACTTAATTATCTAATTTAACCAATAGTCGTAACATCGTTTACCTGTTCTTATATTCTACATGAACTTTAAGCATCTTACATCGCTAGACCGGACACGTTTGAAATCTTTGAAACCCATTACATTCAATTTATATGTAGCTATAGTCATAACGACTGCAATCTACGTAGGCCTACACACACACACACACACAGAGTGATAATTCATGCAACATATATACATTTTTCTAAACTGATCTCGTTAATCTAGAACATCTGACCTTTCATTAAGTAAACTGTCAAAACGCTACATTCTTAGTGAATCATAACTGAACAAAATTTAATTAAAAAATGCAATTGCAGTCAGTTACATAATTCCTGATTTTTGCGTTACAACTTCCTCCGTTGTGTAGTGGCTAACAAAACCCTGTACGGGAGACTACCGTAGAAGTACACACGTAGTTATTCCAGCAACGTAGTAAGGCCAAATGAGGTAAATGTCAGATACCATAGCTTTCTTGCAAAGAGCATCAGACTTATAGAGGGGAATAATAGGCAACGACGTGACCAATTGTTCCACCGTAAAATGCCATCTGACATACCAAGGAGCCAAATAGTGATGTACTTCCATGGGTGATGTGTTTCATTCGAGGAATTTTAAAAGTAATTCGACTGCACGTCATTCGTTCAGAGAATAACAAATGAAGTCTAAGCTCGGTGAACTTATTCTTCACTAAGCTTTGGATTTATTCATATATTAAATAATGTAGGCCTACTGTGCAAAAGTAACAATCGTTACTTCAATATATTTGTATTTTCTTAAAAAAAACAAGGATTCTACAAGAAATATAATCATGTACTCGCATTGCAAAGGTAAAATATCGAGAATCTCTTGACTGTGATGTGTAAAACAAGTCAGAGGTTACAACTTTATAAAAACACGTTCTCCGGGGGGAAGGAAACGAATCCGCGACAACAGTATCGGTTTTGTTTACCGTCTACTACAATGCTGTATTATGTTTTTGTTTCTTAGCAACGCCACAGCCTTTTGTATAGGTTGCCAAGATTTTCTTGCGTAGCTGAAAGTCTTGATTTGACACAAAATAACGACAGAAATGTGTTAGAAATTAAATTTTCAAGTAGAAATTTGGCTATAAAAATGCAAAAGATAGAATTCTGGTGATGACACGGTAATTGTCATCTTTTGTTGCCAGGTATAAACCTGACGAAGGAAAAATACAAAATCCTAACCACTTAGCCTATGAAATAAAAGTCCTTAAATAACTGTGTGGGTCTGTATGGCGAAAAGATATTACATATAACTATGACCTAAAAACGTCTGTACAAAAATTTGTAAATCATATCGAAATACAATGACCTAAGCGAGTTGGACATGTGAAAAAATGAGCCCTCAAGGAGAACACTACACAAATGATAATGGAAATAAGTAATGGAAATAGAACTTGCTGACGAAACAACTTAACGATGCTAGGACGCTCTGAATGAATGGACAGAATAAGGGAAGTTAAGATACATGAGGGGTGTTGAACCGTATAAAAAATAAATCTATTTTTACTATAACGTATTTATATTATTTCTATAAACACATGTAAAGACCGAACGAACCCTTAGTCTTTGTTCTTTGTTCGATGTTGAACCGAAAGCTGTTAGTCTTTGTTCTTCAAACATTATATGGAATACAAAATTAACAACATTTTTAAAGATTTCCAGGCGAATAGCTATTCGAAAAAATGCATTAAAAAGTTTATTAGTGACGTCAATTATCTGAACGCCAAGCATCAGTCACTACCACTAGCTGTGTGCTGTGTATTGTGTTTCTGTCCGTCGTTGATTGTTGTATTTACTGCAGGCAGTGGCTCAGTACAAACACGTACACGTTGCTTACGGTGTCATTCTGCTGGAGTCTGCAGACGGAATAATAGCGTAAACTCGACCGGCTAGCGTGTAACCTAAGTACATGTACGATTATTGTGATCTCATGTGAAAGCTCCTGTAGCACTTAAGAGCGACTGCACTGATGTCACATCATTGTAAGCCGCAGATGGTGTCATCTGTCATATTATAAATAAAAATAAATATAAATGGTTCATCGAATTTATAAACAGTAAGCAGAAGATTATTTACACATAGTGAAATCTCCATACAACCTTTATCGATAAAAGTATAATCCCGTCTGTAACGATAGAACATTCTGGACCCGGCATTAATTCCATTAATAAATTGTATAATTTCTATCCATTTACTGATACTTTCGTGAACGATAAATCTCTGTGTTACGATTGTTAATGAGCATTTAATAACGATAAAAGTTTTTAATATTGTTCTAAGGCTTTCACATCCGGTGTCAGTTATATTAGAATTATCTACCGGGATGTTTGGCCGTGGTCCACGGTTTAAAAACAAACCAAACGTTTCAGCAGCACCACTGGCTGCCATATTCAGTGGAATTCGAGTCTACCTGAACGCGGGGTGTCAAACGTCAGTGATGCTGCTGAAACGTTTGGTTTGTTTGTAAACTCTGGGGCACGACCAAACAGCCCGGTAGACAATTTTAACATAGATAAAAATATTTATTAATTTACTTTTCTTGGTGTTCTGAACAGTGCAAACTGGGAGTCTGAAGATCTGTCCTTATCATTTTAAGTGCAGACTCGAATCATTTAATGTTTCCTGTACTGCAGACGCAGTCTTTCACCGTCTCCATAGCTATGTCTGTACTCTTAAAACTGAGTCAACAAACAGAATACGTTAACGCTATATTGTAGACAAGAGTGTACGCTATCTATTGTGCTGTACTGATCATGAATTCAGTATTTGATTTTCATATTTTTCTGTATTGCTTGTGTTCTGTACATGGACAACTCATCATTGCCAGAATTGTAAGTTATGAAATGAGAAGTAGGCTAATTAATGTTGTTTAGATAAAATGCTTTCTATAGACTTGTTGAAATGACAACTAATTATTATATTATATTTTAAATTCTTTGTGTAACCAGACTTTGCCTCTACAACAAGATTTTTATTGTCTGTGCAGTATCGTTGTTTCGAGATTACTCTGTAAATCTTTTACAAGAAAATTCTCTTTTACCACTTTACTCAGTCTTTTAGTCTTTGTCTTTGCAGCTCTATATTCTGTGTTGATGTAACTGTTATTGTGAAAACGTAAACACTGCATACATAAATAAACAAATGTGGTATAATTTCTGTTTTTTTTTCTGGCTTCAAAATGCGTCCTTGTTTTCTCAGAAGTAGCCTCTGTGTCTGAGTTATGGGAAATGTTTGCTTCTTTTGGGAAATACCTCACGAAATGATTCTAGATCTGAAAGTAGGGAAAATACTACATTAACGGACTAGAATGTAGTTATGGGTAGGTAAATATTTAATCTATATTTATTTTCAAAGTAGTAATAATGCAATATGAAAATTTAGAGAAAGCAATTATAGGGCAAAATGAATGAGTCCTACCTTGTTTGACCTGAGATATTAAAACAAAGGATCCCAGAACTCTATGTTTAGAATTTCAGAAGAGACTTGCAGAAAAGGATCACAAAAATGAGTTCACGAGTTTTTAGGCTCAATGCAAATTAACCTATAAACTAGTAAAAAATAAAAGTTTTTAAGTGGATGTTTTGAGAATTTATTCTGAAAAAAAAAACTTATGTGAATATCATCAATGAAAAACAGGCAAACGTTCGGCAAATTCAACTTGTATTTTAAATAATAAGATGATAGAAAAATCATACATTTCCGCATGAAATTCAATTTATTTTGATTATTTGGAAAATAAAATTTTGTTTTGTTCAATTATAAATATCTTTGCAACCTAGTGCAATGTTTTTCTGTGGCCTAAAATTGACTAACATCTGTGCTGAAAATATGAATCCACTGCATAAACAGCGAGAATTTTAGATTGACATCAACACAGGTATTAGTTGCTTCAACTCTAATCGGTAGTTGTAAATTGGCGCCCAACGTGGGGCGACGATTATCTTGCGGATGGAAGATCCAGCCACGCCAGCGAGCTACCAGACGACACACCAATCAACATGGCGCCCAACAGACGCCTCTACAACATCCGGAGAAGAGCAGTAGGCTGGCTACCGGAGAGCATTCAAGACCCGGGGGAGTTTTGACGGCAGCGGTATGCGAACATCTGCTCTCCGGTACCAGCGGCGGACACAGCGAGCCAATCAGGGATCAGCAGCCGAGACGTGGCCAACTACGTGCTCGGAGCGAGCCAATCAGCGATTCCGGTGAGTGCATAAAACTCTGGCCGGCAGAAAATTTCGAGGCACTTTTCTTCGCCACGCCATCGGACGCACTTCATCTCCTCTCCTCTCTCGGACGACATCGACGCGGAGTCAGCCGGAAAGAACGGCCGAGGAATAGAACCGGCGTTCTTGCGTCTTCGCCCTCCAGTTCCGCGCCAGCGATAGGACGTCGCTGGGCCGGCAGCCGACTCTACACCGATGCCGAAAGAAGAAGAGGACTGCAGTACGCCACGAACAGCGGGCGCAGCCGCCGAACATCTCAGCGCGGCACAACCAACATCAGCATTCTCGCCACACGGTCCTTTTTAGGGCCACCAAAAACACTAGAGTGTACGATTGGCGCCATGTCATACGGCAAGCCTTTTGTCCGGTGACAAAACATAAGCAGTGATTCACGTTAATCATTCACGTTACTGATGCGCATAATAATTTTCAAGTCAAATATTTTACACCTTACAGTAAATTTGTAAAAGCTTAGTGTTCACCATACACTAGTTTGAGATATATTACGCTGCCTAGAAACTCTTTACAAAATTTTATTGGGATTACTTTCAAATAAAAGAATATTTTCAGTTTCATCTTCGTGCTAAAGTTACTCTGCAGATGAAATATGAATCCAAGAAAAAGTACCATTTTGTCTCAAGTTGTATTAAACATCTATGGAATACCTTATGGTTTAGGAAACTAAGTTACTGTGCTTGTAACTAATTCGTTATTCTGCAACCTCAAGCTCTTGGGTTTCCATTGCAAAATCTGTGCACTTAATCCGTCTCAGAATAATAGGAATGAAGGAATAAGTAAGTCATTTTTGAAAAAAAAAACTGAAATAAGATTTAAGTTCTTGTAATCACCAATTAAATTTTAATTTTAACTAGAAATAAACATAATTAAAAAAAATTAAATTTTAACAGTAATTGAAGGCTATTATTAATATTCTACTGTAGATTCTAATTTTTAGTATAGAGTTTTAGTCAGTGCGTTGTATGGTATAATAGATTAACGAAAAATAGGCCAAACAGAATTATCACTGTTGTATACCACTATAGAAAAATTATTCCGATTAGCGCTTTCAAGCTTCTCAGCTCATCGTCAGATCGGAAATAACCTGATTAATTAAACTTCTGAAAAATTAGCCGTTTCATAGTGAAACGTCGCATTCCGCAACAATAATATTTAGAATTTGCAGAACCAATGTTGTCTACCCTAAGAAATAAAGTTAAGTACTAAGGTAGAGCTCTGTGATACTTTCCTGTTAATATCACAGATAAAAAAATATATGAACCACTATTTTTTCCAAACAATTTTCTTCCAGGAATTTTCATAATGTATTAATATGGATTAAATTTTTAGCTGGCCATAAATCGCAAATAAAGCATTTCCAGACCTATGTTTGCATAAGTTGTTTTCTTACTTATACCTCTACTTACTTACACCTCCAGAAGTATTTTCCTTCGTCCTGACACTCTTACACTCTTATGAATCATCACACAAGCTAAACTAAATAAACTTATTTTCCGAAAACCAAAACCACCATAGTGTACAATTCAAATCTCTTGCAAGAGAGAAACAATCCAAAAAAACATAAACGTTGTAAATATAAGCTTTCTTCATAACACTTTGTTGTCTTCTTTTCCATCATCTTTTACCATTAAGTGTTCAGACACGTTCGGTACTGTAAGCCACAGTCTCAATATAGTCTAATATATATTTTCCTCTCTTTCGATTTAGGCGCGTTTTCATTAGAGCCTCTTTCGTCATGCTCATTATATGACCAATTATTTGTAGCTCTCTCCTTTTTACTACCTCGACAAATGATTTCTGCAGGAACAGAATTCTTATGGTCATATTCCTAACTTATTCTATCCGAGTTTTCTAGCAGCTCGCCTTAAATATTCTATTTTACTAGTTTGGAGTGCTCTAGCAAAATGATCGAAATTTTCTGTTACAATGAGTAGTGTACGTAGGAAAACTGTTTTATATACTTTTTACTCACAATAAAATTAGAAATCTGTAACACATTTGGTTTGCTTTTTCTACCAGATCATTTATTTCCTCAGCAAATTTTTCTTCTAAGGTTTCCAAAGTACTGAAAACTGGATCCGCTCCAGCTACCATTCACCACATTTAATGTTCAGATGCTCTTCATCAATCTGCTTGGTTATGACCATCACTTGGTTTTTGTGCGCATTCTGATCCTGACACCTCTGTCCCTTACTTTATCATTCAGTTATTGCATGCCGAAGTTTTCCCTTACTCTTTGCACTTTAAACAATACCAACAGAATAGATTAGGGCTTGAACACATATTGGTATCTTGTATTCCTGCTTTGCACCTTTATGTTCTTCTTTGACGCTGCTTAAGGATATGGTCAATCATAAAGAACACTAGACTGACAATCTCTCCTTCCTTCTCTCTCTTCTCGTTCTCTTCCTATCACAGGGAATTTGCATCATATTTTACTCCTCCCAAACGAATTATTCCCTTTACTCTGTGCGCGGGGGTACATACTGGACCATACGTCTCTAACGGAATTGGAACTGAACGGTATTGAGCACATAACTTATGGTGATAATAGTGGGTTACATGAGATTCGACACTTCTTTACCAACAACTTGTTTGTAAACTTGATTTGTGCAAGTATGGACACGGCCGTATTGAGAATGGAAACTAACAAAGTTTTATACTTCTGTGCAGAAACTCCTATTTCTGTGAAGTTAAAAGTATGTAAAGCAATGAAGTGTAACTGTAAATTATTCACGCCTGATCCCATACACGTAATTTTAACTGTGTAATCCAAGTCCGGATTCAAGTGAGGGTATAAAAAGTAGTACCCACAAGCTTAGTTCCATACGTAACAAATGCAAATTTTACCAAGGTTTGATATACATATATTTAACCTGGCCTGAAGGCGTCTACAAATTTTTTCGAAAGTTTTTTGCTATGTTAGGAACTGTGTTTTTCTTAAATCTCTAATGACCGGGTTTTGACCTATGTTTTCAACTTTAATTTCAAAAAGTGTTCAGTAATACGACCGAAACTAACTAAAACTATTTTTGTTTTAAGTCGAAAACGTTACAAGGATTATTATACATACAAACAATAGAACAACAAAACTAATAATAATAATGAGAATAAACAGAAGGAGAAGAAGAGAAGAGATATGCACTAAATTATAGGGTGTGTAATATTATAAGAATAATGTTATAAAAATAAGAGGCAATATTCTAAGAAGTTTCATATTATAAAAAAATGTACGGCATGCAATACAGGATTGAAAACAATCCATATAAAAGCGGAATGCTCTACTTTGGTAACCCATTGAATTTTCTTGAGGCTAATGTAGCCACGAAGATAATTCACTAAGCCTCCAACATAGATCTGGTAAATTACCTGTCTAAGCTACAATTATAACAGGTACAGTCAAAAAACGTAGTCATCCAGAAAGTGTGTCGAATTGTCCGTAAGCACTTAAATATGCCAGTACAGGCACTCTACTAAAGTATGTCTTGTAAACTCTATAACATAGGATAACCAGTAATAATAGCATTAAGACTAAGACTATAAAGGTAATAAAATTACTAACTGTACTATTAACTAGTAGTTATAATATGGCTTTCAAGTCTAGTGTTTCATGAAAGTAAGACGATACAGGGACATATCAAATAGAACTGGGGTGACTAATCCGGCGACCTGCCCGGCTAATAACGGGTTGAGGGTCGCAAACCTAACATTTACATAAATGTGGCGGACGGAGTGAGGCAAATGGGAAAGTGATTAGACTCAGTGCCGTTCAAAATGTAGTTGGTGATCCAGCAGGCAGTGAACGCTTTTTGTAAATCACACTTGGATATCGAATAAGACTTCAATTGCCACTTATTTTACCAAGAAATATGGCACACAGTTAAGGAATCTATCTTTCAAGTTTGCAATTATAAAAGTAAATATTGTATTCCAATCATGGTTATAATAATATGATTTTCTTTTTTGTCTCCTTTGAAACTACTGCGATCCGTATAACGCGGAGTAGTTATTCTGCGTAACACGGAGTGTCAAACACGATATGCAGAGTGCGTTATCTGTCTCGTATACACATTGTGTGTCTGTCTAACATTGTCATTAATCTACTAGACTGTTGACAGTACAGCCATGGGCTAGACGCAAATGATGAAGAAAACGTTTGAAAACCGAATTTAAGATTTGCATTGAACAATATATTTAGTATAAATATAGTTGTAAAAAAATATTATATTATTTGATTAGAAGATTTTCATTTATTTTGCAAATGCGCAGAACAATCTTGTACAGTCATTTTGTGAGTATAACTATAAAAAACATTTTTAATGTTAATACATTAGTAGTACTCATTGAAATTAGTTGTCAGTATAAAATATAGCGTAAACTGGGTTGGGTTTCGTTTTCAGAACAAATCGTTCCTTGTAGGAAACATAACCAAAAGTTAAAATGCAAATTGTCTTCTGATAGGACCAACATAAGCGGCGTACAAGTTTTGTTGTGAAGCGATGTGTAAGATGGAAAGGTATAATATATGAACGAAACAGCAAATCGTTACCACATGCTGTATGTCTGTCCCTGTCTCTGTCTGCCTGTCTGTATCCCCCCCCTCTCTCTCTCTCTCTCACTCTCTCTCTCTCTCTCTCTCTCTCTCTCTCTCTCTCTCTCTCTCTCTCTCTCTCTATCTCTCTCTCTCTTTACGCATATCACCGTAAAAAAGATTGTCAATTTTATACCTTTGTATATGTTAGGCATGTGGGTGGTAAAGTTCGGCCAGACAATCCAGTCGTGAGAAAATTAGAAATGAAGTCATTAAGGACAGAATGAATGTTAAAAATTCAATTGTTGATTTTATCCAAACAAAAAATTACAATTGTATGGACACACGAAAAGAATGGCACAGGAAAAATTAACAAGGAGATTTATGAAATGGACACTACCAGGAAAAAGGAAAAGAGGAGGACCACCTATCACCTGTATAGAAGAAACTCAGACTTTATTGAGGGAACTAGAAATTGAAGATCTTTGGATGGACAAGGAGCAGTGCAAGATGAGAATTCAATCACTTCTCTAATCTTTGGTTCCGGAAAATGTGTAAACATTGTACAGTCGGAAATAATAATAATGTGGTAAAGTGCCAGAATTTAATTAGACACGTAGACGTTTGTCAGATAAATTGTTTTAGTTGACTTTTAGTAAAATTTCTGCGTCTACTTCGCCTATATCTTTTAATTTTATAAGTATTTCTACTACCCTAAACCAGATTTACAATCTTAAAGTACGCCACGTTTTTTCTGACATCAACATGTAAATGGTTATGAGTCAAATCACACAGATGAAGAAAATAAAATTGAAAAATTCACGGATCAGAACAGTTAATACAGATAAGTCAGCAGAACGGTGTAAGGAAGTGGAACGAAGCTGCTTGCCCTTGTGTACTTATTGAATTCAGACGGAATACATCCAATGTAACAAGGAACTGACATTTACCTTAAACCGATCTGTCAGCCAAAGAGACTGACCGCTGTTTCTGTCGTATTATAACCATTTGTCCACATTGACACGTTTTGTAGTCCAGCAAAGTGAAACGAATATATTATGTCTCTCACGTGTACGGAGTGTGGGTCGCGCTTTGTACACTCGTACACGGTGAAGGCTAAGGCTACATCGTGGGTAAACATATCAATAAACAAAATTATGAATTTCACTTAAATAAAAATTAAGATCTAAATAGCAAAGATAACTTTAAGCAAGGAAAGACAATTTTTTACTGACGAAATATATACGAGTATATCAGTGATATGTTCAGATCACAAGTATTAAACCATTCGAAAGATAGAGGACTTTAACATCATTTTCATATTGAAGCATATTAAGTGCATTTTGTAATACACTGCCATACGGCAGAAACACTATACTGTAATTTAATAATACTGTTACGACGCCCTCACTGATCGTTGTATGGTACAGTGCAGACAAATACAGACACCAATGCAATCACTAATCACTAGTTTTAATTGATAACAGTTTGTAATCAACAAGGTATTCAACAAGATTATACTCGTACAATAATTCAAGTTAAACTTGTCTACACGGAATAATAATGTCAAGTAATAGAGTTCAACACTAAGTGATATTACGTATTAAACATAAACAAAGGATTGAGAAAAAGTAATAAAATTTTGTAAATTACAGTTCTCAGAATCCTGTACAAAATTAATGCAGTTTTTCTGTGTTTCTCGTCTCCTTCCATTCCTTTTTGGCTCATATTCTGCCACTGCATTGGTTCTATAGTCGTCAGTTACCTAAGACGACCGTGCCAAATTAATCTTTTCTATTTTTGCAAATTAATTATTTCTAGACTGTCCTTAACGTAGAGCCTGGTGTCAACAATAATTGAGGTGCAACGCGATGAAGCTATAATGTCTCATGAGCTGAGTGCGAAACTGCAGTTAGTTTATGCTCAACTGTGTGTGAGGGCAGACGCACACAGAGCAGACGGAATTTGAAAACCCCATGTGACATGTACTTCCTGCGGTAACAGATAAATAAAGTGAGTGAGAGTGAGAGAGAGAGTGAGAGAGAGAGAGAGAGAGAGAGAGAGCGCGAGAGGGGGGAGAGTTACTGTTCCCATAAAAACTATGAAATACAGCTTTCCGTTTTATTGACTGTTACCTTTTGTTGTCTCGCCCTCTCCTACTCCTTATTCGCGTTTGTCTCTTATACGTTTTGCATAATGTACGTATCGGAAGTAAACTAGGAACAGAAACCACTCCCACCCACATTCCTTTAAGATACGACCTGCTCATTTGACTTTTTTTGTGATTATATTAACCTAGATTTGAGGCCTCTTGTTATCTGGATCATCAACCTCAATGCGTGTGAACACATGCAGGGAATTCTAAGACACGTGCTGTCAGCCATTAATACATAACTTATCATTACCTTTGTTTGCGTAATAGCATAGTATGGGAATACCAAAGTTTGATTAAGATTGTTATTGTATTCCATTTATTGTGAATCAAAGAAAAATGTTCTGATTAGCCGATAATGTGTGAGATGTTATTGCGCAATAGAACATTTTACTTTGTGTCCATCTAATCTGAAGACTCAACAAATGAAATAAATAAATCGTCAGTTTCTATGAAGTTATAATGCGGACCCTTCGAATACAGACTTTGGATTAAACGGAGTAAAAATATGATTTCAAATCTAAAACCTGTAATACTTATTTGATTTTTAATCCAAAATAAAATGGTATCCCTTGAATAGATAATATAAAACGTTTGTAAAAAAATGCATAAACTTCCATTAATTTACTTATGTCAGTTTGCATAATATTTAACTTTAGTTATCATTAGTTCGCAAAACACATACAAAGAACATACAGTACAAAAAATATTTTTCTACATATATATCGGAACAGTAGCATTCCGTTGACAATCCACAAAATCTCCTATCGGAGTCTTCAGAGAAGCATATATTTATTCATTTGACAGCGTCTCTCCATTTTTACTTCGTTATCTCAAGATTTTAGTTAACAGTTAATGTTGCATCATATTTCTCGGCCTGCGACAATACTGTTGTACATTTCAGACTCTCTATAAGTAATCTCTTTATATGGTATACGACATACCCTATTTACGGGACGAGCGCTGCTTGGAATTTTGCTTCAAATAGTGATTCAAAACTGTGTGGACATTTTTTAGTACCATTTTCTTAAGTTCAACTTACGGGAGACACGAATATCAAATTTACATTTTTGTTAACATGGTTTATTACAGTATATGTATTTACAGTTAAAGAAACATTAGTAGCTACAATACGTTGATACTACTTTTCCTATGTGGCTTCAGTGAACATTCACCATTCAGATTACGGTAATTAGGTATTAATTAGATTTTAACAACTGAAAGTGTCAGTTTCTAACAAGGAGATATACTTTTTTCAAAAGTACGCATGCAGTTTGTTGTAATGTAGGCGATTGTTTAAATAATGTATACAGAAATAAGCGGTAGCAATACATACAGTAAAAACAGATACCGTAACAATACAGAACGGGAAGAATACAGTACGCTAAAAATACATCTGGTAAAAATACAATACCGTAACAATACCATACGGCAGAAACACAATACTGTAATTTAATAATACTGTTACGACGTCCTCACTGATCGTTGTGTGGTACAGTGGAAACAAATGCAGACACCAATACAATCACAAATCACTATTTTAATTAATAACAGTTTATAATCAGCAAGGTATTCAACAAGACTGTACTCGTACAATAATTCAAGTTAAATTTGTCTACACGGAATAATAATGTCAAGTAACAGAGTTCCACACTAATTTTAACACAGTAACACTTTTCACTAAGCCTCAAGAATGACTCGATCCGCACTAAGGGAATCGCTCAACGTAACTGACTGACAGAGCCAGCCTCTGTGCCTTTTATAAGTAGCGGACGCGTTCCACAATAACTTTCCATCATTACTGTGGTGTATCAGCATGATGCGCACTTCAAGTGCTCTCCAGAGCACTCGTAACGCGTACCTGAGCCGCGTACTTGAGTGCTACCTTGATTGAGGTTACACATGCCTGACTAGCGAAGAAACGCGCGGAAGGACGCTCTCGACTGTTCGAGAGGGTTCCATCTTTTCAATACTTACAGTAATGTACGTGCGGTAACAGTGCAATTCTGTAATAATACAATACAGTAACAATACCATGTGCAGTACGGCAATAATACTTACAGTAACAACACGTGTTAAAAATACATATAGTAACAATACAAACATTAACAATACATGGCGGTAACAATACATACGGATCGAAACACATCAGTTAAATGACTACCACGACCATCCGATCTCAATCGTATAAACTATTTTCTTTGGGTGTCCAGTCCAGTAAACGGTTTATTCTAGTATTACTGACTGTCACACTCAACTACAAAATCGCATCATGGAAGCCGGAGTAACTATCAAGAATAGTCCCTACGCTGTAAGACATGATCGAGAACCACGAATTAATCGTGCTGAAAGCTTAATCCCCCCGCCCACCATAGTGGCCAAAAAATGTAGTACTCTAAATTGTATCTAATAATTTGGCTTTAACTTACAAATATCGCTGTAGTAAATCTTTTTAGGAATAAGAAAATATTATTTCTTCTTAGTTTATCCATCAACGTTTTCCTCCAATATTTCTATGCAATTTTGAATCAGCCTTTATATATTTTTAAATGTCTCTTGATAATACCCGAGGTGTAGTTCCCACTCTTGTCTGTTTTGTCAGTCATCAGTTTCTCTTTCTCATAGACTTTCGTACTCTCCTACATACTGGCCGTTTCTAAGCTTTCTTTTCCACACTGGAGATATTCACTTAATTGTCTTCTTTGAAAGCTTGTCTCTTCCATGCGTTTCCATCATGGTTGCTTTCTCTCTGTGTCCTGTATTATAGCACCTTTGATACTCATGATTCTTTGAACGATTTCTGTCATATCCTTTTCCAGCCATCATATTCTTGTCGATCTTCTTGTGGCATCAGTTTCGATAGTTTACATTTTCCTTGTTCTATTTTCTGACAGCCTCTGTGTCACGTTTCCGCGTAATAGAATATGGTTTCATAATATTTAGTGCTAGTTTCTACTTTCACCTGCCTGTTTACTACACTATATTCTGTTTAAACGACCAATAACTATTTCACTCGTATGCCTCTTACTTAGCACACTTGGTGATTTCAAAGATTGATATAGTTTTCACTACGATATTTGCAGCGTACTGCCGTATTATACTATAAACAATACGAGAAATTAGTACAAGTTAACTTATATTAGGCCTATAATATTCCAGTGAAAAGTATGGAAAAACAAAGAAAATACTCTGTTTCTGAAAAGAAATTCTTGTCTCACCGCCATTAAATCTTTTTACAAATCACCGTCTATGGTTTCAGTAGTGTCAGCAACATTACTTTCACCACATATGTTATTTTTCAAAATAGCGTATACATCAAGTGCAGTAACCAAGTAACTGATCGGATGTTGTAGAGATTGTAAGGAGCTGTTATAGCGTCACATAATATAACGACATTTGACAAAACATAACATTCTATTTAATAGCGACATGAAGACGGAATAAAGAGCTTACGTATATGCGGAATTTCATTTAACTAGAGGAAATAAATGTTATGGTCATTGATCTGTCAAAATTGTTTCCGTAAAAACACTGAATGTATGTATTTACTGTTCCTTATTATAAATAAACTTAAGTGGTTTTAAAGTGACAATTCAACGACGCAAAATAAATTGAGAAGAACACTTTCCATCGTTAACAAAAATGTTCACTTTAAAACGGCTTGAAGTAGAGAGGGAAAAGAAGGGCAGAGTTATTGGATTACAGAGTAGGAGGTCTGTCTGTCTATAACTTGCCATATGGCAGAACACCATGTGATAATCATTACCATTCCTGTATGTCGAAATATACATATGTTGGTACTGTAAATTTCAATTCTGCATAGAAATGTAATGTATGTCAAGCTGAATATGAAAAAACAAAATTTAAATGTTGGTGAGATCAACAGTTCTTCGGTCGAAAAAACAAATTTTATTTATTGTCCCCAAAAATTCTCCATTTAATCCTGATTGAGAAAATGTATAATTTAATGAGCTTATCTACATTATTGTGACCATAAAAAAAATAAAACGTATTACACATTGTTCTCTGACCCCCATTGTTTAGCTTTACGCGCGTTTTCCGTAACCGTGGGTTTCAACAATTAGGTACGCTTTTCTCAAAAAATATAAGTGCTATTAAATTCAAATTTTTTGTGGTTCAACAGTACAATGTAACATCGACAATGTACTAGAGTTAATCTCATTCTTTAAAAAATTAAATTTGTAAAAAAATTTTAAATAAAAAAAGTTTTTCAAAAAATGTATAAAAGTAAAATTATTTATATTCGTATTTTTTCTTAAATTGCTTCAAATATATCTGTTAAGGTAAATTTTAAATACATAGATTATTTGAAATAGTACCTAACTATACCCTTCGACAGAAAAAAGTGCGGAGCTCCCATTAATAAGTTAAAGAGTAGTTAATGTTAAAGATGTATAAAGCTTATGTAAATAAAGTTTATGTAGATTGAAAATGAAATCTGAATTATTCAAACTGATATGTGAAGTTGATTTATAAAGGAATTCAAACGACAAACACCTGTCTTATGTTTATAGATAAATTTTATTCTATTACTGTTGTAACCTTACATTGACATAGGCACTTTAGTTAAATTTATTATAAAAAAGTAGCTGTGAGTTCGCAAACAATATATAATCGGTCAAGGAGTAATAGTAATGAGGTAGGTACAAGCCAACGTATGGTACCAAACTTACAACCGTGTAGATACGCCTTTATCTGCGTCGAAACACTTGTATAACTTACGCTAACATCAGACTGTGTACAAACAAAGCGAACCATTATCAGTTCGTCATACATATGTAATACATGTAAATACATATAAGAGGTACACTGTGAGGGGATCGCTACCTTAACTGCGAGCCCGTTAACCTTTCCGTTACAGAATACGTTTTCACGTTGGAAACAGCGCCGAATGAATAAAACAATAATAGGCCTACACGGAGGGGAACCATAAAAGTTTGTGAGAGAGAAAATAAACAACTTTTTCATTGTTGTATACACGTCCTCGGGGAGTTGTTTACACTCGCTCTGATTATTGCTCTGCTGATACAATGTTTTGAAACTTTGCCTATCTGAAATTCCGCATGCAGTGTACATGCATATGCATAGGACACTAAAGTGTACGGTACTATGAAATGTTTATAGCTTGAGGAAGACTACTTAGGCAACTCCTGTTACAACAACAACAACAACTACTACTACTGCTACTACTACTACTACTACTACTACTACTACTACTACTACTACTACTCGCACGTTCTTGTGTGTGTATGTTGTGTGCGTTGCATGAATCTTTTTAATTTGTATTTAGCAAAATTCTGCGTTCTCGACATATTAAAACCGGTTGGTAAAGCTGACATTCAGAGACATTTTAGCTACATTAGGCATCCGTTACACAAAGTTAATTGACATGCGTTTATCGAGTTTAATAGTTACCGACTTAGCATTTAAGTTATAATCAGTTCTTGTTATTTTCACCGTTTTATTATTTAGTTTACAAATTACAAAATGCTAAACCTCCAGTTCTTGTTTGTTGATGAATTAGAAAAAATGTATTCCTTATTTAAAGAATGAAAATTTGATTGGGAAGCTTTGTGTATAAAATATAGAGTTACAGTATGTGATAGCAAACAAAAACTGAATCTGTAAACAAAAACACATTTATAGTAAAACATATCAAAAGAACGTTAAATGAGTTGCAGGTACTTCAAATTGTTAGGGTTCGTACTTAATAAGCTTTGACCATGTAATAATAGTTTCTATTTAATTAAAATATAATCCTCTTTATGAAAATGGGCCATTTTATAATACCTAACAATAGCGTACTGTATATGTGTATATTTTTTATTATTATTAAATGTTAAGTGTTACCGACTGCGGGACGTGAAACTCAAGCGACAGGTCTTGTAGCCGCGACATGTTTACCGCTGTTTCAGTAGTCTGTTTATGTCTGTGCAATTATTAACAAAGACAGTGACTACATAAAACTACAGTCCTAATAAACATCTTTGCCACGTTGCCGAAGCTGAATTGTTAAAATTGTGCTACGGTTTATGCTGTGCTGGACAGAATACATCGCACGTCACGCACGTATTAACGCGCGCGCGCGCGCGCGCGCACACACACACACACACACAAGTTAAGTTACCTATGTTTCCGGAACTATAAATTTATTCTCAGCAGAATAACTGCGGAACACATGATGCAAGCTTGTACTTCAGAGTAATAAGTAATTCATAATATCAGTATATTCCACATGTGTTAGTGCAGTAATTAGATTAGACTTCTTTTATAATTTTCACCAGTGAACACTGATGATACTAACTGAAAAAACATCTGGATCATACCCGTTATATGCCAAAAAAATATTCATTATTTTTGACCGATATATTTGTATAAATTAGCCATTCTTTCTGCGGCTGGTACAATTTGTTCCTGGGTACTGTTATTTCATTAATAATGTAGAAGCTAGGAAGCAATGTTTAGAATACCGAGGTACGACAAACCACGTGGTGGTCATATGTCTGCGAGAGGGAGGCATGGTAACTTATCGATTCGATCGACGCATTACAGCAACGTTCACTGCAGCGTGGGTCTAAGCGCCTGTGGGTGAATCCTTAAGGAAGCTATGTACTTGCTCCTGTCGCCTGTCGGAGCAATCCATATTGCATCGGCTAATTCTCACAGCTTATCGTCCACAGCGGCCCCTTGTGCTGTGTTAGGTCATCCTCTGAGAAGGGAAAACTTCACGACAGCAAGAAACCTATAGACGGTCATAACAAGTGGGGGTGCGTCTGAAAGGATGACGTGTACAGATAGTGTTTTGGGTGATCTCGTGTATTTAAGTATGACTACCACTCACAGTGAGGATTGGGAGGTAGACAACAGTGGTGGAACAGGCAAAGGGACAGCTACTAATCTGCCCGTCACGCTAGTTATGATGTTCTCCGTCGTCGTCTTTCTCTTCTTAGATTTCTTTGAATCCCACTTTAATATTTTCTACGACCATCTACTTACTGCAATTATTTCAACATATCTATTTCATTTTGATGATAACAACTAGTTTGTGTTTAGCTCCTATACGAAGGAGGTTTTGGTCTGGGTTTCCAAGAGACAGGAGACTAGGTTAAGGGTTTGACGATAGAAACATTTTAATATTTAGGAGGAAGGTAATAAATAGAATACTTTGGCCAAAGATGATAACTGAAGAAGTATGTAGTCAGCTGACAGATCAAGAAGTAAATGAGAAAACAGAAAGCCAAAACACTGTAAGGATTAGATTGAGATAAGACTAAAAATTAGACAGAAGCAACATGCGATAAGTGGCCCATACACCTTCGTGCATGGCACGCGATGAGCTCACACATTGGAATAGCAGTCAGTCTCGTGGCGTGCCGGATGCGATCCCAATATGTACGGTTTGAGGTGTATTTGTGTTCTTGTTAATAGCGTGTAATTGAATTTATAGCTGAACTGCGTGGTAGAACATGATGCTAGAGCAAAAATAAACTTTGTCAATCATAGTTATTAGTGCACTAAGTGATGATAATATTAAGGAAAATTGGAAGAAAAGGCTCATGTGGAGTGAACAATATCTACAACAAAAGAGAAAATTTTCCGACATGAAACTGTTGAGTGAGCTGAGAGAAAACAATCCAAATGATTATAGGAAATACTTACAAATGGGTGATAAGACATTTAACTATCTGTAGAGAAAATTCGTTCCCGTATAGAAAAAACCGCCGAATAGTGGTTCCTACTTTACAATTATAAAGGTTTTTAAGGATTGTCCTACTAGCCGTGGTGCACGCTAAATAAGAGTTTGTTTTACTTGATGTTGGCAAAAATGGACAAATATCTGATGGCGGTAATAGGCAATACAATGTTTTATAAAAACTGAGAAGCGGACACTTTAATTTACCTACAAAAGAGCAAACGGTAGTAGGCCTTAACTTCGTCTTTATAGGCGGTGAGGCTTTCGCTTTAAGGAAAGGCTTTTTAAAACCTTTTTCTCAAAAGCACTTGACATATAACGAGAGAATATACAATTATCGTTTATCAAGAGCACGGAAGATTGTAGAGAACGCATTTGGCGTTTTTGCTAATACGTTCAGAGTGTTCCATACAACCATTACATTGTCACATAAAAAAGTAGACTGCGTTGCATTACCGTGCGTCATTTTGCGCAGGAAGTGTTGAGAAAACTATTTATCAGTTTCCATGATTGACCCAGACGATACCTCAACAGGATCTACAACTCTGGGAGCAGAATGGAGACAACATGCACCTCCAACAAATGCGTTTCAGAATTTCAACAGGAGCCGCAAAGCATGCGTCCGAGAAAGCCAAAGAGTAAGGATGCCTATGTCAAGTATTTTACAACAGTTGGTCAGGTGCCTTGGCAAGACTGTTGTAAGGGTCTCTTGGCAAGATCACCTTAAAGGGCTCTGCAGTAAATTAATTAAAGTGAAACAAGTTTAAAGACTATTATGTATAATTTGAAAAACTGCAGTCACAATCATGATATGGATTATTTAATGTTTTTTTTGGTGCTATATATTAATTTGTTCTTGTCATAATAATACTGTAAGGTGAATTCATTGATACTACTACTACTACTACTGCTGCTGCTGCTGCTGCTGCTGCTACTACTACTACTACTACTACTACTACTACTGCTGCTGCTGCTGCTGCTGCTGCTACTACTACTACTACTACTACTACTACTACTACTACTACTACTACCTACTGCTGCTATTATTATTATTATTATTATTATTATTAATTGAATGTGGGTTTTTAGAGCTACATATTAATTCATTCTTACCATTGGAAAACTATATGGTGAATTAAATTCATTGCTCTTATGAAGTTGTTTTAGTTTCTAAAAATTCACTATCTTGTACTAAATTAACTAAAATACTAAATTATACTAGTCTTCAGTTTACTATAAATTATTTAATTTAGGAAGTCATTAATTATTTGTTTTATAATTTAATAATCAATTAATTATACGTTGTATAATTTAATGTACAAATTTTCATCAATTTTCTAAATTAATGACTACATTAATTATTATAATGCATTAACATCACTCTTACATAATGTCAGTGATACCACATTTACAAATTCTATTTAAAAGTGTTTAGTATATCCTTAAAATAATTATTGAACAAAGGATTAAAAAATGTGATCATCATCATCATAATCAGCATAACCCTCAAGGTTTAAACCAAGAATGGTTTGTTCCGGTCTCAAAGAGGCAAATATTAAAGCTGGTCACTCCAGTGCTTCCTCGGACGTCCCACACCTCTCCGTCCCCTCGGCTTATAGTTCCATAGTTTTTTGGGGATGGGGCAGTCACCCATTCGGCAAAGATGTTCCCACCAATTCAGCCGATACTGGGCGACCCTGTCGAGTATACTCATAATATTCAATTTCTGCCGTATATCTTGTTTCTTTTATGATCATGGAGAGTATACCCTGCCACGTGCCTGAGAAATCTCATTTCAGCCGCTTGGATGCGATTGGCCTGGCCTTTCGTTAAAGTCCAATTCTCAGACATAAGGGGAAGAGTCATCACCTTGTAGAATTTTAGGTGTGTTCCTTTACTTGTTGACTTAAGGGTTCGCCTGATGGTCCCGCACATAAGGTTGAACTTATGCACCACGTCGTTGCTTGCATTATAAGACACACTGTAGCCCAGGTATTCAAAACTGCTAACTTGTTCCAGGACAGTACCATCTATAAACATTTTGCCCGTACGGGATCAGTTCCACAAAAAGCCATCACCTTGGTTTTAATTGTGGATATCTGCAATCCAGAGCCTTTACAGATTCCATTTAACAATTACAAAATGTAAGTACAAAAAATATGAAGGCTGTAATAACATAGCGGTCCACACAGATCACAGCTTACGACTAACTACAACTAAGTGAACCTAAAAGCGCTTCACTCCGGCACGTGGTGCACGGCGAGTCCACACACTAGCACGATGGCATTCCGTGTTAAGAAAATCAAGCTCGTCTTGATCGCCTTCGTGCCATACAATGCACGCCGTGCAAAGCACGATGGTGCCCACACACTGGTACTTCGTGCAATGCACGAAGGTGTGTGGGCACCTATAGAGAACTTAAAGATTTTGGAATACCGTGATGTACAGCAAGGTGTGGTAAATTGTAGTAGTGGGAATGGTGATATAAATAAACTTGTGAAAAAAGAGTGGTGTGCAGTAATTTCATGTGTCACTAACACTGCTCTCCACAGTGTCATAGCCGTGTACCCATTTCTTATAGTTCTTTAATAATTATGCAACTCTATAAACTCAAGACTTTACTTGTGTATATTACATTTATACGATGTGTTTCCGTCTGCGTTCTTTCAATTGTTGCACCTGGTGCATCTTGGGCACGTGCAACAATCATCAGTAAAAACGTTGCCGTCAAATTCCATTAACTGGACACTAATGTGCAGAAGAGTCAATTTTCATTTAATCTCTTTCCTTTGAATCAGTTTAATCCAAATCCTTTGATAGAGAACTTCCGCAGGTAGTGTAATTTTTTTATAATGCATCAAACGAAGGAACAGTGATTGGATGTGAGCGTACGGAATTCACAATCAAGCTACGTATTAAAACTAATGATATTAGTTTTAACTGTGTAGCTTTCCAAAATGTTAACTACAAATTTGTATATTTATATCTTTTTTTCCTGTTTACATTCCTTACTTTATTTATTATTGAAGTAATTCTATAAAATGTGTAATGGCAAAACCAGAGTACTTAAAGTAGAATTCTACATATTGTTACGACGGTCTACTCTATCGTCATAGGTACAGTGGAAACAAAATCAAGTACAAGACACCAATTAAGTCACTAATCACCAGCTTTAATTTTTACAGTTAAACAGTTCGTAATTAACCACACAGTCTACTACAACAAATCAAATAAAAATTGTTCACACGCAATAAAATTTCACTAATATTAAACACAATTGTATTACAATATACCGCCCGATTATAAAACACAACACTTTACTAGTAACCACTGGAACGCGCACAGTAATGTCGACCGAGAATAACTCTCGAACCGCAATGTAAATATATCGCCAGTATACTGACTTGAGCGTCCCTGAGTCAAGGACTCAAGCTATTGTATTTATAGCCGCCGAAAATCTAGACGATTCCTAATTGCGTCTTAGCGTCCGTATGAACTACGTAATTAGCTGCGGCCTTGACACAGTCCGCACGGCTGGCGGCATCGAGAAGACTATCGCAAATGCGACTACAAGCTCCTACGCCACACACTTACATTCTGCATCTCTCTGGAACGTTCGATAAACACGTAGATTGTTCTGTGATGTCGTAACACTGCCTCCTCCTTAAGCCTGTTCGTCCCGAACTGGCAAACCGTCTCTGAAGTAATACTCGACCAGGCAGTCTAGGCGGACGTCCTTGCCAAAGATAATTCTCCGGTTCTTCGAATTCAGTCTCGTGTGATCCGAACATCACGTTCCCAGGAATGCGAGTCTTCCGCTCAACCACTAGTTTCGCTGGAACCACTCCCGTTGTGTCATGTACTGATGACCTAACCACCACTGGCTGATCCAAGTTTGTTTGGTTCTCGTCAACAACCTCTTTTATAACCTCATCTTCAGCCACTTTTCCCTCGGGCGCTTCTATCAGCTCAGGAACAATAAAGAGTTTTGTCTCGATACCCATAGTTGGAAGGGATAGAGTGACGTGGCTACAGCGACAAGGCATTGCCTTTAGGAGTTAAAAAAACTCATAGTTGGCTTTCCAATCACTTCTTTTGTCGTTACACGTATTTGTATTCCTCTGCTAGTTCTTCCTCCATTTCCGCTTGCAATAGTAAGGGTTCCTCTTGACCAGACCTGTTGACTTTTTCTTCGACTAATGCCACTCGCTTAATCGAATGGTTGGTAGACCCTGTCATTTTAGCCATGCAAAGCTTAATCTTCTCTTGGCCAACCTTCAGGACATTCTCTCTTAAGTCCACAACGAATCCGTAGGCATTCATAATGTCCGTGCCAAGAATCACTTCATCGACAATGTCTGCAACGAGCATTTGGTGGCTAAACTCGAGAAGACCCAGGCGTACACGTACGTCTACCTTTCCTAGCACCTTGACGGGGCTTCCAGTCACAGTCTGTATTGTACAAAAGCTGATTAGAGGCTGGCGGTTGCTGACTAAGTCAGGGCGCACAGTGGACACTGTTGCGCCCGTGTCAACTGTAAATGATGTTGGTTTACCTTCCGCAAATCCATTAACAATCAAGTTTCCACTGGTCTTATGTAGCGTGGAAACTGTGTGCTGTTCTGGGGCTTTACTTCTCCAATTGGTGCGATCACTCTCTTCTCTCGGTATCTTCTTCTCCCAACAGTCTACCTGTAGATGACCACGTTCTCCACAGTTGTAACATTTCGGGCTTCTGTCTTTTTCAAATCGTTGCGACTGTCTTGAACTTTTGAATTGTTTGTCCGACAACATTGTTTTTCTGCACTCATCGTAACGGCAATTTGTAGCGGGACGCTGACATGGCAGCTTCAAACTCTGGGGCGTGAGCAAGAGCTTCTGAGCTATTTCGGTGCCTTGCCATTCGTAACACTTGCTGGAGTTCACAATCTCCGATGCCATCAATAAATGTCTGCACCGCAAACCTAATTCGAAAATCTTCTGGTGGTTCCGGATAGGCCAACCTAATCAATCTGTCGATACTTGCTTCAAACTCTTGAAGACTCTTCCCGGAACGTTGTCGTCTTGTTCTCAACTGAGCGTAGTACACCTCTCACAAATGTTTACCACCGTAGCGCAATTCTAGAACTTTTATGAACTCGGCATAGATGTTTTGGCTGTCAGTTGGGACTTTCTGTAGTAATTCTAGTGTTGAATATTTAGTTTACGAAAAAGTTCGACGTTGTATAACACTGCGTCCTACTGCTGAAAACGCAATACATCACATACAATATGTTACATACATACTAACATTCATTACGTCCTGTTGATTATGCTACATGTGATCTCGGTGTATCAGCTGTAAAATGCCTAAAGGCAACTTTCCAGTAGACCATGTGATTGGGACAGTCACTATATAAAGCTGTAGGCTAATGTTGGTTCTGGATAGAAATATTCCAATATATTATAACAACACATTGTTTAATATAAATTGATTTGGGTAGCCCCACGTTCAGGGCCTATTATTTATAACACAACAACTTACAAATTTAAATGTAATTTAATTTGTGGAGTGCCAAAATTTATATAACATAACTGGTAAAGTGTACAAATTAATGGAGTTTAGGTGTAATGGTAATAAGAGTAGTCATTGATTGAATTGTAACGAGTTTCCTTAATCTTTATTTATAAACCACAAGCGTGTTTAAAAATCTCACTTACTTCGCCATAAATATTCATTATTGTTCGCTTGAAACGTTCAAATGTTGCAGTACATTTATCGTTAAATAAATCTTATATTCTACTGTAACAAATTTATGTTCTAAATACCTATTTGTTAATATTAAAATTCGACTGCTCAGTCTTACAGTGTGCTTTACTGCAGTTTTTTTTATAACTTTCAACTACGTTAATTTATGCATTGCATACATAGTAATCATTGATTGCTCTACAAACTTTGAAATAAAATTGAAATTGACTAAATTAATCGTTAAACATCAAAGAAAATATTTTATTAAATTTAAATCTGATTTTCTGAACCTCTTTATCTACATTTTACATAAACTCTTATCATGTTTAAATTTCAAAATGTTTTTTAAATGTCTTTAGTCTCTCATTTAAAATTTATAAATGGATTATCTGTCACTTCGACTTTGTAGCTCATACTCATGTTCTCCGTTGATCCGTAGATCCTCTTCTGATGGAGTTCCCTGCACGTCCCCAGGTTCCACTTATCGTCCTCCAGTTACTCGTATATCATGGTACCATCTGCTTGATGTAGTATAGTGTGAGAGGTTCCTCTGCATCTGCTCCTGTAGTTCCAGCAGACGCCTCTATTGTTCAGCATAGCATTCCTCTGCATGATATAACATAGTTGCTTGTCTTGATTGACGGACGTTTGTGTGTATAGACATCGTAAAGTATGTTCTATATTCGTATTCGGAAACAGATTAAGAGTTACTGTTTTGCACTTATGACGAACATAGCGTCCGTCCCCATCTACTGTTCAATTAACAAAATTAAAAATTCGCGTCGCCAATGGACAGAGCGTCACGCCGCTACTGAAGACTGATTGAGAAAAAGTCTGGCTTCTCTTGTGCCCTATTTATAATCGAGCATCGTGCAGCTCCTGTTGGGACAGAATTCTGCCTGTTTGAAATTGTTCAGTGGCGTCAGTTCTCCCACTCTCGTCCAATTTCATATTTTCGCACATTTCTACCAATGGCAAAGTCTAATGTACTACAGGGTGCTTTAACGATGGATGATTTAATTATACATGTCCAAAGTAATTAACATCGTAATAGGATAATCCGTGTAATTACTACGCACTTAAAATTGCACTGAATTCGCACTGCGCGTCCTTTACATGCCGTTTTCTCACTACACATGCGTATTATTTTATACATATTTAAAAGTCTTTGAATTTTTTCTACCATTTATGGTTTCCTTATAATTAAATAAAAACTGTAATTTGACAATTATTGATGGTGAGATTGTAAACTTTTATGCTCGAACTGGCCTCACTCACACACATAACTTACTACTGTACACACTCTCAGCGACAGTTGTGTGAGTGTTCAGGTCAGTTCCTGTCTGTCTACATTCCGTATTTTTAACATAAACTCAGCTTTCAATCTCATACCTGCTTATTTATTACATATTTATAAATTTATTTTAAATATTTACTGTATCTATTAAATGCACAGCACAGCATATGATTGTACTGTCGCAATATACATAAATCCGAGTAGTACTAACAAGGCTCCTAGAGCCCAAATGACCAGAGGAGACCTTGACATTCAAACTAGGTGTCTCATTCACCTGTTCATTTCAGAACGTTCTTCAACGATCACTAATCTTTGTCCCGTCTCTACTCTGTAATCTTCAACAGAAATTCATGACGCTCATACCCCTTTCAGTCGTTTCATTTCAATTCTCCTCTACCATTCCTTGTTCTCTCTTCGGGCTGGTTGCAATTACAAAATATTTGGGATTAATTTGTGTACAAATCTGGAACCGCGGTTCTTCCAGTGTTCTTGTTTTTGACGTTGTCAACGCTTAATTCTCTTGTAAAATAATTTAATAATCCTATCTCAATTCTTTACAAATTTCTTCTTTGTTTTTCAATTTCGTCTGTACGTTTTCAGATCTCCATTCTGTGTCATTAAAGAAGATCGTCGATTATCAGGAACCACTTAACCAAGGTCCTTTTTTAACGATCTGCGTTTTTATACATACAAAAGAATTTTTATTTTTAATATTAAGTATAGCAATAAATGACAAAAATTCGTGTTTAAAGAAAATAAGTTTAGGTTATAAAAATACGACGTCAGCTGTTTCCTATGCACACAGAATGTATATTGGAATGTAAAAATATAAGGTTGTTGGAAAAACTTTCTAAATAACAAGCCAACGAATTAATGAAGCGGTATTTGTCTCTAGCAATAGTTTTGACAACATTGTATCCTATCGTTAGTATTTCAGACGTATCCGCTAGATGTGCACAAACTGACCGTTGACTTGGGGATAAAGTGATAACAAAGGTTTTGAAGGGCAAATGTGTAATTAATTTTTGAAAACTTGGTAAATATTTTATAGTCAGTTCAATTAAATTTCAAGTTTTTATTACTATTTATATTGCCATGCAGTTCGTAATAGAATTCAACATGGTTCTTTCTCTAAACGTCAATCAACAAATACGACATGAATTTTGCAGCATCCGACAGCAACAGAACATTTTCAGTCACAATTTGATAGGTAGCTCCGATGATGTCCACTTTCTTACCGACGTTATTAAGCGTGACACGAAACCTCGACAAACCTAGGTTCTTCGACGACCAATAACGTTCTGCCTGTTTAAAGTTTTAAGATACTTGCAGCACTACGTTTTGATTTTGCTCACGGAGGACACTCCGTATTACGATTTCCATGCCTCACAGATAAAGCAACCGGCATAAATCGTGTCTCTCTAAAAAAAAAAGGTAACTCGGATGAATACAGTGTTAAGTAACTTTTGTATTAGTGTAAATTCAGTTATTTTACAAAGCAGCTCTCATTGTTGTATTGAGGCTGTCTTCTGCCACCCTAAAACGTGTAGGCTAAGCGAGATTTACTGGTGATATATGTATAATATGGGTTAAATAATTTTTATCGCTTTCTAAAAACAAGCGGCACGACAACCGAAAGCAGCAGTCAAAATTAATGTGACTCATGGAGTGGTTAGTTCTTGTGTTTGTAGTGTGACGCTTCTATCTATTTGTTCGCACGACTCTAGAAAAACGATAGGAAATTCCTATACAGCTTTCACTGTTGTATAGATCACTTGCCATTGAAGGTTTAGGCGTATGGAGCACAAGACTATGGCAAAAGGAGGCAGTGAAGTAAGTACAATGAAAAGGGAAGAAAAGAAAACAACAAATGCTGTCTACAAGGAAGTCTTAATAGACTACAACCAAAACCGCTTATTGATATTAATTGATTTCCTCCGTTAACAGTAAAGAGTCTTGTGAGGAGTAACAACGATTAGAAAAATGATCTTGGTGAAAGTAATCATAAATTCCGGGAACTGCTCATAAATAAAAAAGGAATAAGAAGGTACTCAGAAATGAAGACAGATAGGAAAATTTAAAAAAATAAAAATTATACAGACATGTAGGGACGGAAAGGGACGAGGGGGAGAGAAAGAAAGAAAAAGAGAAGGAGAAAGACAAGACAAACAGACACAAAGAGGCAAAGGGAGGGGAGTGTGTAAAATAACTGTAAAATATAATTAGACGTGTACAAACATGTTACGTACAAAATCAGTTTGAATTTTGCGTAGTATACCACAAACTTGCCAGCACTAAGTAAGCAAACAACTAAACAAAAGCCTCATTAGAGACGTTGTTCTCACAAACAACTGGCTGTCTACAGTGGCTGTCATCTTAGTAATTAATGTCTAGCCCATTTTGTGCTCGACGAGACACGTGCGTTCTTAGTTTGACATAAACTTAACGCCAGGATTTCTCATTGTAATTGTAGATAACACGGGTTACTGCAGAATATGTTATGTAACATTATTAATACTCTTAGCACGTAATAACAATAAAATAGTAATACTAATAGTACTTCTAATAATAATAAAAACTCGTCTACAACATCATCATCATCATTATCATTAATATTTTTCAATAGAAACAAATCTATTGTCTTTCCTGTTAATAAAATCCTTGTAAAGGGTATCTCGTATCCCTCCGAGACGTCACGGAAGGACAAAATCCATTTACGTTATAGGGAAGGAAATTAGGAGTTTGGTTGCTTTTGATTTTTACAACGCCGCGCCGTGAGTAGCTATTCTCTTAAAACAATTCCTTCAAATGTACTACAGAAAGCAATGAATATTTAGTTGTTATCTCGGGAAAAATTCGGAAAAACTCTTCTTCTACTTTTCTTCAAGATAGATTCTATTAATTTTTTCAATTTCTTCTGTTCTTCTTCTTCTTCTTCTTCTTCTTCTTCTTCTTCTTCTTCTTCTTCTTCTTCTTCTTCTTCTTCTTCTTCTTCTTCTTCTTCTTCTTCTTCTTCTTCTTCTTCTTCCTTACCTCTATATGACGGATGAAATGATGCATTTCACTCTATTGCGATATTCTGCTTTCTGTATCTCAAAACATATTGCGATATTCTGCTTTCTGTATCTCAAAACATAACAATATCAAATTTATTTTTCTTGAAACATCTCCTGCAATCAGTCTGGCAATATATAGCATTGTAGCACACAAAAGATAGTTATCTATTTACAGAATTTTTTAAAAGGGGACGTTTTTGACTGTATAGACCTAATCATATTTGAGTACATACTTATATATATATATATATATATATATATATATATATATATAAAGGGTGTCCCATAATGTACGCAATATTTGAATTACGCGCCACTGTCGTCTTGTTAGGTTGGTAGCACTGCAACTGTTGTATTGTTGTTGCCGTTTACTCACCATTAGTCGTCATGGAGCGTTACACGAAAGAACAGCGCGTTGTTATTGTGAAAACACATTATAAGAACGGTGAATGTTATGCGGAAACCGTTCGTAAATTGCGTGGAATTTTTGGACGACGGAAAGCACCTAATCTGTCAACTGTGCAGAGATTGATTAAGAAATTCGAAGAAACAGCTTCGTTATTAGACGTTAAATCGTCTGGACGTCCTCGCGCTACCCGTTCTATTGAAAACGTCGCGGTAGTGAGAGATAGTGTCGATGTGAGTCCAGGGAAATCAATTCGCCGTCGATCACAACAACTGGCCATTCCAAGAACCACAATGCAGCGAATTCTAAAAAACGATCTTCATCTGAATGCCTACAAAATCCAACTAACACAAGAACTCAAACCGTGTGACCATTTGAAGCGCCGAGAATTCGTCAGTTGGATATTGGGTAAACGTGAAACGGACGGTGATTTTTCCCACAAAATCATCTTTAGCGATGAGGCACACTTCCACCTTAACGGGTACGTAAATAAACAAAATAGTCGGCTTTAGGGTACAGAGAACCCTCGTATCATTCACGAGAAGCCTTTGCATACACAAAGAGCAACTGTTTGGTGCGGGTTTTGGACTGGTGGCGTGATTGGGCCGTATTTCTTTGAAAATGAGGCTGGAGATGCAGTAACAGTGACTGGTGAAAGTTACCGGAACATGATAATGGAGTTTTTGTGGCCTCAACTGGAAGGTATGGAATTCGAAGATATGTGGTTACAGCAGGACGGCGCAACCAGTCATACTGCCCGCGAAACAATTGCTTTGTTATCTGAAAAGTTTCCTGCACGTCTTATTTCACGCAACGGCGATCAGAACTGGCCACCGAGGTCTTGTAATTTAACACCATGCGACTCCTTCCTTTGAGGATATGTGAAATCACGCGCTTATGTCCGCACCCACCAACAATTTTTCAACACAAGGAACAGATTCAACGAGTTACTGGTGAGATTGAGCCGGAATTGTGCAAGAAGGTCATCGAAAATTTCGATCGACGGACAACAGTGTGCCAGCAGAGTCGCGGGGGACATTTGTCTGATATTGTGTTCCACATTTAACCGCAGTAAGTGTACTTTGTATTAACATTAAAACATCTGATATTTTTCAATAAATAAAAGTTTTTACAACATTATTAAATCTTGCGTACTTTATGGGACACCCTTTATAACGGATTTCTACGGACTAGGCTGTTTATCTGTCCCTAGTTTTCATTCTCTTCTATTATAGCACACGTCCTCTTCCAGGCCTCTAAGTTTCATAGCTTCATCTACATCCCCTCGCCAACTTCTTCGTGGCCTTCCTCTTTTCTTCGTCTCATATGGTATCAACTCTAAAATTCTCTTGGGCCACCTGGTTTCGTCCATTCTTTTCGAGTGTCCAAACCGTAATAGTTGATTTTATCTAATATCTTCCACTATGTTCTTCGTCATGTTCATACTCTGTCTAATTGTTTCATTTCTAACTCTTTCCAGTTTCGGTTTTCTACAACTGCGTCTTAAATAATCCATTTCGGCAGCTAAGAGTTTTTTCCGGTTTTCCTTGTCATATCCCAGGTTTCGGTTCCATGTGTGACTAAATTTAGGAAGATGCTTTTATACAGTCTCTTTTTTGTGTTTCTTGTGATTGATTTATCCCATAAAACAGAGTTCAAAGATCCTATTACTTTTTCCCTTTGTTTAATCGTTTTTTTATTTAATCGCTGCTATTTCCTTGTTTATTAAGTGTAACTCCCAAATATTTACACGTGCTAACTCCTTTTATGGTGATATTTCCTTAATCGAGATTATCTTGAGCATCATTACCGACTATTATGTACTCAGACTTATTCATGTTTATCACGAGACCTGGGAGCTGGTATTCTTGTAATTTCCTTATCATGTAACTAAGATCATCCGGATCCTCTGCTACGACAACTTGATCATCAGCGAAATAGAAGTTAAACAGTTTTCCTCTCCCACTTGCAATCCCATTCCTCTAACGTTCGTTGACCATTTTTCCAGGGCTTTGTCTAGATATACTTTAAATAGAGTTGGTGAAAGGCTACATCCCTGTCTTGAATCCTTTTGTGACTTTGAAGAGGTCTGTGTAGTTACTACCGTTTTTTACTCGGCTCGTGTTTTCCTTATACAGGTTCTTTATTGACAAGATCTCTAAAACTGATGAACCAAAGCTTCAATGAGCCGAATCTACATTTTCTCTTAATTTCTCCTGAGAGATTACCTACAGAAAATTGGTGTTCCGTTGTTCCTGACATGCCTCATGTATAGTTTCTTCTACTCGTTTTAATGATGGTAAGAGTCGTCAGTCTAATAATATCTGTCTCCTAATACTACTTGAGTTATAATTCGACCAGTTTGTATAAAAAAAAGATGGTTTGATATGTATATGTATCAAATAGTTGACTTTTTACAAATGACTGTAGAATAAACAAATATTACATTCACCAATACTGTGATCGGTTGTTTTCCACTCATAGGCGAAACGTTCCAGAAACAACCAAACAACAGGAGCATGTAAGTAAGGTGTACCACATCAATTATTTTTATTTTCCCTAAGATTAACATAACTTTTAATTGCTTCAATTTTAGTACAATATAAAAAATTGGTATGGAGAACCATACATGACTTTCATGTTGTAAGATTTATATTTAAAATAATTTACTTGAATTCGGTTCGGTAAGTTCAAAAAAATATCGTCCACCCTTAAACTAATTTCACTATTTATAGATATTTTTTTATTATGGGGTAGTCGTTTAATATAATGTTATTTTCAGTCACTTTATCCATAAAAATTAGGTAGGCTTACTTTATTCTTATAAAGAAACCGAACTAGGCAGATAATCATCCCTCCTCCGAAGCGCTCCGAAGTCACTCATGGACCCTGGGCATCTTGCAGAGAGTTCATTCCCTAAAGACGAAAAGTCTATCTATGAACCGTTCCTCTGTAAACACGTGCACTTACACTGCCCAGCGATCCACAGGAAGCAAATCGATAACAAAAGCGTGCAAATTTAAGAAAATAAACATGAGTGATGCCAGAAATAACGCGAATTGTGTGTGTTTGTGTGTGTGTGTCTTGCCTGCCTTTTTATTGCGGTAATCATAATAATAAAATGGAAACGTAAACATTAGATAATTGAGATATGCTTGCCTGCCAAGAACGATATATTTTCTCTCCTACATGATTTAAATTAAAATGAAAAATATAGAATTTTGTTAAAGTGAAATGAAATGTTTCCATAGAAACTGCTTCTTTGTTGTCAACAACTTACACATACAAAACTTATAAAATTGACTTTCTCCATCATCAAGTACCATGTTCATTTATAGAAAATTACCTCCTTCCCCTTCAACTACCCTTTTCATTTATACATATTTCATCTCCCTTTCTACAGTGGATTATTATGACCTTCTATTAAGGATACTTTATTTATCAAAATTAAGCACTTTACTCTTGTTAAAACGTAAAATGTTGCAGGTAAACTATCCCTTCACCTTAACCGCTCTTCACTAAAATCAAAATACCTCGAGTACTCTATAATTTAGAACTGTATGTAAAATATTATTTGATTCTGTTTGAATTTGCGGAAGTTATCGTTTGACATAGAAAAATTCTACACAGACACTTTTCGAAAAATGACTTTTTTCATGTTTTGAGGGTAGTACAATCAGAATCTGTCATTATCTCGAACACGATTTTTTTCGCCATGACCATACTTCCATTTCCTTATGTAACATGGAAGTAAAAATAGACTCAAAATAGTGTAAAACAATTTTTAAATGTAGGCCTATAGTATTTTTACCGATGCGACACACATCATGTGTAACCTACGTGACTCTAATTACGTGGAGATGATTCAATAATTAGAGGCAATGTTCTATTCTAGAAACGTCTGGCATAGACTAGCTGACTTTCAAATATTTTACGTTCCCCACTTATTCTAATGGCGTCTGGAAGGTTATAGATAACATTATACGCCAGGGGTTACTTTGACTGGGTTTAACCATTATACTGTTTGTGATAAAATTTCGTGATTTTTTATTATTTAGAAACAAGCCGTAGCATTAATTTCGTGTAAGAAATCAAACTAGACGAATAGCTGAGACGGCAGATACTTGTAATATTCTAGAGATGTTAAGCATAGAATAGCTGAATCGTAAATGCTTTATGTTGCTTGATTAATCTAATGACATCCGAGAGTTTGTAGATGCCAAAATCGATCGTCGATGGGTTTATAACTTGTGCAATTCGTGTGTAATATTGCACGAGTTTCTTTTTTTATTTGCAATAATCAGTGAATTATTTTCGAGTTTAGTTATGTTACCAACTATATCTATTTTATCTGACTTGGTGAATGTTATACTTCTTTGTGATAGTATGTTTTAGACGTCTTCGTAAGAAAGGGAACTCTTATCATACGTATGCGTTTGTTTTTAGAGAAGTGTTAATACATAATTTTTAGCACTGACTTCTTGAAAGTGTTATCAAAACCCTACAAATCGAGTCACATTTTTAAGGTCTGGAACTAAGTTAGACAAGAAGTGAAATAACAGTTTCGCTTGTTTAGACGGAGGGCTCAATCCTTTACACGAAGTTGCATACAGCACGTGTAAACCTATATGTCTATTTAAAAAGTAGTAGTTACAGAGACGTTAATAAAGGAACCGCTCTTGCAATCACTGTGACTATAGAGGAAGCTACGATTTCACTACATTAAGCAATTAATACCGGATCCATCGTAGCAATCCTGTCTGGAATGAAACAAAAGGCAGAAAGAAATGAATGCAGGATTGCTGTCAGAGAGTCTGCAAAATACGTTGCATGTCTAAATTTGTGCGTGTGTGTGTGTGTGGAGAAAGCGAGATAGTTGTCAGGGTTTGCGAACATTTCAAAGAGTTTTCGAATTTACTATTTGAACTGAAACGCTTGCCGTTTTTTGTGTAAAACCATCAAGGTTTTAGTGTTCTGATGTCATTGCCGATGCCCTAACTTATTTCTCTACTGTGTCTATATGCAGAAAAATAGACATTGCAAAATAATGCTAAACATTCGTGTGAAATGTATAATAAGCAAACAAGTAAAAAATTATGTCATAATACATCGTCAGGCATTAAAAACGTATTATGCGCGCGCGCGGACACACACACACACACACACACACACACACACAGTATGGCAGTATACTATTTACTCTGAAAGTTCGGGGCCGTACATAAAGGGTATCAAGCTAATACAGGTACAGAAATTTTTACCTATAAAAAAATTGATTAGGCCTACAGCGGACGTATTTGGGTATATCTCGACGTATTTAAGTACCAATATAATGTATGAAATATTAGTCGAGATGCAACTAGCAATCTTACTTCAGACATGTTTCGTACATTAAACTGTATTCTCTTCGCCAGCCTCAGACGGTGAATCAGAATGACTCAAAAGGTTATACAGATCAATTCCCAAAACTTATCTTCAGAAATTGAAAACATATGTTGACTAGTAACTATTAAATTATATCTTAACTATGTATTTTGTCTTGTCTTAGGCAAGAATTTATTTATTTTATTCAAATATGTGTGTTTTTTAAGATTCGTAAAATTATATTAAATCTGAAACCCAGATAGAACTAATTTGTTTCATGATTATCGACTTTTATTTTTGCGCTATTATAATACATTTGCATTACATTTGGTATTCATTTTTAAAATATTTATAACGACACGTGTTTATGGAATATCAGAAATTTTATGTACGAGTACTAATGAAGAAATATTCATTACTGTATCAATGAAGGCAAAAGTCTCTATTGTAGTATAAAAAGTTAACATCTTTTGTATTATACAAAGAGTAGATAAGGAGGAACGTCATGTGGTCATTATATTCCTATGTAATTAGCCAGTACCCAGAGGGGTTTGCCCTAGTTGAACCGTCCTCCTTTATCGTAAGGGTATATTCTTAAAATATACTCGTATATTTGTTCAAATAAGTTATTGTTTTATTTAATTATGTTTTGATTTCGAGTTATTTATTAACTTCAGTGTTCCAAATTCATAAGTACTATAGTTGGTGTAGTTCCAAATTCATAAGTACTATAGTTGGTGTAGTTCCAAATTCATAAGTACTATAGTTGGTGTAGTTCCAAAGTCTACACACACGGATGGTGTTTATAGCGTTCGCTTCACCGTTCGTTCATCCAATTTGTAAAGATTTTCTGTTTTCCTCTTTGTGTATCACGTGTTAGTTGTCTGCTGATTAATGCTTTATCTTCTACTTGCCTCCACGGTCGCCTCGCTGTATCTCATCTTTTAAGTTCTGTAAGTATCCAATTAGTGTCTGTGTTCATGTTGTTTCCGGCATTTCAATTAAGCGGCCACACCATGTAAATCACTTTTCCTCTAATATATCTACGATATCCTTTTCAACCTTCATTGTTCCACTGACAGTAGCGTTGGACGTTCTTTCTAAGGACGTTCACTTCTAGAGCTTGCAATTTTTACACTGATTCTCACCAAGTTCTAAGACTTCAGAAATATACAAAGCAACGTCTACGATTGTGGAATACAGATCGATTTCTTTGTACTATCTCGTACAAATATAGACTACATCGTTAATCTCTTTCTGTTTTCTGATATCATATCAACACATGAATAAACTGCTTTACGAAACACAGTAATCACGTACACCGTAAATATTATACACCGTCTCAAAGTGACCCCTCAAAATGCACAAGAGAAGATCAAGTGTATGTTTATAAAATTCGTAATACAGATCGAATCTCGGCTCGTATCGCTTCAGAAACCCAAAGTATATCTGTGATTTCAATGCTTGCTTTATGACGTGTAGCTTATTACCTTGTTTGACGTCGTATCGTGTTTGACGTGCGCCTATAACACTGCGTTGTAAACGTTAACTAGAGCCCGTTTTGTACGGCGACAGATCTCATTTCTCTGCACAAGTCAAATAATATCTTCACCGTCATATTCATGATTTTAATTAAGCACTGGAACGTTATTTACTAAAGCTCTTTACATTCAAACAAGTCACGGAGATGCTTCTTCAGTTAAAGGTTAAATAACTGAATTCTCAATATTTTACTATCATGTCCTCCAAAAGCGTGACGTATTCATCATACCGTAATTCAATAGTAAGTAAAGTAGGCCTACGTACGAAGTAGGAAGTGTTAGTTTCTATTAAACGTAATCGAATGAGACCCACTCAGACTAATTTATTAATCTGAGCTGTAGCTCGATCCAACCAAAAAGGTGACACTAAATCACCATTCCGTCATTTCACAAAACGAAACGTATGTGCGAGTCGACAGTATGTAATAGTCAAATTTATAAATTTTGCTCCTTATAAATTCATGGTCATATATAACTGGTAAAATTAGTTTATAATTGACATAAATAAAAATATAATATTTTTTTATTAATAAGTCATAAAATTCAACATCAAATATTTTAACGTTGCAGAAATCAGACCCTATAGGGGATCCACAAATATTAGATAAATGATAAAAGGTAAAATAATTTAATGAATAATAATGAAAAAAATGGTAATTATTGTTGATCCGGACTATGCTCAAATTGCGGTGAAATATTTCTTTTCCTATTCTTCTATACTATATAAGCACGAAAAAAATTATTTTAAACGGGGGTCGAACCTATTTACGGAGAAAAAAAATTAAATAATTACTCACATTAGAATGCATGCAAATAGCTGGTGAACGCCATTTTCAGACTGAATGTGTGACGGCACGTGACGTCATCCAGCTTGTACATCAGCTGTCGCTGCAAATTGGCCTTTGGGATGTATATAATAACCTGCCGGTTAGGTTCGGATAGGCGGCCTATCTAGTAATTCTTGCAAAAATTAAGGCGAACCATTTTCCAAACATTTACAAGCGAGTTGGATGAAAAGCGAGTTGAGCCGATGCTTGCCGGTTAGGTTCGGATAGGCGGCCCGAAGGGCCGCGGGATATAGTTCATTGTTCCAGATAATAAAAATTAAGGCGAACCGCAAAAATTGGACTGTATGAAAAGCGAGTTGAGTCAATTGCTGAAATACGGGTACCCAAATGCCAAACGCCAAAAATTTCCAGAGGCTGATGTAATGCTGACTTACCATTGGTACTTGAGAAAAAATCAACGGCTGGGTTTAAAATTTTGTAATCTCGCCTTTGTAATTGGTTAAGACAAAACAGCGGTTTCACCGTTGAGAATAAACGCGCGAATTTCACCATAAGTTGCATATTGCATAGTGTGTACTGTCGCCGCGTTAGGTAGTCTGGTTTGTGTTTGTGTTTGTGTAATTGTGCGGTGTTATTAATTATGGTTTAATTATTTCTGTTGTTTAGGGTTATTTACTATTAATAACGTTTGTAATATTGAGCCGATTACTTTAGAAATTTATGAAGTACAGCGCTGGGTACTCCGCGTGGTTAATATTTACCTGTGCTCCACCATACAATCTTGAAGTGAATTACGAAGCTTCAAATGTACATGATTCTTACATGTTCAAAATTGCGTTGAGCCCAAACGCGGTTTAAAGCTTTGCGTTGAGCCCACCGCGAGTTTATTATTAGTAACCTCGGAGGCGCCGAAGGCGCCGTAGACTAAAGCATGTGCGGTGAGCCGGCTACCCAAAATCACTCTCAGCGGTGGATACTGTAGGAAACTGATGAGTCGGCCACCCACGAGTCTGAAATGTAATGCTTTGCGTTGTAGGCAATTGAATTACGTTAAGGCAAAATGTAGTGGTGATCCCACTAACTACTCAGTTAATATGGCGTATGGTGTAGCACAGGTAAATATTTACCCTCCGCGTAATGTGATTTTCAGTCCTTTGGTTTGTGTAATTGTGTAACATTTTAATACACAATGGCCTGCTACATTAAGGTAAGATTTTCATCTTTTCATAATTGGATGGATTACGTGTGTGTGTGTGTGTGTGTGTGTGTGTGTGAAATATTCAAATTGCCGTGAAATATTTCTTTTTCTATTCTTCTATACTATATAAACACGAGAAAAATAATTTTAAACGGTGGTCGAACCTATTTACGAAGACAAAAAATTAAATAATTTCTCCCATAAGGCGCCAAAAAACGCTACGTTATTTGCCGCGTAAACTTAGGAAGTACAGCGCTGAGTACTCTCCGCAATGACGTCATAACTCGTCATTCGCTGTGTAACTGTGCGCCGTTTCTTAGATAACATGGCGGTCATTCACTTTACATGCACGCTTATGGGAGTAATTATTTAATTTTTTTCTCCGTAAATAGGTTCGACCCCCGTTTAAAATAATTTTTTTCGTGCTTATATAGTATAGAAGAATAGGAAAAGAAATATTTCACCGCAATTTGAGCATAGTCCGGATCAACAATAATTACCAAAAAAATATATAAAATGGAATTAAGAAAGAAAAAAGGAGACTTGTAAACAAGAATAATAAATAAGTGAATAGACTAGACTGACAAACAAATGACTATGACCCAACCCCAGAGATTGGCCAGATAAAGACAATAATATGAGAAAAGACAAATTAATGATAAAAGCCACAGATGAGTAAAGCAAATCTAATAACTAACAATGAATAAAACAATACTAAAGAAAGTACACTAACCATAAGAAATAAGTAAGACAATTATTAGTAGATAAGGTATTTTATTAGGAACCTTATCATGATAAGAAAGTAAGACATAAAATGTTGAAAGAATAATTATAAATGTGTGTTTAAAATATCATAGAAACCAAGAGTGAGAGATAGGTAGGGAGTGATAACCATAAATAGGGAAGTGATGAGCAGATATTAAGAGAAACAACTCATAATTTTAAGGACAAGGAATGGTGAACAATTGTAACGATAAACCAAACCCTTAAAATGAAAGGGATAAAACCCCTATATTAAACCCAGAAATACAATACAGTATTTAATATAAACTAATGTATTGTAATCTATAAGAAATAACTATGAACAATATTTAATAGTAAAAGTGATGTGATAAGTGAAGGATAATAATAACTAATCAAACAGGCAGGACTGTGTAGATTAATGATTTCAGTCAGTGCAAATATAAGTGTACACAACCAAAAAGATTAAAAAACAATGTTGGGATAACAATAATAATAATTCCCAATTATGCTTGTCAATGAGTAGGGGGATTACCAATTTTGGTATTAGTTACAAAAGATCCCTATGTCTTTGTAACAGTTAATCTTGATGCAAAGAGACATCAATAACAATAAGATACATTACTTATTCAGTCAGGAAGAATTAAATTAAATTGTGTTGAAGAAACTAAACTGAGGAAAATGAGATTAATGTATGTTAAACAGTTTTGTTAGTTTAAAGAAAATTAGTTTATTTGTTTAGTGTTCATTGGAGTATCAACCAAGAAGGCATGACATTAAGTTAATAGGTTTGTATTTTTTATTTATGTAATAATATTATAAAGAGATGAGGAGTATGTTAATTTCAAGTAATAGCATTCAATAGAACAATTGTAATTAATAAGAAGGAATATGGCTCAACAATAGAGAGACCATAAAATTATTTCTATATTATGTTTTGTTAGTAGATTTAAGTGTTAAAAAGGTGTGTGAAAAATGGGAGTAGGAATAAGCTAGCAATGATATAAACTTAACAAGCAACAGATTAATCATTATTATATAAATAGAAAAGAAAAAAATATCAGATAAAAAATAATTTTGTAAAAGTATAATAACACTAATAGATGGTAAAACAGTTTCAAAGTAATTCAAAAGCCAATAATTATGAAACGAAAATAAGCAGAACATATGTATTTAATAAATAATGTTTAAATAGAGCAAAATAAGAATTTACTTATATACCTAGGATACTTTATCTTTATAAATTATATATATATATAATTTACTTATATACCTTGTATACCTGCGCGTTCGGGCAAGGGTGTGTGGCCCGGGCGCTCGTGAGTGCGCGTGCGAGAGCAAGGGTCTGCTAATCCCTTAGGTGCCACGCGAAAGCGAATGGCGTATAATTGTCTTCAACCATAGTTTTGAAAAGAAAGTCATTTTGTTTAATTATGTACAAAGTTAGTAATACTAAAGAACTTTAAACATTACAGATATTTAAAAATATTTTATTTAAGAATAAATACTTTTTTTTTATAAAATAAATACTTTATACTTTAAATACATATGTTTATTTTAAAATAATTTATTACGGCTATATATTTATTTAAAAAAGTATATTATTAAATATAATTACTACTGCAAGTAGTTGTATCATATTTTTATCGTTTCAATTTACGTGACATACATTTCACTTCAGTATCATCAGAGGTTTGTAAACGAATTAACAAAAAATCGAATTAATTCGATTTTAATATAGGAAATACCGAATAACCTAATATGTTTCGATTTAAATGTAATTAATGAATAATCTATTTAATTCGATTTAATTATCAATTCTTATAATGTTTATTTGTTTAAACAGCTGTTTTGACAGTTATATTTCAAATATATAATGTTTATATTTTAATAAATTTGTCATTTTAAATAGGTCATCTTGTTTTGTTTTATTTGAGTTTGTTCTTTAATTAATAAATTATCGTTATTGTGGTTTGTAAATATTAGGATTTTTCCAAATATTCATTTCATAACCTTTTGTATGTTTTTAATTTGTTTCAAATTTTGAACTAAATAGTTAATCAAATGTAATTAAATATTTAATAAATGATATGGAAACAATTAGGTAACTTAACGTAAAGCGAAACTACAGGTTGTTTTCATTTTTGATGTTAGGTAACAATGGTTTCTGGTTTTTACCTTAATGCAATTAATGACGTTTAATGTGTATGCACAGTTCTTTGTAAGTAACATTAAAAACAAAGAACATAACCTTTTTTTAACAAAAACAACAACAGAATATGTAAAGAAAAAAATACATTTATTTCAGCCAGTTTAATACAAATTCAGTCCCTAACGAATTTTATTTACTTTAAATACACATTTTAATAACAGGAAACAATCGTTACAGTTAAAAGGTCAAGTACACATTTTCTTCCAGGTCAAATTAATATTCACTTAATTTAAATAATAAATTACACAAGATTCTGGTTCATTGAACTGTGGTAACTTCAAATGTGGCCAGATGTTACTTAATTAGAGCAAAATCATGAGTTAGCGTGATGCTACAGAGAGTTCTGTACACGGTGTCAAGATAAGTGTATAAACTCCCTTGTTCAAGCAAGTAAAATATCTTACACAATTGACCTGAAGACTAGTAAATATAAAAACCAGAAATACGCAATTCTCAAGAACCCGCACGTAGAAGGAAGTCTCTAGTTCTTTGTAGTACCAGGAAACGTAACACAAACATAATAAAATTTAGACGTGAGAGAATACGTGAAGCACTGAATAAATTGAAAGACGATATATTATCCATGCTAATAAGTCGAGCTTAAAATGACTGACAAATAACAAATTTAATATTGTCTCAGTGTCAGACGTTTACTAAGCTATCTTCGGATATTAAGAGAGAAAACATTACCATACATTGAACCTACTTCCTATCAGGGCTGAAAACTAAGGCTTAACAGAACACAAGATACAGTCAAGCAGACGGACAAGATCATACGTTAACATAACGTAACACACCTCACGTTCATAGTACCATATTTAAAACTTTTCTGTAGATTTGCCTCCTTTTATTATACTAAATACCTTACAAAAGTCAGGTTAGGTTGCATATGTAAACCGTCGGCTTATTAGGAAGGTATTGTGGTAATACTACATATTGTAAAAAGCAAAACGGTGAATGTTAGATGCCATTTTACGTCAATTGTGCCCAAGTATAGCGAGTTTGATACAATTTTAATTAACAAAGAGCATATAAAAATATAACTACACCAGAAATAAATTTAACCGAGAATTAAGACCGATAAATAAAACAAAATAAAATAAACAAAAAAAATCTTAATGCAACGCAGACATTAGTGTTAGACAGTATTTCGTTCTTTCCGCCACAGCTGACTACATGGTTACTGTGACAACAGAGGTCTTTGATTTTTTGATTCCTTAAGGAATAAGTAATGTACAGAGCTGTGTATATATAAGACACAAATAATTCATATTACTGTAATGCTAACAAACAATAGTAAAATAGGCATAACTAGGCCTTTATTTAGACGCTAAACTGACCCGGGAAACATAAAATAAAACAGGAATTACGACTTGATTTAAGATTTAAAGAAATTATCTGGCTGTTAGGCAGAATATCTAATCTGTCTTTAGACAACAATCTTATCTTATGTCCTTAAAGCAAAACTGCGCCACTAAATCTAACATAGCAATCATACAGCGATGTCAATCAAAGATCCTACAGGCTATCGCGGATGCCACGTGGTATGTGTCCAACCACACTTTGGTCACAGACTTCCATTCGTGAAGTCATTCATGAACGTATCACTAGACACCTTACAAGAATTTACGACCATCGAATCATTCGACTTCTACATTCTGTTATTGACAGAAGATTAAGAAGACTACTACTGGCCATGTAAGGATCACGAAGTGACGTCGCTGGTTGAAATACCTCTTGATGCCATCTAGTTTTACATCTCTTATGTTGCACACTAATCAGTAGATTAATTTAAATAAAGAATTCTTCTGTTTACTAATAAATAAACAAAACTGTAATATTAGACAACTTTTTTGCTATTGTTAACGAATATTTTTCTTCTTATAGTAATATCGACTTTCAAATAATAACGTCTTTCCCGTAGTTTGAGTTACAGTTAACTGTTTAAATAATTACAACTTTTTACAATTTTAAAATCATAAACTACGAACCTACTATTATTCAAAACAGAATTTTTTAACGTCGTCAGTATGCTTCATGTAGAACATGCAACAACAGAATATTACATCGTTCAGTTTAAAGTTTTCGTTATACGAACTATGGGATAAAAAGTAGGTGGATTTTATGAAAACCAGTTTTTACCGTTTAGAAAAAATGTTTTACGCTAGCCCTTTTTGGAATGTAAACTTCACTCTGCATGTAACAGGTGACTCATGCGAAAGTTGATGTACGTACATATGTGAACAGATGTTAACCTACATATGGTAGTTACGTGTTCGTGCAGAATGTATGTGAAGTAGTAGAACAGCGAACAACGGCGGAGAATTGTTAAATATTAATTTAGAGTTCAAGTGGCAAAGTCACAATAGACCTGCACAAAATAAATAGTTTTTACCTTAATCATTACTTTCCACCGCAACACTATATAACTTTCAAAAGCAGTTTCCTTGCTTTAGTTATTTAAACATTTAAAATGTCTGTTTTAGTTTACATAATCCTCACGTTCCAAGTGAAACTTTATTTGTTCGCTAGCATTATAACTTGAAAAATTTTATTTTTTCATGATTCAAATGTAAATGAAGAATTCATTGGAAAAAATTAATTCCTAAGATTAAAAAAAGCAATGTTGCATAATAAAATACATTTTATCTAATCGATTTACACAGTTTTGTTAACATTAGTTTCTACATCATTGGCCTCTTGTTTAGTATGACTTATTGCATTCACAGAAGTATTCTCTGAAAAGCAATAGTTTTGTCACTGCTCAAATAATTATAAATTACTGATCATACATTATCATCATCATCATCTTCAAGGATTAAACCAAGGATGGTTTCTTCCGGTCTCAAACAGGCAAAAATTAGAGCTGGTCACTCCAGCGCTTCCTCGGGCGTCCCACACCTCTCCGTCCCCTCGGCTGATACTTCCATAGTTGTTTGGGGATGCGGCAGTCATCCATTCGGCAAAGATGTTCCCACCAATTCAGCCTATACTGAGCAATCCTTTTGAGAATACTCATAATATTCAGTTCCTGCCGTATATCTGTGTTTCTTCTATGATCATGGAGAGTATACCCTGCCACGTGCCTGACAAATATCATTTCAGCCGTTTGGATGCAATTGGCCTGGCCTTTCGTTAAAGTCCAATTCTCAGACCCATAAAGAAGTTGGGAAAAGGCCGTTACCTTTTAGAATTTTAGGCTTGTTCCTTTACTTACTGACTTAAGAGTTCGCCTAATGGTCTCGCAAATAATGTTAAACTTATGCAATTTATTCGCAACATAGTTGCTTGTATTATAAGACACACTGTAGCCCAGGTATTTAAAATTGCTAACTTATTCCAGGACAGTACCATCTATAGCAATTTTGTCCGTACGGGATCAGTTCCACGATAAGCCATCACCTTGGTCTCCAGTATGGATATTTGCTATCCACCGTCTTTGCAGATTCGATTCAACAAATGTATACCCATATGCAATCTGCTTTCCGAGTCCGACAGAGTAGCCTTATTGTCCACAAAAAACAAAGTGTCAATTTTTGAGTGACCAATTATAAAATGCTGTGGAAGACACATCTGACAGTTTTTTTTTGACATCGTCAATATATAAATTAAAAAGAGAAGGTGATAATGGTCACATTGTCGTACTCCGCAATTGATCACGGCAACTCTAGGATCTGTTCTCGGTTTTCCTGCTTCAATTAAGATTTTATTTCTCCACATAAAGACTCTATATAACTCTAATTAGATGTTGTGGGATCCCTTTCCTTGGCGTTATTGCCCATAGATTATACATTGTCAAAATAAATTTGGTTTGGAGGACGGTAACAAGTTGCAAGGTGTATTGCAAGATGGTAATATCGATACTATTTACTCATATAAGGGCTTGATAAGTAGATAATAAATTGTAACTTAATTGTACTATTAAACAACCACGTCGAAGGTCTGTTTAAAATCTTTAAAAAGGCGGTTATCATTTTTGTTTTAGATTACTTCCTTTAAATTATTATTTACAATGTAATAAAAGCACATGTGAATTTGGAGACATGTTTAAATGTTTAAATAGGCAAACCTCAGTTAAATTACATATTAGAAAAAAGAAGAAAACTATCAAATTGAAAGACGTCTCATATGCATTAGAAAAGATTTAATGAATTATTCTTTTAAAATGCGAAGTTTTGAGTTATGTATAAAGGATAAATTGGGAATTTTGTGATCATGAAAGGGTTACGAAAAGTCTCCATTTTTAAACAACCATATCTAAGCACTTTTAACAAAAAAATTTTTTTACACCGATTTGATTTATATTTTACAAAATTTACAGACAACTTGCAGCAACTAATATTTGGTTGAACTTCTAAAAATTAAAGAAAAGATGGAGAAGTCGGATTAACTAGGCGGTGGGTAATCACGCCTTAAAACAATAGCAGTCGGATACGGCGTTTTTGGGCTTAAACAGCAACAAGACAGACTAAGAAAGGGCTATAAGAACCATCACTTAGTCCGTAGAGCGTTTAAGAACATGTTTTTGTTTTAGATTTGTATACATCAAATCCGTTTGATGTGTTACGGCGTTTTTGGGCTTAAACAGCAACAAGACAGACTAAGAAAGGGCTATAAGAACCATCACTTAGTCCGTAGAGCGTTTAAGAACATGTTTTTGTTTTAGATTTGTATACATCAAATCCGTTTGCAACCTATTCAAACGAGAAGAGAGTTGAACTCTTTAACTGCACCTCTAATAGAAAAGTTATGATGTAAAGCAGCACTAATTTAGGTTTGTTATTATTGTTACTCTTATTTGCAAAATTATTACTACAAAATATTGGTTGCAGCAGTGTGCACACTTATGTGCACATTTGTGTAACACTTATGGTATTTATGGAAAAATTATTGGTACTAATCTAAACTGACGTTGACAACAGTACCCTAGAGCAAGTCAGCCACTTCTATTATCTAGGCTGTGAAATAACCTATGGGCATAAGGGCAGTGAGTAAAAAGTAAATATTCTTCGTATTGTTTAAATTAGCAGCCATCCTTACTATTTCTTTTATGAATTTGCTAACTGCTATAATTTTTTAGCGAAGATGTCAGTACTGACGAAAAGCTTAGTCGAACAATAAAAAATTAGCAGTTATAGCAGTTAGCAAATTCATAAAAGAAATAAAAAGTAAATACATGTAGCCATATTTGCAGAACTGTAAGGATATTTTTGATGACTAAAGTATGGAATCTATGTATTAATTTCTACAAGAAACCTGCAGTGTCTTTACTAGTATACATAAAAGTGTGGGTAACAACGAAGGCGAGTGAGAGTCGAATGCAGTAAATGAAATGAAATTTATGCAAAAGTTAGAAGGATACCGTCATCGTCAGGAAAAAATTAAGAAACTAAAATATAAATAAAATTTGAAAATATTGAGCCTTCATATTAGTTGCCATTCGAAGCAAATTGATATAAACAGAATGGAAGGGAAAGATCGGCAGTAAGTTGAAATGACGGATAGCGTAACATTCTCCAAATCTACTGCAGATAGTGGTGGTGAAATTAAACACTTTAAGGTTTATATATTGGAAAGATAAGGATAAAAAGGTAAGGGCCCGGCCAGGGTTAAAGGTGGCAAATTGTCAACGGTTCGCGAGGCGGAAGAGGAAGGTTTCTCAAGACCACTACGAGAGGAAGAACCAATGAGGTGGGTCTCCGAATAAAACCACAGCAGGACCGGATGCTAAAAGATGGCACTCTGTCTCTGATCGTACTGTATACGACAATGCTAACGTTTTACTGTAAAAGAGAGACCTCCGGACTTCGCGATTTCGTCTTCAGATATCCTGGTCAGCTTTCATGTGGTCTCGTTTTTCACTAACATACCGGTCTTAGAAGAACTCCAGGTAATACAAGCTACTTTCAAACCGCTTCAGCATATTGTGGAACTAACAAAGCACTGTCTGACCTCTACCTACTTTATACACAACAACCACTTCTACAGGCAAATAGAAGGAGCACCAATGGGCTGACCTACATTGCCGGTCATCGCAAACCTCTTTATAGACAACCTCGATAATAAAGCAATTACAGCACAGACAAAATCTTTCTTTATGGATTAGATACATCGGCGACTGCTTCGTAATCTGCTCACACGTAAAGGATACATTAACGGAGTTCTTGTTCTTGGCACATGTAAACAGCATTCTCTCAAATATTCGCTTGACAACATAAATGAACACAGACAATAGCATTCTATTCCTTAAGGTTTTCATAAAGAAGAAAGACGACCCTTCAGGTTTACTATGTACAGGAAACACACATACACAAACTGACACCTACAGACAACACAGAGAGGGAATTGACAGTCCGGAAAGGGAAGGCACATGAATATACTGAATTGGCGACAGCTTGGAAATTCCTAACTGCCAGATCTTAGAATATCGCACAACAATGAGCCACGACATTTACACGCACTACAACCCCAAGGAAACTGAGATATATTATGCGTTTCGTAGCTAAATAAAGATCAGTCGCCTTGAAAATGTTCCGGGATTACGAAACGAAACGTCAGCAGTATGAAAGTTTCATACACGAATATACCCAAAAACCTGCTACAAAAGATATTCATTTGAATGCCTTCGCACGAGGATTTGTGTTCAATATTACTGCTGCACAATATATTTTTTTGTTAGTATCAAGAAGTGTGATTTTAATGGCATGAAATAAAAAATGTGAAACATTCGTTGATTTACTAAACAACTCAACATATTAAAATAAAAATATAGGCCTACATTTAAAATATTCCCTTTTTTAAAAAGCTTAAAACATACTATACACATTATACACTACATAAGAAACGTATACAAACAACGAACATAAATTAAATAAATGAAAACGATTAAGAACATATTTCGGTTGCGTGAGTGTCTGACAAAAATACTGTATTTGAATCATTACTTTTATGTTTGAAAATCATATATAAAAGTACTATTTATATTTATTACAAGAAACAGAAAATTTTTTACTCATAATAGTTCAATAAAAGTAATATTTACTTCGGTTTAAGAAATAGATGTGCATTCATTTTAATAAAATATAAAAGTTATTACCAACAAATATTAAAATTATTCATATATTCTAATTATACAAATTTCTATATTTACACTATGTACAATTATGTATTTACTTTTCCTTTATTTATAGCTAATTTTAGATTCATTATGGCCTTTTCTCATACAAAATAATTTACCTTTCTTTTACTGCTGTGTTACCGTTGCAAAACTATTGTTGTGCGCGAGCGCCCGTGGGTGTGTGCTTGCCTCCTAGATGATGATGATGATGGCGATTATTCTGTCGTTCCCACCTAGATCGTTCTGTGTGTTGATCACTGCGTGATGATGATGATGGTTCTGGTTCTCCCACGTTGATAATTGCGTGTGTTGTTTTACTGTCTGCTGTTGATGACAAAGATTCTACGCCGAGAATCAAATGGATATAGTCACCCCGTAGTTGTTATTAGCGTCTGTCCATTTGTTCGAAATTGTCCGAGGTATGTATAGTCTGATGGTCAGATTTCGATGGATGCCTTCTCAGACTGCATGAATTTTATTCCGGCCTGCATAGCGTCGCTTTTACACAAAACACTTTTTCGTGTATTTTTCCACTAATAACAGCGTTGATGTGCACCCCAGTAGTAGTACAAGATTCGTCAGTGTTAATTAGTTGCATAAATGGAAATCATGTGTCTATCACATATTAGTTACTGGAGTAATTAATTTAAGTTTACATAGTTTAGTCTTAACCGGAGTTCACTCACGCAAAGAAAATACATATGTACACAGAGACATGGTTTCATGCAGCACAAATCAGGTCGAGGCAGGCAGAACATACATAACCAAACTATACGTCACACACACACACACACACATACACACACACACACACACATCTTGTAACGCTTCCTTTGCATTCGACAGATGTACTAACAAACAGTTGTGTTCCTGTTTCACACTATTTATAACTGTGTAGGCCTATATCTCTGAATTATTTATATGTACAAAATATTTTACCCTGCGAGTATAAGCAAATGTGTATCATTGAAATATATATGTCTCATCTCTCCTATTCGTTTTTCTCTTTTTGCTTTTTCCTTTCATTTCCTAATTAAATTTTGGTTGGAAGATAAGAAGGTAAGAATAGGTAACGGTTTTGGGTCTAAGATTCCAAGACGTTTAATCATAAACTTTGCTGACATATGACTTTTCATGACAAAATTATTGTAACTGTTCTTCATGATAGAAGATTACTCTTTTTTTTTTGTGCGAGCCTTTAATTTCATCAAAGCAGGTGGCTAGTATTTAACTTCAGATACTAACAGGTTCTTTTTATGTATTTTTTACAATTATCAGGAAGCTTTTATGTCGTTGGCAATGATAGATATACATTTATTTTGATTTTATTAAACTAGATAATTGGTACCGGTTACTTTGGTTCGCTGTGCCCTATAATTATTATCAAACAAATCCCAAAATTTTCTTTTGCTTAAAGAAACCTGCAATGCTGCTGCATTATACTAATGATCTCTGCAGGTTTTATTACGTCTGAGTTTAGAAAATATATCTCTTTGCATAAAGTTCTCCCTTGGTGCAGTTGCATAATAGGAGCATTTATTTTTAAATCCAATACCAAACTGCTAATATAATACTCCCAATGAACAGGCGCTGTAGGGTCATAATTTATTTGAAAGCAGTCAGTGTAACCTCTACACGATTGGGAAAGAAAGAGACCCAGACCCAACATAACGTACGGTAATAATTCAACTGGACTGCACAGTCAGACTTTTGAAATCGCTTCGCTGTATAGTAATTTTGTCTTTGAATTACACCAAAGATATAAGAATAATAATACTGTAGGTACGCATTGCGGTGATGGACTTTTGTAATTAATTCACTTGCTTGATGAACACGAAACGTGGCGCTGTCTTTGAAAATTAATTTGTACAATTGTGATTTCGATATTTCCATGGTTTTCCACATTTTTTGCGGTATGCTTAACTTTATGTTCACCATTACACAGAAAAGCATTTGGTGTCGTTTTTAACGATCCTGTCCTGAAGTTTGTTTCCAAAACGGACAACTTTGTACTATTAAACAGGTTTATCAAATTGAGTAGCACCAAGCCGTCGACCTAATGCTTGAGGGAAGGTTGATTATTTAAGCTTTTTGTCTAATCAGATAGGCAAATCGACTGCTGTTCATCAGCCTCTCTATTTCTTCAACCTTCAATTTGTGTGTGTGTGTGTGTGTGTGTGTGTGTGTGTGCGCGCTGCATCTGTTTTAACATCTGCTTTATTTATTGTGCTCGTGAGACAACAGAGAACGATGGTGTGGGTTTCCTATAATACACTCACAAGACTACCTCTTAGCTTTGTGTACATACACATTTCATAACGCTACATTCCTCTTAAATATGCAAACGTTGAATTATTCACATCCGAACAATTCTGTCAGTGGTTTGAGTCAGTCAGTAGTACAGGTTAGGCTATACTGCGGAATCCAACAACGTCTGGAATGAATATTGCGCAGTCGTTTCTATGTTCCCATTTTTATCCGACGTTTTCTGACTCTCTCTTCTCAATGCCAAGGTAACATCAGTTGTCAGGAATTTTACTCTCACACGCCCGGCGCTTGCGTTACTTGACGTTGTATTGAACGGTGTTTTTGAATATACTTTTCTGTATTACTTTCTGACTTTCCTAGCAGGAGTAAATTTTTGCCCTCGCAAAATTTTGTAAAAATGTGTACACGTTTTCTTCTTCTACTAACAGGGTAAATAAAACGTCTAGTAATGATTCGGTTCAGTAATCCTACGAGTCTGTTCATGAACTATAGTACGTTTTTTTAAAAATGTATGTTTTTATAAAAAAAAACTACCTATAAATAAATTGGGTGGGTAGTTTCAAGGATCAGGGCTTGGAAGGAAATGAGGAAAAGAATTCTCTGCTGCTTGGCTGAAAGACCTGAAACTACTGACAGTAGTTCTCTAGCCATTGTACAAAACATTTCACCTCTGGATTATTCAGGCTTGGAATTATGCACTGATAATAAAAGAATATTGTCAACTTACTGCTGACAACTCTGACGTAAATAGAGGTCGACTGTGAACAGATTACGTTTATATTTTATAAAGTAAAAATCGGATTATTACACATTTTTATGTGCAGAAAAAAATTGTTTTACTGTTTTTCTTCTTGTTTCCTTTCACTTTTAAGTCGTCCTTCTCAAGGATAAGACCGTTTGGTCCTTGCGACACATTGATCGACTTGTCTTACTTTCGGCCTACAAATACTTTTTGTTGTTTCTGGGTCTATAAAGTGGATTTGTATTTTAAGGGATTCGCCATTCACTCTCAATACAACGTCCCTCCGCTGTTTCCGAAAGTTTCGATCTATTTATTTAAATTATAAATTCCAAGACCTTCCCGGACTATCTCAGTCCTTATCTCGAACAAGATTTTTTTCGCCATCACCATCCTTCCATTTCTTTATGGAACATGGAAGTAAAAACAGTACTACGTAGCTCATCGCTCGTCAATAGAAGTGATTTACTGGAAGATGTAATTCATTAAATATAAAACAACAAAATAAATCAATGTCAACACGCCTCTACACTTAAATACGCACATCCACACGTATAAATAGGTTCCCTCACATCCAGTCTGGTTAGTAGAGACATACGTACTAACATATACCATGTGTTTACGTCTGACCAGTCGCTACTATCAGGCTATCATCGCTATGGCGATGAGGTTGAACATAACAAAGGTCTATCTATACTCGATAAAAATAGATAGAAATAGTAAATCAGTCATATACGTACAATTGTTTAATAGGATGCGTTATAATATTCGTATTATGATTACCAGTGATAAACATCTACTTCAGCCATTGGAATGTAAAATATTAATGGAGATCAAGATCCTCCTATAAGTAAACACTGTGGCAAGTGGGAAATCCGGACGAATGATAAAATAAAATAATTTGTTGGAGAAATTAAAATACACTGAGACGCATATAATCACTGTGTATTGCCTAGGTTGAATATACAGTTAGAAGGTACGATAGGAGAATAGTTTTAAAGACAATGTTTAGATGAAAACGGATGAATGGAAGATCAAGAAAAGAGACAAAAATGTGACACTGAAGACGGTGAAACGAAAAGAGGAGTACGAAACTAAACGCAAACTTTCGAAAGTAATTATCAGAATGGAACGATATTATTTACAGGGAAAAGAATAAATGTTGTTAAATTGTGATCCCAGGCTGTTTGGTCGTAGTCCAGAGCCAAAACCTCTAGCAAACGCTTCGGCCGTGACATTGACGGCCATCATCAGTGCAAATTATGAACTTACGCTAACGTATGGTGACACACGTTAGTGACCACAGTACTGTGGTAATAAATATTCCCTTTGTAAGAGTATCTCCCTGTGTTAATAAAAAGTTTATAAACGCCATTGATAATGGTGTGTGTGTGTGTGTGTGTGTGTGTGTGTGTTGCACCAATTAAAGAAAAAACATCTGGAACTATTGAAGATTATGCAAACCGATTTCTAGAAAATAGCTGCAGACAGATCAACAGTGCAGAATACAAGTAATGGCAAAAACAAAGTAAATCATGGAAGCAACACGCACAATAGTAAACAATGGTAAAGATAAAGGTCTAGTGTTGCTCGGACATTTGTAAGCGATACGGAATAAATCTGCAATGGAATCCTGAAGGAAGGAGAAAGCAGGGAAGTTAAAGAATGAGTTGGTAAAGTTATATAAATGAAGAGATGAGGCTTAAAGGACTAGAAGAGAGTATGTAGAAAGACAAAGGCAGGTGACGATAGAACGTTGTAAATTGATTTCTTGTAGTAAACGCTATTTCAAAAATGAAAATAGAAACCAATATGCATGTTTCTTGTATATCACTTTGGCTTGTTCCATTTGAATACTTCATTCATGTGTAAGTCTCTTGGCAATACGTTTTCCAACTTTTACATTTTGTACTGCATAACACGCAGCACAAGAAACAAATAAAAAGAAAACAGTACGTGTTAATGTATGTAACTTTATTATTTACAGTTATCGTATTGAAGACGGTTTCCTTATTTTTACTGATAAAACTTTTGTAAACAGAAATATACCCAAACATCTTTGCGACATCGTCTCCTCATAACGTTTGTAACTGTTCAATATTCAACTTTACATTAAATCCCCAACATCACGTTCTTACAATCTGAATGCTTCTGTAACAGAAAACTTCCATTTATCGGAATTGGTTTACTGTAGCGTTTGTAGTGTCTTACAACCAAGAGTACCGACAAATATTTATGTTTTTGCGCTGTCCATTTTGTAATCTTTTAACTATATGACAGGCTAATACATGTGATAAGAAAACTTTTTTTAGCTCTTTTTTAAGAAATATGGGTTAGCACTATTAACTTTCATAGGAATTTAATATTACTTTTCCCAAAGTTATTCAGAGTAATTACCTTGATAACTTTTCACCTTTTTCTCTTCTCCTTCATTTTCTTCTTATTTTTCTTTTCCTTTGTTTTTTCTTTTCCTACGTAGCAACTTATATATTAGCTCACAAGTCATTATGAACAATTATAGTGACCCAGTGAGTTAAATATTTAGTTAAAGATTTTGTGTACCAGTACGACGAAGACGTAGGCTACAAAACAAACTCAATAAATACCAGTATATAAATAGAACATAAACAGAATCCTAAATAACAAAGTTAGGAAGAAACAAAATAAAAACTCTACAATATTATGCCTACGCCTACGTTATTTTATGGTAGTGATATTAGGGCTGCCATAAAAAAGTGCAACAAAAGGAGTGGGGTTGCAGATGGAATGGAATGGAATAATGTAATTACTGAATGGAATGGAAAGAATGGAATAGCGCATAAAAGTTGATAACATTCGAAGTAAACACACTATCAATAAGATTATCTTATAACATTATTCATTATTAATAGTAATAATACCTTTTTCATTATTAATTAATGAAAAAGGTATTTCCTTACTGACAAATATGTGTTATCTACTTCACGTAAAAGGCATATTTTATAAGTACCTAATTTACAGAATAAAATATAATTGACTACTTTGCGTTAGTATGTAACCTACGTTACCTAATAACGTAACGAGACATAAATACATTTGTTGTTTTCAAGGGTAACGTAAAGAAAGGTGAAGAACCCATGAAGAAATTATTCAAGGAAACGGATTACCAAATGAAGAATGGGGAGCCCTGAGAACAGACCGGCAGACTAAAGTCTGAAAATTCTGAAGGCGGGATAGGCTTTTGCCTAATCCCTGAAGTAAGTAGAATATGAAGAAGAAGAAGAAGAAGAAAGTAAATAAAATACATTATTAATAACATCGAGAGCATAACCAAGCAGATGTTCACATATTACTGTCCTTCGAGTTGTCGACACGATCTGTTTATTCACGGAAGGGTTCTCACTGCCATTTACAGTATTTTCTCAAAAATAATAGACCCTTTTTTGCTAGATTTTCCTAGAAGTTTTAAATGTGTTGTACTCGACTCGAATCGTAAAATAAATTTTATATAGACAGAATAAAAAATCAGAAAAAACTGTAACTGTGTAATGGTTACCGTCCTTGTATATTAAAATAAATTGCATTACAGCAAAACTATAGTATCGTTCTGGTGTTCAGACCAATAATACAACTCTAAAACCAGGACAAGTTTTTTGTTTTGTAATTCCCTTTAAAGTTTCTGTATATGCGGTTCAACATCTTTCTATGATTTTTGTTTAATCATATTACAGAGCCGATAAGCAATCTTTCAGCTACACTTGATGTGTTTGCCAGTAAACATGCATTTGGCCTAGGCAGCGTGTTACGTGGTTACACAAAGCAATAGGATTAGCAAGAACGGCCACTCCATCTGATGATACGGTCTGACAACTTAGCTATCCGACCAGCATAAATCTTCGGACTTCTACAGAGCTAATGAAAATACATTACCTACCTCCTGAGTATACTTTCCGTGGTCAGACCATAATTATGAGGTGTATACTATTGTGCCTAAGAAGTGCGAGAACGAAGATTAAGTGTTTAAGATGATACAAAAGTACACATTAAACTGTCGCATTCCGAAAGTTTGTTAAGGAAATTTATTAGTTAATAAGTTAAGAAATAATCGGACGTGTCTCTTCTATCTCTTTTATAAAAAGGATTATATATTTTAAATCCTAATTGTTATTCCATCCAAGGCTATGCTAAATTAAGCCCACACACATCTTATTTGTGTAACATATTACTTTAAATATAATTTTTAATAATTTAAAATATATTTTCCAAAAAAATGTGAAAGAGAAATCTATAGTGATGATGGAACGCTACAATACATTTGTTTTTTACAGTCGACCGGATGTGTTTTGTGCTAAACAAGGTAGACATAGAGTATTTAACCCATACATTAACCCAACGTTTGTGAGACAGTCTTAAAAAATTAATGTATATTGTAAACAAAGTTAACTTATATACGCTTCGGCTGAGAAAACATGTTTATTTGTAGAAAATAAGGAAGTTAGAAATGAAAAGGAGTGCTGCTTTTCCAAGTGTCCTGTAATGTTATCAGCATGTAACATAAAGACACAAGTTTTGTTTGGAAAATTATTTTTGAATGCAAGGTCAGTTGGATACTAGACACAGAGGATACCAAACGATGTATTTTTACTCTCCCATTGAGTGACTGACAGTATTCCAGTACATTCTATAAATTTTATTGAATAAATTTAATAAATTTTTAAAATTAATTTTAAAACCAATTACAGACGATCGGGTGTAAAAGACGGCATATATTGGGTGAAGTTATACCCAATGCTAGTTTCTGTTTTGGTACTGACAGCTGTAGAGGCCTTCAGTGCAGGATCCGTCCGCTTTAAACATGACACCGCCACGTGACAAACATTACAGACGACAAGTGTTGGAGCAACCTGCAGACAGAGAAACAATTAAAATCATAGTGACGATGTTCTGTAAACTTTCTCTCTGAACAATGAGAATGTTATGCAATATATATATATATATATATATATATATATATATATATATATACACGTAGAACGTGTTCTATAAGCGAATTTGATAACGTTACTGTCACAAACAGTGCTCGAAGCAGTTTGTGTACAGTACGCTTTGCTCCCTTGACTCATGTGTTTAGAATGTTAATGGGATTTGACGCTACTTAATTTGGGGTTGGAACACTTGCCCGGAGTGACACTTGCACGGAGTGACATTTGTCCGGAGCCCTTCCCTCCACATAATGGTATTTGGTGAGTAAGAAGTAAGACTGTGACACTTGCCCGGAACTAACAGTAGTATCTTAAAACTGTTCAAAACCTATCATCTTTCAATTTTGGAAGGGTTGAATTCAGTGTCATAGTGCAATATTACTTATATTTTATCGATTTTAAGACACTTTTAGCCGACTTTGCGTCGTTTCCAGGGAGCACCACGGGGAGGTAGTCTCTTATTTTTCCCCATATATTTTTTCACTTTATGTGAGTTCGTCAATTTTTGTTTTTTTTTTAATGCTGAATTAGAATATTTACATATTTACAATATTTACAGATCTTTCCAGGTGAGAGTCTACTTCTCTAGCCTATAGGCATTGCCTTTACTTTAACTTCTGGACGTAAGCAACACAAACAAGGAAAGACCTTAGTTTGCCATCTAGTTCCAGTTTCGTCAAGGCCTTTGAAATGGTTTCATCACTCTTCACTGCTGCGTTTTTCCCTTCTTCCCGTCAGTATTCAGGGCTATTCTATCAAAAAAGTGACCGTAATACTCTGTGTCCTCTCGTAGAGTCTTGAGCAGTGAATATACATTTGGATGAGACCTCGAAATTAAACTATTAATTCTTTGGTTCCACCGTTCAGAAACACTGTTGGTCCGGTGCCGTCTTCCGCAACATTTCCACACTTTGCTTTGGATATGCTCATTCTCAAGCCACTGATCGATGACGTAGTCATAGAACACCCGCATTTTCTCGTCTTCAGGTGTGCTTTCCTTGATACTTAGCCAAACATCATCAATCAGTTCTAGGCGAGGGCAGACCACATTCGAATACGAAGTCGAATCTCTTCATTTTCTTTGTACACAGGAGCAAGGCCACAATATTGTACTCTCCTCCAGAAAAATTGGTTAAAATGGTAGTTACAACCAAAGATTTCAGCTTCAAGAAACAGAGTTTTAGCTGGTTGGATGATTGCCATTTCAAAGTCCATTGTGTCACAGGAATCCATCCAGGTACGTAGTTTTTCACTGCTTTGAAAAACGATCATATGTTTCTCGTTTCTTATTTGGCAACAACGCGTAGACTGCTGGAATAGTGTTGGTTTCTTTCCAAGAACTTCCCAGATCGGCGTGGATGATAAATACCTTCCCAAACTCTTTGCTTGAACTCTTGAAGGTTCCGTCGACGAAGAATGAAGAACAACTTGTCAATGCAGATTTTCCTTTTTCGCTGGCAAACACCAATATTCTGTCTTTAGGCCCTCTGTTGTCGTCTTCGAGTAGAAAATTTTTACCGTCATTCATAAGTAGATCATTTTCCTCTAATCGTATTCCTTCAGAGTCGACTTTGAGTTCATGGTCTTTGTAGTCCCCACACTTTTTCTTCGAATGCGATATAATAATTGTTTGGCACTTCCGTGTGATGGTAGTGAAGTCACAAGGTCATATTCTCGATTAAAGAGCGGGCCTACTTCTTCTGCGTAAATTTTTGAAATCGTATTATTAGTTTCCCTTGCACGCTTCTTCCCATTAACAACACTTTTTCTCACTTCAGTTGCCGCTTCGTCCGGAATACAAACATGAGTTGCTTCGCCTATGACAGTAATCTTTGTCGTTGATATTCTGGCTTTATATTTACTTTTCGTATAATCAACACGTCGCCAATAAGTCACATCTTGTTTGTTGGTATAGTCAACAATATACCGATGTCCATTGTAGATCAACAAAGGCTTCCCCTTGGTGGTCTGAGTGATCTCCACATTCACTACAAAACGAATCACTACACTTATCACTTGCACAGAATACTAATTGTCTCACAGATGTCAACTAAGGCAATGAACTATTTAGGGGTGAATCCCTTCCCTCCCTTGCTCCTGCATTCCTATAACCAGTCCGACTCACCCCCTACCGGACTCTGTGCAAGTGTCACTGACAAAAATACCCGTGATTAGTCATTTCCTGGAATGTTTAGGGCTCTGGGCAAATGTCAACAAATTCTACCTTCGGGCAAATGTCCCTCCGTGTAAGTGTCACAACTTCACTTAATTTACATCATTTACAGTCAGCTGAAACATTGTTGAACACTTTTTTTGAATTATTCTTTTTAACGAGTCATGTTGAAGTAACCCACAAGTTGTGATTACATACACATCACGGAGTGCCGGCTATAGGCCTAATTCTCAGTGGTTTTCATCATACTTATTGGATAATATTTACAGTCGATTTTCTTGAAAATCTCCACAACTTAATTCCATTTGTCCATACGAGATACTAAAAGTCTTTAATAAAAGAATTTTTTTCCAGTGATAAACATCATCTTTTTTCAAATACGTTATCATATCAGCAAACATATATTACTTTTAATAATTAAGAAAATTATAAAACTATATGCCATACAGTTTCCATTCATGTTCTCTCTTCTCACCCTCTGAATTCTTACATCAATTAGTGTAATTAAAATTCCAAGCGTCTCTGAGAAATAATTCGTTAATGTATGCGTTAGAGTAGTGCTTCTTTTTTTATACACGTAGAGCTTAAGACTATCAAACGACTATAGCACGACTGATGTCTTTTTTGTAGTCACCAGTTTATGAACAAATCAAGCACTTGAAATTTCATAATGAAAATGTTAGAGAACGAAAAACCAATAGCGATGGTGGAACGTTACAATACTGTGTTTTACAGTCGTTCGGATGAGAAAGGGCTTTTAAACCATTAATTAAGCCAACGCTACTTAAAATAGGCTTCAAAAATTAAAATATATGTTGTAAACAAACCTAATTTTTATACACAGGGGCTGAGAAAACATACGAGGATTTGTATAAAATACGAGGCTGAAAAGTATGGGGAATTTAAATATTTAGACCCAGTTAACTTAAGTTCTTTCAAGTCGCAGTAACCACTCTATATCCTTTGTAAGGGAAAAACAAATTAAGATGATACATTTAATAGCCAAAGTTATCTCCACTACACTACAAGCAGGAGCGAACAAACCAAGAGGAGGAACTATGACCGAGGAGAGTCATAGTTTATATGCAGATGTATAAATAACAATGCATTCACAAGCGCACACACAAACACATACACACACACACACACACATTCCAACACAACAGGCTGGGATATGTACGGAAATTGCAACTTTTTTTGGCAAATAATTAATTCGTTTGTTGAGAATGAAGGTTTTCTTGGTGTGTTGGTACACACAGTTTATTTGTTGTTCTGTTCAGAGCCTTAAAGCGTACGAAAATTTAACTAAAATAACTTTACTTACAAAATTGCTGTCGAAGCAATTTTATGGAAGCAAAACATAAGTTTTACTGACCTTACATAGACTAATATGAACTGTATTCAAACTACTGCCTTTTAATAATGGTCATTGACTTAAATCCTCGTAATTAATAAAAGTGTCTTTAAAAGTTTTTGGAAAGACTTTGTAATCCTAGTTTACACTAATGAAAGTAATCAGTTTTCCACTTTCGTGATGCTGAAGATGCAGATTGAGGCCGGATCCCAATTTTCGAAATTCCCAATCCGTTCTCTTTCACACCACCTGCGGTCCTGTTGCTTACGGGATGTTATTGAATTGCTCTCAGTCGATCTCGGCTCGGTCTTCGGTTAATTAGAAGACAAGGCTATTACAGAGGATATCTTGCCGGTGTAAACGATAAGCTCAATACACTAATTCCCCGACACACATACACTTCCACTGACACACCGTTTTATTTATTAACAGTCCACTGTAGTTTATGTTATAACTGTCTTGGTACTAAATTAAATCTAAGGCTCTAACCTACTGACAATAAGTTATTATTCATTCGCATCTTTATCATAGATAACTATGATTTTGGACCATAATAAATCACTTCGCTTTAATTACGCGTGTGGTGTAATGCTTGTTACATTGCAACATATACATAAGACGTGCCTAAATGCATTTTTTGAACCGTTTGGGGATCATCTTGTTCATTAACCTAATTCAATACGTCATAACGTTTATTTATTTACCATATTCATATATACCATATAGTACAGAACATGCTGTTTATTGCTCTTCTCCTGTAGACGGTCGCGCAACCGCGTGCTCGTGTCGTTTCTCAAATAGAGTATGATATTGAGAACCAATTAAATATCTGCTGGTGACGTCATGTTGCTAGTGAGACGAAACAGGGTTTAGGCCTAAGTGCTATGTGCGGTAACAGTACACGTGTCCCTTTAGCACCGCTTTCTGCTTTACAACGCAGTACTCAATATGGATTTCTCTTTGGGTTTACCATCCCCTGTTTTACCAACTTCTGTTGGGCAGGTCACCACGGACGAAGTGGTAACTAATGGACTGTGGCGGACTAAATGCGTATAAATGTCGCTCCACCGACAAAAACTAATCATCACTTGATTGTTATGCAAATTCTTTGAAATATGAAAGCGGACAGCAGCGCGACCTGTGGGGAGGTGGGAAAGTTACGATTTCGGGGTTATAAATGTTACAGTTGGCGCTTGTTGCTTATTTTTGTGCCGAAACAAGTTATGAATTTTAAACAGAGCGTAAATTGAGCGAGTTTTGTTAACTAAACCCGTGTAGGTTTGTTCACTCAAAGTTAATCACCGTGAGCAAAGTGTAAGTTGTTCGCTCTCCGTGTCACATCTCCGAAAAAGGAAATTATACAATATTACGTAAACAGATGACTGAGCACTCCTCTCGATTTATAATCCTACCTGTGTTATATAAATATAGTGCTAAAACTATTCTTTGTTAATTTTATGTCAAACTTAAATTTATATTTAATAAATATATTTTAATTTATATATTTCATGCTTCATGTTTTACGTACTGGTTACGGAACATTGATATTTATTTATACACAAGTATATACGCGGTTGTAGAAGAATAGAATCAAAATGCCAGGCGAACAGGAATTAAAGTGGGAAGAAATGGGAATATACCGACAACTTGTTGCTTGTAATGGGCCTAGAAGACAGACTGAAGTACTCCATTTATAATGTAAACTCAATGGTTTACAATATGACGGAGAAAAGGGAAAAGAAGGCATTCCTGGTAAACACTCAGTCAGAACAAATCTTGTTAAACAATAATTTTATTGAAAAATTAACCTGGTTTAATTATTTTATACGTGCAATGATTTTGAGTATGCCAGACATTTAAATAGTAATAAGTCATTATGTATAGTTTATGTTACAATAAGGAGAGTTCTCGGAGGATCTGAGACAACAAAACAAACGTCATTAAACTTTTGCCAAGGTATGGTAATCTTCGTTCTGTTATGCAGAAATGCAAGAGTTTCTTCCGGTCTGTTAGTATCACTTAAAGTACTTTTTTCAGAAAGCATATTCCAGTCTTTTGAGGTCATCTGAAACTATAAAAACTGTGACCTTTGCAATGTGAGTTTACATTTCTTTCCTATAGTCTATCATGTCAATATACTTTTTTGTCAAATCAGATAGATAATAAGTTTTGGACCGTTTAATTGTGTCTTGGTCGAGTGTACTGTGTTAACCTCCTCTGGTACAGATCACGGATAGTCTCTTCATGGAGCAGATATATCTTTAAAGTTTTTTTTTTCTACGCGTCCTTGAAATATTCCAAAATTTCTTCCATATTGTCCAAATCTCAGTTTTAGATACCGCCATGCAACAATCACTGTTGATCTCTGGATCTCTGAAAATTTGTGTTCCCTGTATTTGTGGAACCATCTTTTGATTGACAATTAATAAATTAATGGTCATCAATGATTAATCAATTAGCCATCTTTTGTCATCAATTAATGGTTGAAGTCCTTTGGTTGACTAAGTATGTTCACGTCATTTTTCTAGAAAACGTATTTGTTACGTTAAGTTTATTTGTTTGAGCAAATTGCAATAATCTCACCCCATTTCCGTTAATAGGTGACTTTCCGAAAAGGCCAATAACATTTTCCAAAACTTAGTTACCAACTCTAGCATTAACATCACCAGCTATAACTACATGATTCGTCTTATTGTATGTATCTAATTGCTCTGCTACTAATCGTAGAATAAATCACTACCTCTTTATATTTTATGTATATTACTTTATGAGACACTTCCTTTTTACCATTTTCTGACAAGAAAACAAAAATTAAATAGTAAAGCTGAAGTATGAACATTTTAGATGTAGAAAGTTCAGTACAAGAAATCGATAGACTGAGAAGAGGTTCGGTCAGGTTAGGTTAGGTTAGGTCTTGTCCTGACTCAACGTATAATCGCTTATTACAGTATTGTTTAATATATGTTGGGTCTATTATAATGTTACCTATGTTTCGCACAGGGATATTAAAAATAGAGTATGGAGACAGAATTTTCTAAAGTATGACATAAAATAAGAAGCAATAAAAGTTATAAGACGATAATGCTATGCGCATTATGTGATGATTATGAGACAGGCACAGATGATTCGAAAATCACTGTTAAAGTTTTTAATTCTAAAATGCTCACAATTCGTTTAGTACAAACCATAGTATACATGAGATGCTGCTCTATGCCGTTGGTAGGGGGAGTGAACTGAGCAAAATTAGCGCTTTTAGATGACGTTCGACCGCCTGTCAAATTTCCAGGAAATTTGAATATGAAAAGTTACATAGAGTTTCGTGCGAACACTGTCTTTGTGATATACGTATGGTTACGTAGGTACGGGAAACAATAAATCACACATTTAATTGATTTGAGACCGTTTAGAACTAAAATACAGAAAGAGTCTCATAACGGTACAGTGTGTAGCGGTCTAGCCATAACTGGTAACGAAAGTTAGGTTAAATTAGGTTTATGATTATGAGTTGTTATGTAGGGAAAATGATGTTAAAAAGAAGTTTGTCAGCCTCTCTTCAATTTATAGAATACTGTAATAAATTTTACTGTAGCAGCGTAACAAATTGACAACTATTAAAAAGGGACCTCTTTGTTGAGAATATTTTAAAATTTCTCAAATAGTGTACATTAAAAAAAAAATTACCAACCAGCGCCTTATACAAAAGTATATAAATATAAGTGCCTCAACAAAACAGTACAGGCTTTGTTTGCATTCGTTCGCGGGTGGTTGTATTCTGTGTTCCCGCGCGACTGTTCATGTTCGTTCGCGGGTTTGTGATCTGTGTTCCCGCGCCACTGATGATGTCCATCATCGGAAAAGACGAAAGGTCTGACGAAAACCATGAAAAACTTAGACGACGGCCTAACAACCCGGAAAATTGTTATAATAGTACACTAACTTTTTAGAATAAGGTTATATATATCTGAATACAACTATTCTCTAGTCAACAAGTTGAGTTAAGGTTGATTTACGGTATTTCTACAGGAAGAATGCTTTTAATTTGTAAACGAGTTGAAACTCCCCCCCCAAATTTTGTACATTTTTATTAGCAAAAAAAAGTTTTTTTTTTTTGAGGGGTGTCCTGAGCTCAGGGTGACAAGACTTTCAAAGAGACTCCATGATTAACGCAACAACCCTTTATTTAGTGTTTGATATTGTTATACAATATAGTGTTACATGTTACACAGGTAAATGTCAAAATGTTTTGTGGCCACTTTCCAATTAACACCAACATTTATAGCGAATTCCACGAGTGATATATCAGCAATTAGTTGTTATATTTACATCAACCTTATGTGCCCTTTCCAAATTAAATAACAATATTTATGGTAAATTGTACAAGTGACATCTCTGCAATTAATATTTATGTGTATATAAAATCTCATGTGGCCTCTCAACAATCAACATTAACCTTGATAGTGAATTTCACAAGTGACACATCATTAGCAATAAATACTTACATTCATTTAAATCTCCATGTGGCCTTTTAACCATTAACTAACAACATGCATATTAAATTTTACAAGTAACATCACAACAATTAATAATCTTTTTCATATTAAATCTTTATGTGCCTTCTCAGCAATTAATAAATAATATTCACAGTAAATTTTGCTGTTTAAAAGATAAAAGAACAATCGGTCTGTAAATGTTTGCTGGCCCCGCAAAACAATTATCAACATTATTAATAAAGATTACATACTTAAGCACTAGAGTCTAACTTGGTGCATCATGAAATGGCATGTTCAGTTCTGATCATCGGTTGTGTTAACTTCAAGTAGAATAAAAAAAACGGAAATGTAATTTTGCGTTTATCACAGTAATTATTTATTCACAGCAAAACTTGTGTCGCGGAGGTCGAGTTTGAATAATTGAAATCTTTCACCTGGAGTTATGATGTTACCGGATGATGCTGATAAATGGCTGTTGCAGCTCCATGGTGTTCAGCGTCTGCTACTTCAGAAGTTGAGAGGGTTCATCTTGGTGTAATTCGGGACCAGTTGGTGTGTGTCCGACGGCGAAAGGAGAGCCTGTCAGCATTGCTCGGTTGATGGTGAAAGGTGGAGTCATCACCATCGGATAGCTCCCAAAACTCTTGGCTGGGGCGGGAACCATAAAACACATATTTTCTGTAGCACGCCGTCACACAAAAAAAAAAAAAAAAATCAACTCCTTTTTGCTCGACCTTAACCCCACACATACGCACCATTCAATCATGAGCACCTTATACTTGCAATTACAATAAAGTTACCTACACGTGGATTAATTAACAATTAGGCCTAAATTGTGCCACTGCAGAATATCATGATTGTCTCTTATTTAAACAACAGCTGTTACAATTCCATAACATGGTTTACTTTCATTTAATACTTCGCTACGTGGCTTAAATTACGTTAATTTCAATGTATTGCTGGTCAATGTAAGTTACAGTGTCAATGTATTGCTGGTTTTTGTTAAACATTTCTTCGCCACATTTGCTTTACAGAATATCAATTAACAACTATAAATAGTTTATAGATTTTATTTTTAACTTAGCATTGAACATATTACTTGAAAATTGCCACGTGGCTTGAAATCAAGACTCAGCCCGCTCAGGATCACACACACTTTTTTTAATCCAACTTCATCCAAACAATAAATATACTTTTAACACATTTCCCCGTTATTATGTGACAATTAAATAACTAAAGAAGCTTATCAGAGCCACTTTATGATTCTACTCGCCCATAATAGAAGATGAACACATAAGAACGATTTATTCCGCCGCCGGACTAGAAGCGAACGAGAAGCGTGGTGATGTCAAAATGCACGGAACACTGGCTTGCAAGCACGAGGTATACGGACGGAAACGGCTGAGCGGCGGTGACTATATTTCGGCGACAGAGCGCGACAATTTTACTATTCACCGCTTAAAGATCCAGTGCGAAGCGAAATCCAGTTGGCAATTGTTATCGTCACACATCCGGCGCGAAATATGGACGGGTTAAAAACAATTAGCGTACGCCGTGGTATTCTATTTTAATTTCCACGGCACAGAGTTCCTCAACTACCGTTTGAAATTAAATACAATCAATAGGCAAAGTGTACTTAACAATTTCGGTTTCTACGTAAAGAGTAGTTTAATAAAGATATTCTTTAATATGTTTTATTCTATATGGGAAAACAGAACAAATGTATGTTTTAGGGACAGCATAAGATATCGTCTTTGAAAATGGGGAGAAACGGGTGTACAAAAAGCAATATTAACGATTAAAAGAACTAAGTAGACTATTTATGATAGCAACACAGAGACAGAATATTCATATTTCTGATATTTGCGTGTCACACAATCGTAAAAACTAATAACCATTAATATGTAACAGCTTTCTCCAAAATTGTATAAAAGTGGATCCATTTTTTCAGTACTTTATACGACAGTTTTTACAATTAAATAAGATACCCTAATGCTAACTAGAGACGCCAATTTTTCCAAAAGTTTTTCTTATATTTTTGCACGATTGTGCTTTTAATACACGAAATAATAGAGGAAATGTTAAATAGGGAATCATATGGTTCAACAAAAAATAACTGCAATCTGTTTTGTAAGTGGTAATCACTGGTATCTTGAAAATACATCCCCACTATATTACTCACACTGCCAGTGGACATAATCGATAAAATATGTGGAGACTCCAGTGAACTAGAAGTAAGTTTATGGGCTCGTATGGAATGATAAGCAATGTAATTGATGATTCTTAAACAAGCCAGTATTTGTCACCAGTCTTGTGTTACTGCAGATATAATGCAATATGTTTGACTTAAGACGTGTGAAAAATTGTTCATCCTTGACTAGATAATGTTTTTTATGTTACTGACAAGCTTACAAATTGATACAATTTTCCAGTTCTTATTTACAAACTGTCGCAATAAAACCGATCGTGAAGAGTTTACATCGTAAAGTTGTAAATTTGAGCGGTTTTAATAATTTTCTTCCTCGACCATTCCAACCTCAGGCACCACGTCCTTGGTTTAGCTATACGTTATTTTAATAACAACACATATTTAAAGTAAACCATGTCTATTGGTAAGTTAATCTTAGTTTAAATGCAACGTTAAAAATGTAAATATTAAATCAACGACATGGATCCAAATAAATCAAAGATGGATAAAATAAGCAACGATGACCTGCTCGTACAAAATCAAGTGACGTGGAACACTTCCGCACAAAAATGGATATTGGACGTGTCATAACGAACAACGGTTCTTGAAGGAACAGTTCGTGGAGAGAAGAGGAGTGCAGGACTGAGTGTCCACAGGGCCGAATATTGTTTGAAGAGATGAAGGCTTAAGTTTGTAACAGATAAGCCTGTGGAGAATTCCGCTTTAAAGAAGGGGCCAAAACGTCAGGTAAGGTTAATAAGACTATCATTAAAATTGAGTTGTTAACTAAAAAACAATATTATCATTAAGGTAACAATATAGAAAACAATAAAATCCTACGACACAAATTTGTTGCAATTCTAGTTGGAATGAATGCTTACGTATCATCTACTAGATTTAGTTTAGTTCCTAATTCCAGATTAAAATTATACTCTTGAAAAAAGTAAAATCCTGATAATCTTGACTCTCGATAAACCGAGGTTCCGTTTTACCCTGAGTTTTAGATTAATAATTGTTATGTTACCTCTATTTATTTTCTTATTTCAAAATATGGATCAGAGGGTTCAAGAATAATTGATGAAAAATGTAAACGTCGCCTATTTCATTCTCTTCTAGTCGACCGAAGGGGAAGAAAGCATCTTGGAAGTTTAAAATTAACTGGCGATAAATAACAAAGTTTATTGGATCATTTGAGTTGTGAATTGAGATAACATTAGAAAGATTATCAAAGTCGTGGACAAGATTTTACATAATAACGAGCCTTTTATTGTCACAAGCAAACAGAAATGTGGGGAAATTATTCAAGCCTTATCACCCAACTTCCAGGTTGTGAAAATACTGTTGAAACCGTTGTTGAGGAGTTGATTAACACTGATAAATAGTTAAAAGCTATAGACGACGTAATTTAGAAATGATAGGGAAAAGAGTGGTCAAGGTAGACAGGATGAAGAACAAGAAAACTAAACCCGTGCAGTCAGTAAAGCTGTAACCGTAGCGACGGCATACGGCCGTGGGCACTGCACTGCGCTACAAAGAACTACAGTAGAATATCAGCTGACGTTGTCATGTTAAATATGTTACACAACGGAGCACCAAGATGCCGTTTAAATATTTAGAAGCAAATGTCACGTAAGCTTTTATTCTGTATTTAACGACAACAGAACACATTAATTTACATTAAAATATTTGTGTTTTTTGTTTTCTGAAATTCTGTATTCTATAGGAAATTTTATACGTATTAGAGTACAGTTTGTCAAAGTTACCTTCGCGCAGTTCTACTCATAAGGTGGGGATGCTTGGAGTTGACGTTCTTCCAGTAGTAGTGGAAGGCTTTTACAGTTGACATGCGCGGATTGCTCGCACGAAGCAACACTACTGCCCACAGACTACGTAGACGTAAGAAAACGGACACAACAAACAGTTGCCTCCTACTACAGTAAGCCAACTCTGTACATGTACCTGCCTCTGAACTACTGCCCACAAACTGAACCAAGCTAGGTTAACTTTTGACAAAGAGTAATTCAGTATAATCCGAATTTTTCATAACCCAAGGTATTTTTTTTTGTTGAACGAAACCTATTTACTTTCGTATATACGAGATGTTTAGAACTTGTGTGTGTGTAAGACCGAAAGAAATGTTTTCCAGGAGGTGACAGAACACCTGCCGTGGCGCTGAGACTGTGAAAACGGAAAAATCTATATAAGGAGAGCTGTTCTACGAACAGTCTGCGTCTTGCTAGTTTATTCCATTATGTTTCATCCGTTTGTTAGTTGTCTCACTGACCGTGCTGAGGAAGTGCATACAAATATTATACATTGTATGTATACATGTAATCTAGCGCAGCGTTCCGTAGACACGGTGCCCACTGACTATTGTCTGGTAAACGATGGTTTGCACATTACATTGAACTTGAATTCCCTCAGTCCAACAGTCGTTTGAACAAAGAGGTTGACCTCTTCCTTGTTTGACACAGAGTCACCTGTTGTCTTTTCACCACTCTGTTTATCACTCTGTCCACTGCTCCTATATAGGCCTAATTGTCCTATCTCCGTCTATCTGTTTCCTCGCACTTTGTCCCACCCGTTTATACGTCTTTCGGCAGCCAAATACAGTCAACGTCAGCGAAAACGTTTTATAACATATATATATATATATATATATATATTGTACTGTTGTTTTTTATTGATAGAATACAATAGAATATACAGGTATTGTAGTTATTTAATAGTATAATACAATTAATAAATGTATCTACTGTTATTATGTTTTTTTATTTACCAGTACATGTAAAGAAACCCTTTCTCTCAGGGTTAATGATTATTAAGTTATTTGATCGTATTTACGATTGTATCTATTATTTTCTTTTCTTTAAACCAAACAAAATTCAGTTAATATGTAGTATTTTGAGAATTAACCATGTAAAAAATAAATACCAGACTAATGTAACTTAACCGACTCTGACTTCTTCCAGCTGCCACGGGTTCACTTCTGGTCGTTGTTTACCTTTTTTCAAAAGCAATATTAGGCTTGGCAATCTGTTCCTTCACACAAATTTCTTATTGATCTCACCGCTGAATGCCGCTCTCCAGGACTACTGCAACACAGATGTCTCCTCGGAACACTTAATTATCCTTTATGGCCATTTAAACTCTTCTTCAGTCCAGGATTTTCCTCTTCTGTCGTCGTTCTATCAAGTATATTGTTATATTTCTCGTTAAATATAATATTTATATATTTATATAAATATAAATAAATATAATATAGTATATTATTTATTTATTAAATATTATAATCAAAACTCTGGTATCACAATTTAAATTCCTTTACTGTATTTTCTTTTCCTTGTTACATTAACTTGATGATGTACAAATGTTATTTTATGAATTTAGACTATTCAAGCTACTCTTATAGATATAATTTTAGAGTTATAACGTTACTCTTATTAAATATAATTTAAGACTCTTCATGTAGTTACTATTAGATATAAAACTAGACTCTTCGTGTTACTCTTATTGAAAATAAAATTAGACTCCTAATGTAACTCTTATTAAATATATTTGAAGACTAATAAACATTTCCTTCATCACTATACAATACAATTTTTTTTTAACAATTTACAAAATTGCCACTTTGATAATTCCCTAATTTCTTTATATCTGTTCATCATATACCTATTAAAACATATATCATTTTTCTGTTTCTTATTAAACATCTTTATTTTACCTCTAATATTCGTAATTCTATTGGTTATTTATTACATTATAATTTTATTACCCTTTACTCTTCTTATAACATTCATTCCAATTTCATATATTATTTTCTGAACATATAACTGAATATTGTTTTATATCATATAGGAATCGACCTCTATGTTGACTGGGTGAGTCGATAGTCCCAAAGTTTTTTGTTTATATTTTAAAACATATTTTACATTCAATACAAAATCTGCATCCTTTCTCTTTTAAAATTTATTATCTCCCTATTATGTACAGTGTGCATTTTAACAGCAGCACATAATACCTTCCCTTATTTCATAATTTCAGATACAATTTTAGAGGAAATTTTGAAATAACCAACATAGTCTAATCTTAACATTTAAACATCTGATTAATTAGGTATTTGTACCTCACAAAATTCTTTTAACAAATTAGTTTTTTATCATCATGAATCATGATATCTTAAACACTTATTTATAACTTAAAACAACGTTAATTAAACCAACTGGTTTTACATCAAAATAATAAATAACAAATAACAATTGTGCCTAATTTCATGGCTAAAAAACTCAAAAACATGACTAAAACATTAGTACCTCACCTTCCCAATCCTGGTTATACATTTCCTGTGTTCTTTATTGCAGAATTAATTTATTTCTTATCTGACTTATACGGGCGAAGTTGATTAATATTGTAGGTTCCTTTAATTTTTCCATCCTGATATTTTATTACTACCGTATTGTTATCATTCACTGTATTAATTTTGAATGGGCCTACATAACATAAAAATAATTTTTTCATCAACTTCTCCTTACTGCTGGGAAGTTGTCTATTACGAACCAGTACTAACTCTCCTATATGATAATCTATTTGTTTATACCTCTTCTTCTATTGTCGTCTGGCTGTTTCCTCTGCCTTCACTTTAATCCGACTCTCCATAATAACTTGTATGTCCTTCTGTGGTTGAGTGAACCATGTAAAATCAACTAAACTTTCGATAATTCTGGGTGGGCGTTTCTTATACATTGCCTCATATTGTGTCACACCGGTACTATCATGATTGGCTAATTTTATAAACTCCTCTGCTTTACTAATATATTCGCTCCATCTATTATGTTGATCATGGCAGTATGTGCGGAATAAACGACCCACTTCTTTGAGCATTTTTTCGGCCGGGTTACTATTGGGATGGTAAACCGATGTTTTATACGTACGAATTTTTATGGCTCTCATAGCATTCCGCCACTTGACACCTTTAAATTGTGTTCCATAATCAGATATAATACTATGAGGCAATCCTACCTCCTTTATAAACTTTTCTTTAATTATTTTAAGTATAGTGTAAGTATTGGCCTTAGTGATGGGATATAATTTTGTGAATCTAGTAAAACTGTCCATGATAATCAATACGTACTTGCTACGTCTCCTACCACTAGTTGGGAATGATCCACAAATGTCAATAAAAACTTGTTCTAGCGATCTCAATGCTTGATTATTTATCCACCTTCCCTCATATCTAACATTAGCTAACTAGACTTTTTGACAAATATCACATGTTACTATGGTTCGAATTACTTTCTTTTCTAATTTATTCATGTAAAAGTGTTCCTTGAGTGCTGACACTACTTTCTTCTGGCCTTGGTGTCCATATCTCTCATGATAATCAACAATTAATTTATTACATACCTCTTCTGGCACTAAAATTTTCCAATCAGTATTTCTTTTGTCGGTCTTCCTAAACATCATTCCTTCATGAATCATATAATGTGATGTAGTGTTGGAAGTGCTTTCCATCCTTTTCCTCAACTTTTGTATTCTAATATCGGTTGGCTGTAATTTATTTATTTCTTCCACGATGAGTTTTAATTCTCTTTTATTCCTAAAGCATGCCAAAATTTTACGTGCTTCTTTGGCCATTATTTCTTCTTGATCACCTACTCTGGATAATATATCCGCTACTATATTTTTATTGCCTGGTAAGTACTCCCATTTTATATGATACTCTTGTAACTGGAGCATCCATCTTGTGAGCCTTCCATGTGACATATTACAGTTTTTAAAAAAGGTTATTGCTTGATGATCGGTTCGTACTACTACCTCACTGTTTAATAAGTATGTCCGGAATTTAGTTATTGCAAATACCAAACTCATTGTCTCTTTTTCAGTTATTGTATAATTAAATTCTGCTTTAGTTAGTGTACGGCTTGCAAAAGCTATTACCTTTGGTTCTCCCTTGTCATTTTCTTGATATAACACCGATCCCAAACTTACTCCACTGGCATCACAATTTAAATAAAAAACTTTACTAAAATCTGGGTGACTTAACATGACGCACTGTAAAAATCTCTGTTTCACTTCATTGAATACTTCCTCATCCTTTTCGGTCCACTTCCACTTATTCTTCTTACAAATTAAATGTTGATAATGATGTGTTAGGTCGGAGTAATCACTTTGGAAACTTCTGTAATAATTACAAAGACCTAAGAAACTTTGTAATTATTTTACATTTTTTGGACATGGGAAATTCTGTATTGATTGTATTTTATCAGGATCCGCCGATATGCCGGTATCCGAAACTATAAACCCTTTTTACTTACTTAATCCCTTTAAGTAATCCCTTTTTTACTTAAAACCCTTTAAGTTTTTACTTAATCTTGCTGGCTATGAATGTTGACTTGTCTAATTTTAGCGTAATTCCATGTTCTCCCAATCTGGTAAGTACCTTATCAATTCGATGACAGTGTTCTTCACAACTGCTTGATTCAATTACCAAATCATCGACATATACTGTAGTAAATTCCAAAATCTCCTTACCCAATACTTCATCAAGACATTTTATAAATATAGCCACACTATTGACCAGACCAAATGGTAATCTTTTAAATTGATAATTCCTACCGTTTACTATGAAACTCACATATTTTCTGCTTTCTGGATGCAATTCTACTTGCCAATATCCAGATACAGCATCCTAACTACTAAAAAACTGTACGTTATTAAAACGTTTTAAAATTTCTCCTATGTTCTCAGGCGACGTCTTATCAGCAATTATCATCTGATTAATTTGACGTGCATCTAAACACAATCTTAATGACTTATCTTTTTTGGGAATTACTACTAATGGGCTAGTGTGTTCTGACTGACTTAGTTCAATGATGTCTTCACGAAGCATTTTGTCGATTTCTTCCTGTACTTGCTCTCTTAATTTGTAGGGTATGATCTTTTGTTAAATGTCACATTTTCTCTTAGTGGTTACTTATATTGCACTCCTACTATTTTGCCAGGTTTGTTTGAAAATACTGTATAATGTTTCAAATAAATTTCCATTAACTGATCTATTTGCTCTTTGTTTAGTTGATTATTATGATTACAGAATTGTCCGATTTCTTGCATTTTCTCCTCCCACATTGGATTATTTATTGTTAACTGATTGTTAACTGCTGTAGTGACTTTCTATTGATTGGTTTATCCTTATATGAGTATTCAAATTTATCACTTAATTTGGTTGAATTGACCATTTTTCTTACCTCTTCATTTCTATTTATAGTTTTTATAGGTATTTTTTGTTTATCGTATGTAAATACCACCCGATTAGTTTCTAAATCAATAATAGTTTCATACTTCCGCAAGTTATCACATCCGACTAATATTTTCGTTTCTATATTTTGATATACTACAAATATTAATGGTATCACCCTTCCATTGAATTGTACATTCATCATTATTTGTTTGCGAGCATTTCGATTGGCTCGTCCAGTTACACCCACTATAGTAATTTTGCTCACAGGTAATTCATAAATTCTATAAGCCTTTCCTTCGGATGACGTGATTCCCTTTTCCATCTCCTTTAATTCATGGTATTTAGTCATACTCATCAATGATATTTCGGCACCAGTATCACTAATAAAATTTTGATTGGTTTTCCCATATTGACCGGTAATAGACACTACACCACTTTCAATTACATTTTTATTGATTCTCTCGTTGTCCTTAAAATCCTGACCTAAGCTGGTTATCCAAGACAGTGATCGGCTATTTGACTGTGGTTGACCACTGCACTGCACTCTTCTCTAGTTTTCCTGATTTTCATTTATGGTTATTCTCTCCTCTCTCCTTCCTTCCTGTTGACTATTTTCTGACTGGGAAAGGGAACTATGTTGCTCTCTATTTCTTAACTGTTCATAGTTGTTGTTCACCTCACTCTGTCTCTCCTCACTGCGAGAATATTCATTTCTATCAGTCTCCCTCGGGTAACGACTATTGTAGATTCGGGAATCATAGTTGCGGCGTATAAAATTCGCTCGATAGTTATTTGAAACGTGGTTGCCCCTATAATTATTATTGTAATTATTATTACTATTATCATATCTCCGGTCATTCCGGTTATCGTTTCTGTAGTAATTTCTTCCACCTTCCCTATCCTGGTATCTTGGAACATTTCTTTGGTCGTTCCTTTCTACTATTTGATTCCTACCACGGTTTTGTTCTTCCGGATATCTGTTAGGGTAGCTGTCTCTTCTCATATTCCCTTGTTTAGCGCGATTGTCATAATTCATTTTCCTCTCATAATCAGTGAGTAATAAGGTCATCGCTTCTATAGTATTGGCTTGACTGGCAAATTGTGCTAAGCTTACCGTTTCAGGAAAATGATGACTCAAAGCTTCCACCACATATCTCTCATCCATGGGTGGGTCTAAATATCTTGCCCTGCAAACATGCGATAAGAAATACGAAGTCGGTGATTGTCCTACGCTTGAGTTGTACTTACAATATACTATGGTCTCCCGCACCCTTGTCTGTATGGATCGCGTCCAATATTTATTTTTATAGCTGTCTACAAATTCCTGGTAGCTGTTCCAGATGTTTCTATGTTTCTAACAGCATCCCACCAATAATCATTCATTTCATGGAACACTTGATCTAACATTAGTTTAATTCTCTCCCATCTATTTTCCTTGGTACTATGCAAATATTCCTTCATTCTATTTAAATACTCCATAGGATTTTTTATATATCCTTTCATATGTGGCACCTCATGACTATTATTCTTGTCTTCTCGTATAATACATGTTTGATTACCATTTTGTTCTATTTCATTGACCCTTACTACTAATTGTCCCATGGTATCCTCTATTTTGGTATTATTGCTGTCCAACTGTTGTCCCATGGATTGAATATTGTTCGTTACTCCCTGTTTGTGTTTTACCAATTCTCTCGTCATCTGTTCTATGACTTCTTGTTTATTTTCTCCTAATTTCTCTTCCACTTCTTAATTCAGTGACTGTTGTTTTGTTTCTATATTGTCTAACCTATTTTCCATTGTTTTCATATTCAATTTCACCTTTGCAAATTGTCTAATATTCCCTTCCTCATAATTTTCAATATTAACTCAACTTCAGCCTTTTGCTGGTCTAATTTATTATTCACCCCATTTATTTGTCGTTGAATGGTCTCCTTTAATTCCTCATTATTTTGTTTTAATAAATTTTCATTATCTATTTTCATTTGTTTCTTTAATTCCTCATTATTTTGTTTTAATAAGGTTTCATTATCTTCTTGGTTACTGTCAATTTTCTTGTCCGTTTTTTCAATATCCTCCTTCATTTGTTTGAAATTTTCGTTGGTTTTGTTATTCCCTTCCATTATAATTCTCATCATCTCCTGTAAATTATCGTCCATTGACTGGGTTGGTTTCTTTGGTTGGTCCCCTTGGGCATCGCTTACTATTATTTCCATTTCAGTTTCTTCCTCTTCAGCAATATTACTCCTTAAATCATATCGTTGCTCTGGTTTGTTAGCCATTTTACAATCTTTAAATTAATTTAATTACAAGGAAAAAATTGTTTATGCTAATTAAATTTAACAAAATTGTGTTATTTGGTGCTGGTTTAAAGAAAATCTCTGCTTTCACGTATGGGCGCCATTTTCTGTACTGTTGTTTTTTATTGATAGAATACAATAGAATACACAGGTATTGTAATTATTTAATAGTATAATACAATTAATAAATGTATCTACTGTTAGTATGTTTTTTTATTTACCAGTACATGTAAAGAAACTCTTTCTCTCAGGGTTAATGATTATTAAGTTATTTGATCGTATTTACGATTGTATCTATTATTTTCTTTTCTTTAAACCAAACAAAATTCAGTTAATATGTAGTATTTTGAGAATTAACCATGTAAAAAATAAATACCAGACTAATGTAACTTAACCGACTCTGACTTCTTCCAGCTGCCACGGGTTCACTTCTGGTCGTTGTTTACCTTTTTTCAAAAGCAATATTAGGCTTGGCAATCTGTTCCTTCACACAAATTTCTTATTGATCTCACCGCTGAATGCCGCTCTCCAGGACTACTGCAACACAGATGTCTCCTCGGAACACTTAATTATCCTTTATGGCCACTTAAACTCTTCTTCAGTCCAGGATTTTCCTCTTCTGTCGTCGTTCTATCAAGGATATTGTTATATTTCTCGTATTATTATTTATTTATTTATATTATAATCAAAACACTGGTATCACAATTTAAATTCCTTTACTGTACTTTCTTTTCCTTGTTACATTAACTTGATGATGTACAAATGTTATTTTATGAATTTAGACTATTCAAGCTACTCTTATAGATATAATTTTAGAGTTATAACGTTACTCTTATTGAATATAATTTAAGACTCTTCATGTAGTTACTATTAGATATAAAATTAGAGTCTTCGTGTTACTCTTATTGAAAATAAAATTAGACTCCTATTGTCACTCTTATTAAATATATTTGAAGACTAATAAACATTTCCTTCATCACTATACAATACAATTTTTTTTTTAACAATTTACAAAATTACCTCTTTGATAATTCCCTAATTTCTTAACATTTGTTATCATATACCTATTAAAACATATATCATTTTTCTATTTCTTATTAAACATATTTATTTTACCTCTAATATTCGTAATTCTATTGGTTATTTATTAAATTATAATTTTATTACCCTTTACTCTTCTTATAACATTCAGTCCAATTTCATATATTATTTTCTGAACATATAACTGAATATTGTTTTATATCATATAGGAATCGACCTCTATGTTGACTGGGTGAGTCGATAGTCCCAAAGTTTTTTGTTTACATTTTAAAACATATGTTACATTCAATACATAATCTGCATCCTTCCTCTTTCAAAATTTATTATCTCCCTATTATGTACTGTTTGCATTTTAACAGCAGTAATATATATATATATATATATATATATATTGTAAGGTGACATAATGGGAGCCCCAAATATTTAATCAAAATTACCCAAATAATAAAAAAGTCAGAATACCTGAAATCAAATTTTTGACAATGTAAAATAGAAGTACAACACTATAGTGTGACAAATAAGAAACCATGTACTGTAGATAATAAGACAAAACTTGTGAAAATTGCATAAGCGAAAAGTGGAAAAAGTGGAAAACGAGGAAGATCATTAATCACACAGATGAGACTGTAAAGATCAATGATCCCTCTAATTATATTAAGTGTAAGAAACCAAATAGGTCAATACGAGAGAAACAACTCGTAAAAGCATTATAAAGTAACAGACATACTAAATATCAGAGTGAAAACAAACAATTGTAGTAGTGTAGTATTTTTTATTGAAAGTTTTTTATAGTTATTTAACCAATGTTGTTGGTTTTTAAAGAGAAGGCATTAGCATTGCTTAACTATGTTTATTTTAATTGATTTAGGCCAATGCCAATAATTTTTATCATTCATAAATCACGTGTAAAAGATTAGAAGAAGCCTATAGGCAAAATAGGAAGTATATGCTATTACATAATACCAAAAGATACCTAAATAGAGGCCCATATAAACAATATATTAATGGTACACTAGTACAGTTTAATAGTATGGGAATGGAAGTGGTATTATGGTAAATTAAATAGTTTATATTATCGTTTGTTAAAAAATGAATGCAATATTGGCCATGAAGGCAACATTTAAGATAGTACATTTAGAGATTTTGTGTTAACTAATAAATATTGTTAGAATATGTCAAGGGTCAAAAATCATGTAATAAGCAGTAAAACAAATGTAATCAGGAAAAACGGTTCAAAACAAAAAACCAGTTAATAATTAATGTGAATTAGAAAATGATAATGAAATCAAATTTAATGCCTAGGCCGAACATGTATTATGAAATAAAATGAGTAAGTTACCAAATCAATATAAGAAAATAATAACAAAATAGGACCAAAATTTAATAAGGGACAAGTTTTAGAATAATTGTGAATCAGATTAAAGTAATCTAACAAAAATTAAGTATTGTATAGTAAAAGTCAGGGCAGTACTATGGTCCAGATTTATAATTCTTGTAAAGGTGAAAAAACACCTGATATAAAGTCAACACATATAAAATTATATATCAAAATATAGACCTTTGTAAAAGGAACAAAAGTATGTAAATTAATTATAATTTAAACAAAAAATAACAAAGGAGTATTTTTTGACAGGGAAGGCAAGGATATAATTTTCGGTACTATGTGCCGCTTGACCTCAAGTTCATGCAAACTGACCAATCAAAAACAGAGTTTACTGGTCAAAAAACCGTTACTAAGACGAGAAGAAATATTATTGTATTGTTGAACGCCAAGCAGAAAAGATCAAAAGTCGTATAGCTGACGCTTAGAGTGAAGATAAAACAATCAATATTACGCTAAATTAATGTTCCAAATGAAACCGCAGAAGAGGTAAACCCAACCAGAAAACTTATAGAGAAGATAAAGGAATACTACTAACCGATTGAAGCTTAATTCTATACAAACACCAAAAAATCACAGCGAATTGGCTGGTTGCAGTATACACGGAACGTAAATATAATTCCGAAGTATTTTCGTAACAACACTACACATAGATCAACTTCACTACACTATATAAACTACCTACAGTGATAATTGGAATAACCACTGCACGTTAATACGGTGGTTAACAATAATAACATTTTATTTAAACAAAAAACATAAGAAGCACATGACGCTTGGTTAACTGACCAGTGCGACCATCTTGTTTATCAATTCGTTCGCCAATGCAGACAGAGTTCGTTGACGCAGTTGGTTAAAAAAACATAACATTCATACATGTAAACATTAATAATAATTATGATTTATTATTTTCAATGTATTTGTAATGTGTTTTACTCCTTTTTAAAAACATTTCTGACTTCTTAACTGGCCCAAAGAACCCAAGCCCTGAGATATTTAATTTATATTATAATTATTTGTAAATCATTGAAGATCGGATTCAAATACGAATCGATACTAAACTGTCAAGGTCGATCCAAGACCGAACCATTATTTTGTTTAACCAATAAGCTGAGAAAAAATAAAACAAATGAATGATTACCAATAACAGAGTTATCATTTCATACGTGCAAGTAGAATAAGAGTTTGTTCACAGGTAATAGTGGGAGCGAGCAGGTAAGCAAGGCGAATATAGCCTTGCCGACGACGAAAAATAAACTAACCTGCAACTGCCAGAATACGGTTAGAGCCGATCGCCGAGTCAACCAGAAGTGCGGGAAAATTCAAAAAGCACTAGCCCACAAATACAATCTCTCTCATCCTACCACTACATCACGCTATATTACAGAGCGGCACTAGCAACGTCTGACTATTTAAAACACATTAAACAACGTTATTTTAATACAGTTAGATTAAAACACACAAAGGCTAAACACGAACTAATTAAAACAATACCACAAGCAAGTTATATTACAAGATGGCGTCCAACCAGTGAGGCTGAATTAGGAAAATATTACGGACTGTAGTACCACTAAAAAAAGAAAAAAAAATACAGTCAACCTAATTTTAGCAGGCGGCCGTTATAAGTTCATACATGCATAAGAGAGGAGTTTCAAAGAAGATGGCGAAAGACCAGGAGACGGAAGAAGTTAGACGGGAAGAAGAGACAGAAACAGTACTGGACACCGAAATGGAGCACGAGGCGGGTGATAAAGAAGAGGCCATAGGAGATGCAAATTTACTGAAAATTCATGGAACAAATGAGTGCAAATTTAATAAAACAAATGGAGAAAAATAATAAACAAATGAAGGAAGATGTTAAACAAATTAATGAGAATTTATTAAGACAATTTGTAATATAATAATTACAAATATATAAAATAAAATAATGGTATGTTCTGTTCTAATCACAAGATTAGTCTCCTTAAAGCCCCACTGTTGGGCTAGCCAATTTGTAATATAATAATTACAAATTTAAATAAATAAAATACTCATATAATGATAGCAATTGTGATGCTAATAAATGTTGTCTGAATCTCGATGTTGAACTCGCCGATGATACAGCTCCACTTTAGTTTTACCAATTGGTAATTATTCCCAATTACAAAGAATAAATTAAATATAAATAAAGTATGATAATAAAGTGTGATTTGTTGATTATAAAAATTTTGTAAGTTATAAAATTTTACTTATATATATATATTTTTTTGTTTAATTGATTAATTCAATTAATTAATAAATAATTAATTAATTGTGTGTGTGTTTTAATTACTTCCAATTTAATAAGTATGAATTTGTAGTTCAAATCTATTTGATATTAATAATTTAATTGTGTAGTCAGATCTGTTGGTTCTCTCTCTGCTGACTTTTACTCTTCTTCTTCCTCTCAGATATTTATTTTATCACTGTAACTAATTTTTTTAGAAGAAAAAATAGATAACATTCATTATACAAATAAATACCACTCTTAAAACTGAATAATGATGTTCATTTATTGACATTTAAAATTATGCGCCATTCAGGCTGCGCATGGCCCAGGCATTGGTTGATATCTGCTCCAGTCGGTAGCGAACAAGATTGACAAAATATATTTTTACAAGATTAATTAATTAGGATTCTTTTAGCGAGTCGAAATGGTCAGAGGGCAAGGAACAAGATACATTCATACAGATATTTTTAAACTAAATTATTATGGCTGAAATAAAACAATATTATTATTTAAATTGTCAATTATGAAAAGTAATATCGAACCATTCGTCGAAATGACGTCACTTGCTTCAAGCTGGCTGTGTACTTCGCTCGTTCGGAAATCAAGTATGGCCGCCGTCACCTCGATTTTCTCTGCTATGCACTGCTAATACTGGTTGAGCTTCTTCCACAGAAATAAATGAATATTCCCTTCTCTGCGAAGTATTGTTGGTCCAGGAATATAGTGTAGAGTGTTCTCTCTTCTCCTGCGATGTCGTTTCGTGATGGGTTACTGGTGAAGTGTCCGGTGTTCAAATATGTGTATTAGTGTTCTGCTAATATGGTTCAAAATCTTCTCAAAATGGCCGTTGATTTCTTGTGCTTGTGTTAGATGGTGTTATTACTGTTGTTCGGAATTAGTGAGGTGTTAATTATTAACTGTTAGTGTTATTTTTATTTTAGTTAACCTCTGTTACACTTTTCAAAGCTACACTCACGGTTTTACACAAAATTATACTTTTTCGGTCTTCTGTTAATAACTTCTCAACTAGTCGTATTAACGATTAACAATAGACTAAACTCTGAACGTCGTCGTTTTAGGGTAATTTGTGATATGTCTTTTTCCTCTTTCCATTGTTTATTTATAAAAGTACATGTCTTAGATTTGGCTCATCATCTAAATATACATAATAAGTTTTCTTATTTTTTACTGTATTTCAAATATTTCTTAATTTTACAAAAATCTAACTACTCAGCAATATTGATTAATTAATTTTACATATTTGGATATATAGCTGGGTTTGTTTCAAGTTCATTTAAGCCCAAAAATTACAATTTTTTATAAATATTGTAGGCCTCATATTTTGTACAAATTTAGTGTTTAAATGGTTTTTAAGTGTTTTTTCTGATAATATTTCCATGGAATAATCTTAATAACTCCGTGATTATCTTTGTTGTTAATAATTTTGTTGTTAAAACACTTCAATATTGATTAATTTACTGTTTAGTCTGATTTGATTACCATTATAGGCCTAGTATTATTTATTTCCAAAAGAAGTTAATTTTCTTTCCTTTGTCATTCCATTCGTTATTAATTGTATCTGTACTAATTACATTTTCAATTTCTGTGTTGTATGGACTGAATTCTATCCCCTATTATGTAGTTTGATTCTCTGATAGATAGTTTTGTTTACATTACTGGTCTGTTTTTTCTAGAGTGGTGTCTTAGCTAATCTGCTTTGTACCTTTCATATGGTTTACAGTTTTAAATAAAATTATTACATTCCTATTTCCTACTTGCCTCTCTGCCTTACAAACTTGAAAATTAGTTAACATGATTTTAAATACAACAAAACATCTTATTATCTACTATTTTTCCTATATCACCTAATTTTAACAAAAACATCTTATGCCTACTATTTTTAACTGTATCATCCAATGATAACAAAATATCTTATTCTTATCATTTTTAATTATCCTATTTAATTATTACAAAAATATCTTATCCTACTTATTCACTGGACATAATTTAATTAGAAAACAAAAAACTCTTTTTACTAGTAATACTGTCAGTCATTAACTGTCTTTTGTATCGATGTCTCTTTTGGGTAAAAATGGTTAATACTCAACTGTGATTAAAAACATCTTATAACTATTATCACCTTATATCTAACATATTATTTGATTAACCCTAAATAACAAACATTTTATTATTGGTTATACCCTCAGTTGTGAACTGTCCTTTGGGTATTTATTGTTCTTGTCACAAATTACTTAACTGTAATTAAAAAAAACATTTTATGGGTAATTGATAATATTTCTTACATCTAGTTAAAAACAAAACTCTTATCACTAACAATGTTGTCAGCCCTTTTAAATAATTTTTATTTCCTACACTATTTTTTATTATAGTGTCACTGGTTATTCTCTACACTCACTGTAGTCTGTAACTTTTATTGTATTTTTTATGGTATTTCACCTTATATTTCTTACACTAATGGTAGTCTTTTGTTTTTACACTATGGTAGTTTTTGGTCTGTTTCTACACTATTGGTAGTCTTTTGTTTTTGTTTTTACACTATGGTAGTTTTTGGTCTGTTTTTTACATGTAATACTTATATCTAGTTTACAACTCGGTTTTCATTGGATTGTATCTTGTAACTTGAGTTACGGGGTCTAAATATGTTAGTTTTAAATTTAGTTCAAAGGAATGTATTCCATTATTAACATTTTTGGAATAGCTCTTCTTGTTTCTAGGCTCTTTGTAGGAATCTTGACATATTTTGTCCTTTCTTCATTATTATATTAGTAAATTTCTTGTCTTGTGGTTTCTCTGCTTCTTGACCTTATAAATTTCCATTATTAATATTGTTTTCACCCTTTTATCTCCTTTCTCTAGTCTTTCCTTTTTACTGCTTCCCCAATCTACTGGGTATACTGCTGGTTTATTGGGTTTTTACATAGTAAGTTATTTTGACCAATGGTTTTCTTTGTTATTTTTTATTCTTATTAACATTTTATTGACTTAATATACAGTTTCTTTGGTTTAATCTTTAAACAATTCATTCTTCTCACTCACTATGGACCTCTTCTTCTTTATTTATGTTGCATTAAGATAAAATTTTAACGTGATAATTTTGTTATGCTACATAATGAATGAAAAGTTTGACCGAAATGAGGAGAATAATAAAATGTCAAATGAGAAAATAGACAGTATGATGGAGAATAATACACTGACAAATGATAAAATAGACAGTATGGAGGAGAACTTTATGAAACAGATAAATGAGAAAATAGACAGTACAAATGAAAGTACTAAAGAAAATTTTAGACAAATAAACGAAAAAATAGATAGTATTAAAGAAAGTACTAATGAGAGTTTAAGACAGATCAAGGAAGATAATAGACAAATGAACGAGAATTTGAAAAATAAAATTGAGAAAATCAATGAAAAGATAGACAGAACCAATGAAAGTATTAAGGGAGAATTAAGGGAGCTTATAAATGAAAGGATCGAAAACGTCACAGAAACACTTAGCCAGAGGGTGGACGAATACAAGGAGGAAGTGAAACAGCAAATAACGGAGACCAAGGAAAAGCTGGAGAAAACTGAAGAAACCATAGTACAATTCAGAATAGAAGTGGATACCAAGATAGAACGGGTAGAAACGAATAATCAAATCAGAATAATTGCAACACAGCAAAAAACTCAGGAAAGGTTGGATGAGATCCAAGGTAATATGTCCGGCAGGATGACAAAAATAAGTGACGAAGTAGACCAGGTGAAGAATCAGGTAAACGGTAACAAAGAAAAAATAGAAAGTATGCAACACATCCAACTTAACATACAGGAAGAAATGGATCGACTAAACATCAGACCGACATGCAGTACTTACCACACTACACTAGAAAACAGGGACAGCGTGAATTTCAAAGATTACAGGAAAAACCCCATTAAATTTCTGGAACACATAAATGAAAGACTAAGCCGAATGAAAGAAAACAGATGGAGCGTAACTAAAACCTTGTTGGACGACGGTTTCAAAGGAATAACTGACAATTGGTGGTCAGCAGTGAGGAATGAAGTTAACACCTATGAAGAATTTAAACGAGCTTTTCAGTCCAAATACTGGTCTGAATCCGTACAGAATATAGTGAGAGATAATCTCAGTAATGGAAAATATAATCCCAATCTAGGCCAGTCACCAACAGCCTATTTCCTGGGTAAAGTGTGTGTAGCTCGCAAATTGGAACCACACATTTCAGAAGAATGTCTAGTAAATAAAATGGCCTATCATTTTGATGAAGGAATCATCCAAGCTAGGCTTTGCGGGCAGATCAAGACCATATCAGACATGGAAGCATTACTAGGTGATTATGAACAGCAGGATTATTACAGGAGGTCGAGAAGACAATATGAAAGAATGACTTTTCACAGGGGGGAACAGAATCGTGATCAGCATCAAAGGACAAACTATGCAAACAGGAATGACCATGATCAATAACAATCATAATAATAATACCTATCACAACCGTAACTATAATAATAATAATAATAATGATAATTACAACCGAAATGGTAATAATAATAATAATAGGTATAGGGAAGGTAGAAGAAATTTTGACAATGGCAGAGGATACCAAAATAGTGACAGAAGAAACCAACCTAGGAACAGGAGTGTAGAAGATAGACATCCAAGAAACCAAGAAGAGACTGTCCAAGGGAACCAACCTCAGGACAGGGCGGAAAACTAAATGCGGCAGTGAGAACAGAGACCGGCCCATCACTGCGAGAATTGGACGGGTGTACTATTAACGAAACTAACTACTATTATGGAAAATAACTACTTGAAGAACATTAGAGACGATTTAATGGAAGAAGTGTCATCCTCTACAAATAACAACAACTCTCAAATTATATTCATCACTGGTGAGTTGCAAGGGGTAATGATGGAAATAATGGTTGATACCGGGGCAAATATATCACTAATAGACCAAACAGAGTTTCACAGAATCAAAGATGCATGTAAAGAAAACATACCTACACTACCAGTTAGTAATATGATGATCATGGGAGCAACTGGGAAAGCAAATAAGTCCATAAAGAAACAGGTACAAATAGAGGTATCCAGTAAAAAGTAAAATGATTCCAATGGTGTTCTAAGTAGCTCAAGGGCTACCTTTCAAAGTTATGATTGGGTGTGATACGCTACGGCGGGACTCAGCTTTTATTGATATGGGCAGTGGGGAGGTAACGCTGTGCCATGAACAAGGTCAATGGTCGAGTGAGTTTGTAGGCCGAAATTGTGCCACTCACGATCGGCAAACATTCACCTTGGTATATAATGATAGGGAGGATAAGAATAAATGGAACCAGGAATCAGACTATCCAAAAGAAGAGATATGGATTCAGAAGTTACAGGGGATATATGCATTTCAAGTTACAGATACAAAGAAGATAAATACAGAACAGAGAGATCAACTGGTAGCGATATTTGATAAGTAGAAAAAAGTTTTTTCAAATTTTCCCGGTAAAGCTAAAAACTTTATAACTGAATTGACTTTCAATCATCCGATAAACTTTAATAAAAAATCATACCCTATTGCACAGCTCTTGAAACCAGCAGTAAGGAAGGAGATACAACGGATGATTGACCAAGTTATAATTGAAAGTAGTTCATCACCGTTCACGAGTCCAATTATCGACGTACAAAAAAAAGATGGGACGGTACGTTTGTGCCTAGATGCACGACAAATTAATAAATACATTGTTAACGACAGGACGTCACCGGGTGAGATCGACCAGATTATGAAGAAGTTCAAGGATTGCAAATATATGACTATCTTAGACGCAGTATGTGGATACTGGCGGGACGAAATCCACCCACACAGCAGAAAATATGTCGCTTTCAACTTCGAGGGCCGAAATTATCACTTCAAAAGACTCCCATTTGGGCTAATAATTTCAGTAGCTGTATTTGTAAAGGTGATGGATCAAGTTTTAGGCAGGGAGGTGTTGGAGTTTGCCACAGTATACGTGGATGACTTACTTATAACATCCAAAACTTGGGAAGAACATTGCAAACGGGTAGAGATGGTATTACATAGATTAGCAGAGAATAATATCACACTCAAGCTCGAAAAATCTCAACTGCTTACAAATAAATTGAATTTCCTCGGTTTCGTACTCATTGAAACAGGGATAACAACATATCCGGAAAAGGTAGAGGCAATCCAGAATGTCCCACGACCAAGAAATGTAAGACAGTTACAATCATTCTTGGGGATTGGTAACTACTACCGAAAATTTCAAAAAGATTATTCTGAATTAACATCCCGTTTTAAGCATTTATTATCCTCGAAGTACAAGTGGAAGTGGGGCGAAGAAGACGATCAAACTTTCAAAACAATTAAAGAAAAATTTCTAAAGAAGGTCATGCTTCACCATCCAGACTTCAACCGAAGATTCTTTATTAATTGCGACGCAAGCGACGTGAGTCTAGGAGCAGAGCTCTATCAAGAGAGTAATGAGGGAGACCACCTAGTTATCAGCTTCGCCAGTCGGGTGCTTAACCAGAGCGAACATAACTACAGCGTCACAAAGAAGGAGCTACTGAGTGTAGTCTTCGCTTGCAATAAGTTCCGAACTTATATATTAGGATATCCCATCACGGTAAGGTCCGACCACAAATCCATTTCCTTCCTGCAAAGATGCAAGTTAAGTCATGGAAGGTTGACTCGCTGGATCTTGGCATTACAAGAATACCACATCACGTGGGAATACATACCCGGAAAAAAGAACACAGTTGCGGACGCTCTATCGAGAGTGGACTTGGAAAAGGGCACTTTTGATGTAGATAGAGAAGACATCGGGAAGGTGTACTACACAATAACAAGTAAAAAAGAACTGGCAGATATACTGGGTAGGATCCAAGAAGAACAAGTCACAGACCAAAAATTAGCTCAGATCAGAGAACGCATCCTAAATAATGACTTCGAAATAACACCATTTTACCAACAACATAAAGAACTATTGTTTAATAAACCCAATACTAAAAATAATCAATGGAAATTATGTATCCCAAAATCATTGGAACAGGGATTGATTGAGAATTATCATCATATGTACGGTCATATGGAGCCTGCAAAGGTGGTCAGTGCCCTAGAAGAGCACGTGTTTATAAAAGGAATAAATAAAAGAGTTCGGCAAATTGTAAGAAAATGTGTTATTTTTCCAAAAAGTTAAAGTAAACAACTCCAGGAAAGAAGGAGCGCTAATAACAATCACTTCAAACAGGAAGCTGGAGAAAATATTTCTCAACATCTGCGGGCCATTTCCCCGAAGTGGAGGTAGGGGTCGATATAGGTATATCGTGATAGTGTGGGATCACTTTCCTAAGTACACGAAGTTATATCCAATCAGTAAAGCGTCAACAAATGTCATTATTAAAATAATCAATGAAAAATATGTAATTGATGTTGGAACCACAGAAACCATCATAACTGACCACGGAACTCAGTTCAAATGTAGGAAGTGGAGAAAGGAAATGCTGAATAAAAATATTAAAACTTACAAAACTTCTATCTACCACCCTTCGAGCAATCCTGCCGAAAGAGTACTACGAGAAGTGGGTAGAATCCTCAGGACGTACTGCCACGAGAACCATAGACTATGGAGTGAATATATCCCTAACACAGAAATGTATTTGAATTTAGCATGCCACGAAACCCTGGGAATCAGTCCGTACCAAATGATGTTCAACAAGCCACCACCCCGACGAATAACTGAAATCATAACTTTTCCAGAAATGCCGAGCGAAGGAGTAGATGTAACCCGAGTGTACAACCGGATATTACATAAAATGGAATTAAAGAAGAGAAGACGGGACAAAAGGGGAACACACGAAATCAAGTTTGAAGTTGGAGAGAAAGTGTTAATTAGGAATAGACAGCACCCGAGCGGGGCAGAAGGCATAATGAAGACGTTGCTGCTATTATATCATGGACCGTTCCTAATAAGCAGAGACAATAACAACAACACATACCTGCTCGTGAACCCGATTACCAAGAAGATAAAGGGAACATATAACGTCACTGAAATGAAAAAATACCACGAATAAAGAAGGAGCAGTCTAGAGAACAGCTTATTTTCCCCAAACCCCAGTTTTGTAAAAAATAACCATGTCTTGGGGGGGGAAGCAATTATGTAATGTGACATAATGCGAGCCCCAAATAATTAACCAAAATCACCCAAATAATAAAGAAGTCAGAATAACTGAAATCAAATATTTAAAAATGTAAAATAAAAGTACAACACAATAGTGTGATAAATAAGAAATCATGTACTGTAGATAATAAGACAAAACTTGTGAAAAGTGCATAAGTAAAAAGTGGAAAACGAGGAAGATCATTAATCACACAGATGAGACTGTAAAGATCAATGATCCCTCCAATTATATTAAGTGTAAGAAACCAAATAGGTCGATACGAGAGAAACAACTCGTAAAAGCATTATAAAGTAACAGACATACTAAATATAAGAGTGAAAACAAACAATTGTAGTAGTGTAGTATTATTTATTGAAAGTTTTTTATAGTTATTTAACGCATGTTGTTGGTTTTTAAAGAGAAGGCATTAGCATTGCTTAACTATGTTTATTTTAATTGATTTAGGCCAATGCCAATAATTTTTATCATTCATAAATCACGTGTAAAAGATTAGAAGAAACCTATAGGCAAAATAGGAAGTATATGTTACTTTAAAATACCAAAAGATACCTAAATAGAGGCCCATATAAACAATATATTAATGGTACACTAGTAAAGTTTAATAGTATGGGAATGGAAGTGCTATTATGGTAAATTAAATAGTTTATATTATCGTTTGTTAAAAAAGGCAACATTTAAGTTAGTACGTTAAGAGATTTTGTGTTAACTAATAAATATTGTTAGAATATGTCAAGGGTCAAAAATCATGAAATAAGCAGTAAAACAAATGTAATCAGGAAAAAGGGTTCAAAACAAAAAACCAGTTAATAATTTAATGTGAATTAGAAAATGATAATGAAATCAAATTTAATGCCTAGGCCGAACATGTATTATAAAATAAGATAGTGTCAGAAATGAGTAAGTTACCAAATCAATGTAAGAAAATAATAACAAAATAGGACCAAAATTTAATAAGGGACAAGTTTTAGAATAATTGTGAATCAGATTAAAGTAATCTAACAAATTTAAGTATTGTATAGTAAAAGTCAGGGCAGTACAATGGTCCAGATTTATAATTCTTGTAAAGGTGAAAAAACACCTAATATAAAGTCAACACATATAAAATTATATACCAAAATGTAGACCTTTGTAAAAGGAACAAAAGTATGTAAATTAATTTTAATTTAAACAAAAAATAACAAAAGAGTATTTTTTGACAGGGAAGGCAAGGATATAATTTTCGGTACTATATGCCGCTTGACCTCAAGTTCATGCAAACTGACCAATCAAAAACAGAGTTTACTGGTCAAAAAACCGTTACTAAGACGAGAAGAAATATTATTGTATTGTTGAACGCCAAGCAGAAAAGATCAAAAGTCGTATAGCTGACGCTTAAAGTGAAGATAAAACAATCAATATTACGCTAAATTAATGTTCCAAATGAAACCGCAGAAGAGGTAAACCCAACCAGAAAACTTATAGAGAAGATAAAGGAATATAACTAACCGATGGAAGCTTAATTCTACACAAACACCAAAATATCACAGCGAGTTGGCTGGTTGCAGTCTACAAGGAACGTAAATATAATTCCGAAGTATTTTCGTAACAACACTACACATAGATCAACTTCACTACACTATATAAACTACCTACAGTGATAATTGGAATAACCACTGCACGTTAATACGGTGGTTAACAATAATAACATAAGAAGCACATGACGCTTGGTTAACTGACCAGTGCGGCCATCTTGTTTATCAATTCGTTCGCCAATGCAGACAGAGTTCGTTGACGCAGTTGGTTAAAAAAACATAACATTCATACTTGTAAACATTAATAATCAAGATTTATTATTTTCAATGTATTTGTAATATGTTGTACCCCTTTTTAAAAACATTTCTGATTTCTTAGCTGGCCCAAAGAACCCAAGCCCTGAGATATTTAATTTAAATTATAATTATTTGCAAATCATTGAAGATCGGATTCAAATACGAATCGATACTGAACTGTCAAGGTCGATCCAAGACCGAACCATTATTTTGTTTAACCAATAAGCTGAGAAAAAATAAAACAAATGAATGATTACCAATAACAGAGTTATCATTTCATACGTGCAAGTAGAATAAGAGTTTGTTCACAGGTAATAGTGGGAGCGAGCAGGTAAGCAAGGCGAATATAGCCTTGCCGACGACGAAAAACAAACTAACCTGCAACTGCCAGAATACGGTTAGAGCCGATCGCCGAGTCAACCAGAAGTGCGGGAAAATTCAAAATCACTAGCCCACAAATACAATCTCTCTCATCCTACCACTACATCATGCTATATTACAGAGCGGCACTATCAACGTCTGACTATTTACAACACATTAAACAACGTTATTTTAATACAGTTAGATTAAAACACACAAAGGCTAAACACGAACTAATTAAAACAATACCACAAGCAAGTTATATTACAATATATATATATATATATTGTAAAAAAATTACAATTCTAGTGTTTTATGGTGTTTTTCGGAGTAGATTTATATTGTTCTGTGTTATGGAGTGTTACTTGATCGTTTCTGTTATAATATGATAGTTTCAGAAGTATTTTACAAGTCACTCGCGATTTCACAATAACTCACTATACACTCGCTTGTATGACGATTATAGGTTAGGTTATCCACGTTATTAAACGTATGTCATGTTAACCGTTCAACTACCAATAATTAACTAACTGTTTCCTCCAGTTTCAATTAAACTCTTAGCCCATATAATATTATCCTTAACATTGTTCAAATATTTTTTCACATCCTGTATACATTTTTACATTTTCACTATATGAATGCCTAAACTTTGGTTATTTGTCAATTTTATTCACTAGATTTGATTTAAATTAATCTTTCAGTTCATTCTGGTTATTTTCAGATTAAATAATGCCATTTTATAGTGTTTTCTGTCCAAAAAATAGTAATTTCACTTTCAGTTTGGTATACTGTGAAGAGTCAAAACATCAAAATTTACTTCCTGTCATTATATAAATTCAGCCATTTTATCAGTTATATTTAATATTAATAATCCTATATTGTATCAAAAGGTTCATATTCCCTTATTTTCTGGTAATTAATTGAATTAGTTGTATTCGGAAACATTATTCTGAAATATATGACTCCCATGTCCAAATTTCTGAGTCTAGTCATTCTCATTTTTATTTATAATTCTGAATATAATTTATTAAAATCTTTCTAAATGGTATGTGCAATTATATGGCATGATCTCAAGTTTATTTTGTCTAAACCCCTTTTGTTTATTTGCATTTAAATGAGCAATTTCTCTGTTTTGATGAAGTTTGGTTTCCATTCTTTTGGCCTATGATTTTTTAACAATTTTTCTTACAAAATAATTTACAAACAATATATGATGTGTGATACCCTCTCTGACTTTTACAAATAGTATTATAAATTAAACATGCTTTCAAATTACACAAAAACAACTAGTATTGGCCACAATACAAACAATAGTCAAACAGAATAAAGAATATTTTTTTTAAATAAATGGTTGTCTTCAAATCAGACATTTTGCAACAAAATTCCCATTTCCAACATGGAAATATGGTTTACAACAAAGGTTTTTTACTAACTAACATCTTAATTACTCTCTACTATTTACAAGTGGTAACTATTTTTATAGTTCTGATGTTAGTTGTTTCAGACCCAAACAAATGGCCTTATAGCTAAAACATTTTTAAACATTCTTGTACTATATACATTAAAACCTTATATTTATATTCTTATTTCTAACTATTATTATAAGTAGGATTCTACAGTTTTTATACCGTCTTTTACATTGTCTTTGGGGAATTGTACCCTGTCATTAACAAATAAATAGTATGAATCGTTCAAAAAGCACTATGAAATCTGTTTTTCTTTTTTCATGTAAAACAAAAATGTTATTTTAAACAGATTCATGTCTTATGAACAACATATTGTCACAGTACACATTTTAAGTCATTGAAAAATGCATATTTCATTGCATCCAATGTTTGTGATTGCCAAGAATGAAACACAAGGTTCATTTTTTATAATACCCAAAACTATCACTGGTTCACTTTGCACTTATTATTATGTTAATGCTAAATGGTCGTATAGTCTTATTAACATAATAAATTGGTTAGCGTTTTTTCAATGGAGATTTGTTCCATGGGTACTATATTATTGTTTCATCTTAGTTCACAGGAAACTTTTACTTTATACACTCCTCTCTCTTAAATTTATATACATGTGGTTTTTATTTCGTTATACTTTTATTTTTAGATATTTATTTTGGGGATATAGGGATTTGGGTGTCTTTTATAAGAGCATGACATCTTCTTCAGGATGCTGCCCTCTTCTTCTTTCTTCAGTCTTCTTTTCTCCTGCCTTCTGGGACTGGTATCTTCTCCATCTTCTTCTTGTTGCCATCAGGTTTCTTGGGATCTTCTCCATCTTCTTCTTTATTACAGAAATACACAACCTGTATTGGTTGATCTTGGCTTATTTTAGGGTTTCTATTCTATTTATTCTCCCTTGTTGTGGGTTTGGTCATATTGTGTACTGCTTTGTTATTTACTATTTTACCTTCCTGGGTTATACCTTGAAAACCTTTGGTTATGAGACTGGTTTTGGATGACTCATCACTAGTAACTCCTTTTATTTTAACTTGTGTTTTCTTTATAATAATGATTTCTTTCCACAGTTGCTATGAATTAATCTTTTTATATTAAACTTAGTGCTTTCTTCCAAATTTAAATATTATAACTTCATTATTCTAATGATCAATTGCCATTCAATATTATGCTTACATCTGTCACGCTACAGATTGCTCTCCTCCAGAAGTAATTATTTCAGACATGTTTATGGATGAAATAATTTCTTATGATAATTTCATCATTTCTTATAATTCATTTTCTTCTCCATTTTTATATCGACTTTTTTTTATATTAGAGTTTTATTAATTTTATATATATGGTTACTTGTCTTACTACTGATCCTTTTCGGATAGTTAGTGTCTTCTGAGATATATTATAATTGTAATACATTTTATTTCTATATCAACTTCGTGTTGTATCCTTGGGATATTAATTCCCTAACATTCCCTATCACGTGGGCTGGGGCAGATCAGAGGGGCACTGTACGCTACTTCTCTGCTGGCCATACACCACTTCTATAAATTGAGTACAGGGGCATATCCATCCCTGCTCAAAAAAACATAATGCTGCTGGAATTATCTTCAGTCAGTCATCGAATAAATAAATAAAAAGTAGTCTCATTTTCGACTAATAAAAATATCTTCGGATTCTCCACTTCGTAGTCTCTCAGATTATCTCACATTTTCTATCTTAATAAATCTTCATAATCATTATTATACTCATTACATATATATTTTTTCAAAACTCTTAACTTGTCTGATATATTTATTCTAATTATGGTTGAAAACCTTTCTTTTAATAATTCTGGTTACTGTTTACAGTGTAACTCTCTTTCTTCTTCATCTGAATTCTCTTTATACTTTCTTCTGGTTATTAGCACGGTCTTTATAAATAGTCTTTCGTATTCATTATTTGAATGGTCTTAATATATTATATTTAATTTTTTGACATTGTATCTTTACATTAGATATACAGGTTGTTATATTGATCATTTTATTTAAACATTTTGGTTGTTTCCTTTCTCTTAGAAAGTTATTAATCCACCTTCGCATTCATTAAAATTAATTCATTTATATCATATTTCATGTGGTATTTCTTCTCTTTGCAATTCATATAGGTCTTATTATTATCATTGGTTCAAAATCATCTTCTCCATATGTTTGGTATGAGTTGTTCTTCTTTGCTCTTAATTAACTGTTTTCATTATCGTTTCATAGGTAATTAGTCTCTTTGCTTCCAAATTTTTTCCTTCTCTGGTATATTACACTCTTTTTTGTTAGTCTTCTCTACTCCTTCAAATGCTATTGTGAATGTCTAGCATTTATTCTGGATTAACGTTAATTCTCTTTTCTGAATTAATCACTTTATTTTCTTCTCAATTCAATCATAATTGACACATAATTATTTTTTGGAACTTGGTTATTTTTAATGTAAAATTCAAACTATTCCTTTTATTTAATTGAAAAATATTTCTCATAAATCCTTGTAATATGTTGATCTTATCTTGTTTCAAAGTACTGACGTTCTATCAACATTCAAATTCTGTTTAATTCATTTATTCCCAGAATTGTTTCATTCAGAATTGTTTATAGTATTGTGATTTTACTATTATTTCTGAATGTTTTGGTATTTCTCCAAATTCAAATTCTTCTTAATTATTTACCATAAAGTTTTCTCATAAACTTAGTTTTAGTAAGTTGGTCTTACTTCATTTTTAAATTTTTTGTATATTAACTTCAAAATTCCTTTCTTCTTAATTCTTCAAAAATGTTTTTCTCATAATTCAGTGGTAGTAAGCTGTACTTACTCAGTTTTAAATTTTCATAAATAAAAATTCTAAATTCCTTTTTCTTATAATTCTCCAGAATGTTCTTTTCAAAATATTAGGTTGTAAGATGTACTTACAATATATTTGAATTTTTAAAATAAAATATATATAAATTCAAAATTCTAAAACTCACAACTCATTCTTCATAATATTTCTTCATAGAAGCTTGATTGTACACTCCTTTGATTTTTCCTGAAACGATTTCCTTCAACTCATATGTATTGTTCTGTTTATCATTTACCACAACATATGGTCCGGTGTAAAGTAATAGTAGTTTTTTGGTTATGCCTTCTAAGGTGCTAGGCAGCTCTCTATTTTTTAGGAGGACTTTCTCACCCTCTTTATATGTTACAATTCGCCCTATTGCCTTCTGGTATTTGGCTTGCCGTTTTTCCTGATCTTCTGCTACCTTATTGTAAAACTTCAACTGGTTGAATTTCCTATTGTTGTTCGTTGGAAATTCAATGATTTGTTCAATGTCTCGGGGAGTCGGCTTCTCATACATGGCTGAGTACGGTGGAATTCCTATAGCTGGATGGTGGGCGTAATTTAGGAATGTTTCTGTCGCTGCTAGGTACTCTTGCCACTTTTTCTGTTGGTTGTGACAGTACGTGCGCAATATCCTACCCACTTCTCTTAGTACTCTCTCAGCCGGATTGCTACTTGGGTGGTAGACTGATGTCTTATATGTTTTGACCCCAAGTGCTAATAAAGTGTCTCGCCATCTCCTCCCCTTAAACTGTGTACCATGGTCGGTAATAATAGAAAATGGTCTACCGATCTCTGGGATATACAAATCAATAATCACCGCCAAAACCTTTGCTGTCGTTGCCCGATTAACCGGATATAGCTTTATATACTTGGTGTAGTGATCCATTATGATTACCAAGTATTTATATCTGTGCCGACCACCGCTACGGGGAAATGGCCCGCATATATCCAAAAACACTTTTTCCAGTTTTGCGTTGGAAGTTATCGGTATCATGATACCCTCTGTCTTTTCATTGTTTACTTTTGCACATTGGCAGATCTTACAGGACTTGATATATGTTCTCACCTTGCGGTTGATATTCTTGATCTTACAATTTTCCTCTAGAGCTTGTATCACTTTTAACGCTCCCATGTGACCATACCTGACATGGTAATCGATGATGACCTCCTTTTCGATTTGGTGTGGGATTATCACCTTCCATGTCTCATCGTCCAATGCTGTTTTTATGAATAAAATTCCCTTGTTAAGGTGGTAGTATTTAGAAATGGTTTCATCATTGGCTTCCAAACGACTCACAATGTTTTTCAGCTTAGGATCAGACTGCTGATGGATTCGGATATTTATTAACAAAGCTTGTAAATCGGCTCTGGTCGTGAATATGTTATAAATTTTTACTAAGCTCTCCTTCTGTCCCTCGAAAGTCTGATCTTCCAGATTTATACGTGACAACACATCTGCTACCACGTTCTTCTTTCCTGGAATGTATTCCCATTTCAGGTCATATTCTTGTAGGGCGAGTACCCACCTAGCCAATCGGCCGTGACTCAATTTGCACCTACGAAGGAACGAGATGGATTTATGATCAGTTCGTACCGTGACTTGATATCCGAGAATGTACGTCCGGAACTTGCTGCATGCGAACACCACGCTCAACAATTCCTTTTCTGTCACACTGTAGTTCTTTTCGCACTGGTTCAGTGTGCGACTAGCGAAGCTTATTACCAGATGTTGTCCCTCCTCATCTTCCTGGTATAATGTCGTTCCTAAGCTTAGATCGCTAGCGTCACAGTTTAGAAAGAACGGTTTATTAAAATCTGGGTGACGAAGTATCACACTCTCCAGAAACTTCTCTTTTATCAATCGGAAAGTAATATCTTGATCTTCACCCCAAGTCCATTTGTTTTTTGCAGATAACTGTGGTTGAAACTTGGCGGTCAACTCGGAATATCGGCTCTGAAACTTCCTGTAATAGTTACAGAGTCCGAGGAAAGATTGCAATTGTTTCCTGTTTCTTGGTTGCGGGAACCTCTGAATTGCCTCCACTTTCTCTGCTGATGGGGTAATACCTCTGTCGTCTAGGTTGAAGCCTAAGAATTGTACCTCGCGCGCTATGAATTTGGATTTCTCCAACTTCAGTGTTATGTTGTTCTGCGCTAGTTTGTTTAGTACAAATTCCACTCTGTAACAATGCTCCTCCCAGGTTCCGGATGTGATTAGTAAATCGTCAACATAGACGGTGGTAAATTGGAGCGCTTCTGGTCCCAAAATCTGGTCCATGCATGCCACAAATATGGCGACAGAATTGATAAGTCCGAAGGGCAGTCTCTTGAACTGGTAATTGAGCCCTTCGAAAATGAACGCTACATACTGGCGGCTTTGTGGATGCAGCTCTACCTGCCAATAACCACAGACCGTATCCCAGGTGCTAATAAAGTTAGTACCATGAAAACGCTTTAAGATTTCTTCTATTTCACCGGGAGATGTTCTGTCATTCACAATTGTCTTGTTCAACTCACGCGCATCTAAACAGAGCCGGACTTGTCCGTCTTTCTTCGGAACAGCAATAATTGGACTAGTGTAAGGTGATTGACTAATCTCAATTATGTCGTTTTCAATCATCTTGTTTATCTCTGTTCTCACGGCTTCTTTGAGCGACTGCGCTATTGGATATGACCTCCGGTTAAACTCTACGTTTTCTTTAAAACGATGTTGGCACTGGTAGTTTTTTACCTTCCCTGGTTCATCAGAAAACACCGCCTTGTATTTCTCATATATTGCAATTAGACGATCAGCCATGTGCGTTGGTATTTTCTTGTTATCGCTTCCGCATTGGAAATTACGTATTTCTTGGATCTTAACTGACCATAAATCCTCTCCTCCATTATTGTATATTATGGGTTTAGAAAGAGGGCTGTTTCTTATAATATTAATTTTTCGAAGTTGTTGATGTATTGGGCTGGGAAGTATAGTTGTGCTTCCTACCAGATCTGCGGTCCATGTTAGTCCGACTGGGAAAAGTGATACTTTATTTAAATTAAGATCAATTACTGCCGAATATCTACGAAGAATATCGCAACCGATTAAGATGTCAAATGGTAATCCGGTGGCGATTAAAAATTCCATGTCTAAAGCTATATCACGGCTAACGACACTTAAGGAAACTTGCTTCCTAATGGTTTTATTCTGGCGGCCAGTTGCACCTACCAACACAATGTTGTTGACTGGTAACATTGGCAAAATTTTTCCACATGTACATTGTATTCTCTCCAACTCATTGGAGTTTATTATTGAAATATTAGCTCCTGTGTCTATCATTATTTTAGCGGGAACTCCTTCCACCTCCGCTGTTATATAAATTATCTCATTATTACTGTTGCTGAGACTCTTCTCGTTTTCTTCCAAAAGTTCGGTTCGTATGTCTTTCAGATAATGGTTACTGATAATAGTGATGTTTTTATTCTGGTTTTCTTGTCGCAATTCATCCTTTTCTAACCCAGGAAGTATAAGCAGTAACGGGTCATCGTTGTTGATTACTGCCTCCTCTCGTTTAAAGTATTTTGGTCATTGTTTGAGTTATTGTTGACCGAGGCATCGTTCGGGAAACTCTGGTTTGTCTCCTGACGTTCTGTACCCTGGTTGATGTTTAACGCCCTGTTCGGTTGTCTGCCAAGATCTTCCAGGCTGGTACTTCGTCTTTCCTGTTCGTATCTTGGGCCGTCTCGTTCCGCACTCCGCCATCTTCGGTCAGCGCCGTGGAAGCTGCTCCTCCTCGGTTGATAGTATCTCCTGGGTCCGCGATCTTCTGCTCTTATAAAATTTACCCTAGGGCGCGACACTCGGTTATTACTATTGCTATTATTATTATTACTAATATTGTTATTATAGTAATTTCGGTTAGGTGGGTAAGGTCTGTCACCATTATTGTTGGGATATGGATTTCTCTGACTGTATGGAACATTATTATTTTGTTGATAAAAGTGGTTTCGATTATTTGAGTAGGGGTTGTTATTTCTCACGCCGTTAAAATTTCCGTTAAACTGGTTATTACGTGGCTGGTTGTTAGGGCCGTCGTAATTACTGGGCTGGTTCCGGTTATTTGTATGGTTATTGCCGTTATTGGGGTAAGTAGTCGGCCTTGCTTCTGGTCTCTCATTTCTCTTCCTGCTCTGCCGATAATACTCTTCATTCTCGTATCCCTCCAATAACTCAGTCATTCCCTGGATCGTCTTGATCTGACTACCTCTCCGGGCCCTGATAATGTCCTCATCATAGTGATAAGATATCTTATTCACTAAACATTCTTCTGGGATTGCTGGCTCAAGGTGCTTTGCCATACACACCTTCCCCAAGAAATATGCCGTCATACTGCTACCTAATTGTGACCTGTATCTTCCGTTACAAATATTGTCACGTATCAAGTTCTGGGTGGTCTCAGACCAGTATTTTGTCTTAAACATTTTCCGGAACTGTTGGTAGTCGGAAATTTCACTCCGGTTGGCCATCCACCAATTATCTGTTATGTCTCGGAAAGACTCGTCGAATATCTCCCTGCTATGGCTCCATTGGGTAATTTTATGCTTGGTCAAATATTCTTCTACCCTAGCTAGGAACTCCATCGGCTTGCGTTTGTATTGCCGGAAATTGAGCCACTCTCGGCTTTCGTTGACAGGCAATCCGGTGAAATGAGTCGGTCTGTTCCTTATTGCTTCCATCTCCTCTCGGCTTTGTCGCACCTGACCGGTGATATTGGCCATGGTCTCTTGTATATCATTACATCGCTCTGTGACTTGGTTGCGTACTTTTCCGAACTCTTCTTGATTTTCCTTCCTCTGTTCTTCTACCTTCCTTCGACTATGTTCTTCGATATTTGTGAACTTGATGTTCACCACTTCTTTAAACTCATTCACCTCCTTTTCGGTCTGGTTGCACTTTCCATCAATCTCTCGAATCTGTCGATTGACCATTATATTTTCTTCTTCCATCTTCTTATCCATCGCTTTTTTGTTAACCTTGATTTCCTTATTCATTTCTTCTCGCAACAATTCCATCCTTTCGTCCAGTTTGTCCAAATTCTCCTGATTGACTTCTCTTAATTCTTCTCTTAAAATTTGATTGTCCTCTCTCAATTCTTCCAACTTCTCCCCCATCTTCTCTTCCAACTTCTTGTTATCTTCTTTCATCTCTTCCTTCAATTGTCGGTTGTTCTTCTCTATCTTCTTCCTGGTTTCATCTATTTTCTGATTGGTATTTTCAATTTTATTAATCAACTCTTCTTTAGTCGCTTTGAATTCTTCCTTGAACGATTGGTTGTCTTCCTTCAATTCTTCCATGTTCTTGTTCATCCCAGTCAACTCTTCTTTTGTGGATTCATTATCCTTCTTCAATTCTTCCATCTTCTCTTCCATCTTCTTGCTGTTTTCTTCTATCTTCTCTTCCAGCTTCTTATTTGTTGTTTCGATCTTATTTCCTAAATCTTCTTTCAAGGACTGGTTATCACTCCCCATTTTCTTACTCAAGTCTTCCTTTAATTCCTTACTTGTGGATTCCATTTTCTTATTATTTTCGTCCATTTTCTTGTCCATTTTCTTACTCAAGTCTTCTTTCCATTCTTCCATCTTCTTATTTGTTGTTTGGTTGTCCTTCTCCCTATTCTGGTCCATTATCTTGAACATTTCCATAATTTTCTCCATCCTTACGTCTTCCATTGTTTTGGGTTTCTCCTGGATATTAACCTCTCCTGTCTGTGTTGGTATCTCCGGTTGTTCCGTTTGTTTGGACAACACCGATTGTAATACCTCTTCCACCTCTACTGGCGTTGCCTCTTTGTTGTCCATGTCAACTTCTATTTCTTTCTCGGCCTCCGCCGCCCGTTTCTTAGATGTTGCACGTCGTTGCATTTTCTCTTGAAATTCTCTGGCTTTGTAGCTGTTGCCTAGCTCCAACTAGTGATCGGGCAGAATGTATTGGCCTTCCAATCGCTAATTAAAGCCCCTAAAGTTGTGCGCCAATTTGTAAAAAAATAAAAAAAATAAGTTGTAATGTGTTTATGTTGATGATATAAAGCTATTGTGGATTATGTTAGATTCCGATGTAATCAAGTCCAATGTAATATGTTTAATTGGTGTGTAATTGGTGTGGCTCTCGACGTCTTACTGGCCTGAAACACTTCCTTAAGTTTCCCAGCTGGTCGAGTCCCAATGGTAGCAAGACCGGTCGAGTAGCGTAAAGTTGATGAAGAAATATATATGCTCAGCTTCACCGAAAGTTTCAAAACAAAAATTATTGTTTTGAAGAAAATTAAAAAAAAAATTATGTTTATAAAAAAAAAATAATAAAAAAAAATTTTAATTTTATTAATTAATTAATTAGGATCAATTAATTAATATAGGGCTGTGAAGTTTTAAACAGTGTAATGCTCTTCTGAAAATTTTTATTAAAGTTTTAGTATAATTTAAATAATCTATCACCACTCATAAGACTGTCTGTAAACCAATCGATATTTGTTTACCTTTCTATTTTTTAGGTTATCTTCACTTACGGGTGGTAAAGTCCTTGTAGATTATCAAATAGAATTATATTATTGGTAATTAGTATTATTGAAGAAATAAAGAACTATTAAGTATTGAAAAGTATTAATGTTTTATTAAGTAACAGCAATATTGACTCTTATCGATTAGTATCGATTCTCAGGATATCGAAAAAAGTTACAAGTATATGTTATAAAAATTATATAGGGTTCTTTAAACAGCCAGTTATTACCAAAGTCAGAGAAATCGGGCTAATATTTAAAAAGTATAACGTTACAATCAAATTAATAGTTATTAATAAACACAGACATTGAATAATAAATTGTAAATATAATAATTGTTTTCACCAAACAGCTGTGCTGAACCAAGAAGAAGGCACTGGGATTGTCAAAGAAAGATGGCTGCCGTCAAGTCAAAAATGTTGCTCGTTGCTGCTGCATTCCAAATAATGTATTTTGACGCAATATTTCTGTTCTCGTGTCCGCAAATCTCTTGTTATATGTTGTGTAGTGACTGGTGTAGTGATTCTGGGTTGTATTTAGTGTATCTGTATAATTATTAGTTCAAACACTTTCTCCGATTCCGTCACTAATTTGGTTTAATGTATTATACAGTTTTCTAGTGTTTTATGGTGTTTTTCGGAGTAGATTTATATTGTTCTGTGTTATGGAGTGTTACTTGATCGTTTCTGTTATAATATGATAGTTTCAGAAGTATTTTACAAGTCACTCGCGATTTCACAATAACTCACTATACACTCGCTTGTATGACGATTATAGGTTAGGTTATCCACGTTATTAAACGTATGTCATGTTAACCGTTCAACTACCAATAATTAACTAACTGTTTCCTCCAGTTTCAATTAAACTCTTAGCCCATATAATATTATCCTTAACATTGTTCATATATTTTTTCACATCCTGTATACATTTTTACATTTTCACTATATGAATGCCTAAACTTTGGTTATTTGTCAATTTTATTCACTAGATTTGATTTAAATTAATCTTTCAGTTCATTCTGGTTATTTTCAGATTAAATAATGCCATTTTATAGTGTTTTCTGTCCAAAAAATAGTAATTTCACTTTCAGTTTGGTATACTGTGAAGAGTCAAAACATCAAAATTTACTTCCTGTCATTATATAAATTCAGCCATTTTATCAGTTATATTTAATATTAATAATCCTATATTGTATCAAAAGGTTCATATTCCCTTATTTTCTGGTAATTAATTGAATTAGTTGTATTCGGAAACATTATTCTGAAATATATGACTCCCATGTCCAAATTTCTGAGTCTAGTCATTCTCATTTTTATTTATAATTCTGAATATAATTTATTAAAATCTTTCTAAATGGTATGTGCAATTATATGGCATGATCTCAAGTTTATTTTGTCTAAACCCCTTTTGTTTATTTGCATTTAAATGAGCAATTTCTCTGTTTTGATGAAGTTTGGTTTCCATTCTTTTGGCCTATGATTTTTTAACAATTTTTCTTACAAAATAATTTACAAACAATATATGATGTGTGATACCCTCTCTGACTTTTACAAATAGTATTATAAATTAAACATGCTTTCAAATTACACAAAAACAACTAGTATTGGCCACAATACAAACAATAGTCAAACAGAATAAAGAATATTTTTTTTAAATAAATGGTTGTCTTCAAATCAGACATTTTGCAACAAAATTCCCATTTCCAACATGGAAATATGGTTTACAACAAAGGTTTTTTACTAACTAACATCTTAATTACTCTCTACTATTTACAAGTGGTAACTATTTTTATAGTTCTGATGTTAGTTGTTTCAGACCCAAACAAATGGCCTTATATCTAAAACATTTTTAAACATTCTTGTACTATATACATTAAAACCTTATATTTATATTCTTATTTCTAACTATTATTATAAGTAGGATTCTACAGTTTTTATACCGTCTTTTACATTGTCTTTGGGGAATTGTACCCTGTCATTAACAAATAAATAGTATGAATCGTTCAAAAAGCACTATGAAATCTGTTTTTCTTTTTTCATGTAAAACAAAAATGTTATTTTAAACAGATTCATGTCTTATGAACAACATATTGTCACAGTACACATTTTAAGTCATTGAAAAATGCATATTTCATTGCATCCAATGTTTGTGATTGCCAAGAATGAAACACAAGGTTCATTTTTTATAATACCCAAAACTATCACTGGTTCACTTTGCACTTATTATTATGTTAATGCTAAATGGTCGTATAGTCTTATTAACATAATAAATTGGTTAGCGTTTTTTCAATGGAGATTTGTTCCATGGGTACTATATTATTGTTTCATCTTAGTTCACAGGAAACTTTTACTTTATACACTCCTCTCTCTTAAATTTATATACATGTGGTTTTTATTTCGTTATACTTTTATTTTTAGATATTTATTTTGGGGATATAGGGATTTGGGTGTCTTTTATAAGAGCATGACATCTTCTTCAGGATGCTGCCCTCTTCTTCTTTCTTCAGTCTTCTTTTCTCCTGCCTTCTGGGACTGGTATCTTCTCCATCTTCTTCTTGTTGCCATCAGGTTTCTTGGGATCTTCTCCATCTTCTTCTTTATTACAGAAATACACAACCTGTATTGGTTGATCTTGGCTTATTTTAGGGTTTCTATTCTATTTATTCTCCCTTGTTGTGGGTTTGGTCATATTGTGTACTGCTTTGTTATTTACTATTTTACCTTCCTGGGTTATACCTTGAAAACCTTTGGTTATGAGACTGGTTTTGGATGACTCATCACTAGTAACTCCTTTTATTTTAACTTGTATTTTCTTTATAATAATGATTTCTTTCCACAGTTGCTATGAATTAATCTTTTTATATTAAACTTAGTGCTTTCTTCCAAATTTAAATATTATAACTTCATTATTCTAATGATCAATTGCCATTCAATATTATGCTTACATCTGTCACGCTACAATATATATATATATATATATATATATTATAACGAAACATTGTTATCAATGTTTATCGTTCTAACTGGAGTACGCATAATAAGCGTTATCTGCTACAATTGTACATTTAGAAGGGTATAGATAAGATTTTATATAGCAAACAAAACAGATAACAGTCCACCTGCATAAATATGTATAATTTTGTCGGCACATGTCAGAAGTGTTTTAAAACTTAAATAATAAAAAAATGACAAAAGATTAAGAAGAACTAGGTTGACCAGTGAATAGTGCGGAAATGTAGCTTTATTTAGACACCAAACACATAACGATATAGTGAGAGTGTCGTGAACTATAAGCGTTTTACTATTTCACACCTTTCGCGGTGCTAATTAAAGATCGCGTGTATACATAGCTAATAACTGTGTTCAAGACACGTCTAACAAACAACTTTGTTACCTAAATAAATAAAGGATTGTTGAGATATTCGCCGATAGAAACTCATTTGCACACGTGGCTTTGCCCTGTAAACAGTGAGCCAAAACGAGCATCTGGCTCATTCATAAAGTATTCGTTGAGTCGTACACACGGAACGATACGCTGCAGAAGACGCTTCAATGAGACCGGCAGACACCTGAGTTACTACAACTACGTACTACGGACATCAGACTATACCCGAGGCCAGAGACGCTGTGTCCATGACGATAAAGGAACGACGCCTAGCCTAGCTGTTCATACACCGCTAAGCGACGCTGACGGAGGTTTCGAGAGGAATAGCTGTACTCAACGCCGACGCCTGAGACCCGTGTACATCTGTGTAACATGAAATCATCAAAACAGGTGACCTGATATGGTTCAGGGTTCATAATAATGTTGTAAAACACAAAAAGTAAATGAAAAGCCGCTATAAGCGAAATTGAACAGTTTTAAATAATTGATAAACATTTAATTATATAGGCGGTATGACTAAAGCCTAAAGACACTTTTAAATGTTGTACTGTATATCATATAGAGACATTTATTCAAAAAGACAGAACATTTAGATAATGTGTGATTATTATAATAATATGTTAATAAGAGTGCAGAAAGACTCTAAGCAAATGTTTTCATGAGATTGTGCACTGTATAAAGAATTATATTTGATAAATTAAGGGAGAGTGCAGAGAAGCTCTAAGAGTGTTATCAAGATATTAGATGTCACAAATTTTATTGTTTCATATTAATTATTGTTGATAGCCAAGCAGGCTGAAGATTAGAATAATTAAAAGGGAGTTACCCTTAATAAAAGTGTTTATATTAATAATAATTACCATAGAGATAACGATAACTATAACCCTAGTTATATTCATTTAAAAAGTTCGTATTTTATTTTCTCATGTATAAAGAACAGGGTTACGGATTTCATAGAATGAAATCAATTCAGTATTTCCATTTTATTAAATAATTATTTCAATATAACAAAAATGATTTTTATAAATGAATTATAATTACAGGCAGACAGTGTGAAACTGCCCATATATGTGTGTATATTTCCATGTTATATGTTTTGTGTATATACTGTGTATTGTATGTCTTATTTTCAGGAACTTATAAATTATGTACTAAGATATATGATTTTAATATGTGATTGTTAGACGTAAGCATTATAACAATATATCACTAGAGAAAATATGGTAAAGTAATATTCAAGAAAGAATATAAATGGTGGAACCCGCCGTAAATTGTGTTAAATATTTGAAATTCTTTTTATTATTATGATTTGTTTAAAGATAAGCACCTTGAGGGTGACAATTATAATCATTGGAATGATAGACTAAAAAGGTAGTTTTCATTTATTCACAATTTATACAACTCAGCTTCCTAAAATAATTCTTTTGGAAACACATCGTCCCAACTCGTTACCTGATACCTAATAAGCCCAAATCCCACACCTAATAGCCGGCAAAGCAGAAAAGTACCATATACTGCAGGTAAGTGTTGGCATGGTATACCCTAACCAGGTCCATGTAAAACTCTTAATCCATAATGAAAGAAATCATAAAAAGATGTGTTGCAAAAGAAAATGTCGCTTCCAACGTGGGGCCCGATTAAATAAATAAAAAAAAAAAAAACATAATACGAAAAAAAAACTAAAAATTAGTAAGAAGTTAAATAAATATAAATTCACATAGAACAAATATTTAGAGTTGATGTGTAATTATTATAAAACGTGCATTTATATGTTGAATGTAGCTGATAAGAACGTACAGTTAGCGTTATCAGTAGAGTAAACAAAGGGGAGCTTAGATAAATATTGTGGTTATCAGAAACTGATACTACAGGCGCCCAAGATAATGGTTGTATGTTGATGAATAAATGACTACCAATACAGCATTTAATAATAATCCAAATAATTAATAATATACAAATTAATAATAAATATTTTAAAATCGGTTCACCAAATTAAAATTAAACATGGCACATAAACAAGAGGTCAGTTTAGCCGACATAATGAAGAAGTTAGAAGCCAGCAACGCTGAAAACGTAAAAAGGTTTGAAGAAATAAAAACTAGTGGTGCTGAAACTATGAGAAGATTGGAAGCAAGCACGTCAGAAATTCAGAAACTATACGCGTATAATGCTGAAAGTAAGGTAGAAATTATGGAACGAATGGAGACCTTAGAAGGTAAAGTTAAAGAGTCTCTAAAACAACAAGCGGTGGTGATGAATGAAAATTTCGAAGAGCAGCGAAAAAGACTACAACAAAATTTTAAATCTATGGCCGACACACTGGACCAGAAACTCGAAAAAATTACGCATCGACAAGATACCAAGATACAAGTCATCAGCGAGTTGGTGCAGAGTAATGTCAGGAAGACCATGAAAATTGAAGAAGAAACAAAAAGTCTCGCCGCAGCAGACGACACCATCAAGAAATCTATCCAACACCATGACAACAGGGTAGATCAGCTGGAAGTCAAGTTAAAAGGTGAAGTAGACCGACTTACACGAGAAGTGAGAAGACTACCAACACAAGCGTTAGTATACTCGACCGTACCTAGAGAAGAGAGACCCATTAACTATTTTAGAGGATCCAGAGGGGAAAATCCCATTGAATTTCGTATCAAATGTGAGAAAGAAATGGATAGTATTGGATCTATTCTCAGTGACAAAGATAAAATAGACTTTGTAAGCCGTTACTTAAAAGATGCAGCAGCCAGTTGGTTCACGATGGTGAATGACGATTTAAAAACGTATGAAGAATTTAAACTAGCATTCGAACGGAGGTATTGGAATGAATACATACAAATGAGAATACGAAATACACTGGAATTTGGTAAATATAATCCAGGTAAGCTGTCTGAAGATGAATACGTCATTATGTTAGTAGAGAGGAGTAAACATTTACGTCCCGCTTTAACACAAAAAGAATTAGTCATTAAGCTTGCTAATCATTTCAGCAGGAACATCCAACTAGCTATACATGTTCAGGGTATAGCTACCATTGAAGATCTATTAATACTTTTAACACAGATGGAGGGTGTAATCCGTGAACGAGACCCACCAAGAGGAGTTCAGCGAGATAACCGGAACCAAAATCAAGATAGAGGTACGTGGTATTCGCAAAGATATCGCCAAGAAGATAAAGGCAGAGAAGATAGACGTACAGACGATGAAAAATATCCGAAAAACAAAAATGTATCATATGATAGACGCCATGAAGATGGACGAACATATGAGAAGCAGGAGCAAAATAATGAAAGAGGTAATTACAAAGGAGGTTACCGATGGCCGAATTCGTCGAAACGATTTTCGAAACCATGGACATCCGATAGGAATGCAAATACGCAGGCGATTACCGTTGAGAAAAAAACAGAAAGAGACACCGAGAAACACTGATGAACGTAATAAACCGTCCACATCGAAGACTGAAAATCAATGACTACATTCTGGAGTCTGTATAGAAACACATGAAGCTAAACCACAAGATGTCAGGGTACTTAGCAACATAACATACAAACCCGAGAGAGAAGTACAAGAATTACTACGTAATCTCGCTAGAGAGCAAGATAAAGATCAGCGATTGCAGAATATAAAAAATAATCCGTTACCTATAAATTATTGTGTGAAAGATGGAATTTTATTTAAGCTTATTAATTATGATTGGAAAGTTGTGCTATCTCATGACATGTTACAGCAATTAATTATGCCATGTCATCGTAGTCTAGCTCATGCATCTCCATTGAAGTGCTATTTAACTATGAAAGAAGCCTTCACCTGTAATAATATGTTCAGAAAAATTAAAATAATTGTTAGGAAATGCCATGATTGTCAAACATCCAAACATCCGAATTTAAACACTTGCGTTGAAATGGGGAGTATCAGAACTAAGAAGAAGGGGGATATAGTTGCACTTGATTTCCTTGGACCACTCCCGCGATCAAGTCGTGGGTACCACCATATAATTGTGACGGTAGATGTGTTTACCAAGCTAGTAAAGTTATATGCTGTACGAAGACCCACCATGAAATCTGTTCTGAACGTCATCACCCAGAAGTATATACCAAAGTATGGAAAAATGGATAAAGTGTTGACAGATCAAGGTAAGCAGTTTGGTAATAAATTATGGAAGGACGCATTGACAAGACAAGGTATAAAACCTATACTTACATCCATAAGGCATCCACAAACTAATCTTGCTGAAAGAATAAATAGAGAGTTAGGCAAGTTCATGAGGTTATATTGCTACAATCAACAGAGTAAATGGCCTGACTATCTACAATTTTCCGAAGATGCAATGAATCACAATTATAGTGAAGCTACAGGATACACACCGTTAGAATTAAGTGAGAATAAAATACCTAAAAGATTCTGGCACAACATGATTAATAAACCGGAAAATTATAATGTAGATTTGCCAATTCAAATAAAAATAAACAGAGCTGAACGACAGCTATATCATCAAGCAGGTAAAAGGAGAGACCGGTATAATAGAACTCACCGATTGACAAGATTCCAGATTGGTGATAAGGTATTGATAAAGACAAATCCTGTGGGAAGTAGTATATTAAACACTTCCAAGAAATTCTTCAGATTATTCTGTGGCCCATATGAACTAAGGAGTCGTCTAGGACCACACACCTACATGGTATATGACCCAGTGAAGAAAAAGGACGTCGGAAAGTACCATGCGTCATCTCTGCGTCATTATATCCAATAATACCCATATGTGATTGTTACTTTAAGAAAAGATTTTATATTCTTTCTAATAAACATGTAATATAACTGACTGTGTATGTACTAAACATAGATAAAAAAAAAAAAAAAAAAAAAAAAAATATGTTGTTCTGTAAAGCACAAACAATTTTTTTTAAAGCAAGTGGGGGAGTGTTATAACGAAACATTGTTATCAATGTTTATCGTTCTAACTGGAGTACGCATAATAAGCGTTATCTGCTACAATTGTACATTTAGAAGGGTATAGATAAGATTTTATATAGCAAACAAAACAGATAACAGTCCACCTGCATAAATATGTATAATTTTGTCGGCACATGTCAGAAGTGTTTTAAAACTTAAATAATAAAAAAATGACAAAAGATTAAGAAGAACTAGGTTGACCAGTGAATAGTGCGGAAATGTAGCTTTATTTAGACACCAAACACATAACGATATAGTGAGAGTGTCGTGAACTATAAGCGTTTTACTATTTCACACCTTTCGCGGTGCTAATTAAAGATCGCGTGTATACATAGCTAATAACTGTGTTCAAGACACGTCTAACAAACAACTTTGTTACATAAATAAATAAAGGATTGTTGAGATATTCGCCGATAGAAACTCATTTGCACACGTGGCTTTGCCCTGTAAACAGTGAGCCAAAACGAGCATCTGGCTCATTCATAAAGTATTCGTTGAGTCGTACACACGGAACGATACGCTGCAGAAGACGCTTCAATGAGACCGGCAGACACCTGAGTTACTACAACTACGTACTACGGACATCAGACTATACCCGAGGCCAGAGACGCTGTGTCCATGACGATAAAGGAACGACGCCTAGCCTAGCTGTTCATACACCGCTAAGCGACGCTGACGGAGGTTTCGAGAGGAATAGCTGTACTCAACGCCGACGCCTGAGACCCGTGTACATCTGTGTAACATGAAATCATCAAAACAGGTGACCTGATATGGTTCAGGGTTCATAATAATGTTGTAAAACACAAAAAGTAAATGAAAAGCCGCTATAAGCGAAATTGAACAGTTTTAAATAATTGATAAACATTTAATTATATAGGCGGTATGACTAAAGCCTAAAGACACTTTTAAATGTTGTACTGTATATCATATAGAGACATTTATTCAAAAAGACAGAACATTTAGATAATGTGTGATTATTATAATAATATGTTAATAAGAGTGCAGAAAGACTCTAAGCAAATGTTTTCATGAGATTGTGCACTGTATAAAGAATTATATTTGATAAATTAAGGGAGAGTGCAGAGAAGCTCTAAGAGTGTTATCAAGATATTAGATGTCACAAATTTTATTGTTTCATATTAATTATTGTTGATAGCCAAGCAGGCTGAAGATTAGAATAATTAAAAGGGAGTTACCCTTAATAAAAGTGTTTATATTAATAATAATTACCATAGAGATAACGATAACTATAACCCTAGTTATATTCATTTAAAAAGTTCGTATTTTATTTTCTCATGTATAAAGAACAGGGTTACGGATTTCATAGAATGAAATCAATTCAGTATTTCCATTTTATTAAATAATTATTTCAATATAACAAAAATGATTTTTATAAATGAATTATAATTACAGGCAGACAGTGTGAAACTGCCCATATATGTGTGTATATTTCCATGTTATATGTTTTGTGTATATACTGTGTATTGTATGTCTTATTTTCAGGAACTTATAAATTATGTACTAAGATATATGATTTTAATATGTGATTGTTAGACGTAAGCATTATAACAATATATCACTAGAGAAAATATGGTAAAGTAATATTCAAGAAAGAATATAAATGGTGGAACCCGCCGTAAATTGTGTTAAATATTTGAAATTCTTTTTATTATTATGATTTGTTTAAAGATAAGCACCTTGAGGGTGACAATTATAATCATTGGAATGATAGACTAAAAAGGTAGTTTTCATTTATTCACAATTTATACAACTCAGCTTCCTAAAATAATTCTTTTGGAAACACATCGTCCCAACTCGTTACCTGATACCTAATAAGCCCAAATCCCACACCTAATAGCCGGCAAAGCAGAAAAGTACCATATACTGCAGGTAAGTGTTGGCATGGTATACCCTAACCAGGTCCATGTAAAACTCTTAATCCATAATGAAAGAAATCATAAAAAGATGTGTTGCAATATATATATATATATATATATATTCCGTGTTCTTTTCAAAATGACCAGAAAATTATTAATAAGTGTATACTCCATGCTACTCATTTCCTATCGTATCGCAGAAAATTTCCTCAAGAGTTTATTTGGTAGACCACAAGCATAATTATTTTCAGACTTGCAGGAGAGAGGATCACAATTTATTAATTATTACTTTGGAGATTCTACCATAAAGCGGACAATTTTATCGTAATGAAGATAAAATATCTAAAACATTCTCAGTTTTTATGAGGCATTCATTCTTCACAACTCAACGTTCCTTCCTACTTTTTCTAATTTATCATCATCTTGACGGATTAAACCAAGGATTGTTTGTTCCGGTCTCAATAGGCAACGATTAGATCTGGCCACTCCAGCGCTTCTTCGGTCAATCCACACCTCTCCGTCCCTCGGCTTATAATTCGAGAGTTCTTTAGGGATGCGGCAGTCATCCATTCAGCCACCAATTCAGCCGATACTGGGCGAATTTTTCTAATTAATAATTAATATTAGAAAATTAATTATAGATTAGAAGAAGTCGTATTAAAATTTCCTACATACGCAGAAATAAAAGATATTAGCAAAACTGAGGTCCAATGAGAAGAATGAAAAGAAGTGGGTGGGATGTTTGCTTCAAGAATAAATGAATGTAATAGAAAGGATATATAATTTATAGGGTAAAAATAAGATGGAGTTTACAAGAATGAAACATTTTTTCATATTCTCCTTTTCCTCTCTTTTTGAAATACATGGTATCACCTGTTACAGTCAGCAAGTTCAAATCATACCTCTCGTTTTGGCGTACAAAAGATTGCTTGTCTACGCAATCCGTCAGCCACCTCCACAACAAAACCATGTATTTAGGTTTTTATTAGTATTGTAAATTATTGGACATATGTTTGCCTTTCTTCATACACACTTAAACATCTTCTGTTACCTAGTGCACACACCTTCAAGCATTGGATTCTATTTACACAATTAAAAGCTTAATTCATCTCGGAAGCTGGCATTGTTATCCAATTTTCAGACACGAGGAGAAAATTTCAAGACAAACAGGTATTTCAAGATGAGAGGATGAGGATCCTAGGAGGGAGAACGAAGAGACAAAAAAAGGGGAAAGAAAATAAATAAAACAACTTCATGGTACACAAACACTACAAAATTAAAACGAAAACTGTACTGTAAATGAATTAAAGCATTAACACAAGTCTACAAGAATGTAGTGCGCAAGTTGGACTGATAATTAAGACACTTTGTCTAGTGTATATGCATCCTCTAAGTATAAGAAAATGAGGTAAACACTAGTTATGCGTTCATACTTGGCCACTTTATTGGTTTCACTGTCTTTAAGGTTATTCTACAGTAAAAGTGTATTATTAAGCACGTGTCGTCTTGGACATGGCGTTTTGTGACTTCTTTAACGGCTCCCCTCGCGTTGTCTCCGATACGCGGACTTTTAATATCACTTTCATGAATCGCTCCGTTAAGGGGCGACCTTTAATGGACCATTTTCACCAACCTTCCTTTCTCATTCAATTTGCCGAATCAATTTTCTTATAGTCGCTCCCCCCTGTCTTATACCGTGCAGTATTTAGGCTGAAATTGCCTGTCGTATACTTAATATTATGGGTTCGGGATTTACGTGAACATTCTTTCTGTTGAAATTGTTGATTTTATTGAATTTACACCTACACACGCATACTGTACTTTATCCATGGTCCTTGTGTGTGTGTGTGTGTGTGTGTGTGTGTGTGTGTGTGTGTGTGTGTGTGTGTGTGTGTGTGTGTGTGCGTGTGTGTTGTAATTCCATTGTAAATTACAAAATTTTGCGTTAGGGTGGCTCAGCGTAGAAGAACTGGTTTTGCATCGTCTTCATTCGTTATGAAGTCTTGATTCGTTCGCTGGGACGCTGTTACAGTTCCCCGAAGAGACCCGTTTTTCCAGTAACCCATCCAAAACCGCAAACCTCGTGAGCTTCTCAGGGAAGAGCGTTGGAAAAATCGCCGCTCTCCATCTGCTGGATACGTGAACGGGGCTGGAGGCCTCTCGTCATGAGAAGACTAACGAGCTCAGCCGTTGTATTATCAAAAGACAAGTACATCCGTACAAAAGACAACGTTGTCAAGCGGGGGCCTCGTGGAGGCGCCGTTTCGGTACCCAGACAAGCGAATTATGGGGAACAGCCACCGCACTCTAGTCAGGTATATTGTCCGGCAGCGCAGGTTGCACAGATCCAAACTCTCCGGTCGCGCTTCCCAACGTTGGACGCACGTTATCATCAGCCTTGATACTACCAAAAATCGTATAACCCCGCGCCCCGTAAGGTAGCGAACGCCAGGGTGGGGGTCTCGGAAGGAGAAGAAGCCATCGGTAATCAGCGGTATAGGCCCATCTCACAGCCCCCCCGGGCTGAAGCTCAGGGCACACCTGGCGGCGTTTAGGCGGCCACGCGACGTTACCCTGCACGGCAATCTCCCACCAGTGCAGGGTCGTTCCGCGTGGAAACTTCGCTGCCACTAGGGTTTACCCCACATGATCTAAGCTAGGACCATCTGCTAGGGGCAGGAATAGTTTCTTAGTTCGGCTACTTGCCAGGGACACCGTAACTCCGGTTCCCGTTCGCCGGACACCGATTTGGGCTGGTGTCAGTCGGCTTCAATCCAGCCGAAATACCGGTTGACTTCCAGGTCAGCGATGAAGCGGCGGGTGTCTGGTGGGGAAAGCGGAAATCAAACCGTGACTGGCGGTATAGGCTCGTCCTGTACGCTCCCGGGGATCGAATCCCCTAGGCCCCTACCCTCGGGGGCATTACAACTCAACAGCTGAATCAGTCTGAAAAATCTTTTATACTCAGCAATGCTCCTCATTCTACTGATCCAAATCCAATTTTGTTGACATATACTTTTGACCCATTTGAGCTAAAGATTCTTTTCCCAATTAAAATAACTAATTTATAATATTGTATATGTAATAGTAATACTAGGAGAGTAAGGCTTTCTTTGCCTTGTATTGTTCAGTATTATTATGGACTGCAACACGGATCACAGCAGCAATATAGTGTGTTATGCAGACGACGCAGTCTTAATATCTGTCAATGAGGATGACCTGTAGACATTCCGTTATAGACTTAGTAGATCATGGAGACGTCTCTGCCTTAACGCATCAGCTGAGAAATCTAAATACATGACAGTATCACCCTTACCTCCATACGGTACAAGTTAATGATAAGCAATGAGACATAAAAGCAGACGTGTAAGTAAAATAGGAAGGCGTTATACTTACATGTGACGGGACAGTCAGTAAAGAGGATGAAGGCTAACTTCTTAAAATTGACAGAATACCTAGGTAAATGATACGACAATTTGCATAATAACCTTTCACAATATACACCAAAATCAAAATATCTAAGTCTGTAAAAGACCAGTAAAATAGTGTGTCGTTGAGACAAGAGACAGAGAAAATAGCTGATAACAGAACTATTATAGGGCCTATGTGACGTTATTAAGAACAAGATGAGGAAATACTATAGGATATCAGGAAAACAATTGAGATATTAGCCAGATATTAAAATGGTCAACATTGGAAACTGGATAGTGAGAAGAAGATAAAAATGAAATGAGTAAGTTGACAGAATGGAAGAGGACAAAACAAAAAACTTTTCAAGATCAAAGAACCAGGAAGCAAGATAACAAGATAATAGTCGGTAGACACAATACAAATGAAATAAATCTTTTGTTTGGTTTATTGGACAATCCATAGGTTTATACTGGGAGAAGGTAAAGAAATCAACATTGCACTTTTACGAAGTTTCAAAGTGGCCGCATTGTCAAATATAACTACGCAATCTGAGAAACGTTATATTTTAAAAGGTTCTTATGAAATATATCTTTAAGTTGAAGTTATTTCGACTGTTCTGGTGTCTACACTCATCTCAACGTCAATATGGCCATTAGTAGATCGTCTACATCGTTAGTAATTTAATGTCGATTAGGGTCTCAAACAAAAGATTTTCATCCAACAAGCCGTTTTTCTAATGTCCATGACCGTTGATCCAGCATAAGCTGTCTACTAAAAAGTGACTCACTTTCGTGAAGGCCTCTTCTTTTCTGTTAACCCTCAACTACTTGGGCACCACTACCGTGCGACTGACGGTGCCAAGCATCTACTTTTGTGTAGTGACTCATTTAAATCACTCTCCAAGGAGAGCTTTTTTAAGACGGGTATTTTTAAGGGAACCCTCAATCCTTGAAATTTTATGTGACTTTTATATAAAGGTTTCGCCTTCCGGTAAAAATAAATATACCGTGAAAATATACTGAATACAGGGAATTCCTATATTTTGTATGAATACTGGGAAAATATACTGACAACCGCGTCAGAACCCTCGAGTAACATACATAAGACTAAATACATCTGGGTCCGTCTTAGTGTCGTCAGGCCATCGTTCACTACTCACTAAGGCATAGCCATCCACGCAGAGCCATGATTGGTCGCACCGTGGGTTACGGTCTGTTTTACAGCTGATAACACAACCGTGTCTGTTAAACCAAACAGTGCAGTGTTAGCCAACTAACACCAGTTGCCCACCGCTCAAAGGCTAAGATATTGAAGGCTATGGCGTAGGGTTGGATTTATGTAGGGCATTTTCATTATTATTATTATTGTTATTATTATTATTATTCAGCACCTGCTTCATCTGTTTTATTCATACCATCTGCCACTGACTAAGATGTAATTATTACCACATTTGTAAGTGATACGTTTACAGTTTTAGCAGAAGAAAAAGACAAGGCGATTCAATTGCTACTGCACTAAATTGTAATAAGATAAAATTAGACGAAATTAAGTCAACACATATTACTTTAGTAACAAAAATTTGAGAAATTTTAGAAGTGTCACAATCAACAGAAACATTTTTACTCTACGAGTGTAACGCTAAATATTTTGGAATGACAGTAGACGCAAAGTTACGATTGTAGGAGTATGTAAAAAAGTGAAAAAGTAAAGCTTGAAATGTAGAAATTACATTGGTTTTTGAGACACAATTCCAAACACCAATGTGTATCACAATTCAGATTTATAACCGGATTTGAAACAGACTGAACTCATCGCATTCAACTGTAAAGATGTGCTAACAGTAGAGTGTTCCGCGGTACACTTTGTTTATACCTGTGTTTTTCTTCTTATCGGTGTTGTGGTAGAAATACCGCGTGATTTTGCTTTAAAGAGGAAACGAAGAGGTTTAAAGAAAATATAAGGGGATGACGTTTGGTTGAAATATATGGTTTGTTTTACTTAGTATTTGCAACGTACTAATGTTTATTCCATTAAACTTTGCTTATAGCAATGCATTATTACTTCACTTATTAATGGTGTCTCATATTCTTCTCTTAGTTATAAGAATATTTATCATTTAATTATTATATGCTAAAATTGTTAAATAAAAATTAAAAATCGGTATGGAGAACTATAGATGACTTTCATATTCTATGATTTATATTTTAAAGCATTTACTTAAATTCAGATCGATAATTTCTAAAACGTATCCCACACCCTTAAACTATTTTCACTATTTATAGATATTTCTGTTAATATGGGGTAGTCTTTTAATGTAATGTTATTTTCAAGTCACTTTATCTATAAAAATTAGGTACTTTATTCTTATAAAGAAACTGAACTACGCAGATTACTCATTAATTACATATTTATATAATCATATTGACATATGCTTAATTTTTCTTGTGTTTATGTTATTATTATAATACAAAAATTAAAAAAAAAATATTTTTTATTTTCTATTAAAAATGTTTTGATATTAGTATAACTAACTATCATTATCAGATATAATTAATGAGTTCAAAAATATTTTATTAAATCAATTGTTTAAAACAGCTGTTTCATATGTAGACTAAATTTAATGTTTTTATATGTGTATATAAAATGTCTTATATAATTAATTGAGAAATATAATATAAATATGTATTATTTTATGTAATTAGTAATTTTGAAAATATTATAATTTTTTTTTAATCTGAATTTTTTGCTAGTATTCATTTATTACTTGTTTTATGTTTAAATATTTCTAAATCTTCCCGTAAGGACATTTTTGGACCTTTGGAAATGTGTTTTAATAATCTGATATTATCTAAATTTGGTAATATATGTTTCTTTTTTATTGAATGTGTAGCTAAATTTGATTTATGTATATCTGTTTTAAGTACGAATTACGGTGTTGTATATACGTATCTTTCTTTTAAACGTTTTTATTTTGGCCAACATAAAATTTGTTACAGTCAGGGAATTAAATTTTACATATTCAACTTAAATTATGAATTAATTTATATATTTACATAATTATGTAATTATGTGGCCACAAATTATTTTGTGGCCTGCTGGGCCGTGGTTGCAGATCTTCACGCATTGATGATTTAAATTAAAATAAAAAAATTATAATTTTATTGGCTGGCAATTTTATTTTTAACAATTATCATTGTTTAAAAAAGGTTAAATGCATTTTTACTTAAATGTTCCATAAGAAAATGGAAGTATGGTGATGGCGAAGAAAATCGTGTCCGAGATAAGGGCTGATTCTGATTGTACTACTCTCAAAATATGAAGAAGTCATTTTTCGAAAAGTGTGTGTGTGTGTGTGTGTGTGTGTGTGTGTGTGTGTGTCTTTCTATGTGTCTGTGAGTCTGTGTGTAGAATTTTGTTTTGGCAAACGACAACAGCCGCAAATTCAAACAGAATAAAATAAATTTTGCATACAATCCTGAATTATAGAGTACTCAAGGCATATTGTTTTTGGTGAATATCGGTTAAGGGAAAGGGGTAGTTTACGTGCAACGTTTTATGTTTTAACAATGGTAATTTTTTCTATGACGAACGATAACTGCTGTAAATTCAAACAGAATCAAATAATTTTTACATACGTGTCTAAGATGTAGAGTACTCAAGGTCTACTTGAGTCAATCTTGGTGAAGATTGGTTACGGGGAAAGGGTAGTTTACCAGCAACGTTTTGTGTTTTAACAAGGGTAATTTTTTCTATGACGAATAACTGGCGCATATTCAAACAGAATCAAATAATTTTTTGCATACGTTCCTGAATTGTAAAGGGCTCAAGGACGGTTGATTTTGATGAAGATCGTTAAGGGATAGGGGTAGTTTACGTGCAACGTTTTATGTTTTAACAATGGTAATTATTTCTATGACGAACGATAACTGCTGTAAATTCAAACAGAATCGAATAATTTCTTGCATACGTTCCCGAATTGTAAATGGCTCAAGGCCTGTTGATTTTGGTGAAAATCGGTTAAGGAAAAGGGATAGTTTACCTGCAACATTTTATGTTTTGACAGGAGCAAAGTACTTAATTTTGATAAATAAAGTATCCTGATAAGAAGATCATAATAATCCACTGTAGAAACGTAGATGAATAGCTATAAATGAAGAGGCTGATTGATCGGGGTGGGAGTAATTTTCTATAAATGAAAATTATAGTTGAAGCGGGAGGGGATAATTTTTTTATGTGTACTACGTTATCGGCAACAAAGAAGTAGTTTGTTGTTAAAATTCTTTCCTTCCTTCCTGTTTGGCCGTAGTCCAATGTTTTCTGCAGAACCAGAAGTTTCGGCAGTGCCATCGATTTCCATTATCAGTGAAAATCGAGTGCCCTAACGTGAGATGGTATACGTTAGTGACCACAGTACTGTGGTTAAGGCTGAAGCAGTAAGTAGAAAGAAGTTTTCTATGGAAATATTTCATTTCGAAAATGATTTTTAATGTAAATCTTAGAATATGGAAGTCATGTATGGTTCTCCATACCGATATTTTATATGACGAACGATTTCCATTTTACATGCCATTAATTTTATGCATATTTTTATATGTGAACTACATTATCGGCAAAAATTTCGGTAGTTTGTTATTCAAATTCTTTCCCGAGCTGTTTGGCCAAGATCCAATGTTTTATGAAAAACCAGATGTTTCAGCAATCCCATCGCCTGCCATCATCAGTGAAATATCGGTATGGAGAACCATACATGAGTTCCATGTTCTAAGATTTATATTTAAAATCATATTCGAAATGAAATATTTCTATAGAAACTACTTCTTTCTACTTATTGCTTCAGCCTGAACCACAGTACTGTGGTCACTAACGTATACCACCTCACGTTTTCGCACTCGATTTTCACTGATGATGGCAGTCGTTGGCACTGCCGAAAAGTCTGGTTTTGCAGAAAACATTGGACTACGGCTAAACAGCTCGGGAAGGAATTTTAACAAAGAACTACTTCTTTGTTGCCCCGATAACGTAGTAGGCTACACATATAAAAAATTCTCACCTCCCCCTTCAACGATAATTTTCATTTATAGAAATTTACCCCCACCCCGATCACCTAACCTCTTCTTTTATAGATATTTCGTCTTCGTTTCTACAGTGGATTATTATGAGCTTCTTATCAGGATACTTTATTTTTCAAAATTAAGTACTTTACTCTTGTTAAAACAAAAAGCGTTCCAGGTAAACTACCCCTTTCTCTTAAACGATCTTCGCCAAAATCAATAGACCTTCAGTCCTCTGCAATTCAGGGATACATGCAAAAAATATTTGATTCTGTTTGAATGTGCGGCAGTTATCGTTCGCCATGAAAACCTGTCTCTTGTTACAACATAAAATGTTGCAGGTAAACTACCCCTTTACCTTAACCGATCATCACCAAAATCAACAAGCCTTCAGTCTTTTACAATTGAGGAACGTACACAAAAAAAATATTTGATTCTGTTTGAATGTGAGGCAGTTATCGTTCGTCATAGAAAAAATTACCTTTGTTAAAACATAAAATGTTGCAGGTAAACTACCCCTTTCCCTTAACCGATTTTCACCAAAATCAACAGACATTGAGATCCCTACAATTGAGGGCAGCCTGCAAATAATTATTTGATTCTACAATTCTACAATTCTACAATTCATAGTTGTATGCAAACAATTATTTGATTATGTTTGAATTTGCGGCTGTTATCGTTTGCCATAAAAAATACCCTTGATAAAACATAAAATGTTGCAGGTAAACTACCCCTTTCCCTTAACCAATCTTCACCAAAATTAACAGGTCTTGAGAACTCTAAAGCTCAGGAAGGTATACAGAACATTATTTGATTCTAATTGAATTTACGGCAGTTATCGTTCGTCATAGGAAAAATAGCCTTGTTAAAACAAAAAACGTTGCCGGTAAACTACCCCTTTCCCTTAACCGCTCTTCATCAAAAACAATACGTCTTGAGAACTCTACTATTCAGGGCTGTATGCAAAAAATTATTTGATTCTGTTTGAATTTACGTGTTATCGTTTGTCAAAAAAAAAAAATTACCCTTGACTAAAAAAAGTTGCTGGTAAACTACCCTTTCCCTTAACCGATCTTCACCAGAAACAATAGGTCTTGAGAACTGTACAATTCAGAGTTGTATGCAAACAATTATTTGATTCTGTTTGAATTTGCGGCTGTTATCGTTTGCCATAAAAAAAATCAACAGACACACACACACACACACACACACATTTCGAAAAATGACTTTTTTTCATGTCTTGAGTGTAGTACAATCAGAATCTGCAATAATCTCGAACACGATTATTTTTGCCATCACCATACTTCCATTTCCTTAAGGAACATGGAAGTAAAAAACGAATGTACTAACTGGAGGTGGTATACGTTAGTGACCTCACTACTGTGGTTAAGGCTGAAGAAAGAAGTAATTTCTGTTTAAATATTTTATTTCGAAAATGCTTTTAAATATAAATCTTAGAACATGGAAGTCATGTATGGTTCTCCATACCGATATTTATTTAACTTCGTCAAACTCATTAAATTAATACCAAACCTGAAAAAATTAGCCCTCACCTTTTAACTATTCTTTGTATTTATAGATATTTCATCTACCATTGTACAGTGAATTATTACGACTTTCTTTTGAGGATAATTTATTTATCAAAATTAACTACTTTACTCTTGTTAAACATAAAATTTTGCACGTAAATTACCCCTCTTCCTTAACCGATCTTCACCAAAATCAATAGTCCTCTACAACTCTGACACACATGTAAAAAATTATTTGATTCTGTTTGAATTTGCGGTAGTTATCGTTCGCCATAGAAAAAATTCTACACACAGACGCTTTACGGAAAATTCCTTTTCTTCACGTTTTGAGGGTAGTACAATCAGAATCAGCCTTTAACCTAAACACGATTTTTTCGCCATCACCATACTTCCATTTTCTTACGGAACATAAAAGTAAAAATTAGAATACAACCAAGTATAGTAGTTTCCATCGTTAATATTTAGCCCAAAAAAATTATTTTTCTACAGCAACAAAGTAACAGTTCAGGGTAAATATAAACAGTAATATTGCATGTCTCGAAACACTTAACGTTGGCAAGGGGGACAGGGATATTCCTCCAACATGTCACAAAGAGAGTACACGGTCACTAGCCGTTATCCAAAAAATGTCGTCATATTGAAAGGCATTATATCGAGAAAGCACGGGAAAGCCATAACTGCGCTCTACAAAAATTCCACGTCCATGCTGATTGGTCAATAAGAGCGTATGACTGCAAGTATTACGACAGCAGGTTACGAACGGAACCTTATAAGTTCAGCAGAAATCGACATCTAACAACATCCAGTCTGTTTCGTTGTATGCTACCAAGAACTATATTGTAATTTATTCTGTGAGAGAGAGAGAGAGAGAGAGAGAGAGAGAGAGAGAGAGAGAGAGAGAGAGAGAGAGAGAGAGAGAGAGGGAGAGAAAGGGGGGCAGACAGACAGAGAAAGAGCGAGAGACAGATAGACAGAGAGTTTACAGGAACTTTGTTACAAAAACAAAAGTTAAAATTAAATTTCTGTACAAATTAAATGCGTTCTTGCATAAATTCCAGTAAAAATACTCCCTAATTTTTAATCTACTTTTACGTGTCGAACTCCAATTAAAACAGTAATATCAATGCCATTGAAAAAAAAGAGAGCGGAATTTCACAATAAACAACACAAGTTAACTAACATTTAGAACCTACGTCTTACATGAACTTACCTTTAAACCTACACATACAACTTTTCAGTGGGAACGAAACATTAATTATATATCTCGACTAATCCCTTATCTTGGAAGAAACAAAAAAAGAGAAATTTTCAATTAATAAAACTGTGTTAGCGGTTATAATCACACACAGAAACCACGCTGTTGGACACCGGTATGTAAAAAATTCCCAATGTTTTATGCTATGTAAAAAAAGAAATATTTTACAAGAAAATTAATAATTACTTGTTTCTTTGGTGAAACATTAAAAAAAAGTAAAAAGTAATCCAGTTTAAATAATATAGCAATTAAACTTTTTTTTTAAAACATAGGCTTTCAATATTGGGTTTACAATTGTTAAAACTAAAAGCGTTACGTTACTTTGAGTTTACCAGATAAGTCTACGGCGTACAAAATATTTCACTATGACCATCAGCGTTAACAGCTGAACCGCATAACAGTGTAACAGTCTGATATTGTGAGGTTTATATACTACGTATAACTTCTGCTGAATTAAACTAACTGCTGAACTTCTTAAGAAACTTATAGAAAAGTAAGATAAATTTGAGATAGGGAGAGAGAGAGAGAGTGAGAGAGATATAGCGTGAGGGGGGAAAAGAGAGACAGATGAACTGAAGGTAACTAAAGTAGGCGATATGACGATAGGGCCCGTTGATTATGTTTAGTCTATGCAATGTAATAAATATGAAAGACGATTTAAACCTGCTCTACTATTCGCTCACGGAAATTTAGGAATAAAATCGAAAAAATGAACTCCAGTCTATTGTGAGTAGGTGCTCGCATCAATAAGTAGAAAAGCTATCTTCCTATAATAGTCTTTAAAATAAATTATCAGTAGAGTTACTTACGTAAGTGGTTTCGTAATTGTCGAAAGTATCCTACACAAAAGTTAGAATATAAAATAACTTCTGCAGTTAAAACTTTATAAAAGGCAGTTACATCTTAATTAGTGACAAGACAGTTACATCTTAATTAGTGACAAAAATAAAAATGAACATACGCAGAGGAGCAAAATTTTTAAGGTTGCTGAGGTGTTATACATATAGGGGATACAATAATAATGCTGCTTGAGAGATGCAAGTAGTTATGAGATAGTGCAAAATTATAAATATTCAGTGCTGACAGACGACTAAGAAATTGTGTTTGATGTTTCAACCCGACTGTCTCGCTGGTTAGAAACCGACTGACTCAGAGTTCGCTTGATAAGAGGCCGAGGGTTCAGTGTTATGTATTCGCTTAAAGCTAAATCAATTAAACCAGGCAACTAATTCACCTAGACCTTAAACGCGACAGTTCACCATGGCAGATTGACTGGAGTTAGTAACACAAGTTACAGAACGGGACACAAAACGAAAATATGTGGTACTTTGGGAGAGGGAGTTATTCTCAGAGTTCTTCTTAAAAGCAAAACCTATGTACATAACAACTCTTATCTTGTCGTTTCTAGAGATTCTGCCTAGGGAATTATTTGTTACTTTCTTATAGAATTGTTGAAATTCCTGCTTTTCACTATAAGAGACAGAAACGAGCGGAGTATTCTATCTCATTTCAATTGAAAGCTAAACGTTCTTCGCCGCTTTCAACAGGTCAGTGATTATATTTATAACATCTGACATATGTTTGATACATCATCGTTTCACCTCTCAGTATCTCCTGAAAGACCCCTGCCGCAAAAGAAACCAGGTCTTTAGCACCAGTTAAGAAGGGATCGTCAGCTGAAATTTCAGGCGACTGATACGCGCTGAAATTATATTTTAGGTCAACGTACAAGCTGCATGTGGTTTGAAGCAAACTGTTTATGCCCTCAATTAGGTTGGATTACTGTAAACCAGAGTGAGCGATTTTGGAGAAGCAGATGGTTGTCCCCTTTGATTCTCATTCAGGAAAACATAACTGTTGCAGATCCATCATTTGGAATAAATTGAAAAACAACTCAATTTCAGAGGATATCCTTTCAACTTGTCTACTGATTAACTTAATTAATCAAGTTTTGAAATTAAATTAAGCGAATGAATATATCACAACACTAAGAATTTTTCAGAAATATGAAACAAACAGTTGGTGAGAGAGAAAAGAACGAGAGAGAAAGAGAGGAACAGAGAGAGCGAGAGAGAGAGTGAGAGCCGGAGTGAAAGAGAGAGAGAGAGAGAGAGAGAGAGAGAGAGAGAGAGAGAGAGAGAGAGAGAGAGAGAGAGAGAGAGAGAGAGAGAGAGAGAGAGAGAGAGAGAGAGAGAGAGAGAGAGAGAGAGAGAGAGAGAGAGAGAGAATGATGCAGAGGCACTTAAGAAGAATAGGAAAGGAGTGAAGGTAGCACTGAGTTGTAATATAGCATATTAAAGTTATGAGAAAGTTACATAAAGTTATGAAAGAGAAAGTTATGAGTTACATAACGTATTATTTGCATGGACTAAAAATGAAATGAAATGAATAGTGGGGAAGGTAGAAACTATAAGGAAGGAGAGCCTGTTCGAGAAAGAGAGGCGGGAAAAGAACAACGCAGATTGGATAACAAAAAACTGCATAATAGAACGTTAGTGGGAGGGAAGTTAGTACCAATAAGGCAACGACTCAGAAAGGCTGGAGAGAAAGGGAGAGATTGAGGGAGACGAAAAGAACATCGATTGTGGGAGAACAATAGTACATTGTCTGTAGCTGCTCTCTCTTGTCGTAAATGATTAATCAATTACCGCATTGCTACCGGCTACACAACATCATGAACATTTCACATTTCCTTATCGTGAGTACTGAGTGTTTCGTAACTACCTGTTCCGGAATTCGCAGCTTGGTACATCTCCCTCAACGCAATTTGCCGCCTGTATCTCTCATAAAGTATCCTGGTAACCTTAAACAAAGTATAACGACCGTTTCTTATTACCGGAGTTTGCGTATTACCGGTATTGTGAGAGTATGATCGGGTCAGTATGATTTAGTCTGTATGATTATATGATGGAGGGTTAAATTCAAAGGGAGAAGACGTCAGCCAGTTTGTCAAAAAATTAAGTTTAAGAAATTTCGTACGTTAATTCTAAAACTAAATAAAGAACTATATTATATATGTCATTCTGTGTGGTTAAAGAATTGTTAAAAATCATTATAGCTGTCAAAAAGGAAAATTTGATGGCAGACTGTATCCAACAGATTTTCAAATTACATTTTATCCTAGTATTTAAATGTATATTTTCTTATATAATTGCAAAAAGTTGCTTAGTGTTAAGTGCGAGGCCTGCACATTATCTAACGCACATGTATATTTGAGAGTAAAATCATGTGAAAGATATTTGGGCACTGCCAAACTGAAGATGGGTCTTGGAGGGTACGAAGAATGATGAACGGGGTCAATTAACAAAGATGGAGGTGACATATTCAGGTTCATCAAGAGTAGAAGATTCGAAAGTGTGTATTACACACGTAACGAAGATAGCAGAACAATTAAAGAATCACATACTGAAACCAATAAGAAGAAGGTAAAGCTTACTCCTAAGTACAACGAAATTCGTATTTTTACTAAAATGAATTACTCTATTCATAAATATTAATGTAAGATTAATATAGGTGTACTCATAAGTATTTGGTGATTCGTTTTTCATCGGCGGTTTTCTAGCAGTGTGTTTTAAAGCTGAAAACATGAAAACAATTAATGTTAACATTTACATCAAAAACGTTTATTACCGAGGTATGGATAAGATTCATTATTATATACAATTCATCTAATTTAATAATTCTATGTAGTTTCCATTTTGTTGACGTAGCACTCAGCACGAAGAACCGCGTTTTTCAATCGTGTTACAGCAACAGTACTGTACTTTTAAGAACAAACCGACTTCATCAAACACGATACAAGGCGAAGCGTGAAGCAGCGTGATAGTGGTGTCCAATGTACTGGGGTCCGTCTCGACTAGTCAGTCAGGTCGGTTTACCTTTATGTATTATTTAAATAACCTCTAACACGGCAGTAGAGGTATGTTAAGCCCAACTCCTCTCTAAATGAATGCAGAATTACTTATAGAATTACATTTTTGTATGGCTGTATTTTCATTCAACATGTGTAAACATTCTCTTTGGAAAATAATATCTTTTAAATTATTCCAATGTAATACATATGTTGTCGTGATCGAGATGCGGTCAGGATTCTTGACTTTTAATTTATTGTGAGAGTGAAGTGTCGGTGGGTGGCACTTAATGACTGACACGGATACAGTATATGCTATAGCAGTGTATTATGTTGAAACAAGTCAAACTCACTTACAGTATGAAGAGAAGTCGAAGCCAGAGAAAACCTTTATGTACGCGTGTTTATAGTATGTACCGAAGTTACTTATAGCGGAATCACGCACAACTAAGTGATGGCTCTTGTGTACTGGATGACTAAATCAATCTCTGAATACTACGCGGCTGGATCTACGTACCTACCGTAAGTATATGAGCACAACTGTCTGTAGGCCTATACGTTTACGCATTTTAAGACAACGCGATAAGCAAAAAGAGACGTAATATTAAGGTTACTAAGGCCTCTCCCGGTAACAAACAGTAGGTTTTATGGGGATCCTCTCTCTACCCTTCGACCACTGCTAAGTATATGGTGTCATTGCCCACGTTGTCTCTTTATTCTGTTTGATTGGCATTTGTGCGTCTGAGATTGTCCGAACATGAGATGCCGGGATATTATCTCGTGATGTCCAAGAATCGCCAGATGTTCACGTAAAAAGAAAGTTTCAGAGTAAATTAGAAGTTTTGGTCGAGAAAGGATGAGCGGTTATTTCGGGTTTTTATATAGGAAACGTGACGAACCAACACACATTTTATGTACACAAAATGTAATTAATTTTATTAAAACTAGAGGTGGAAACTAATAGGCTGTTGGGCCGTGGTCGATTGCTTACAAACTAATAAGCTGTTGGACCGAGGTCGATTGCTTACAAACTAATAGGCTGTTGGGCCGTCGTCGATTTCTTACAAACTAATAGGCTGTTGGGCAGCGATCGATTGCTTATAAAACTAATAGGCTGTTGGGGCGCGGTCGATTGGTTACAAACTAATAGGCTGTTGGGCCGCGGTCGATTGCTTACAAACTAATAGGCTGTTGGGCCGCGGTCGATTGCTTACAAGCTAATAGGCTGTTGGGCCGTGGTCGATTGCTTACAAACTAATAGGCTGTTGGACCGAGGTCGATTGCTTACAAAATAATAGGGTGTTGGGACGCGGTCGATTGCTTACAAACTAATAGGCTGTTGGGCCGCGGTCGATTGCTTACAAACTAATAGGCTGTTGGGACGCGGTCGATTGCTTACAAACTAATAGGCTGTTGGGACGCGGTCGATTGCTTACAAACTAATAGGCTGTTGGGCTGTGGTCGATTGCTATCAAACTAACAGGCTGTTGGGCCGCAGTCGATTTCTTACAAACTAATAGGCTGTTGGGCCGAGGTCGATTGCTTACAAAATAATAGGGTGTTGGGACGCGGTCGATTGCTTACAAATTAATAGGCTGTTGGGCCGGGGTCGATTGCTTACAAACTAATAGGCTGTTGGGCCGTCGTCGATTGCTTACAAATGCGATTCATATTTTCTAACCGTTTCGGGCACCCACCAGGAACAATCTTCACTCAAAAAACGTTCAACAAAGGATGGCAGGCCGAACCCACCTCAAGCTGAGGTATACGCTCTAATCAACAAAGTTGACTCTGGCCATGGCACACATCGCTATAGAATAATTATTTTAATTAAAAAAATTTTAGTTAGTGCTACAGAAATCAAGTCAGTAAAAATATCAATAAGAAATATTCAATGGAAGTATAAGAAAAAAAAGCCAAAACAGATTATTAAGCTTACCGAGTAATATTTTGATTGTAAAAGTTTTAGCTAAAGTAATGAATACAAAGTCCAAAGATTATTAAGATATATGGCTGCCACATAGAACAAATTCCTTGACTGATATTATAAAATGATGAATTTTAAAACATAGATATCTCAATAGTAAACGTTTTGAAAACAGACGTAAATATGCTGTTACTTACTTTCACTTTTACAATAAGGTCCTAGAGGATTGGCGAAGAATTTAGTATTCCCTGTCTCTATATTAAACACATCTCTATTATTGTCACTCCAAGAATCCTTATTATTACACTATCTCAGTATGTATTTCTTCGAAGTTTGTTTTAACTATAGCTGCCTGTCAATACAGAAACGTTTATACCATAAACCACATTGTTATCGCCAACCGATGGCATAACACGAAGAAAGTTTAGAGCGTAATAAGTATTGTGTCTTGTTCTCTACACAGTCGTCTCCAAATATAGCGTAAAAGTTTTTGATATCTAGAAAAATGTACTCATACATTCATAAAAATGTATTATATTACAGATTATTTTAAAGAGATTTTAAAAACCAATACGAAGGAAGCTTTTAAGAATCCCAACACAAATGGCACGTAATGTTAGTGACAGACAAAGTAGATGTAGCAGACATAGGAAAGAGGAGGGGAAGAGAGAGAGAGATGGAATGAAGAATAAATATACCCATTAAGTGAATTTAAGAAGTGAAGGAAAGTAAATTTTCTTTCATATATTTTAAAGAAAAGAAACAGTATCGAAAAAATAAATTGCTGAAGCCTAAACATAACGATCACGATAATAGTAACGAGCTTAAAACATTTCGGAATGACATTCCAACCAAATTAAGTGTGTTTACATTGTTCTTATGTATAAATTAAGTAACGCGAGTGTACAATACACTCCGCAATTATAATTGATACCGCTTTCAAATTTACACCAACTGTCATCATCGTTACAAAGACCATAGGGGTGGCGGAATAAATTATTTTATGCCGCAGAAATCGATACTCACAATGTTTATTTACACTTTTATGAAAAGAAAGAAGAAGCTCGTATTATAACTCTTCTATTTATACAGTTAGCCAATAGACAATGTACACTAACAACAATGAGTCACTCACTACACTCAGTGACACAAATAAACGGTTAAACAGTACTTGTCCTTTTACTGTACGTTGTGTATAATAAGTTGGTTAAAACGACAGAGGGTAAACTGAGCAAAGTTTGGCTTTGAAAACCAATCTAAGAGTAGCTTACTGCGAGTCACAAAATAAAGAGTGTCACTGTTATTCTTTTCAAAACAATAATTTCAACCAATAAAAAAAAACTGTAAACAATCAACTATAAATAATATAAATCTTTTACTATTATTTTTTATTTTACTGCATGACACATAAAAAACCTCCTTTTCCCTTGTTTTTAAAATGTGTGGAAACGTAATAGTAGACAATTTAACAAAATTTAATTCAAAAATTGATTATCGCGGATTGTTACTGGACCCGTTTTATTACATCACCTACAGAGTTGAAGAGAAGTTACTGAATAACATAGTTTACATAAAATTATGTTAAAAATATGAATATACGGGCAAATTATTAAATATTAATAGGCCTATTAGCACACGTCTGTGCGCTATTACCAGTGTTTGTCAGTAATATACAGGTGAATACCAAATTGTTCCCAGTACATGAAGCACGCCAACAATGTCAGAGAACTTGCTGTAGACGAAACAGATCAACCTTAACGTTTATGCATTAGTCTCTGTTTGTGCCTGATCTCAGTTGGTATGATAAGAGGTCTAATAACGCTCTCGATAATTACAATGAATAAAACATTCGCACGGCTGGTTTAATTCCCCGAATTCAAAATTCAGCTGGTTTCATCTGTTATGGGAGACTACACTCAGCAGGTGTGTCCTCTTCTATTCAGCTTACAGGAGACAAGCTCTCCTGTGTAGAATACAATAGACAAGAAAATTCCACATGCCTTGATAATAATCGGGCAGCGTCTCGAAATGTGCAGTGTTAACGAGACTCTGTCAGACAGAACGAGAACAGTCACCGTCATGATTGAATACGCAATACGCGACAAGCGTCATACAGGCTACTTTGCACATGATATATGTCATTGCAATCAGCCTTACAATATTATCGTTAATTTGATGGCATTAACAAGTATTTATTAGTTCACATAATTTTTGACATTAGCACTCATTCCATGTATCCAAACACCCCATAATATACATGTCTATCGTGTATTCGTGGACCGCGCCATTAGGTTCGTGCACTGTTAGAACCTGGCGTTCATCGGGCTCCGGCCTGGGCAACCCAAATAAACCGGGGCGCGAGACGTCACGTGCACCTTCTGTCTGTCTGTCTATCTGTATCCAAACACATATGTTTCACTTTGTGTATATGTGTAAGTGTGTGTGATCGAGGGCGGGTGTTTCCGCATACAGAGTACGCAGTGGTTCGGCGCATGTTTATTTCTCCTCAGTCATTCTCAGTGTTGTGTCTAATGAGTCTGTGTGATGTTTCATTGTATTCTAAAAACATTGAGAATCTCGCTGCGTGGGAAGTGAGATTTGTGATGCGATTTCTTCATGCAAGAAGTATGCGATCGTGCGCATATTGAAGACCGTGCGCAGGTGAATGAAGTGTACAGCGATGTGATGGTTGAATGAATTGTCAGTATGGCGATGGTATCACAATTTTAATGAAGGGAGAGAGAACGTCCTTGACGAACAACGACGGTCGTCTTTCTGTCGTTACGGCCGATTTGCTGCGTGAAGCTGACGAATTCATCAAACAGGGTCGACGTGTCACACTCGAATGCAATTAGAGAACATTTTTCATCTGTTTCTGGTATTGTTATCCATGAAATTGTCACTATTCACCTGAAGTACAGAAAATTTTGTCCGAGGTGAGTTCCGCGTAGTCTTAGTGGTGAACACAAAAAAAAAAGTATCGGCGCGGCACTGTCTTTTTTGGATACTAAAGGAGGGAAATGAATTCCTGACATGCATCGTAACAAAAGACTAAACCTGGGTTTCGTATACTACGCTAGAGAGTAGACGTTAGTCTATGGAATGGCATCACCCTCGTTTATCCAAACAAACATTTTCAGGCAGGCATCGTCAATTCGAAAGTTTACGGCTACTGGTTTCTGGCGCACTTCTTGTTGGCTTTCTGCCCAGTGAAGCCTTAATAAATGCTGACACATATTGAAAAACTTTAAAAACGTTGCAATGGATCTTTCAAAAGCAGGAGGAGCCTACAGTCTAGCGGCGTTTTGTTTCTGTATGACATGCAAGGCCTCATGTTGCGGCCGCAGCTAAAGAGTTGCTGGCAAAATTAGGTGGAAGGTTTTTGAAAATTCAGCCTGCAGCCCCGCACTTGTTCGAAATAACTATCATCTGTTTTGCAAATTCAAAGAATGTTTGGGAGGAAAGCGTTCTGCGAGTGATGAAGACGGTGTACAGAAAACAGTGACAACTTTCTTCACAGAACTGGTGGTGGAGAAATATGACGGGGGAATAAACAAACTCGTCGATCGCTACGAAAAATGCTTACATAAAAAAGTAGACTATGTAGAAAGTAGATTAAGATTATTTTATCTTAAATAAAAGGTTTTTTTTAAAAGTATTTATCAGTTAATTGTTTTATTATAAAACAGATATTACTTTCCGGATGACCCTCGTAGTAATTTTCTGTGTAATACAGTTGATCTTCTTATAAGCATTTATCTACAATTTATTGCTTACAGACATTTTTTAATGCCTTATATTTTTCGATTACCTTATATTTTTATCCAAAGCTGTGAAATTGATGAAACTCACTCATAGAAGCTACAGATACTGTCCGACAATGTGTAGAAAAGAAACTGGCGATATGATACTAGCCATGTAATAAACATGGACAGAGACACTCTCCATGTTGTATCACACTCTACCAACTTGTCAACTATCACTAAGACAACTAAATGAAAAAAAGCGAAAAAAATCAGTACTAACTTTGCGTTCGATATTCATGGGCGATTCTGATTCCCTTCCTGTAAATTAGCGTAAGTGAGCCGGATGTTTTCACGCCGACATGATTTCAGTGGTGCACAGGGCGACAAGTGGGAAGGAAATTTTTCTTCAGGTTACCAGAGTGTGCAATGTTATCGGTGGTGGAAAATGCTTGATACACACAGGATATTGCACACTTAACTCAATTCTGGACTACCACACGCTTAAAATTACACCTTCACTACTTACCTCTATCTCCATGCGAGACTGCTGCCAAGCGCTATTTCTTAGGGAGCGGGAGCGTAATTTTTTTAGTGGTCTGGAAAAGCTCTACGTTTACGATGTAATGAGTTTAGGGATCTAGATCTCATTTGTATTCCTTTTGTAACATCGAAGTTTCTTCAACGTATTGATCCCATTCTTAAAGGAAATAAGCATGAAGCTTAAAGAGTAGCAAATGATCTGAATCTTCAGGCAAGCCACTGCAGATTGGCATGCAGACTGGCTATGCTTGTACCTAAATAAATAGGTAGTCACTGGATTAGGTAACAGTCCACTTCCCCACGGCTCCAATTTCCTCGATTCTCTGCATTTTAAATAAGCCCGAGAGTCCATCTGTTATTTGAAGTAATTCATGCCACTCTGTCATACAGATTTTCTTCATATCGTTGCGGAACGTCGAAACATCTGTTCACATAAATGTACGCATAAAATTATGTATACCAAACGAATAAATTGTTTTAATTCATTTCACACTACAGCCAGTGAGGTGCGAGTTCCTCTTTTACCCTATAATATATACAATATACAATTAAACTTCAAATTGTGTGTGTGTGTGTGTGTGTGTGTGTGTGTGTGGGTGTGTGTGTGTGTGTGTGGGTGGGTGAAATACTGTTCTACGTTCCGATTAAATGAGCAGAGAAAGAGGAGAGAGAGAGAGAGAGAGAGAGAGAGAGAGAGAGAGAGAGAGAGAGAGAGAGAGAGAGAGAGTAAAATAAAGGGAGACAGGACGATGGAAAAGAATGGAAACGGAGAGGCAAGAATTCTAGTAAGGGAGAATTCCTAAAGCATCAGTTGTTGACTTCTTGTCGTTGCATTAGGTACTAATTTTGCTTATAACATCTTCATCCCTGTTATATACAGGTTCCATAGTTTTCGAGATTAACAAACATAAAACTAATTAAACCTTATTATTTATATCCTGGAGCAGACAGCATAATAATAAGGCTCCTGGAGCAGATAACATACAGGCAGAACTGTTAAAATATGGTGAACAAGCACTAAAATACTCCTTACAATAGTTCAGTTTAATATGGTACAAGGAGAAGATTCCTGAGAAATGGAGAACTTCATTAATTTGCCCACTGCCTTAAAAAGGGGATCCGATGGACTCCAAAAACTACAGGGGAATTACATTCCGTGCAGTAGCATATAAACTATTCTTTAAAATTTTATATTTAAGACTTTTACCCTACACAAATAAGATTATATGTAATTATCAATGCGGGTTTCAGCCAGGAAATCTACAGTAAATCAAATTTCTGCGCTTCGTCAAATTTTATAGAAGACGGAAGAATGTAATATTGAGATTCATCACATGTTTACACACTTTAGTGCAACATATAATAACATAAATATATCCAAGTTATTTACTGCAATGAATGAATTTGAAATTCCAGCAAGCCTACTAAATTGGTTACAACTGCAATGGAAGGGTGACAGTGTCGGGTCAAAATTCAAACACATTTGTCAGAACCTCTACAAATTAAAAATGGGCTAAGGTAAGGCGACTCACTTACGTGTTTGCTGTCTAATATAGACTTGGAAAAGGTTGTTAGAGATGCAGGTATACAAACAAGGGGCACAATATTCTTCAAATGTATTCAGCTGTTGGCATATGCATATGCCATATTATGCTATGGTCAGAGAATAATGTAAAGAAGGCATTCACAGCATTATACCATCCAGCTGAGGAAATGGTGCTAACGGTAAATGTTGAGAAAACTAAATATATGATTGTAAAAAATAGGAGAACTTGTAACCCATAGCAACACATTTAAAAATTATAAATTTTAACTTTGAAAGGGTCTCACATTTTTCGTACTTGGGCTCACTGGTAAATGAGAACAATAATATAAATGAAGAGATAAGTAAAATAATTCAGAATGCTAATAGATGTTACTATGGGCTGATGAAATACTTTAAATCACAACTTCTACACAATGAAAACAAAACTAGACTGTATAGAACAATAGTGAAAAAGGTCCTGTAGCGGTCGCAGGACGTACGTAATATTTAAGACTAGGTTAATGAATCTAGAGGTAGCGAAAAGTGTGCTGGAGCTTAACAGAGTGATAGGATTTGCAATCAACACATTTTAACAAAATAACAAGATTTATTAGATTTCAAGTTGGTGACACAATGTTCCAGTTTCACATTGTTCCTTACATATAGTCATTAATTTATAGTATTTAGTAAATGGGCATAAAAGATATACATATTTATTTTTCCAGACTAGCATACCCCATGAGGGAGAACAACGCGAACATTAATCCACTAGAAATGACGGACCATACAAACGTTAACCCTACCACTTCATTAAAGAAAACACTAGTAACCTTTGAAGAATGATTATAATAAAAATAATGGTAATAAAGGTAATCCGACTCCACATAGCTTAAGCAAAGCAACCATGCTTTAGTAGAACAGTTTAACCCTCATGGTGTATGTTAGACAAGTTACAATGGAACCAGTTATAATTTTTACAACTTGAGTTCTTGTAACCTTGAGATATTTTCAGGCCTTAATAAGTTGTTACACGGATTGGGTTGACAGATATTTAATGTCGAAAACAAGGGTAGCCAGTCTATGGAGTTGATGTAGTTTGAAGAGGGATAAATGAAACGCTCCCACCTGTAAGTATGTAGCGACGAACTCCAGTTGAAACCGGATGAACTGTGGACGAGCAGATGTTCCGAAAATTGTCCATGTGCTATGGTGACTGCTTACTGGAAATCGTTCCTGGTCTTTCTGGATCTCTCGGTGTATTTTGATTCTTCCGCGTTTCTTGGTCTGACGGGTTCCGGGAGCGCCTTAATGTAGAACTGCTCTGCTGGTGGTCACAGATGTTCGCATGACCACCGATCTTCCCCCTTCTTCCTGGCTGAGGCAGGGACCCTATAATATTTTATTTGGGGATTAGCCGTCAGTTAATACACCCAGACATTACACTCTCTCGCCTCGGAACACAACACTCGCAATCACTTTGACAATTATTCTTATTAACACATTATTCACTTGAATTAAATCCAAATCGTTTATTTCATTAAATAATAATAATTAATTTCAATAAGCTTTAACTAAATAAGAGTTAACATGAAATAATTTCGTCCTTAGACAGGAAGTAAATAGTACATTAACATTTTACAAACCATAAGGTTGTACAATAACGAATAAACCGGGCCACACACACGCTTACACAATCGTAACACACAAAATCCATAATTAAATAAAAATGCAATAAAATAATTAAGTATACACACCTGAACGTCTTGAGAAGTCTACTCACGCATGAAAGAATTCAGACACACATAACCTCGGCCGTCAGACCAACGGAATGTCCTGGTTGAAGGCTTGTTGAGAAATGAGGCCGAAGCCGGGACTTGTTGGTCGTACCTGCCTGCGTCCCAGTTTGTCAAAAATAAAGCCTTTGGCTAACCTAACTACCGCCATTCTGAAATCCCAAAACACAGCAAACAGCTGACCACAGCGACTGGTCACTAAATCGCGTCGCCGTAACTTCGACAATGGCACTGGCAGGCAGTGCTGCCAACCGTGTTGGTAGCCCTGAACAACTCTACACGCGCCGGGAAAATTCAAAGTCCCGGCACAGTCCTGATATACGGAAGTGAAACATGGGTACTGACACAGGGTGACCTACTTCGACTTGCATGTTTTGAAAAGAAAAAACTTAGAAACATTTATGGACCAATTATGGAAGGCGGAGAGTGCATAATGAGGTATAGCAGAGAGCTCTATAAGTTATATAGATCGCCTGATGTTGTGACATTAATTCGGAGAGCTAGGCTGAGATGGGCAGGACATGTACAGAGAATGAATGAGGAGGATGTTCTTAAGAGGACAATGAAATCCACACCAGAATGAAAGACAGGATGTGGAAGACCCAGACTACGATGGGTTGATGGAATCCTAAAGGATGTGAAAGTGCTTGGAGTAAAAATTTAGTGGGCATTGGCTAAGGACAGGGAAGTCTGGAGGAAAATCTTGTGGGAAGCTGAGGCTGTGGTGGTGGGCTGTGGAGCTACTGATGATGATGATTTACACCCTGCTGTAGTCAAGTTCGCTTACTGAATCCACTACGAAGCTTAATAATATCAATATTATAAAATTCGCTATTCTATGTCAAAAACAGTAGATGCGATATCTTTACTCTACTGCTGCAAGAAGAATTTTATACCGCATGCATACATATTAATGATACTTTTGGTATTGTAGGATATTATGTTGTGTTGTGTGTGTCGTTCGGAAACCTGTTGTTAAGTTCGGATGTTTGCACTCGACGGCGAGAGCGCTCATACATACATATTTCAACATTAGCTTTGTGTGTGTGGGAAACTGTGTTTGTGCATTTGTGTATTTCATTGTATATATATCTTTTACCTTATCACATTGAAAAGGCAGCAACACTTTCTGATATATTTTTTAAACCTTACAGCAAATGCTATTGTAATATTATTAGTTTAATGTAATCAGTCAAAATATAAGGGAGCTTATAAATAAAATTCTAAGTTAAAAAATGTTTAACTTGTTCTAAGAAACAAGACATTTTTTAATTGCGGAGAAAGATTGTTCAGAAGAGAATTCGGTCAAAGAGACGCATTGTCAAAACATTTACTACCCTCATTCGGTTCAAACAAAAACAAGGAAAAAATTACTTTGCGTTTGTGATTTACTCTGTTTTGAGCTGCGAGCGCTGTTGTCGGCTGCGTGTGAATCACGTCACCTGTGCTGCACAAGTTGAACAATTTTAAACCACATTTAAAACCTACAGTTTCTGGCAATAATATTTTACTTTCTTGTTAGCTTCCTAGGCTGAATATAGTTTTGTAAGTCAAAAGGATCCTTTGGAGATAGCGGTTTGGTTCCAAAGTTGGGCATTGCGGGGTCGAAAAAGTACATAATTAATACACTTATCAAAAACGTATTTTAATTCGGCAGGGCGCTTTTGGTGACTGGTCGTATACAGTCAGTCCATGTCACACTGGCATATAAGCCTGGGTTGCAGTATGACAGGTTGGGACCTGTACAAAAATACACAAAAGGCTTTTAGGCAAATTATTAACTCATTTATTCAAGGAGATTTTTTCGAGAAGAAATATATTGTATATTGTTCTTGTAATAAAATTTAAACAAAAACAATTCTGCAATTTTAGATTAAATTTAAAAATACAGATCTTTAAATATTTTTTTAAATAAATTTAAATGTAATTAACAAAGTTTTAAATATTACAGAATTATTATGTAGTAAAAAATTTCATTGACTGGAGTTTCTTTACAAATATACTTGTGTAACAAATTTCAAAAAGTATGATTTAATCTACTGTTGTAAAATAAATAAAAATAAATATACTGCTCTACTTTAAATTACATTACAATTATAGTCTTTGAAATTTGAGTTCATACATATTGTTTACAAACAATTAAATTGTTTTTAAATATATTTTAATTTTTATAAAAATTCGATTCTTGGATTTGGTAAGCAAACATGATGCCGTATGCATCTGCTTGACGATCTCAACACGCTGTCATGTTTTCCTGTTTCTTAATAATAATGGCTCCCATGTGTACTACCGAAGTCCTGCTTCTTACGTTTTTATATTTCTCCCACAGTGTTACTGGGAAAAACGTCTTCAAGATCAATGTAGGCAGCAACAATCGTGATGATCTCTTGCGATGCACCGGTCCTGTGAACCGTCTACAACTGCTTGATGCTTTGACAATATCTGTTTAGAAACTGTCCTGCTCGAAGGCTGACCAGGAACTGCTGTTACAGAAGTTGTGTAGTTGCAAATATGCTAATGATATAATATCTGAACATTAGCCATTCCGGAGTCTGAAAGTGGATAATGTAATATCAAACCCCGATTTCTGGTAATTCTATTTACGTATCAACTACGTGCTAAAAATACCTTAAAAAGACATTTATATTCTAATGATAGCATGTGACATTCCATCGCTGCAGTTTTTCGTCCAAATATTATTAAAAAATATAATGGACTCCTGACCAAAATGCTGAGTGTAAGATCAGAAAATGGAAAAACTGGTATACGCTCTGTATATAATCCACAAATTGTAATGAATGCTATTAAGCCTATATTTTGTGATCTCACAGACCTAAAACTTTTCCCCAGCTGCACTCATAGACAGGTCTAATATGAACCACATAAGAACCTCCTTCAGTCAAGGTTACATAAAAAAATGTGTTTGTGATACTGAATACTCCATAGTTGGACATGGGCATGTAGGATGCTGTAAATATGTTCAACAAGGGAACTACAGAGAAAGCTATAAGACATTACAACTGGCGCTCTATACAAGAATTCCATAAAACTGGAATTCTATAAAACTGTATCTGAAGCCTTGATTTTGTATTATAAGTAACGTAACAGCAGTCAACATTGAAACACTTAGGAATGCGGAAAGACTTGTCACTCATTTGAAAGTAAAGCTAGACAAAATGAAAAAATAGTAAAGAGGATTCGCGAGGAACAACATGACCTGTCAGACTATGAAGCAGGAATGTTTTAATTGTCTAAGTGCCAACGTCTATGTCTCATTTTTTTCAGAATCATATTTTTTCTAAACTGAGGATCATTTTCTCAAAAACTAAATGACATATATTAAAGAAAATAATAGAAACGGCCGATGTTTCTTATCATTAGAAAACAAATTGGCCCAGGTAAATTAAAAACTATACATTTATCATAAAATGGCATTTTTGTATTTCTAAAATACAAAACTACTATCAGAAAACGACTATTTCTTTTTAAACTGAAAAACATAATTACATTCCCAAGGTCAAAACCTATAAAAAGGAACACTAAAAATGCAACAAAAATTTGGAATTCCAAACTAATTTCTTGTTTAAGAACATGCTATTTAATTTACATTAAGTTATATAGCGCCTCCGAACCCCTTAAACTTACAAAACAGTTAACACGTAAATGGTTAAAACACATAATTACTTAACACAATCACAATAATTATAACATTCAACTGTCTACTTCCTATTATTTCATGTAAAAGCTGAAGTATTCTGCCGCCGTAGGCCCTCTAGTCACTTTCCCTGAGCTTATCCACACATCTGCCCATCCCCTACTCATATCATTGAGTACCGATTGGGAAAGTATAATTATCTGAGTAATTTTCCCAATTAAGAAAAATGGTGTGTCAACCAGGACCATTATACCGGTAAATTTTATTCTCGGTTGTTTCCTTAGACTTTATTAATCCAAGTCACAATTAAAAATCAGGCTGACAAAGAAAAAGTTTATCAAAAGAGACCCCTAGCCGACGAATATTCTAACAGAGTCGGGATCGGATTAACAAAAGTTGGCCAAGGAAAACAGACAAATAAATTAAAGAAAATGAATGAATCTTATCCCGGACAAGATGAAGCAAGTGAGAGTCCTGCTACGGTATTCCCAGCCTTCTATATCCCGAGTAATGTAACTTGCATCCGTGAAGGAGGTACTTTCCTACATAAATACAAAAAAATGTGTGCCTACGGTCAGCTTTTATACTGTAGATCGCAGCTAATGTGACCAGTGACAATGGCCAGTGGTATTACCTCTATACGCCAATGGCCTTTTAAAATGTTCTTTTCTACGTATCGCACACTTTATATTACATTGTCATCTGATAAGGTAACAAAATTATGGCGTTGATTTTAAGTATGTTCCGAGAACGTAGTCGTTTAAATATTTTTTGCATGTGCTTAGCAATAATGTGTCTCATCAAGTACCTAAAACGATCTTATTAACAAGGTTGCCACATCATTTCCACATTTACAATATGTGGATATCGTGACGAACGGGTACCTTTCATTATTAATGACAGAAACTATTTAAATCAAATTAATGAAAGTAAATAATTGCGAATAGCAATGATTTAGGGAATTCAAATCTTTGGATACTTGATACAGATAACAATCTGGAATTATTTGTAACTCAGTACAACAAAATCAATTTAGACAATGGCAATTGCCAGCGGTTTGGGTCACTTCGTTTAGTCTGTACGAGAGGAAGGGGTTAGTGTTGCGTTACGGTATAGCTGTCTCGGACTTTCACCGCCTTAATGAAATCCGACGCCGACGATTCATGTTACTAAATATTCAAGAGTTACTGTGGTGAAGGGTTACTGTTAATAATCAAGAGCTAGGGAAAGGTTCCAGTACTGACTGTTGACGGAGAATAGGACAGTGAGAACGTATCACTTCGAGCAGAATATATCTGAAGAATGAATAGTACATCAAAACAAAATGACACGTTATGCGTTGGAAAATGTTCACTGGAACTGAAACTGCTATTTTTAGATTATAGGAAAATTTAAACAAATACAATTATAGTATTATTAAAACCTAAGTTTTCCTTCCAAATGAAGTATTTTACATAAAACTAGGTGGTTATTGAAAAAGTAATAAATAATTTGTAATAATTATTAATTTGTAATAAATAATGGAAATAAGATGTAATTTGTGTAAGTTATATTGAAAAATTAATAAATACACGAATACAATGATATTAATATTTATATAACATTTAAATTTAATTCTTTTACACTCTGTAAATGACCTTTTAAAAATGTGTTTCTGAAGACTACAATTTTTGGATACCAAGTTCTTTTAACAACTCCACGGTTTTATGGACGACGGATTTGTTTATCATGTTAAATAATTTTAAAATAGAGGCAGAAGAAAATAAAATGGGCTTTTTGTATCACTAAGATAATATATACTGGACTTTTGGAATTTAAAATTTTGTCATACTGTTATTACGAAAATAAAAATTATATATTTGTATAATTTTGAAACAAAACACACTTACTGTATTACATTTTTATTCAGTTTGAAGTGTAAATGAAAAAAAAAACTTTGTTTAATGTAAATAATAATAATGTAATAAAGTCAATGTAAATAATGTAAACTTCCCTTAAAGTATTACACAAATTTAGTAACGTATTTATGTAAAAGACAAGTTTACATAAATTTTGATAAATAACATAAATCCTATACTTATCTTATAAACCAACAAGTGATTAGCAAATGCAAACATGATGAAGGCAAGTGGAAAGCAAACGTAGATGGCGGCTCGTCTTATGTGTGTAACTGCGTGACAGTACAGGGTTGTATTAACCGGGGGGAAGAGGACGAACAGGACCGGACCCCCCAGAGGGTCGAAAAAAGTTGACGTATTTTGTAAATCTCTTAATTTTTAGGCTCTTTACGCTATTACTTTTTTCAGCTGAGTACGCGAATAAGTAGTAACTCCTTTTAAATATATAAACCGGGTTATTACACAGTGTATCAGTTTGAAGTATAAAATATAGGAAAATCAATTCAGCTAATATTTGAAATAGTGTTTCAATACTGCGTATATTGATTGCATTAGGCTATTACCGTTGACTTTAGTGGGACTGATTTCAGAACGTTAACACGTTTTTCAACAGCTTTAAGATAATATTGTTGATTAGTCTCGACTTGTTTTTTCTTTTCTATGAGCCGACTTAACTGGACCCCCTCCCCCACCCAGGGCCGAATTCTAGACATGCCACTGCAGACTGTAAGAGGAAAATATAGAAAAACACAGACATACAATTGGACGTTGTGAAGAAAACGATGGAAATGAAAGAAGAAGATTAGAAAAACTACAGTGTACATGTTAATTGAGGTGTCGGCTACCAGTGTGGGAATCGATATAAAAAGTATAAGAGGCACCATTCCATGTTAGGGGATATGCGTTTATTTATCACATACGCGGTCATGTATTAACGACAAAAGATAAAAAAAATAAATTATTACCGGAATTATTTCCATGCAGCGTGGATATCATGTTTTGAATAATCTTAAATGTACTGAAATGATTATACATGGAGATATGAAACCAAGGCTTCAGAATGTTAATCAACATGTCATACTGACCGTGAAATCAGAAAAACGCAGTAATTTCGTCTGTTTAATTTCGCAGTAACAGTGACTTCATTCAAACATACTCTACTTTTACCCTTCATTTTTTTCTGATTTCTAATAATAGATGTCACTGTTTTGTCTCAGAAATATAATTTTGGATAGGTTTTATTAGACTAAATTTATTAGATTTAAATTATCAGGTTACTAACAATAAAAATATTTATTACATACTGAATAATATCTTGTAAATAACAGACATAAAATTGTCTTTTTTCTATGTTGATACTACATCCCGATATCAAACCGAACAGTGAGTACTCTGGGCTACAGGAAAACACAGCAATCTACAAAAGGTTAAACATATAGTACACGTATTTACAATCGTGTGTAAGCCTGCATACATACATGATAAAATTTGGATCAGAACACAATAATCTGTTTAGTAAGTTTTGTAATTCCTCTTATTCAGTGGAACCTATTTAGTAACTGCTTACACTGTTTAGTACCTATGACAGTAACAAATAATCACACACTCTGTGACTCCCTGTTATGTCTAGAGTCTTGACCTCTCTATAGATCCAATCGTTCAACAAATTAACCATCACTCCCATTCTTTTTCTTTGTGTGCCTTCGTTCCTTCAAATCTCACCTTCAATTAATGTTCTCTGGGCGCACTTTCGTTTCAATTCGTGCCCTACCCACATCGCCTTCTCCCTTCTTATTACAAGAATTACCATATGGTTTTTATCAACACCTCCCCCGTCTCCAACTTACTTAGTATTCCCCACATCTACATGTCAAAACTATATAGGAGGCCGATGTGGTTCTCGCAACACATAATAAAATAGTGTAGAGACATAAATGTCTCAGACTAAATGCTATTCTTTTTAGAAAATCAACATATTTTGTAACTTGCACATAATTTCTTCACTTCGGCTTCGATTACCCATCTGTAAGCTGCGCAAATACTTAGATGCGTTAAACTGCTGTAACAACGTCTCGCCAGCTATGAATTTTAGTTCTCCTCCTTGACTTAACACTCTCGTTACTTCGGGTTTGTCAATGGCACAGTCCTCTCTTATCTTACTTATTATTGTTTAGTATCTGTCAACTATTAATAATATTAGAAAACATAACTGATTAACATCCGGAAATTTTCTGACCGGAACAGATAAGTACTTTAACATCTTATACAGTCTAAAAGTCAATAAAGCGCCTCGCATGTTCTTCTAGTTCAGGAGCTTGGCCTCATGCACACATATTCAGTTAGTTTCATTTTTATTTATGTACGTATTTCTCTTCTAATTGGCATTTTCCCTACAGAGAATATTAGATTTTACTATGTAATGTTAGTAATACGTTTTGGGTTTAAATACTGCATTAATTTTTATAAACCACTTCATTAGCGTAATAAATTAATTCGTATAAACATTATATAACATTTTGTAATTGAACCTTTGGCATTTTATATTAAGTCTAATAAATAAAAATTAGGCTAGCGTGTCACGAAACGGCCATGGGACCGCCCAACCAACTAACTATGTAATGTTAGTAATACGTTTTGGGTTTAAATACTGCATTAATTTTTATAAACCACATCATTAGCGTAATAAATTAATTCGTATAAACATTATATAACATTTTGTAATTGAACCTTTGGCATTTTATATTAAGTCTAATAAATAAAAATTAGGCTAGCGTGTCACGAAACGGCCATGGGACCGCCCAACCAACGGTTCTATTCGGCTCTGCCTATCTCGGATTCTCTCGTTCTGTATATAGCAGTTTTCGTTCAAGGAAATGCCGCCAGATCACAAACGTGTCCTACTACACGTAGCTACCCAGCATCTATTGTGCGAGACGTCAGGAAGGTTGCAGATTGCAGATTGGGTCCGCTACGGTGCTACAATTCAGCGCTCTGCCGGCATCCACTGAAAACTACACCACAAAACGATAAGTTAGTTGCCTTGTTGGACAAAACAATGGTCTCTGCGGTAAACATGATCTCTAGGATGACACCTGGTCTCACACCAAACTACCAGCGCATACCTGAGGAGGACGTCGTTTCGCTCATGGAAGAAATTGTGATCCAGCCTGCGAGGCAGCAATTGGAGCGGACCGGCATACTGTTTTACAGATAAGATCTTGCCTTAACACTGTTGAAGCCTGTACAGGGGATTTCGATCCAGACAGTCGACCGTACAGGATTACACCTGGATTGACGAAGAAGAACCACCAATCTTCGCCTTCCCTAGACCCTTGCTGAGTCGTCCAGAGGAGAAGCCCGAGTTCCTTTGCGCGTATTTTCAGCACTAGGTTTTTCTTCAATCGTCTGCAGACTCAAAAACAGGTACAAAACTAAGCCAAGAAACAACGTAAGGAACTTACTCTTGCTTTCAGTCACTTCTGTGCCCGAATCCGTTTCTGTGATGAAAACCTTGTTAAGCTCCAACACAGAAAGGCACCAGGGCGGACAGCGTTTTCAATACCACCCTCCAGCGCCTTCTTCAACACGGAATTGTGTTCCTGATCGCGTTGCTCAACTAGTGCCTGATACTAGACCAGTTTACCTATAATGGTTAAAGTCCACAGTAATACTGATCCCGATAAGTGTTATGAGTATAGACCACATCCGACCCACCAGTCACGGCCACGATAAAGATATGCGAGAGTATGTAACGTTTTGTACGAAGTTGTCTTCGAAATTTGGCGTTTTGGATGCCGAACAGTACGTCGTTTGCCGATCCACCAGTCATCGCTGACGGGACGCAAGTTATAATGAATGTCGGTGGTTTTCTAAATGTGAAAAAAGCATTTGAGCTCTGGCATTACTTAATCCCCCTATTGTGACTCGTATAGAGCAATCATAAGACACCAGCTCTACTCGATACTGGACTGGACTAAAAAATCTAAAGTGGTTGTTATCGAACTCAAGAGGGCCGCAGCAGGGGCGTCTGCAGTCCGGCAGAACATACTTGCGCTGGTACTACACGGACATCAAGTGTCTAGGGACCCCTTGATTTTCGGCTTACCCACACCCTACGGTTATCGAGCAAGCGTTCTCTTGCCTGGACATCTCTTTCCAAGTACCTGCTCCCGTTCACCATCTATGCTGCCCCAGTGTAGGGCTGCGTTACCACTTCAAAAGAATTGAATACACATAAATTATTATGCAAGGACTGTGTGATCATTAGACGAAACCGATCGGCATCTTGCTTGTAAGAGCGGAAAGGACCCAAAGAATTCTTTCATAGCCGGACTCGGTATATAAGCTACTGTATACGCCCACTTAGTAAGTCGAAACAATTTCAACACGTACGCGGAAAAATTAATTAGCAACCGATATAAATCTGCTCAAACCAAATTGTCAAATTTTGAAGACTACGAGGAATTACGAATTGCAGATAATAGCACGGAATTCGACTTCCATGCGGATTGCCTCTACTTGCACAAACAACCTATTTCAAGCATCCTGCAGAAAACATCAGAAAATAATAATTTCGGAAATAGAGAGCAAGACTAGAATCTACCCAGTCAGATCTGGATGAACAAACGCGCGTGCGCGCGCGCGCACACACACACACACATACGATGTATAATTATGTGTGTGTGTTCTTTTTTCACTTTGAGTTCCTCGCTGTATTTTGCTGATTACCGCAACGTTTAGGCAGACCTATCTATGACATTTTCAAGCTAATTCCGCTTTTAATAATTGGCTAGACTGTTTTCTTCACTGAGACCAATCGTATATGCATATCACCGTGAGAGCTGAAAGGCACGTTCTATTTGTTTGCAGCTAAACTCGGGTCTGCCGTCCGCAACCAGTAGACTCAGAAATAAATCTACCAAAATGTTGTGGAAACCCTTCGGAAAAAACATGAAAACACGTATCGGGACTCACATCAAGAAAAGGACTGACTGAAAATTGTATAGGTTGAATAGAACGTGTGTGTGTGTGTGTGTGTGTGTGTGTGTGTGTGTGTTTTAACGAAATTTACGACATGCGTGAGTAAAATAAGTACTTGCATAGTAAGATGGCAATATAATAAACTAAATTACTGTGAGGGTATATATAAAGGTCGCATAAAATAAGTAGTCAAGATAGATTTTATTGAAATGAAACGGATTTATCAATGACGCTATTACTTTTTATAACAATCCACTGTGCCTTTAATACAGTTAAAAATAATATATACTATGTCTCTGTTGACCTTGGTAACACAAACTAAAATTTAATTTCGGTACAATGAAATAAATTAATATTTGAAAGTTTTTTGTCTTATCTAAACGATAAGTATCTGTATAGTATAAGTTTAAATAATCGATATCGATAAAATATAAATAATATAAGTTCACTTCACTTTAGTGTCGACTGAAGGATGGGTGCCGTGCACGGAGCGTGCCGTGATCTGAATGATCTTCAGACGACGGGTTGACCGTATCTGGATGAATACGTGAGTTAATTACTCTGTCCGACTTCAGGGTCGCTTCCGAGTGTATAGATATTTTTCGCGTGCACGGTTAGACAAAATTTTACACCGTGAAATGTTACTGTTATTTCTTGACTGGTGTATCGGCCTTGCACCTTTCCAGTTAACTTAAAGTGTCTGCATACCCTAAACGGATTACGTTGTACTTTCTCGGGGAGCATACAGTTATAACAAATATCGCAATACCTTTACAGGAATTTCTTACTTGCGTTCGTCGCAACTGGCAGACCAAACGTCATGGACTAGAGCGGCGTTTGCTCGTTATCGATTTTAAAGAGAGACTCATTGTACGTTCACAATTCTTATTTTAAAACTAAATTTTCGCAGTCAGATTGATTCTTTGGTAATCACTGTTTATTATGATCTTGCAGATAATAAATTTTTCTGTACAAGAAAGTATCGTACATAATGATTCATGTTCAAAACACCTGAACTCTTCCCTGTCCCTCTGTCTGCCTGTCTGTCTACCTGCCTGTCTGTCTGTCTCTCTGTCTCTCTCTCTCTCTCTCTCTCTCTCTCTCTCTCTCTTCCACTCTTGCTCTGCTTCTCTACCTAGCGTACGTGATATCTGTCTGCCTTTACCTCCATGCTAACCATGTCAACTGACTATCCAGTCAATTTATCAAAACTCAACATCCTACCTATATGCCCTCATGCAGATACAATCCTCTAGTTAGTCGAAAACTATGTTTGTTGATTGATGGGTAGTTTCGTATATTCTTCTTTTCATTACTTTTTGTTTAGAATTATCTAAAAAGAGTCGTAAAAATTTTCAAAAAATTCAATTTTTCACATATATTATTTCTTAAAGTTTGGTACTTTTTAATCAGGAAAATATATAATTTTTATAGTTTATCATTAATAATGTGGTTTTTATGTATTTTTAAAACTAAGTTTACACTCTAGTTTTTTCTATACTTTTGTATACAGGTAACATTTATTTTAACATAATAATGTTATAATATTATAATATAACATATCATATACTGTATAATATATGAATTATAACATTATAATATATATCGTAACAGGTGTTCAACTTTTACATTTATTATGGCAAATACCTTGAATCTTGAGCATCAGCTGACCACAATCTGTTCGCTATGTATTATTGTGGATAAACAGACTTTGACTTTTCGTGTGTGTTTTGATTTTTCCACTGTTTTTTAATTTTTTTAGAATACCAAGAGTGAGGAAAGTGTTTGAAATAAGAGTGTTTAGAGGAAATCGTTTTACTAATGATAGAAGCGTGCCTAGTTCAAGCCTGCCAAAAAAAAAAAGTGATGAAGATATAAACACGAGTGAGGTTAGGTCTAACTCAACTAAACTGAAACAGTTATATGCAGTTGAAAAATATTATGCAATCCTCGAAGATACAGCATGTCATGCAACACAATTGTTGATTTGAAAATTCTGTCTAATCTTATACAGTCATTTGTTGTATGTAAACATTGTAAAACCCGAAACACTGTATATCTAAAGGTAGAAACTACAAAAAGGAAAGGGCTATCAACAAACAATTTAGTATATTGCTCAAATCGTAATAAAAGCACATCAACAATGACTTCAAATATTAGAAAACATAGACTTTATGAAATAAATACCGGGTTTGTCTTCGGTCTAGGTGTAGAGGCAAAGGCCAATCAGCTGGTAAAACGCTCTGTGCAGTAATTAAATTTACCTCCCCCACCAACTTGACCTCCCGCACCAACTTGATTCAAAAAACATTCTGATTTGATATTAAATACCACTGCTTTTGTTAGTGAAATATCAATTTTGAATACTGCTAACGAAGCTATTAGAGAAAATTCAGGTAGCAATAGCATCACCGCAACATTTGATGGTGCATGGCAGAAAAGAGGCCACACATCCCTGAATGGTGTATTCACTACTACATCGTTTGACACAGGCAAAGTTTTGGATGTTGAGTGCCTAACAAAATTTGGCAAGGATGTATCTTAAACAAAACGTTTGAAGAGAAGCATGAAAAACAACGTGTAAGAAACTATGGCAGTTCTAGTGGTGGGATGGAAATTATTGGAATACAAAAATCATTTCGAAGGTAGCTTGAGAAAAGAGGTAAAATATTCAGGCGCTTGTGAAATATTTAGGTAATGGAGATTGACAATATATGCAAAAAAAGCCATACGGAACTGATGGAAATATTGAAAACTTTGAATGTGTAGGTCACGTACAAAAGAGGGTAGGTGCCAGACTGAGGCGACTGAAAGTCAACATAGGATGGCAAAAGTCTTTCCGGCAGATATAGACTTACAGATTCAGAAATTGATTTCTTTCAGTATTATTATGGACTGGCAATAAGAAGAAATGTTGATAATAGTGAACAAATGAGAAAAGCAATTTGGACGATTTATTTTCATAAAATCTCAACTGAATTACAAATGAAAACTATACACCAATATACAGCCTACAAAGCACACAATTAGGGTGGAGATTTGCTGAACTGCCCTAATTTCTCGGCCTGCACATTGTAAATAGATAATCTCAAACATTTAACAATTGTGTGGTTTTACTCTTTGTTGTGTCCTGTGTGGGCTGAGATAAACTCTACCTGTTGTTTGTGACAGCTACTGAATTATGCCATTCAGTTGCAACCACATTTTCTTTTAACAAAAACTAAGGAAAAGTTGATTTGTATTCACATGACACGTTAGGGACATTTAGAATTATAGACAAAGTTTTTGGAGTGTGAAATTGAAGACTTCCTGTTTCAGACTAGATGCGTTTGTGCAAAGGAAATGCAGTCTAAAGTAATCTGGACATAGAATGCAAATTTCGCTTTAATATCATTGGTGTTTCCGTAGAATAATTCCAAGCTTTAGAAAACAGTTAGCAATACTGTACCACTGGCAAACAGAAAGAATATAAATCGTATCACACCACTCCCGCTGATATACAGTACTTACAAATAATGTTATTCCCGTAATAACAAGATACGATAAAAACATTCTTTTACCGGTAATGTTTACATATATGTCGCATTGGTTATCTTTTCCCAGATAGTCATAAATCATCAGACTATATGATATATGCAGATTATGTAAGATAATATATACAGGGTGCGGTTACACATAATGTTGCAGCAAAGATATATGTGGTCGGAAATGCACTGTGTGAGATACGGTATATGTGCAGTGAACAACAGTTAGGTGTATTGGTATATTGGTAAAAAGTTTAAAAGGAGTTGCGTTACAGATGACTGATATCCATTTGTATCACACATTGTTCTACTCATATTTTGAACACGTACGAGTAAAAACACGTACTGGCAGTCCAAAGTGGTCAGAGAAATGGTGAGTCGCTATCAACGCGGCCAAGAGCACAGCCGTAGCCTTATCCAGATGTAGAAGGCTTTCCGACAGACGGCGCGTAAGCGATACTCCCATGCACTGGTCTCGCGACGTTAAGTACCTCGGGCTCTACCATGAGTCGTCGTCTCACCTGGCAGACACACTTCGAGTAACTAGCCCGCAAAAATACCAATATAAACTCCGCTTTGCTGCTTTGCAGCAACTTCATGACCCGCCGCGAAGGGAAACTCATCGTCACCACTTTTGTGGTGCCGATGGTTATCTAATCGATCCCTGTATGGGGCTACTTGGCTAAGACCCATAACGAAAGCTTCAGTCACTCCTGGACGAGGACTGCACTGGCCGTGTGAAGCCCACTATCTGAATTGGAACAAGACCATCAGAAACTCCCTACGTGCCAGTTCCCTGACCGCTACCATACGGACACTTTGCCGAAAGTTTTATGGGAAAACCGCACTGTCGCTTCTAGGGAAATCACCTAGCACCCTCGGTCGTCATCCATCTGTGCCAGGTACAAAGCTTGTACCCGGCCTCAGCGTACGTTCACCGTGAATTAGATAACAAATTGACTCCTACGGCCGGTTGCAAACCACACTCTTAATATCCAGTAAATTTATGGTCCCTGCGACAGATGCTCTATAAGAAGCTCGGGACGCAGCGTATGAGCGGGCGACGGGCTTGTCGTTCGTCTCGCACAACCCCTCGGGCAGCAGAAACTTGATGACCTGGCGTTTCACGTAGACTTCTGCGCACACATCTTATTGAGACAACTGTGACAACATAATTGCTTATATTTATACCTTATCTCCGTGTGCATTGTGTTACTATTTAAAATCTAAACATTTACAAAAAATTTTTAGAGTCACACGTAGTAAAGTTAAGAAGTTGTTAATTTTTATCAAAGCATCTAAACGTTATAAGTATTACCTTTGCATTCTTGCTCCCACATTCTGTTGGAAAAAATTTAGACTTACCACATTTCAGACAAATCATCTATATCTTAATTGCCATGTTGGCAAAAATTAAAGTAACAACTATTAAAACAAATATTTAAAACACTTACAAAACACCAGAGAAATCCAGTTGATGGATATTATGGGCGCCCTCATAACATCCCCAGTCCAAACGGTCGTATTGAAATTAGAACATTACAACGTTTTGATTAAAACGTACTTAGACTTTACAGTAAATGTTTTTGAGTGCATGAGATACGTTTTTCTGCAATTCCAGTCAGAAAAAAGCGCGCGCGCACTCACACATACACATTTATTTCTTCATTACAGAATGTTTCCATAATAATATGTGGACTGAGTTCACAATAAATATTGATTCTACAATATAAAATTTGTTTTATTTAATGTGGTAATAAGTGCAGTGTTTTAATTTATGCAAAATTTGTTTACTTATTCCTTTGTGTATTGTAGAAAAACATCATAATTCATTTTTCATAATATAATTACACTAGTACACCACATGCTATTTTGTGACATTTTTGTACTGTTGCTTGCATTTTGAAATAATATAATTTGTTACTATTAAATTCTTCTTCTGTAGTATTTTGCGTTACACACTTCCTGCAGAACTATTTTATATCATCAGAAACAAAAATAATTAACGAATAATCGATATAGACTTCCATTTTTCTATATATTTCTTTTATTGTAATAACCAAATTCAAATACAAATCGATCGTTTGTCAATATATTTGTTTTTACTTTATGACAGTGTACAGTTTTCTTTAAAATAAGCATAAGGTAAACGAATATGCTTTTGGAAGTTGAAGTGTCACATCCAAAATAATTTCTAAACCTTCTTTGAATAGAAAAATTATTCAAATTGTTCAACATTTGAAATAGGTTGCCAAAACCAGCGAATTCTTTAATATTGCTGATAAGGTGGAGGCCATTACTGGAAAAGATATAACTATAGTCTAACAAAACATACGCTCACAAAGTCGTGTGTATTTCATACATAGTAAAAATGAGACTGATGTGATAGTGGTGAAAAATGAACCATAGCGCTCTTAGTGGTGAGCTAGCATTAAAGCAAATGTGTATAAGATGCACTAAAGATAGTTGTTAGAATATTAACGCGAATGTGTTAATGTTTCTTCTAAAAAATAAACACTTTATTTATAAAATTTAAAGTTTAAACTAAATACAAGGCTATATTTACTTACTTGTAAATTATACGCTCCCAAAAATAGACAATCCAAGAAACTGTCTAACGTATTTTAATAACAGCAGGTTCACGATTTAACTTTGCATGAGTAGGACCAAAAGTAGCCAAAATAAAAATATCCAGGTTACACATTTAGAAAATTAAAATTAAAAAAACTTAAGGTAAAAATGTAAGGTAATTTACATTTGTGACATTCGTAGAAATGTATATATTCCATGTTTTGTTTCGTAAATTCTATTTTACAAAACTGTTTCGCAGATATTCAATTTCATTATCTAGCTATGCCTGAAGTACATATAAAAACGTAAAAACAGGTTTTGCAATTTTATGATTATCAGTGTATTTATTTAATGGTAATGAGAGTAAATTATTTTGTTTTATTATTATTACTATAATTTGCAGCATTAAAATATCTCATATCAACATTTTCGTTTACGAAATTGATAGTTTAGTAATATATTCGTATAAATAAAAGCTTTGTTTATTCATTTTCTTCGTTGCGTTTATGCATACCCATATTATAACTTTTCACACGGAATTGAAAAGAACTCAATTCGAGTTAGAATAATTTTAATTATACAAAAGCAATACCCATCTTAACAAAACTTGTAATATTGACGTGTAACCGCTGGCATTAACAACACACTTAGTGAAATGTATATTATAATACTATGTAATTAAGTCTGTTTAATTTCGTGATTAACATTTGGCAGTTAAAATTTTTAAAATAAACATTGATACTTCATGTAATGGGTGTGCTTGTTTCTAAGCCCAAATTCATTAACAATAAAGTAATGTTGCTAACAGCCAATCCCATTTCTGTGGCTCTACCTTACAAAAGTATCACTTTTCCCTCGGTTCATAATAAGTTTAAAATAATGCCAAATTAAAATCATATTTACTGAAATCACTTCGGCTAAGTGCTGCTGGTCGCCTTAGTAAAGTGCGGATATCATTTTTATATTTAACTGAGTAAAAGGGTTTAGATAGAATTCTTCTCTTGAAAAATCAGTCTTCTCAATTTGCAGCAGTGACAAACGAGGGACAGAGATGAAGGCAATTTTATATGTTTAATATGTTCTAAAATCATAGCTCAGTTAATTCGTACTCAGACAATTAAATTGCTTTTCTCGATTTGCGTTCACCTATATTATCACTTTTGTTGTATTTCAAATCGCTGAGAACAAATTCGCGCGGGTGCGCAAGAGTACAAGAGTGTGTGTGTGGTAAGAAAAGAGGCAGAAATAAAAAGTAAGAGAGAGAAATAATGACATAATAATCATTGTAATTGATAATGAAATCACTGAAAATTATATTGTTATAATTTTAGTGTGACTATAAACTAATATACCCTTTCTCTCTGTCAATCTGCCTATGTATTTATCTGTCTCTGTCTGTCTGTCTGTCTCTCTCTCTCTCTCTCTCTCTCTCTCTCTCTCTCTCTCTCTCTCTCTCTCTCTCTCTCTCTCTCTCTCTCTGTCACTCTCTTTCTCTTTTCCTCTATCTCTTTCTCTTTTTTCTCATAACACACACATGGTTTTCGTGGTCGTTAGAACACGATTCGGCAAAAATCCTCCTATATTTTTAAAGCTAAAAAAACAACTTGAGCAATGTTATTCTTACGTAAGAAGGTATAGAAGATTAGTTTTAAAATAGGAAGCTCTTTCAATTAGTTTTAAAAATTATATGATACAAATGGTGCCTTTCCTCGCGATGTATCGATTCCAATCAGTTTCTGAAGTTTTTCGTCACTCGTTGGGTGAGCTGCGCCGCTCCCTCTGCAATTTTTTAGCATATAACCTGTTTCAGTTTATCAGTAGTTTATGATTGGTATAGGTAAAGAAAGAAATCCTTTAGATGGTCCTAAAGAAAGAAATTGCACGGGTAAGGTCGAATAATCGTACAGGGTACTGAATATCATTTTGTAATATCAAGCAGCCTGGAAACGGTATTCTCAAAACACCCATTGATTTTCTGGGTATTTAAGCGGCTGCCCAATTCTGTTGAAATCGCACTTTTCTGATTACCACGTGCGGTAAGGTTTAGTTGCAAAAAGTGTCTAGAGATTAGAACGTATCGCGGGGAATGCACTGTAACTGTTTGGTGCTTATCTGTAAAAAGTGAGGACCACTAACACAATTGCCAACAGTGCAGCGAACAGAAATACGTGGGCTATGTAGAAGCTGCCCTTTCATGATGCTGCCGAGGACTGTTTTCCGCCTTATAGCAGAAAGCCTGCTTATTCACAGTCCCGATCAAGTAAAAGTGAGCTCCGCATAGTGAAAGTGCAAGTAGCACATACAGTTGAAGTAGAAGCAGTTGAAGGATAGCCTCACAACATGACATTTGGTTCTGTCAGTCATGGCACTGAAGCTGTTGTCATTGGTACAGTTTCCATTTATTTTGTGAGGATGGAATTTTACATCAGTGTCTAAAATGTTCTTGGCAATTTGATGAGACACCAGCAGAGCATAAACACGTATACGGATCAAACGTCGACAGATTGCACAATGGACTGTTTAACAACAACGTTTTTTCTTGTGTCAAAACATTGTGAGATCTTCCATGGTTTTCAACTCTAATCCTATAAACCAAAAAATTCTCAACCTACAACAGCGTAGCTTTAGTGAGAAATGTGGGAATTTTTTCTGCCACACCTTGTAATACATTTCTGAGGATCATGTTAAAGCTCAATTGACACCTACAGTGAGGAGTAGGTTTATAGAAAGCCCCTACAATTATTCTCTTTTCTCGAAAATTTTTAATGTTAAGTTACAAAACACGGTTTGTAAATTTACAAATTTAACTTATTTATCAAATCTAAGAATTCAAAATAGCCTGTGTTCTATTGTTATTCTCAGAGTTTAATAAAAAATTAATATTGTAAACTGTCAATAGTGATTTGTAATTTTGTATTATTGAACGAGCAAAACCATTTCTCAGTTTTAACATTACCGAATACATTTTTGTCTCTCTGACTGTCTGGCCGTCTACCTATCAATCTGTATGTCCCACAAGAACTTTTCAATGCATCAGCCAATTTCCGTGAAGATTGGCATGCATGTCCATATTTTTGACATACTGTCAAAAGAAGCCAATTGTTTTTTACGGTTATTCCCTACCAACATGAAGGCTGGCAAAAACGTGAAAGTCAAAATAATAAAAAATTGCAATAGGCCATGTGGAGTAATAAATTAAACGAAATTTTAATTGAATGTTACATATAGTGTATGATTTTGAAAAGTTAGAAATTATAAATAAAGTTAGAAATACAAAATTAAAATTTTGATACAATTAAAGAGAATAGTAATTGATACCTGATTGCAGTGTTAAGTTATGAAAAAATTCAAAATTTGGTGACTCTTAAGTTTAAAAAAGAGACCAGAAATTTAAAAAAAATGAGGAAAACCACACAAAGTACCACACTAGAAGAAATTTTAACACAAGTCCGAATTTTTCGGATTTTTTGTGTTTATTGTGATTGTGAGGTCTACTATTGTAGGTCCCATGTTACTAAAAAAATAGTAGTAATCGTGATTTTTGTAATTTTTCCTATAATTGAAAAATTATTTAATAACAAAATTTATGTAATAATAAATATATTTTCTTAGAAATAGTGAGCGAGTTCCACAGCTAAGAGAGCATAGTAGTTCTGCAATGTTTCACCATATAGCCTATTTAACTAGTCATCAGTTAATGGTCTGAAACATTTTAGTAATAACGTTAGGGGCTAAAAGAATGAAGACTTTGATTTTGCAAGTTTTAACTCACAACAACGTTAGAAAACAAGGGAAATCACTGATACCATTTTGTTTAGATCATGGGTCAGTATTTCTCTGAATCATGGACTGATAGAAAGCAAGATGAACTATTAGAGACTCTATAAGTATAGTGCTGAAGGAGAAGACGTTAAAGGCAATGAGCTCTGACGAATTACTCGTATTTTTGAGGGTGTCTGAGAAATAATAAATACTCTGATAACATTTTGCACAATGACTTCCCGATTCTTATGCATTTATTTAGTTAAGCATAAAAGTCATAGGCTATAACAGTGGACACATACACTTTATGTTATAGTACGTTGTATACTGTTATTTAATATAATATAGTATTAGAGGGAAGCTAAATAGGAAACTATCAGTGAGACACGGGAAACAAGTAATTATTAGTCTAAAACCGAGAGCAGTCAAGAGGACGACATGAGACACAGACTGTGGCGGCCTACCAGTAGCCAGTTAAGGTTTGAAGAAAAAGAGTACATTAATACTAAGTGTTTCGTATCAGAATGTATAATAAACACTTTTAGCTAAACTACCAGGCTACACAACATGAAGCAAAGACCTAAATAATGTACGTAAGTGTAATGGATAAATCCAGTTTTTACTAATAACAGTGGAAGGAAATTTTCCTTAACTCTCCGCCCAGAGCATTTAAATTTAATCTCACCACAGTCACAGATACTAATATTTCTTTCTTTGAAATTACGAATAGCTTTACGCTATAATTCTTTAAACAGAGAACTTTTTATTTTACCCGTGCTTTCTCGGATTGCGTTAACCTAGTTTTCAACTAATTTATTATAACTTTGAAACATAACATTAACATTTCTTTAGAAACAAGGATAGCGAAACAGGAATAAAAAGAAACATTTTCAAGCGGTTTTAAAATATTGTATGAGTTTCAAATGCTATAATTCGACCTAATTGTGTTAATAAATTCAAATAACAACGCCCACATAACCAAATACACAGCTTACAGAATAATTACAGTCAGACCTATTGAGCTGCCCTAAATTTTTAGTCCGCACCTAGTAAACACAAAAAGGAAATTATTTATAAATTGCATCATTTACTCTTTATTGCGTTCTGTGTTGGCCGACTTAAATTTTTCATCTCAGATAGCTTCACCAGTTGGATTTTCACTTTTTTTTTTCAAATTGTGATCTCTGTGTTCTTAGAGTCAAAATATTTTGAAATTTTAAAACTTAACATTACATTCAGATTTTAGTCAAAATTGCTGTAACTTAATATGTTACATGAATTTTTGTAATTTTATCAAAAATTTCGCCACGTTTTAGGCTCTAACGTCCAAAAACTTTGAAAATTCAAAAATGATTACTGTATTCATATTGTGGTTTAAATTCCCTTTAATTTTGTACCTTACATGGGATTTTGCGATTTTTTACAATTTTGACTCACCGTCCTATTTTTGAGATGATCAATTTTAAAAACAACAAGGTTCCGTAGGGTAAAGTGTGGACATGTGTGGCAGGTTTTACAAAAATCGGTTGATTGTTCAAAAGTTATCGCGAAACATACCCCAATTAGTTAGACAGACAGACGGATAAGTCCAAGCGGTCGAGTGAAACCCTAAGAACTCCCTTTCTTGTCCAACAAGAAGCGTATGTAATAGGGTAACTTTCAGATGTAATTTTCATTATCTGTGCCAGTGAAAAAGACCAAAGAAGGACTAGTGATGGCTAATAGCATTTGTCGATGGGTGGTCTGAGTACGGGTGCTTTGAGCATGCAGCCACGAAAACTTACGTTCTTTACTCTACACCTAAGACATGACAGGTGCAGAATTTTACGTTTGTGTCTGTAATATATATTTGACACGAAGCAGAACTAGATGTGGTGACAAAACGTCAAATAAGTGGATGCTTGAGTTCTGAAGAAATGACGTATCAGCTAAAATGGTACCCTCGTGTCAGGTGGGTGAAGACTATTCCCAACCTCCGTGAGAAAGGACTGTACTTTTAGATAAAATGTTTGTAGGTCGAACGAAGAGCTGGCCATAGGGAGTTGTGATCTGATTCCTGTAATGGATTTGTACTGTCACTGCGCGTTATTGGCCGAGGGTGAATGATGTCTGTAGTATTATCAACGTCTTTCCTGTCAATACCATACTAGTCATTTTTCATTTTTAAAATCGAGTCTTTCTTTCTTTCCATTCGTTTTCTGATTTCCTGAGCGATGATTCTGTTTATCCGTATAATTATAAAAGATAATTGTAAGGTTAGGTAAGGTAATTGATTTGTGTCTTCTGTTTGTTTAACACCCACCATTCTGATCTATGTCATAACGCTACATTCCACAGAGGCTGGTAAATAACTAGCCATCAGGAAGGTCAAAATATTTTCCAGGAGGGGAATACAATTTTCCAGAGATTGTATTAATTTATTAAAACAGTTATTGCTTCAAAATATGCATAAAATTAATGGTTTGTAAAAGTTAACGTTTGATCTCCATTAAGTAGTGCTCAAGTTTCCAAAATTTTTATACTATGATTGCCATAATCAAGACATTAGAGCAGGTTTTAACGTGTATGATAGTCTACTGTGGACAAACATTTTCAACATTCCCTGTGGAGCGTTGCTCAGGGCAAAGCTGCGAATGTACAGTGTACGTTTTACAGAACAAACACTCGGAAAAGAAGGAGTCCTCTACAACTCGAGCGCATATACAACTGTACACAAAATTATTCGATTCTGTTTAAATTTGCGGCAGTTATCCTTCGCCATTCTAAACACATACACACACACACACACACACAATTTTTGGAAAATGACCTTTCTTCATGTTTTGATGGTAGTACAATCAGAATCAGCCCTTATCTCGAACACGTTTTTTCGCGATCACCATGCTTGCATTTCGTTACGGTAGATGGAATTAAAAAATGAAATTTGTAAAAATGCATACCTTTCTTTAAACATAGGAGAATATTAGAAAATGTGTATCATTTCTTAAGGCTTAGGATGTTAGCTCTTCTTCTATTGCTCAGTTATCAAATTTGTTGTTAAATTTTGAAACAATATACACTTTCTTATAAAACTTAAAATGTACAAGTCACAATTTATCTGTGCAAACCATATACGTACTCATTCTAACTATAGGAGCAGAAATGTTAACGATAGCCGAAAGACTCAGATGTGGAATTATTGCTGTACAAACGAAAATGGTTACAGAAAGATCACAAGAGATGGAATAGACCTAAATCAGAAGCATAAAAAAGGGGCGTTTGGACTAATACCGCTTACGTAAAAAATGTAATGTAAACAATTAAACAAGTGTTTTGCCACCTTGTAAGAATTAATGCAACAACATACGCTAAAAACGACAGGAGGAAAGGAAGCTGAGGTCAGTCCCGAAACGTACAGACTGCTAAGAAAGGAAACAAGTTTATTCAACTTGAGCCTGACAATTGCAATTCTATGTAAATACAATTAGGGAGAAGTGATTTGTATGAACAGATCTAAAAAAAACAGACAAAAGTCCCAACGCCGTAAGATCTGGGAAAGAGGGAAAAGAAGTAGTGCAGAAATAGAACTAAGGAAAAAATATCAATTTTCTGAACACAGTGCAAGTAACAAATATTGCAAACATAATTTACTGTATGTTCATTTAGTGCGTTATGAACGTATACCGCTATCCAATCGTTGCCGTCGTTGTGAATATAGCCAAAAAACCTTTTGGTGCAAAAAGAGTACTATTTATTTTTCTCAATAAAAGTAGCTTTGATTTGTTGTTCATTAGTTTTAATAAAGCGTCACATAAAATTCTTCCTGAACGACACACACGCGCGCGCTCACACACACACACACATCTACAAACATTACAATTTTTATAAAACAATTCTGGTTATAACGACAGTAATGGATAAATCACCGGTTAGATCGTAGGAATTTGTGTATGTTCGTTGCGCTGTGATTGCTGAACAATTAACGTTTGTATATAGACATAATAAAGAGTAAGACTTTCTTCTTCTGATACGTTCTATCCGTTTCGGATGTTGGATATCATACAGACCGTTTTAACTTTCTGTACTGCCCTAAGGAATAGGTCAGTTGTATTCATGCCAAACCAGGTCCTTAAATTTCGCAGCCATGGGATTCTCGGTCGCCCAATTCCTCTCTTTCCAAGTACTTTTCCCTGTTGTATGGACTCCAATAAGTAAAATCTCTGTTCATTTCACATGAGATGTCCCAGATACTGAAGCTTTCTTATCTTTACTGTGTTAATAACTTCTCTCTCATTCTTCATCCTTCTAAGAACTTCAACATTATTTATACGTGCTCTCCATGAAATGCTCAGTATTCTACGGTAAAGCCACGTTTCGAAAGATTCCAATTCAGTAAGACTTTATTGGCATGAAATAACTAACTAAATAGGAATAATTAAATCATCTATTTATTAATTCTAATTTTTGAAAAATAATTAAATATTAAAAGAAAAAAATATAAATTTAGAATACTTCTTTTTTTAGTAAGCTAAAATAAAAATAATATTATACCTCACATAATGTTAATGTAGGCCTATAAACACCAAACATAAAACACATATATGAAAAAAGTTATTAAAACACTTAAATTATTTGGTTGTCTATTTAAATTACTATTTAATTCGAATCATGATTTTTAAACGTAGCAAATCATATACATATAGAAGTACTATCTATATTTATTAAATAAAATTGAAAAGTTCACTAGTAATAATTTAATAGAATAAGATTTTCTTCAAATTAAAGGAAATATTATTTTTTGGGCACCAATTTTAATTACATAGAAAAATTTAACAGAAAAAAATTAAAAATATATATTAATTATTTTATATTGTACACTTATAGAATATTCAATTATGTATTTATTTTTATTTGCTTATATCATATTTGAGTTCTTTAAAGTTTTTCTTTAAAATAATTGTTCATCTATCACCTGCTTATACGCTGTATTACCGCTCCGAGCTATTGTTGCATGTGTGCGTGTGTGCGGCTCCTCGATGATGATAATGATCATTATTGTGATGATTCAGGTAGTCCCATGTTGGGGTTGTGTGTTGACTACTTCATGAGGTGATGATGATCACGATGATGATGGTTCTCGTCCTCCCCCGTCGATTGTTGTATGAGTTATTTTACTTCTTGATGATGAAGTGACTACGTCGAGACGCTGAGAGACATAGGTTCCTGTAGGTAATTATCTGCGTATGTCCCCCGTTCAAAATTGTCTGAGATATTTATGTAAATCTACGTATAGTCTGGCGTAATGGTACGTAAACGGTCGGGTATGGTAGAATTCCGTACTTGAGTTGTTAAACATTGTGCTCGCATATTTCGTGTTTAGTGTCACTTTTATACAAATTACTTTTCTTTTATTTTTGCACTAATGGCAGTGTTGATATGTAAAGAAGTACATATCAGTTTTGCTATTTTTTACTCATTGTGTGAATATAACTTAATTGTTTGTCACTTATTAATTAGCAGAGTAATCAATTTGTTGTTACATAACTCAAGTGTATTTCCGTAATTCGTATATTTGTGTAATTCGCAATAAAATTGTGCCCACCCACGTGTATATTTGCATGCCTTTATTCACTATATGTATGTTATAATTTCAAAATTTTATTAAATACAACACATTTAGTTATTTGTCCTTATACCTTATACCTGTCTGAACCGAAGGTCGCTCACATAATGAAGTGTACAAAAAGACATGCTCCACTGGCAGTATATATGAGGTGTAGGCCGCAAAACAAACACACGTCTAAGCACACTGCACATACGTGCACCCCGCTTTACTCAGTAACTCAGATAAATAATTGTTCGAAACAAGTCTATAATTGTCCGATATCGCTTGTCTGTTGACGTTTATACTACTTAAAATTATTTCTAACAATTTCAATATTATTTATTTACAAAAAATATTATCCTAGGGATATATGCAGATATGAATTGTAGCTACATAATATAAGGAATAAAATATTTTAAATTGCAGATACTATGTACATATAAAACGTAGATATGTAGGAACTGATATTCGTGGTCACGTTACTAAACTCTACAGGTAGTAGATAAGAAAATGAAAAATAAAAGCAGAGAAAAGAAAGTGAGCTGACAAACGTAAAGAAACAATTTTAGACCGTAAAATGTTGAACTATAAAGAAAAATAAGAAAAGTTAACAAAAACTAAAAAGAAAGTTAGATGAAATAAGAATAAATGATTTAAATAATGAAAAAAGAGTAAATGAAATAAAGAAAATGCATATAACTTATAAAAATAAACAAAAGGTGAATAAATAAAAAATAAAATTTAGTAGAAAAATTAAAGAAGCTAATACGTATGTACCTTGTCGATAAAGTCCCGTAAATGAAACTTTCAAATAATGATTATCTAAAATGGATCATTATGAGTTTTTATTCTTATCTGTATTTTAAGTTAGGACCGGCGTTTGCTATTACAATACACCTCTTAAAGCTCTAGTTCATAGTTGTGTAGGATTTCCTAGGATGATTACTATGTTTCGTAATACCTAATTCCTCCGTCTTAAGAGATTATGTCTCTAAACATTTCATTTGGTGACATCATTAATTCATGATAATCTTAAGAGTGTAAGTGCTTTAAAATCTGGGATGGGAACAATAAAATTTCATACGGCATCACCACAGTGAACTACAACATCTAAAATTTTATTACAAAATGGTCTTAGAACATTGGTAAGACTGTAGCAATCAAAACGCTTTCCGCATAGGATTTGGTATTTCTAACACTTGAGGCTAGTGTATACTTTTCTTTCTAATTCTAGCTTTAATAAAGTTATTCTGAGTCGATTTTTCTATTTGCTACATAATGTAGGCCTATATTAATTAAAGTTTTAAATTTACCTGTTTACAGTGTTTTAATTTTTAAGAACTTGTATTCAAACTGCAATTCAAGTACGTATAACTGGGTAAGTTTGTTTATTATCTACAACGACGTTGGTAATGTGGGCCAGTTCCCATAGCTTATCATCTTCCTTGATTAAATGCTCCATACAATGACTCCACTTGTCCGCTGTTGTTTCATTTACGGCCTCCTCAATAAATTGTTTTATGTCAAGCAGCTAATGTGTTGTGGCGGGCAACATATCCTTTCAACTGGCTCCATATTAATTCAATACGATTCAGAATACAGTGATAAGGAGGAAGTCTTAAAACGACGTGCCCCGATTTAAGTGGCAAGATAACTCTCACATGACTATACAGACATTCTCCACATTTGCATAAGACATTACTGTGTGAATAGTGTCAACGCCCTTGGCGAATAGCGTTTCAGGTTTGCCACGTGGGTTTGTTTACATCAGGATTGAATTAAGAACGGAAAGAGTTTTTATATACTTGAATTATCAGCCCAGTGGTATTTTTATATGCACACATCACGTGAAGGAAAATTGCTATTATGTCAAGAAGAATATTAGAGACTGATAAGTCGTGTTACGTGTAAACACTGAATGAAAAACCACAGCAGCAGTGGAAATGTGAGGCGCTGTTTGTGATTTACATACCTTGTTATTGAGAACGACGGCTAACGAGTTTGTTATATACGCTTCCGGCAGGTGGTGGAAGACGTACCTCTGTGTGTGTGTGTGTGTGTGTGTGTGTGTGTGTGTGTGTGTGTGTGTGTGTGTGTGTGTGTTCAATCACTTCCGTTAGCTTGCGCCGGGTAAATATAATAAATATTAATAGCAGCTTTGCCCCTGGGATTGATGCAGCGCTTTATACACTACCGTGTAACCGAGCTACGCGCCTGAATATACGACATTATTTATTTTACTTAATGATTCATATTTGAACAGTATTGTTGAAAAATAAGTAAAGTTATTATTATTAATAAAATGCCGTACAGTTTGTTTTTAATTAAAACGTTTAATTGTTTATGGCTTATAAAACGTTAGAAACTATTTTTAACCAATTCGTAGACATTTTTAAAATTGTATTGATAGATGGTGCATTAGAGAGATAACTTACCGGAACGTCAGTGATCCAGAATATTTATCAGAAGAACAATTACCAGAAAGTTTAAAATAATGGTTTGTCAGTGACGTGAGGAATTCTAGGAATCGTATGTAAATCATACATTCACGGAGTAGGTCTACGATCTCTAAAAAGTTAACTAACGAGTTCGTAGAAATTTTGTACGCTCGATGGGTAGGAATGCTCTGTGAAATTTATACGAGTTCTTCGATTTTACACAGCCGGATTCATCCCTCCTCATAGCTCCTCCTGGACTACGGAATGCAAAAAGATTAAGCACTCTGAGGCAATGTTACACTGATACTTACTTAAAATTGTTCTTTATTCCATTGTTATGCCCCCCTGTACTTAGTTAAATATACATCTTTTACAACAAGAAGAAGAAGGAAAAGAAGAGAAGTATCAGAAAAAATATAAAATTTTTAAGCCTACATATTCTACTATAGGCCCTACATAATGATTGAGTTCAGTATTGGGTCATACATAACAATAGTGCAGTTATAAGAAACTAGTTTCGGTCACCGTTTACCTGCGATGGTCTTCAGGTGTATAAAAATTAATTTAAGTGTAATCGGTTAAAACTAAAAATACGTCCAATGTTCACAAATACGAATTTATCATACAGATGGAATGTGCTAATTGTTAAATGGAAAACGGGTCCGTATCGGCTATTTTGGAATCTACAAAATTTCTTTCTGTATTTCAAGTTTGCAAATTTGATCTTTGCAATTTAAAAATAATATCTGAAGACAGTCACAACTATATGGGACCGAAACCTTGGGTTTCTTGTAAGTCAACGACGGTTAACGTTTGACTCAAGAAATCAATAATGTTCTTAATATATACAGTCTCTTCTTCTGTATGAACTGCCCGGTCCCCCGGACGTTGGCCAACACTACAACTAGAGCTTCACGATTTTCTGGTAGGCTATAGAGCTGTTCAGTACTTCCTGTGTCAGTTCACACTCACTCTTTGATGTTGTCGTGACGGGTCGTTCGTCTTCTTCTACTACTCCGTATTCCTCACCAGAAAATAAGTGTCCCAAGTAAGTAATTTTCCTAATGTTAGCTCTTCTAACTACCTGTTAATTGGTGACATGTTGGAATTCACTACTGCTTATCTGTTGGATTGGTCTGAATATAGTGTATGTATGTTATAGTAACAAATACGTAACAAATACATTAGTATTATACAGAGTGGGCCACAAGTTACTTGACAAAGGTATTAAAGTAAAGTTAAATTTTAAAATTATTAAATATTAAAATATTATAATTATTATTTAAAATATTAAAGTTATTAAAGTTATATTTTGATATTAAAATATTTATTTTTTCAACTATGAAATTATTACAAACGGATAGTTCTATACAAAATATCATAACATGGCTTCAGTTTATCTACCTTAGATTCTCTAAGTGTTGCACTTCATTTTTAATGCACAAATTACAACTTTTTAGTACAGAAGCACGTATAGCGTCAGTAATGTTCTGGGATAATAATTTGTCAAATTTAGAAGTTATATATTCTTTTAAATGTTGGAGATCCCAATATTTTTTTCTTTTTTTTTTAATAAACTTTATCTTTCACTATTCCCCACATTGAGAAACTCATTGTGCTGAGATCTGGTGAACGCGCAGCCCACTAGAGTAGAGGTCTGGTGATTAGGTGAGATCTGGTGAGTAGGTGCAGCACCTTGTTCCCATATTATTTTTTTACGAAGTGGTTGTAGATTAACAAATGCAGGACTATTTTCCAGCTCAATCATCACTTTATACAATATTTCAAGGTGATGTTGAGAATTAACAGTTTGATAAAAAAATACTGTTATTTTGAATGTTCATCCTCTTCAATCATAGCACTTAATGAATATTAATTGCTAAACTTTCACTTGTGAAAACTTAATTTGCTTTTTTTCCCGTATGTGTTTCGGCGTGAAGTTCGCCTTCCTCAGCGAGGTGTAATACAGAATATCCGTAACTTGTAACGGTTTTTTCTAGTTGGTAGGTTGTGTGGAGGGGTGTGGAAGTGGAAGGGAGTTGGCGCAGGATTCCGAATTATTGTATGTTTTGTGTATAATTGTGTCAAAGAGTGCGTGTGATTTAAAGTGTAATTGGTCGTTAAATATGTTGTTTGGTTGTGTTGTGTAGTGTTTGTATATTTCATATTGTTCTGCTGTGTTGAGTTTTCGACTTTTAGGCAAGTAGTGTAGGATCTCAAGATTATTTTTTTTTCATAATCATGCTCACGACACACACGATACACAATTCTACGCTAATGCAAATACATATATCTATTTCGCTTATTAAAAATTGTTGCGTTATTTACTAATACGGATTTATAACAAACGTCAACTGCTAACACAGTTATAACTAATTCGCAGACATTACACTGCCGTGGATTAGCTATAACTGGATGTTTAATTATCCGGACCGTTCAAGTTTGAAGTAGAATTTTAAAAAGAGATGTATTAAAAAAAAATCTAAAATACTCATGTAATATTTCGTTGCTTTAACAGGAAGCACAATTTTTTAATGCTAAAGAAATAATAAATAACAGTAGGCCTACTTATACTATTACTGCTACTACAACTACTACTACTACTACTACTACTACTACTACTACTACTACTACTACTACTACTACTACTACTACCACTCACTACCACTACTACTAATCTACTACTACTACTACTACTACTACTACTGCGACGACTACGACTACTACTACTACTGCTGCTGCTGTTACTACTACTACTACTACTACTACTACTACTACTACTACTACTACTACTACAATACTACTACGTCTAGGCAGTATATTTTAGTGAACATTGTATAGCTGTTTAAGCACGGCATGATTATCTGGTCAGTCATCAAGTTGTGCAGTCAAGGAACACACATGACATTAGCTGTTTTAAACAATGGTATGATAACGGAGTTTTATGAAGAGAAGAAAATGCCGCCTCGCCTTACCGAGAAACAAGATTACTGAAAATTTACTGTGGTTATAGAAATATAATAGTTTCAGCAGTTAATGTCTCGGAAATCACACTAAATGCCGGTTTTACATCTCCAAAGCGTTTTCATGACGTCATAAAATATTGAATACATGACGATGAATTTCTTTACGTGCTTTACGTGTAAAGGTATATTTTACAGAGGCCCTTGTTATTTATGAAAGAATTTGGCTACATACAGTAAAATACGTTATGGACTATGAAGACATTGATTAGTTTAAGAAATCATGAACGTAAACCTGAGAAGATATTTTGTAAGGAAGTAACAGACAATCTAAAAATATTCTTTCAGCGTCTGTTTTCAGTAGAACACCTTACGTTTTCCTGCTTAGGTTTTATTATTCAGAGATGAGAAACGGAATAATAAAATGAAAACGGAAAGCAGAAATGAAGTATGGCTGGAAATAAAATAAAATAAGCACGTGTTTTTGTCAAGCCGAGAGTTGTTAAGCGTGTTCAAGGAATGAACATTTTGTCGCAGAGCTGAGCACGTTAAATTTAATTCTGAATAGAGATTTAAATTTTTGGATAATTGCATTAACAAGTGATAACTTGGACGTATTTTTGCTTTCCCATGTCTTACATTCTTTGCGTTAAAGTTTATTAGATTCTCTTTTTATTAGAGGAAAATAGTTTTTAAATGTTTGTATTTCAAGGCAGAACTGGATACAGTATTTGAGTTTTCTATTGTGCCCCTCATACTTCCGATTTCCCTTTAAAGGATAGCATTTGTCAGTCTCTTATATTCCTCTATTATCATTGGTCTCTGTCACATTCTTTCACTGATATACATTTACTACAGCTACTCCGGATCTGGTACGCCAGAAGACAATAGTTTGTAACTGTCCTATCTTTTGCCGGATGTTACGGCTACCTTCCCACTTGTGTGAATTTAAGTTGAGTTTATTGGAGACGAATTTTTTTTTTTATATAGGCCATCTGAGGACTACATGCCAATTTCAATTCTTTATTCCTTGTTCTTTTCTTTTACTCCAATATTCTTTCGTCTTTTTACAATGTCTCTTCCTCCTGTCTTCAGTCCACTTTGGACCCGGAACCCGTTCCATTTGTAACATTTTTTCCCGAAAAACTTCTCTTTCAATTGCTTCTTCTGCGTTTATATATAGGCTATATATATTTTTTTAATCCTTTTGGACTTCTTTAATCCAACTTGATGTTGACTTCTTTCCCCACAAATATTTGACGATATTTTTTTTAGTATATTGTCGTCCATTCTACATAAGTGTCCAAAAAATAATAGTATTCTTTTTCTCATTGTTTCTGTTATATTTTCTATACTTTGATATATTTCATCATTACTTCTTAATTTCCAACCTTCTGAAGTTTTTCGTGGAGAGGAATTTATTAATAAAAAATTTATTTCTTAATTTTGTTCTTACAGGTACACTAAGTGAATGTGAATTTAATTAACATTTTTAATGTGGCAATTGATATTATTAACAGTACACAGCACACTTAGTTTTGTATCGCTAATATCAGTAAAACACGACCCTTACAAGGGAAAAATCTGTGTTTCTGAGGGATGCTCTTTTTAAGGTGTTTATATAATAAGCAATAAACATTCGTTAAAAGTACGCAGACTAAATGGAGCGTACAAAGTGTGAGTTAGGAACTGAAGCTAAAACAAATTATAATGTTTTAGGTTAATAAAACGTTGAAGAAAACTTTTAAGCTGAAAGTCGAAAGTTTTTGACTTTTCGTAGTAGCAATACTGCGGTACCCTAAGACTAGAATAAATTCTGCAAACCACAGTTTTTTTTTATATTATTTATACTTTTGTCACGTTAATTGATATCAGTGTATAAGCGAATAAAACTACATAAATGTCAACTTAATGCTGACGTGGTGTGTCTACAGTAAGCTTTCTAGCGCTGTAGTTTCTTCACGAACAGGACACAGTGGCCTTTTTGTTTGTTTATTTATAATAGCAAGGCATTGGGTAATGCAGGCAGATCAGTTATAATCCACTGACTTGTGCTTTATTAATGTTTCGCACATTACATGGCATATCCGTATTTAAAAATAACCGTATAAGACTACAGTACATAATTCAATGTAAATAACATACAGAAAATTTTATATTTTAGGGCAAATCAGTAAAATAATTAACTATGACGGATTCATTGGTAACCTGTGGTACAATTGTTGTTTGTACAACTGTAAATTACATTTCTGTTTCTACGTTCAAAGCCACAGTTCGTTTGGTCTAAAGTGTGTCGTTGCTATCAAGTTATTTGAGACAAAGTACAATCTGACAGAGGTATAATCGCAATATGTCAAATGGAATTGTAGCGTGTTTGAAAATAATTTAAATCAATCTGCACTTGAAATCTCTATTTATACTTAAATTATTTATAGTTTAGAACTTCGGTTCTAAAATTTTTGAATACCTTTGTCGAAAGAATTTTTAAAAGTACACATTACATTTGTTGGTGCGTAGGAAGATGTCGTTTCTCTCCGCAACTGTATTGCGGCTCGGATCGATAAAATCGAAAACTTATGGTTGGAAAAGTACACGTGATCGATTTCTATTTACATGATAAACGGCAGTAAGATAGGATTGAATATGACAAAATGAAGAATGGGATTGGCTGGAACACCACGGCCTGAGTCGGACTACGAATGATGAACGGTTTCGAATCCATAGTGCACATTTTTGTCCCGGTCCAGCGCAACGTGTTCATTAGTGTGCATTCCACATTTTGTCTGCTCAGCCATTCGGGGACTCTTCCTCTCCTCACCACTTCACTCTTTCTCACTTTTTCAGGCGCGGATCCAGGGGGGAGCCGAGGGGTCGGTCGCCCCCCCCCAAACGCCTCAATTTTAATGTTACAATCAAAGAAATTTTTATACTTTTCTGCGTAAAAAATCATGAAAAAGTTGTAATAAGTTGTAATTTTTTAATACGTCTTACAAGGCATGTTGAAAATTAAAATATACGATGAAAAATTATTTCTTTATATGATAAAATGGATTTTGACGTCTTTTCATTATTTTCAAAAAGCTCCGGTACAGCCGTAAAAAGATAGAATTTCTGTTCACTAACTATTCTACTATATTTAAGGAGTGGTGATAGCATAACTAGCATAAAGTAATTTGAAATTCAATTTTTATGTACAAAACAGTAATTTAATAATACTGCCCATTTTTTGTTAGTTCCGCTGAGGGTGGGCGCCATGGAAGTACTCGATTCCAGAAATTAGTTACAGAACCAATAACCAACTTTGCTACAGTATTGGACAAAGATGGAGACTTTGAAAATCACGCACAAAACAAATATCACCAGGACGCTGTGATAAAAGGAAAATATTTCTCAAAAATTTACAAAAATCTTGAGCTATCCGCTACTAATATATTACATACTGGACGTCAAAAATCGTGAAAGAAAATCCTTCTCGATTAGTGCCTGTAATAAAAAGCTTTATTTTTCTTGGTCGCCAGAACATTCAATTTTGAGGACATCGAGACGATGGCAAACTGACAACTGATGAATCTGATTCGGTCGTAAATACTGGCAATTTTAGAGCTTTATTGATTTTTCGGATTGATAGCGGCAATTAGTTTTGAAAAAAAATCTTGGAGAGTCAACATCTCGTGCAACATACATAAGCAAGACAACTCAAAACGACTTGATCGATTGCTGTGGATGAGACATATTATCTAAGAGAATCCAAGTTGTTCAAAATGTTTAGTGTAATGTTTGATGAAACGACAGATCTTTCAAACAAATCGCAATTATCACTAATCATTAGGTATACTGACGATAAAACTTTACGTATCATTCATTCAATTTATTGATGCTGGCGCCGAAATGAATGAGGATAATGAAAATAATGGTGAACCGAAGTTGACTGGAGTAGCTATTGGGAACATTGTTATAAATGCTCTAAAAAAATGTAATCTAAATCTAAGCAACTGCGTTGCCATAACAACTGACGGTTGTAGTACTATGGTATCTGAAGTACGCGGAGCCGTTACAACAGTTATGGAAGAAGCCCCTAATGCCCCTCCCTTGTTAAAACCATTGCCTCAATTTAAGTATTTTTCGAAAATCCCAAGTACAGGCTATTAAAAATGCTATTTCGGCAATGCAAGAGACAATATATTTTTTAAAAGGTTCGTCCAAGAGAGAAGATGTTCTAAAACGAACATTAGAGCATAAATTTTCGGGGCTTCGCGAGACCCGCTGGATAGGAAGGCATGAATGGAGTACTCCAGTTTCGATCGACTCTTCTAAAAATTATATCTGTTTTAGACTCAATAACTGAATGGAAAGATTCTGCAACAGCTGTTAAGGCTCGAGGCTTAAGAATGGTATTATGTGATGGCCAAACACTTGTTGCAATTGTGTGTCTCTCGGATTTACTTTCTTGCTCATTGCAATTGAGCCAATTTTTTCAAGGAACTCAAGTCGACTCAAATGTTGCTCAGGATTACTTAAGCGATACTGTACAAATTTTATAAAGACGCCGTAACAACTGCAAATTTGTTTTTAAAACTCTATATGAGGAAGTATATGTGGTATTGCTGAAGAATTGGATGTGGAAATAAGGATACACAGAAAAGCTTCCAGACAACTCTTCGAGAAAATCATCCTACAAATGATATAGTTACATACCGGTACTATAAGCAGACGATATGTATATAGGCAATAATATTATTTTGAATGATCATCACTTCTTTCACAGCACTTTAACAATTATTAATTTAATGCACTTTTACTTGTGAAAAAACTTACTTTTTTGTTATATCCTCTTACGCACGTTTCGGAGTAGTTTGCTCCTTCATCAGTGAGGTGTAAATGCAGAAAGCGTCAAGGAGTTGTTAATCTGTAACGGTTTTTTGGGGATTGGTTGTGTGTGGGGTGTGTGTAGATTGGAAGGGGGTTGGCGCGAGATTCTGAATTGTGTCCGTTGTGTATTATTGTGTCGAATAGTGTGTTGGATTTAAATTGTAATTGTTCATTGATTATGTTGTTTGGTTGTGTTTTGTTGTGTTTGTATATTTCGTATTGTTCTGCGGTGTTGAATTTGAATCTCGTGCCAACCCCCTTCCAATCTACACACACCCCCACATACAACCAATCCTCAAAAAACCGTTACAGATTACCAACGTCTTGACGCTTTCTGCATTTACACCTCACTGATGAAGGAGCAAACTACTCCGAAACGTGCTTATGAGAATATAACAAAAAAGTAAGTTTTTCACAAGTGAAAGTGCATTAAATTAATAATTGTTATATATAGGCTATATAAAGGCACTCGATAATTTGATTCTGGATTTAAAAGATCGTTTTCCTAAAGAAACTTTACATTTCTACAATACGCATATTTTCTTCTCAATGACCAAACCAGATAATTTCGATGAAATTATACATAACTTGGTTACAAAGTATTAGTCATACTTCAACGAAACTGTAGATGTGTTGAAAAGAAAACTAAAAGCTGCAATGGAGTTCTGGGAGTTACATATGAATAGAGAAGAAAACGTTGGTCCACACAGTCCATTAGATGTCTTATCAAAATGTAATAAACAGATGTACCCTTGTATACATTTTTTTATTAAGCTTTTGGTAACGTTACCAGTATCGATAGCCATGGGCGGGATTCGGGAGCGGTAAGAGGAGGCACTCCCCCCCCCCAAATACTATCAAATAAATTACAAATCGGTGAACCGTAGCTTTGTACAGGCAGTATTGACACGGCATTGGAAGGATTTCCAAATCTTGTTTTCTTGCGTAGTTTAACTTATTCAAGCTATGCTATATGTAATGTAAAGTTAGCCACTTGGTAAAATAAAGAACTTCCCCAGGAATTGTCACATCCAATGCCGGATTAACCATCTTGGGGGCCCTTAGGCAGCAGAATAACCGAGGCTTGCTCCAGATTATTTAAATTTTCATATTTGTGTGTGTGCATGTGTTTACACACGTTTGTGCGTGTGTGCGTGTTTTTGTGTATGTCTGTCTTTTGAAGGGTTAGCAAAAGAATATAACTTCCTAGTGGGCAGATAGACGAGCAGAAAGGCTGGCTAGGAGCCTATCTTCCTATCTGTTCGGAGGTTAGCATTCTCGCTAACCCGCCTTTCCGCCCTTTTAGATGTTTGAATTCTCGCTCACACCCCCCTTTTCCCCCGTTCGGAGGTTATAATTCTCGCTAGCCCGCTTTCCGCCCGTTCGGAGGTTAGAATTCGCTAGCCTATTTTTCTGTCTGTTACAGATTAGAATTGTCTCCAGCGTGTCTTTCTGGTGTAATGCCAACGCCTCCACCCGAACACCGCCATCGATAATTCCTGCCTTTCTAGTCATTTCCTTAATAAAGGCAGAACACCTTCACCTCGGTTCGCTTAAAAAAAAAAAAGAAAAATGGTTGCTGTCGTCGATTTTTGCCTCCCCAATCCCGTAGGTAAAATCCCGCCTATAGCAACAGCAGAACGTGTCTTTTCGTGCTTAAGATTGTTGAAATCGTGGCTACGATCTTCTATGGGCCAAGAAAGGCTCAATGGGCTTGCTTTAATGCATATCCATTACAATGAAAGTATAGACATAGAAAATGTAATTGATATGTATGCCAATTTAAGAAACCATCGTTTCGAGTTTACATTGTAGCCTAATTATAATATATTTTTATTATCAAAATTTTTGTAACGCAAATATATTTTATTATTAAAAATAATAATATCTTTTTATTATTATTATTTTAATTACTATTGTAATCTGCAGAAGTCACTCTTCCTTTTTTTACCCCACCCCACACCCGAATTGACCACTAGTTCCAGTTCGCGACCACCAAAAATAATTCCTGGATCCGCGCCTGACTTCTTTACTTCTCTTTTTTACGGATTTTAATTAACTTTAGAATAAATAATTTTTATTAGATTTTTGAATACTTAGGTCGTGTTTCGATATTGCGATATTAAAATCAAATGCTGAAATCATGTATGCTGATATTATGTATCTTTAACAATAGTTAACGGTAGCATACTTTTACAACAACTCAAAGGGAAAATATTAGTAATATTCGGCGTGCTGCTGATTGCCCAAAACGTGATGACTCACCATGTAACCATGTGACGCGTAAACGAATATAAATAGCATAGTAACTACAAATCTTTATATAATATATACTGTATACTGATGAAGTGAATTCTAACGGGATTCAGGGTATTATTCGCTTTCCTTCACGCAACGCTTAAAAGACGGAGAGTACAGCGGTTAGTTAGTTGGTGGCCATTTTGATAATGACTGTATTATGGGTACTCATTACGGGATTTCATGAAGCTATTACTTCATTGTAGTAGACCTCTCCTTTTTATGACACAGTTTCAAAGGCGAGTAACTTTTGTGTTTGCCGTCTGCGATAGTCCAAAATTAGGCCGGTCTACAACTGTTTCTTAAATGCTTCAACTTGATACTGGTGGACACAGATGGTAATAGTCTATCTTCGCCATCACTTCAAGAAAGAAATGAAAAGGGAGCAAAAGACACCCGTGTTTTCAATTCCCGTGTGGTAATAAATACATATGTAGAATTGAAGCTTTGAACCTATCAAATTAAAAAAAATATATATATTACGAATACCGTGGACTACCTATAGAAGCAATACTTCAATTATGTGTGACCTGTAATGACCTGTAAATATAGATAAAGATCGGTTGCTACCGACTGTGCAAAGGCAAAATCTTTGTGTTCTTAACTATTCAAAGTTTCTCGGTGACGTTTTAAGATTGGGATGGAACTGACAGGCTGATCGTTCAAGGTAACGGTAGTAGAAAAAGAAATAAAAGTCGATCACCGTCGATTTGGTCAAATTTGCCAATGGAGGATGTCGTGAAAACGGCGAGAGACAAAAAAGCGTGCAGAAGAGTAACTGCTCTCCAGATGCATTAGACACTACGTTCCGAAACAAAAAATGAAGAAGAAGAGGAGAAGTAGAAGAAGAAGAAGCAGAAAAGAAGAAGAAGACGGTAATACTTATCACAGGTCTATATATTGCAAAGTAACATGACGTATTTATAACTTCGTTTGGTAGGTGGTTGTTGTAGATAATGCACAATTTAATTATGAGAATAAATATTTGTATTTAAGAAAGATAATTTTTGTATTCTATGTGATAAAGATGAGTGTACCGGTACGTTGGAATTATTTTACTCTCTCGTGTTTGTTCAGTTCTACCGCGAAAATTTCATATTTCATTCTTAAGTATAAAAATAATGTATAAATATTTTTGTTATTGATTTTTTTGGTTCCAGTCAAAATAATTGATTGGATCAGATTCTAGGAGGAGCTAAAAAGGACAAAACATGAAAGTAGGGGAAGCTAAAGAAGTGTCGGTAATCCGACGGAGAGAATATAAGTGTCATTGGAACGGAATCAAAGTCCTTGGAGGTCAGAAGTCCTAACTGCAGACGTGGAAAGTCATATGTCACGAAACTTTGTCGAGCTGTTAGTTGTCTGCTGCAAAACAACTCGGTTACAATGGAATTTAATGAGGCGACAACTACAATGAAAACAACGTCTATCAATCAAGTGAGCCAGTTTAAAAATTCAGATAATAAAACTGACCCTCTTATGAAAGGATACGACCTTCAGTTTCTGCAAACTCCTCACCATCAACTTAATCCTTCTCACTTTGTTTATCAACTTTTGTTCTGAAAATTCACAAAATAGTATAAATCACAGGTACGGACATGCATATTAATTTTACATACAAGTGTTATTTTGTTTTAGCTTAATACTACTTTTTACAAAAAACAACTCGTTCTATATTCGGAAGTGTTCAACGAAATAGTGCAAGAAAGAAAAGGTAGAAACTATTAGTTGCGCCATGTTACCAAAGAACCCAAATTAATGAAATGTGTCCACTTGCTCATATGAACTACAGTGGAAAATCCGTGCTAAGGAAGAAACAGGATGAGTCTTCATAAAAGACAATGTTTTGAAGACTATTTGATCGTAAAGAGAGTATTATTGAGGCAAATGTGGAAATAATTGAAGTATGTCTTTGACTAAGACATTTACTGTCATCAGCGTAATATTAAAAGGGCACTGTAGAGAAAATTAATTCCTCAGATGGCAGCCGCGCTGGTTGGGTAAGGTAGCCGCGCTACGTAGAAAGGGAAATAACCGTTGTTTGTAACATATTATTTGAGAATAAAATATCGAGTAGAATTTTTCTTTTGACATAAAACTTTACAATTTTCCTTGGAACTTATGAACAATGGTGAAGCTGAACAAAGACAATTTGCATTTCTTTTTAGCCCGGATTTTCATTGATAGGCTACCGACCAAGATTTTTTAATGGTAGCGTGTGTTATTGATAATAACGTGAGGAGGAAGGTGATGGTTTTAGTAGATGTTTCACCAGTTATAATATATTACGAATGTTATATAACGAGCGAAAGAAAGCTGGTAACATCGGCTAACCGCTTTTACCTATACCATTTCAATTTCGAACTACCCAAGTTTATACCCCCGTCACTAAACTGCCATGCCTACTCCACTGCTTCAGCTTAACTATTCTCTTAATGGCTTCCAATACTACCGTGCGTCTTCGAATCTAGTGCATTCGTCCTGTTAGACGGAATACATAGACAGTCATATTATTACGCGTAATTTACATGATATAGCCAAGCCAAGCTCATTAAATTAATATATTTACTGGGAAGTAATTATAACAAATCAAAAATTATCAATTGTCGAAGGGTTAAACGGCCGGAGTCAACGTTGTTAAAATTATCTTCTTCCTGGTCTGCAGGAGCCTTATCCGGCAGTCTTCAGTGCTACAAATCGAGCTAATACGCTAACACACGTGTTACGTTAGTACGGTAGGCTTACCGGGCCTATGCCTGGCTTCTTCAGTGCTACAAATCAAGCTAACTACACGAACACAGATGTCACGGTTAGTACAGTACGGTCGTCACTAAACATCTGTACAAACTCTTACTAAGTAATTGATCTATTCTTTCTCTCTGCTTATTTAAGTAACGGTAAACGTAAAGAATTGCGTAATAGCCAGGAAGACCCCAAAACTCTTTACACAATTGTCTACGTCATTCTGGGACTTACTTCTCGGTATGTGACTATGGTACTTACTTACTTACTAGCCAACGCCCACCCTTGGCTGTTGGGCCATTAGGCGGCGCGCTGACCAGTAGAGACGTGAGAGCCTTGCCGTATCATCTTCGTCTTGGACTTGCATGTCTGAGAGCAAGGCTGGACATGTAATTAGGTGATCCGCATTCATGGAAGCGTATCCACAGAGAACACATTCAGGAGACGACAACACGCCGATGCGGTGCAGGTGGAAGGCCAGGTAGTCATGACCGGTTATAGTTCTAAAAAGAGCAACACTAGTTGCTCGGGGTAGAGTTCTGTTGATGGGGCCGTCCGTAACCAATGTTGTGCATCTTTTTCCCACACAGGCACTTAATTGTTTTTCTTTTAGCCATAGGCCTATTGAGCAGTTTATTCTTGCTTTCGCAGATGCATATATGAGCTGGGGGTCTCCGGCTGAGGCAGTGCTGCACCCATTTTGGCGAGGATGTCGGCTTTTTCATTTCCCATGATGTTGACATGGCTGGGTACCCATTGCAGTTCAATCTGCCAGCCTAAATGTACAAGGTTCTGCAGTTCTCGCCTACACTCAACTGTCATGGAGCAGTTTGTGTCACCATTTGAGGTCACGTTTTGAATCGCTGCAGTTGAGTCTATGAGGAAGACGGCTGTGTTAGGTGGTGAGATCTTGGCAAGCTCAATAGATGCTGCTTTTATGGCTGCTACCTCTCCGTCATAGTTGCTTAGGTGGCCTCCTAGAGCGAGGTGGCCTTCAAATAGAGAGCTGTAGAAACCAGCCCCCGTTGTCCCTGTAGATGGTATAGAGGATCCGTCTGTGTAGATTCGTATCCACTGCTCAGCGGGAAAACGTTTTTGTACAGTGTGTAAGGCTGCTTGACGAAGCTCGGCTTCATTCGACTCTGTTTTTGTCTTATTATGGTCAACGAGTTTCAGGTTAGCATTTGGGAGTTGGCTGAAGAATTCACGGTGACGTATAAATGGTGCCGCCTCATTTGGTTCAATGTCATATTTGCGTTGGAGTTCTTCATAAATCGCAATCGGGCATTTCTGAGTTTTCAGCCTTTCTGCCGCTGTTTTATAGTTATTCCACCGTTGTTGGTAGGCTCTTTTACATCTCTTCCAGGATATGAGGCACAGCTTTTCCTGTCTTACTTGGATAGGTTCGACTTGCAGTTGTGACTCCACGGCAAGTATAGGAGTTGATTTCGGCACACCATTTATCGTTCTAAGGGCCGCATTTTGGACCAAGTGCAGTTTCTGGCATGCTGCATTGCAGGCAGTAATAGTTGCTTCTGCGCCATATTCCAATAGCGGCCGAATGTAGCTCTTATATGCAGTTGTCAGAACATCTTGATTTGCTCCCCATGTAGTCGCAGTGAGTCGTTTAAGTAGCCGGCAGCGCCTAGACGCACTGTTCGCGGACTGTTCTATATGGTGCTTCCACGTCATTCTGGTGTCTATATTAACACCCAGGTATTTAGATATGTTCACTTCTTCGAGTTCCGATCCACAGTAGCGCAGATTGTCCGTAGGCCGCCTTGTTGATAGAGAGAAAAATTGGTATGTCGTCTTGGTGGTATTTACCGTCATGGCATTTAGTTTGGCCCACTCTCTAATTTAACAAGTGCACTATTAATAGCTGCTTCAAGACCCATGATATGGCTGCTAGTTGCCCAGATGATAAGGTCATCGGCATACAGGGGCGCTTGTACTCCTGGAACACACCGAACAGCCACCAGAATGTCGTTGACCATAAGGTTAAATAGGCTGCAGCTGATAACGGCACCTTGGGGTAGCCCTTGGCGTTGAATTCGGTACTTTGAAAGGCAATTATTATAGCGGACACGAATTTGGCTTTGACTCAGGAAGGACGCTATCCAGTTAAAAAGGTTACCTGCGACGCCACTCAAAGCAAGTTTGTGAAGTAACATGGGTCTCCAGACAGTGTCGTACGCGTTTTTTAGGTCAACCATTACTGCCAGGGAGGACATTTTCTTGTGGTACCCATCCTTAACACTTTGTGCAAAGTAGACGACTTGGTCCATGGTGCATCGGTGCGCTCGGAAACCTGCTTGGCATTCATCAATAACCGCATTCATTTCAAAGAACTGGTTCAGACGCCGCACGACCATTCTTTCGGCAACCTTGCAGCAAGCACTTGTTAATGTGATGGGGCGGTAGCCCTCAGGTGTATCACTTGGCTTTCCTTTCTTGGAAATAGGTATAATCTCCCCTTTTCTCCATTGCTAGGGGACGCGTGTTTTCCACATTAGATTAATGAGATTGAGCAAGACTAGTTTCGCTGTGTTACCAAGATTTTTTAGGAGCTCTGAGTAGATTGCGTCGGCTCCTGCTGCCTTCTTGCCCTTTGTGTTTGATAGTGCAAATTCAAGTTCGGAGAGGCCAAAATCGCTTAGGCAAATTTTTTGTTAGGTTTTGTTGAGGCATTGCATTAGAGGTTTTTTATTCAGGTGTCTGTGTTCGTTTCTTGTTTTTCGGGTTCGGCTTATATTTGCGTAGTACTTCCAAAGGTGTTAGCTATTTTTTTTGGGATCTGTGGTAAGATTGAGTGGTATGTGGCTATGGTGCAATGTTCTGTTCGTTTAAAAATGTTCGCATCATTATGTGACGAGTCATCAATTGCATAACACGTAAACATGTTCTCTAAGTCCTACCCATCGTCGTCGTGACGTTATGATTTCCCTACGTCTACCGCGAAACATTCTATATACTTTGCCACATATTAGTAAACAGCAGAGACAAATATACGCAACTGCGTATTGTGTTATAATAAGGTTCTGTATTGCATGTTCTGGAAACAATCACCTGATTGACTGTTTATTATATCAAAATGTCTTACGTAAAGTGTCTTAGGTATGGTACTTTTAGATTTTACGTATGTGTGGTTTATTTTAAGCCTAATCAGAAAATTTTAAAGAAAATTTACAAAGAAATTTACTGTAACGGATTCAGTAATAACATGTGGCAATCCGTTTGTTAAATTTTATAATGTAATTTTGTTGTATTTTATACTACCACGATTACAAAATATCCTGTTCTACATTTTGGCAATAGAATTCAAAATGGTTTTCGAAAACAAAATGTATTATTGTTTCCACATAGAAAAACGGACAGAATGTAATGAAATTTAATAAAATTGTTTGTACAGAATTAACGTTGTTAATTGTTTTACTGTTGAGTTATTGAAATTGGAAAATAAGTTACACTAAAATACAGTCAGTAGTATTCTTTTTAACGCATTGTCCTAAGCTACGTCTCAAATTGTTGCTGATATCCTGAGTCTGTTTTGTCCATGGCTCATGTGCTCATTGTCACTTTGTTTGACCAAAGTATAGTATTACATAAACTGTAACGCGTCAAGCTACCAACATCCATAAACTATTAGAACTCAAGAGTTTTGTGACAGATGTCCACTGATTAACCAAATTTTAGTCTTTCTGCTGTACGAAAACATTAACCTATAATTTTCAGGCATATTTACTTCCATTATTATCCCGTTTACTGAAAGTAATACATGGAAGTAATAACGCTGGAAGCAAGATGCTTATTATCTAGATTGCCGTATCTCTTCTCACATTTACGGACATTAGTTTTTAAAAGTAAATATTTCAGAATCCATAATTCGTTATTCTATATATAAATACTTCGTCTTACAAATAACAAAACCTTTTTTAAAATTTATCCTAACAGGATCTAAAGAAATTCACTTATTTCTGTGATGTCGTGAAATTAATTTTTTTCTAATACTTGAATGTATAAAACTGTTACTATGCGAGATTATTAAGTGTCAATACACGCGGCCCGATATTATGTGACCGCTCTGCGTCGATTGTCACAATCCTCACTCAAAATCAATAATTCCAACTATGTCACTCGAGGATGATGTTTGTAATATGTATATATTTCGAAACACCTGTACTAAAGAGGATTAAACACACGACAAGACTGCAGAAGTGGGGAAAAGGCATTTTGTTAGAACAAAAACGGTTCTGCCAAACTTCCTCATTAGTAAAGCGACATAAAAAGTGATAGGAATCTGCATTTCGGCTTCTTTTACACAAAACTCAAACCAGTTTGATATACACTAGACAAATCGTCGACAGTTGAAGGAATATAGTGTGTTCCGAGAGACGATTTCTCCTCAAGAACGACAGACTATAACTATCAGCTGATGGTTGTAAAAATAATAAAAAAGTCAACGAAACTTACTCGACCCATTCACATTTTTCGACACCTTGTGCCTTAATGTCTTTTAAACATTTAGTATGTGGTAGTTGCTTTAGTCCCTGGAACATAGTATTTTCGGAAAAGAAGAATCTTTTTCTTTTCTTGTAAATGTCTTGCAAGGAAATGCAAAAAATTCCAAATAAATGTGGGCGACTTTCTTGCTGGATCGACTGTATATTTCTTCGAGTATTCTTTCGAATTCATACTCGCAATATTAAACAAATTTTGAACCTAGTTCTATTACTGTGAGGGATAATAAAATCTCGTTTCCCCGTTATGTTAAGACGATTTCGCGTTTGGCTGAGTAACTAGCTCGCCTAACTGAAACCTAATTCTACCGAATTCGACGTAACAAATAATGTAAAATAATAATTTTTGCCTTATACTAAACATGTAAAAACGTTTTAGGTATTGTATTCTTTATTCAAAAAATGACGTTTAACTTGGCTGGAATTTATACTCACTGCTGTGTTACTCTACACCCCTGCAAGCGCTTCTTGCAAAAAAAACACAGCGCTACTTCTGGAGTAACAGCTAACCAAAGGCTTCTGTTGAGCACCATGTTTAGACGCCTTTAATAAAGCACATGCATTTTATTCATTTTATCAACATCAACATAAACACCTGTATAATAATCTGTACTGCACTTTGATTTCCTTTGTGGCTTCCTAGTTTCGTAATTGGATTCCTTCTTACACAATTTTTAGCATAGGTCTCTTGGAATTTCGTGTGCCCGCTGATTGAAAACCACTAATATAATAGATATTATTTTTCAAACAAATACTTAAAGGCTGTAACCTGTACCTCTGAGTAAACTGTTGGATTTTGAAACTGAGAGAATATTGATTACATTTTTTGTTGTAATTAATTACAGGAAACGTTAATTAAAAGACAAAAAGATTTTTGACAATGCAAGAAGAAAATATTAGGAAAATATTTTCTTCATTTATTATAATACACACTCTGACAGAAGAGGTTAAATTGCCACTAGAGTTGTCAGCCTAGTGTCCAGACCTTCTTTTTATATTTGGACCATACGAACAGGCAGTGGAAAATTGCAATCAACAGGAGAATAATGTTGTATCCTGCAAAGGGACGTCTAAACAGTTTAATGGTCTCTGATGATACTTCAAGAAGGTGAGGACGCTTTACTTCAGAACTTCTTCAAGCCAAAGATATACACAACGCTTACACAAATTATGTAGACCGTATTTTTAAATATCTCATGAGATAACGAAGGTGAAGTTTCTTAAAGTAAAATTCACTGTGAAATATAACTCACGTGTAATAACTGTGTAACTGTGTAATTATACACCATTAAAACTTTAGATTAGCTATCACATATTAATTTTCTAGGTTTTAGTATAAGTTGTGAACATGACGATGATAAAAATACAGAATTAAATACGAATCACATGTTGTGTCGAACGATGAAAAGAATAGTGAAAAATAAAACAAGCTCAGATGCAAAAGTAAAAGTTTACACAGCGACAGCAGGCTCTGTTCTACTCTATGCTAGTGAAACCCGGGCGATAATAAGGGAAAGAGCGACTAATACGCACAACTGAAATGAACTTAATAAGGAGATGAACTACGTAAACGTAATAAAGATATAAGGGTCAAACTGAGCACATTTTCTATGACCAGCAGAACAGGAGAAAGAAAACTGCAATGGTTGGCCTACGTCTACAGAATCGAAGATCGGAGGGTAGTTACCCTAACAGCGGACCACCGGCTGATTGGGAGAAGATCTATGGGAAAACCCTTGCAGAAATGGTTACAGCAAAGACCTGGCAGGATAATAGTATTTACCATAAAATAAATTCGACGATAAAATAACTGTTTCACAAAAGATAGAGTGCTTTCACAAATCCAGATGAATGCTTTAATAGCCAAAGAACAGGTATACAGTAGTTGAATTAAAGTATCCTAAAAACCGGAAAAAGTAGCGTTTTTTTAGTTATCACTTACTTATAACAATGACATCGTTTATAAATACAAAGCGGCTGGGTGTGTAAGTTCGTATATAAATATAAGCTCAGCTAGGTAGCTAGTAATATATTATGCAAATTGTTTCGCAACAATTAGAATGTGGCATTAACTGCTATTAGTCGTTGTATGTAGTTCGTATTCGACATTAGTACAACACAGCAGAACTATTATAGTATGAGGGTTATTATTTTCGTACGCGGATTAAATTTGTGAATATTGGTTTCTCTTGCACGTAACAATTTACTTAATTGTTTCAAATGATGGTGCACATTATCTAAAAATGTTTGCTACAAAAGAGAACATTTGCGTCTAGATATTTCATTTTTTATTTAGTGATGAGAAAACTTTTTCGTCGGAAACCAATGTTTTAAGTGATCGCACATAATAAAAATTGTACTTTAAAATTTTAACAAAGGATCATATTCCGTGAAACAGTGTTAAAATACCAAACGTTTTGCTCTCTCAAGTACCGATATATGTATAATAACATTTTTCTAAATCTAAATCACACAGTTTATAGAAAAATACAGCAACTACATTTTTGACTGTCGGCCAATATTAACTACAATATTTCTTGCTTCGTTCACAACGTTTTTAAGAAGAGAAGTGGAACAAAGAGGGGTTGAGTATATCCAAGAAGTAGGGAGGCAGCCGAGTTTAGAGAAAGCTTGATTAAGAGAGACCAAGAAGAGGTAAGAGAGAAAGTATCGATTGAACGAGGAGGGATTGGGTAAAACGTTTGTCAGACATAGTTTGGCTATTGTCTGCAGTTACTCTCGGCAGACAGACTCCATTAAACCCGTACAACTCGCACTGTTCTGTTGTTCGTGTCTTGTCAATGATTTGTCAATTACCGCTCAGCCGCTGGCGAAACTCTGACAAACGTACAAGAGACTCCGTTGTCACGTAACCGACCCAATGTTCTGCAATTTGTCGGATCACTGTATATGTCTGCTAAAATGAACGGTTACAAACTAGTCCTCGGTTACTCCTTATACTCTGTTGTTAGAAAACGACTACGACGTTGTTACTTATCTATTGATTTTTCAGTCTGAGAATATCGTTCGAAATTTGCAATATTAAACTTGATGATATTCTGAAGGAGGTTGTTCTCAGTCATATATCACGTTATGATCCACAATCATTATCTTGTAATGCAATGAATGTACAAAAGTTTACCGCGCATATAATTTCAAATGAGACAATTCCATTTTAAATTAATCTTATGATCATATTTTTCCATCTGCACATGTATTATTCATTTTTGTCAGTTTTCCCAAATAATCAATTGTATGATGTGGTTGACAATATTCCAATTCTTAATTCTTTAGTTATTTTTCGACCCGCAGTTTCCTCATATCTTAGTCTAAAAAGTTGAATATTGTTACGACGGTCTACTTGATCGTCGTAGGTACAGTGGAAAACAAAATACAAGACACCAATTAAGTCACTAATCACCAGCTTTAAGTTCACAGTTAAATAGTTCGTAATTAATAACACAGTCTCTTACAACAAATCAAATAAAAATTGTTCACACGCGATAAAATGTCAACTAATATAAAACACAATTGTATTACAATTATACCGCCCGATTATAAAACACAACACTTCACTAATAACCACTTGAACGCACAGAGTAATATCGCTCGATAATAACTCGAACCGCACGTAATATATCGCGACTATAACTGAAACTGAACGTCGTTGAGTACTGGTATTTATCCCCCGCGCAATACTTGATTATTCCATACTGCGCATTAATAATAAAGGAAAACATTACAGCGTAATTCATTGCGGTCTTGAATCCATTCGCGCGGCTTCAGTTACAGACTAGCTAATGCGTCGAGAATCACATACACCACACAGATTCAGCTGGATTCACCTGGACCAGTCGATAAACACGTAGATTGTTCTGTGATGTCGTAACAATATGTTATAAGCACAAGTTGAATACGCTACACTGTATCCTCTCTGTCATGATAAGATTCACAAGATTGACAAAATGTAAACAAGGGTATATTGTGCCCATGGGATGGGGAGCTGCGGGGATTGACACCGTCCTTAAAATAAGTGTGCGCGCAATCCGCATTACAACAAACCTGCAGATTCTGATAAACAATCGAAATACTGAACCCGGTCGTTAAAATGTTTTTATAATCGATTTTATAGTATTTTATATCCCACCGATTATAGTTTTCCTCTATCCTTAGTCTACTTACTTCTTTAATTATAATCTTCTCTCTTCTGGATCTGCTAGACATTTTATTCCAGATACCATTTGGACTGTTGTATGAGTGAACGTGTATTCATAGGCGTATTCATGTCGCTCGTTCAGTGTCCATACGTCTGTTCAGTTAGTTAATAGGATGTCTTTCAGGATTGATTACGTCTCTCTCCCTCTCTCTCTCTCTCTCTCTCTCTCTCTCTCTCTCTCTCTCTCTCTCTCTCTCTCTCTCTCTCTCTCTCTCTCTCTCTATATATATATATATATATATATATATATATATATATATATATATCTCTTTCATTCATTCTTTCAGTCCTACAATCTTGTTAATCTTATCATGACAGCGTGCTGCTTGCACACACAGTACCGCACTCAATTTGTTCCTGTATCGTAGTACATCAAGTACATCATAATGACATTAGACGTTACATGATGATGGCGCTGACCGAGTTTCTTCTGAACTCTCAATCTTGTCCTGTCTCGATGGCTTCGTGCATGTGGTGGTCAATAAGAGGCTTCACCTGATCCAGCGACTTAGACATCTCCAACGTGGACATTTTTCAATTTAATAGCATACGTAGTGGTGAAATAAATGCATAATTTTCATTAGCACTAGTGGCTGTTAGTAACCATTAGTAAAGTTGGTAACGTTTAGTAAATTTAGTAACGTTCCTAGAGACTTGGAAATAATACCAATAAGACTTTTTCTACTGGACAAAATTTAATTATTCTTAGAAATTAAATCTGTTTCGGAATTGGCTCATTCTTTTTATATTTTAACTTTGTTTTCCTTAGTAATTTTAAACAATTTATAAAGAATACGATAGTAGTGGTAATGATAAGGATGACGGCGACAACGATACTGATAAGGGTTTTATCATCTCAAAGCAAAGATTTGTATGTAAAAGTTAATTTTGAAAGTCTAAAGAAAATTTTTGTAAACAAAAGGAATAAAAAATGTTCAGACGACAAAAAAGTTGACAAGAATCATGCCTTCAATTAAAAAATAAGAAGCTCTTGGAAATTACAGAAAACAAGAAGAATGCTGTCTTGGTAATATAATATAAGGTTCAGAAAACGTAAATCGGGTAAACTGTAACCGTGGAATGGGAAGCATCTCCTTTGACAACGTCCAGAAAATAAAGGAGCGGACCAATCAGGATTACAGTTGCCAAGTAAACTCTCATAAACAATCAAAATGGTGAACGCGGTCGTTGAAAAAGATTTTGCAATTCACTCTCTAACATGTATGGAAACACATTTTTAGTTAGTTCACTTCTTGTTTAAATTTGACTTTCGCGTCTTCTTCTACCTTGCGGGATGGGATTTTACAAATTAAGCTTTAACATAATTCTGAACTACCCTAGTCTTTAATCTCAATATAATTACACACCTTTCTTCAAACAATTAAATTATATTATCCAACAAAATAAAACTATAAAATTTACCAAAATATTAACAAATAAATGGAAAGCAATAGCGTTTCAGTAGAAAAGTTGGTTAGTTCTCTGGGGCTTACATAGTAATAAACGAAGCGATAATATTCACGAGTGGCACGAACTGTAAAACGTGGGTCAAATGATAACTTCAATATTATATTCTGGGGACACGACGCAATTCCTTGAACTTGTAAAGAGAACTTCTATAAAGGTTTATACAAATTTAGTAACAACTGCAAACAACATAATACAGTAATTTGTGCAGCCAAAACGAAAACTGTGATTATCGCTGCACCTCGAGTGAGATGTAATAATTAATAGATGACGAATTGTTGAACACGTAATGGAAGTCGACTATCTAAGATTAATGACAACAGTCTGGGGTGTGACAGGAATCGAGTTAATTGCTAAACTACAGAAACCAACAGGATACCAGAATACATAAACGATGTTACTGGAACAGTACATTCATATTGTCACGACGATCTCCTGATCCTCGAATGGTACGGTGAAAACAAATACTCACACCAATAAAATCACTAATTAACAGGTTTTTACGAGTCATAAATAACAATTTGTAATCAACAAGGTAGTCTCGTACAACAAATCAAGTTAAATTTGAACACACGCAATAATAATGTCAACTAATAGAGTTTTGCACATTAATCACTTTTCACTAATAACCACTTGAGATGCACTGAGTAAATCGCCCTACGTAAACTGGCTTCAAAGCAGCTGCTGTCGCCTATATATAGCACTCAGGATCCAGACTAATGTTCCATAATATGTCATAAAGTCCGAGACTATTGTCAAAAAGGCAAAAGGAAAATCGTATGAACAAGAATGAGTTGGAAGAGCTGCATAGAGTAGCAAAGTTCCGTACGTCCTGATCAACTTTAGAAAAAGAATATAAAGCAACTGATACATGCAACAAACATTACTTTTAGTACTAAAGAGTAAATGTAATACTAAACAGTTTTATAAAAAATAAACATAATTCAACATTATGTTATCAATATATTTCAACATATTAAACATATTTCAAAAGATATATATATATATATATAGAGAGAGAGAGAGAGAGAGAGAGAGACGGACAGTCAGACAGAGACAGAGACAGAGGCAGACAGATAGCCAGGGAGGACGGTCGCTCACGGCAATCCTACAGCCCGTGACTTCAGATAAGAACATCTGCTACAGGCTGTAGAAACAAATCGGTCAAATGACAAACCGCAATCCCGGACTGGTAAGTAAACGTCCTTTCTCCGATCCCCTACGATCCGTCTTACGCAGCACCATCCCCTGTACAATTTGCATACACAACAATATATTTGCCTTTGTTAAACGTATTCAGATACAAGGTATTCGTGGGCCACGCATTGTATTCATGCCTCAAAGAATCGGAGGGGTGGGAAAGTGGTATTTATATTTCATCCCTTATGTCAGTACGCTCTACGTTAGGCACCGATATGTTGGATTCAACATGTCTTAAGTTCAATTCCCGACACAAACAAAATAGAAAATATAATTTTGGCCCCTCTCACTCACACTTTCTCTTTCTCCCTCTCTCAATCTCTTTCTCTCTCTCTCTCTCTCTCTCTCTCTCTCTCTCTCTCTCTCTCTCTCTCTCTCTCTCTCTCTCTCTCTCTCTCTCTCTCTCTCTCTCTCTCTCTCTCTCTCTCTCTCTCTCTCTCTCTCTCTCTCTTTATGTACGTATTTATGTATGTACATATCAGTTTGTGCAGATATCCACAGAAATACGTATATTTCGAGAAAAGATAATGCCAAACCAAAGAACAACTTTTACACCAGTGTGGTGGGAGTCGAAGTTACATGTCCAATAAATCTATGATACATTTATATTTCTAGGCACAGAACAGTGTGATGCAAGCGTAAAAAATATAAACCGCTCTTACCAGTCTTTTCTAAAAAAGAAAGATTCGTCATCATCAGCAAAATCACCGTCAACATTATCATTATCATCATCATCATCGGGAGCTTCATCACTTTCATAAGGTATTATCTTATCTTCTTGCAGTTGGTTCTATGAATTTCGTATCTGGGTTCTAAAATTTAGTCAAATTTTAACACTTACGTTTCATGTATTTTATGTCCAAATCTGCTTTTTGTAACATTAATCCTAGAACTAAGAGGTTCTAAAATTATTCTGTTGATTCCCTTTCTTATAAATATTTCTTTATCAAACATTATGAGCCCTCTAGCATTAAAAAAATCTAATCTAAGAAAAAATAAAATTGTTTTAAAGGATAATTAAATATATTTATTTTCAAAAGACTAGAGTAAGTCAACGGTAATTTCAAAAGATGCCATTCGATGTAAATTTGAAGTTGATAGGAAAGTTATAGAGCAGGTCATGGGTTTACAATATTTGGGGACAGAAGTCACTAGTGACCGAAATACCTATGAGAAAACAAGAAGACAGGCAATGAAAGGAGCATGAATTTCTGAATAATTAAGTGATGTAACCTGGAGAAATAAATATCTCAGATTTTAAGGTAAAGCGAAGATAGTAAAGCTAAGTATAAATAAAGATGGTACGACCAGTTCTGAGGCACAGAGCAGACCCGAAGTTTGAGTCTAGTAGAATAAAATGGCCGTTAAGGACAATAGAAATGGGTACACTCAGGACGATTGTCGGATAATCGAGACGTAATACAATACGTAATAGTCACATAAGACGGCAGTGTCAAATAGACGATACAGTGAAAGTTGCCAGAAGCTGAAAAAGAATGGACTGACCGAGTTAATAGGGCAAGCGTCGATAGATTAATAAACATAGTACGAGATTCTAAACCGTTGAAAAAACGGAATCTACAGAACAGATGGACGGGAGACCTGGATTCGACCTCTAGCGGATTCCCTTGACGCACGAAGAAAAATAGGCAATGAAGCCTATATGAAACAAGAAGAAGAAGAAAGGATAATTCTTTGAAGAATATTAAGACATATATGAACGACAACAAACTTTGGAGAATGAAATTCAATCTTGAATTACACCACAAGTTAACATTATCTGTATTAAAATTTGTTAAATCCTAGTTTTTGATAAGACGGTCGTACACAAAAGGATAAAAGAGGCTAGAAAAAAAGAGTACATAGTGTACTACAAGGCAATAACCAAATGGCCGACCAAGAACCGCAGGAGAGAATTGCAGAGAATTAGGAATGAGGAATCGGAGCAACAGCAGCTACGCAATTCCTGTAGTAGTAGTAGTAGTAGTAGTAGTAGTAGTAGTAGTAGTAGTAGTAGTAGTAGTAGTAGTAGTAGTAGTAGTAGTAGTAGTAGTAGTAGTAGTAGTCGGTTTTAGTAGTAGAAGTAGTAGCAATAGTAGTAGTTGTGGGTGGTAATAGGAGTACGTTTCTATAAACCTTCCTTTTAACACTGTCGTTATTCAATTAGGTCTATTAAATTATTAATTCTTCAATGTAGTAAGTTTCATTAAATATTTTTTTTATGTTCCTTTCATAAACGTCACATCTTTTTTCCAATTCCTCCACTAAAATATTCCTTTTCCCTTACCATTCCATGATTCAGAACTACATTCTACGCGTCCACAAAACGTATTATATGACTCACCTGAATTGATTTCATTTATATTCAGTTTACCAGGTTCAACCAGGGTGTTGTTAAAAAACCTTTTATCTTTGGCTATTTCATATTTAAGATCTTTGATTGACTTCCTATGTGCTAAATTTTACTATCCAGGTATTCAAAATCTTCGTCTTCTTGTTTTATTTGGTGAATAAATGCTTGTCCGTCAAATCAGAGATAAAAATTTTATTAACATCTTCTTCCCACTGACTATTCTTTTGCTTCCTGGGTTCTTATCCCTGCAGGTTTTCATTATTCTCAGCTGCTCCTCCGTTTTTCCAAAATGCGCAGTAAAATGATGTGATATCAATCTGATGTTACTGGCCTCTTCTTACTATTTCTCTTGTTCTTATTAGCTGTTGATCATTATATAATATTTTCTACTTTGTGTGATTATAAAAGAGAAATCTCTGATATCTCCACTTATTTTCCAAATTTTTGTGCTCGTTCCAGAAATTTTTCTTAATATTTTCATTTCTATATTCCTTTGTTGTTATTGTTGTCTTTAACAAAACTTCCTTGTTGTTACACTCTTGTTCCTTGTTGTCTCTGAAACAACTACGTTATTAGTGTAATTATTTGCTTATGTATTCCTACTTTGATACTCTCTCTTTGGTGTTTGTTGTCTCACGTGAGGTACGACAGTTATTATAGTACAGTATGTCCTACTCTGTAGGCTTTATTAATTTAGTTTTACATATCTTTATCGTTTGCCCCACCTCTTCTCAATGCTACACTTGCGTACTTGGTTTACACGAAATGCAGTAAAGTCTTATTATTTTTGTAATATCTTGCAACTCAATTGTTATTTCTCCCGTCTCGCCTCCAATCTGGTATATTGTCACTTTTTTCTTTTTCTTTCTCTCCATATCAGATTCATAAGTTAATTTTGCAGATCTCTCATTTTCAAGCAGTACACCTGTATTATTTGTAAATCTGATCACAATTATTATTTTACCTTACATTAGCTCCTCTTATAACTGATTGTTGTAAAAATCGATGCTTGGTCAATGTATACGTTTACACTAGAGGGAGTAAGATACAAATCTGTCTCGCTCTTTACTTATATAAACCTTTATTCCAGATACTTTTTATTTTCATGCTTTTGCATGAACAACTATGAACAGAACAACTATCGTACAATCTTTCGATACTTGTGGTCAGTCTGATGTCTTGAAATCTTCAACCTGTTCATAACCGAAGATTATCTCTTTACTTTACTTATCGTTATTGAAACCACTCACAACCCCAAGATAATCTTCTCTTTGCCTCGGATTTCAACGAAATGATCTTCTAAGAATAAGTTTTGCAATATCTACCTTATTGTGTCATACTTCTAATATTTTGATATTTTAAAATTGTCTTTGCATATAAAATAAGTGACCAAATGACAATCTAAAGTTCTCGTTTCTAAAGGTCCAATGTTCCATAATAGAAACTAAATCCCAAATAATCGTTATCGTTTAGTAATGATAGGTTTAAGATATTAAAATATATTTAGCAGTTGTATTTGAAATTTTTTCCGTAATAGAAAGGAATCAAATTAATTTACATTAATTTACTCACACGTTGTTTTATACAGAATATATTATAACGTAATATTATATTCCTTTGTTATATAAAACGTGAGTGAGTATAAGTAGTAATTAAACCTATTACTGACAGTATAATTATAAAATCTGCACACCTACAGTGAGATTTAGTACAGATACAAGTACACGAACTGTTTCACTTTTAGTGAAGTAAAATATTAAACCTGTTTAAATTAAGGAGTCACAGGTTGAGTTGATCTCAGTTCGGCAGGCAAAATTATGCCTACTGAATGAGCCATCCTAACAAGTTACTTCATCCAACCGAGTCAGTTGGAAAATACGAAAATACATTTCAATGTTACACCACATATATGACGAGAGCGTAACGCCGAAAACCGATTATACGAATCGGTAAGACCATCGGTGGTAATGCCATGCGAACTCCACGTATACCGTGTAGTCAGACTAAATAGACATTTAATTTGTTTGCTGCGATAAATCTATTAGATGAAATTTATCAGTTAAAGTATTTAATTAGATGCAGGTTAGTGTACCTGCGTGAGTCATGTGGCATACGTCACAAAATCATTATCCCTTATCATCACCATCGTCATCATCATCATCATTATCAAGGACAACTGTAACTCTGGTGGCGTCCTCGTGTCCATCTCCTGAAGTTAACCTTGCCAATGACCTCTGCTCGTTGCAGCCACTTTTTAGTATTCCACTTCTCCAGGACACCGCACGTCTTAAAAATATAAGATATCCTATATGCATGTAATAAATAATTATTAAATATGTTAAGCACAGATGTTCGTTATACCAAGTTAATTGTTTTGTCGTTTTTGTTTGTTGCAGATACAGATGTGTTTCTCACCGGACATGGAGACTTGTAGAAACGTTGAATTTCCGATCGCCGAACTTAGAAACAGTTCTGCCGGTGGAAAAGGCGCGGTTTCGATTCACTCGCCACAGTTGTGCTCTTAAAGAAATATGATCGACGACATCAGATCGTGCGTAATAAAATTCTATATTATTATGTTGGTAACACTGTGTTTTTTTATTCACAATAAACAAGAAAACGGTACAGCGGAAGGGAGTGACATTAACCTCAAAACTGAAGAACGGAAGTCGTTACGAGGGAAAGACGCGAGTTATTTTGTAAGTCATGTATTGATTAAAAATTATAAGAGAGACAACAGAAGCATTAGACAAACAGATCACGATGGCAGTCTGTCTCTACAAACAGATATAATTCAAGACGTAAAGACGAGTTTGTGCAAGAAATCAGGAAACGGAAATGGTTTCAAACAGACGTCTGGATATTGCAAATTTCCAGCAACTAAGAAAATGTACAGTGTACAATCCATTAGAACGCCACACATAAATTTAAGTAAAAATTATACGATAAGTGAGACAAATAACTTACGGGATAATATAAGTGGTCATAATGGAATACACAAAAATATTTCATTATATCAAAAAAGATTTCGGTATTTCAAGTTTACGAGGAAACGAAAAACGAACGTTGTATCAAATTCAGAGTTTTTAACTAAGGACACAGCCAATTTGTCTAGAAGTAATAGACTTTTGAATATCAATAAGATATACAATTCTGATAAAAATAATTTAGATCCAGAAACCAGCCAATACATTTTGTATAATCTAGCAAGCAACAAAACGAATGATAGATCTGGAACGTTGAAGGCAGCATCGACAAAACGATATCGGCGATCCGTAGATCGAGTTACGGAAGAATCGACAGTCGAAAACATTAATAACAACACCTTTTTCGGCAGTGCAAAACGGTCCGAAACTAAAGGTATCCACAGCCGAAACAAGACAACTTCCATAAACAATCTGAGGAAAATTTTAGAACAGAAACTTGGCACCGAAAACGAAGATTATAAAAATTCAACAGAATCGTACAAGGATCTCAACAATTCGTTGAATAAAATTGTTGAAAGAAAAAAGTATTTAATAGATCGAAAATTAAACAGTAATAGCAACATGTCTTCTGCACCGTTAGATGTAATAGATTTTGATAAAAACTCAGACGATCGTCGATCAGATGGTAACGACTTTGTTGCACTGGAAGATGCGTTGATAATAAACAACGGCGATGGACCCGACATGATTAACGTTGCAAAAACCGTGCAGGATCCAGATAGAGTTACTGATCCTTTGTTGGTTAAGGATTCCATTAACGCTGATATAAAACGGAACGTTACCTTAAACGCGTTTTATGTTGTGAACAGAAAGCGTTTGAGCTCGCAATCTGCGCCAACCGCTGAGCTCCAGACACAACAAGACTCGAACTCTGATCTTCACTTGTCCCTAAGGCAACCGGCAGCAACGGCGACTCCGGACAAAGAATCCACAACGACCATTGTGCAGCAACCAGTCAATCCTGCGAGCAGTGTCGAATTCAGAATAAACAATCATTCTAACGACACAACAAGCGATGAATACAGTTTGAGATCCAGTCAGAGGTCTGACGACATCCAATCGTACACAACCGTGAAAACGCTGACGTCGAAAAATGGTAAACAACAACGACAATCGTTGACGGGCAACAAAGAACACGTGACGTGGCCGGTGAAACTGTCCGCCGAAGTAGCCGGCGACTTGATCCTCGGCGGCCTGATGATGGTCCACGAGAGGGAGGACACAATCACCTGCGGACCGATAATGCCGCAAGGCGGTATACAGGCCTTGGAGACGATGCTGTACACACTGGACGTGATCAATTCCCAGCCCGGCGCACCTTTTACCATTGGCGCCCACATTCTGGATGACTGTGACAAGGACACCTACGGACTGGAAATGGCCGTGGACTTCATTAAAGGTAATTCTTATTTCTATTAAATATTAACCAATGCGTGACACAGACTTGTGGAATATCATACTAATGATGCATAACTACAGACACATAGGGCCTGTACGGTAGCGCGATAATTTCGCTTTCTAGGTTGGCTAATCTGCTTACTGCCTTGCTTCAATTTTTGCGTGTTAGAACTTTGTACAGTGTGTATCAAGCGCTCTCGGCGTTCGGTTCGCCGAACCTTTTCGCTGTCATTTATTGTCGACATTTAATGTAGGCTTTAGGCCGCACATTCTTGCTTATGGCCGACTAGGCCCGCTTCAATGTAATTCAAATTTATAATACTTGGCAACACGCATTATTAGCCGACCTGATTTCGATAAATTAAACATTTGTAACGTAACTTAAGAAAGGCATTAAAATCAATTAAAATACAGTCCACATCTTATCATTTTCTTCCCACTGAAGCAATGCATGTATCACATACTATTCTTAACAAACATGGTTAACCAGCCGACACGATTATTCACTTCAAGAAACATCTTTTAAGCCCACTTGGGCCCAACACACAACATTTTTTGGTCACTCCGCACCTGGATTTTCCATCCAATATTTTCTACCACTATTTCTGGCCATCACGGGCGAATTAGCACGTCAGCTAATACGACCGTGGCGTGATTTGCATCGGCATTTCGCTCGTCATCTTCAGACAACATATTAGCAAGTGCCTGCCAGCTACAGTGCTTACTCAAGGTGGTCATCTCTGCCAGCTGTTTGCCATCTTCACCAAGGAGCCGACGCTGCAGGACATCGCCAACAAGGTATCACCAACAACAGTGAAACAAGGTGCGTAAAATGTCTGAAGAAGGCCTCAAGGTGCTGACCAGAAAGAGAGGCGGCTTAAAGTCCGCAATAGTGCGGATACAATCCGCTGTAAATTCATTTGACATAACTTTAAGTACAAAACATTTTCTAACTGTAAGACTGGATAGTCTCAAAAGCTTGGCCTCGAAGTACGACGAGGTACAGTCTGAAATAGAGCTCATTAGTAAAGACACGAGCGTTGCTCAAGCAGACCGAGTTGAGGTCGAAGAAATGATATATTCAACTGAAGCAAACATTTTGCAATTACTTGACACATTTAATACTCAGACTGTGTCTCCCGTATTATCGACGCCCATGCAATTAAAGCCGATAAGTTTGCCCTGCTTCTCAGGCAACATATTGGAGTGGCAACATTTTTATTCAATTTTTACCGATTTAGTGCATTCAAGATCTGATTTAACACCAGTGCAAAAATTACATTATTTACATTCCTCTGTGAAGTGTGAACCGTTAGATTTAATCAAGTCATTACCTATCTGTAAAGAAAATTTTGCAATAGCGTTGAATTTGCTGTCCGAAAGGTACAACAACCCATTCATATTAGCTAAATACTATGTGCAAAACCTACAATAAATATTACAAAGTTATATGTAAACCTAGCAATCTGCCCAAGCACTGCCACAACGAGGGTCCTGCTGTTTCGTTCCTAGCAAGGAACAACGACAGTCAAATTCTGCAATCTCTCGAGAGATTTTGGGAAGCAGAAACTATCCCTGACAATACCCCTGATAGCGAGTCGGCCTGTGAAGAGCATTTTGTGCGCTCTACTCAGCGCAACCACGAGGGTAGATTTATAGTGTCACTTCCCTTCAAGTCTGATAATCCCCACTTGGGGGAATCTTACACGAGTGCCGAATCAAGATTCTTAAGCTTGGAGCGTCGATTTAGGCGAGATGCCAAGCTCGCTCGCGACTACGCGGACTTTACCAAAGAATGTAAGGATCTTGGGCACATGACACTCATTGATGATGGCGCTATCAACTCAGTAGCGTCAAATACTTACTATATATACTTATATGTATACTTATATATACTCATATACTTACTTTGTCTTTGTAAGCTTGGTTGGGATGAACCGATTTCCGGTCGGTCACTTTCGGATTGGCATTCTTTGTGTGACAAATTGATTCTGATTGGCAAAATAGTAGTCCCGCGATCTATTCGTTGCAAGCGTGAGGCAGCTACAGTTCAATTGCATGGTTTTTCGGATGCTTCGGAAAGAGGGTTTGGCTGTTGTATATATATCAGAGTCATTTATCAAGATTCTACTGCCTCCTGTCGCCTCTTGTGTTCCAAATCTCGCGTGGCTCCCCTACGCCAGGTGTCATTACCTCGCATCGAACTCTGCGCTTGCTTGTTATTATCGCGACTCGTATCTAAGGTTATTCCTGCTCTTTATTCGTTTATTGATAATGTACATTTGTGTTCTGACTCTATGGTGGCTCTTTACTGGATTCATGCGCAGTCTACGCGTTGGAAAACATACGTCGCTAATCGGGTTGCTGAAATTCAGCGTCGTACGCAAACTTATACCTGGCATCACATTGATTCGCGACACAATCCTGCTGATATTATATCTCGGGGGTGTCTCCCTGACGTTTTGCGCGATTGCTCGCTTTGGTGGCACGGTCCTAGCTGTCTGTCTCAATCGTCAGAGTCTGATCCCTTCCCATCCTTCGTACCGGCCACTCCGTCGTCCTCTGAAGTCACCGCGGAAGAGAAAAATACACATAACCTTTCTCTAATGTCTACCTTGGCTGTCGACCTATCGTTGGACTTTTCCTCGTTGCACCGGCTAACGCGTGTATACGCATACTGTTTTCGGTTCATCAGAAATATTAGGCACTCAACTGCGGACAAACTTGCGGGCGATCTGACCCCTGTAGAAATTCATCAGTCTCTCAACTTCTTCATAAAACAGTCTCAGTCGATCCACTTCACAGCCGAAATTAATTGTCTTCGGAACGGATCTTCTGTTTCCATTAGGAGTAAGTTGGCTTCTCTCGACCCGTTTCTTGACGAGTCTGGAGTGATATGCGTGGGCGGACGATTGCAGCATTCCCAATTACCCTACGATTCGAAACATCCTATTGTATTACCCCCATCGGCGCATATTACACGCCTTATCATTGAACGTGAACACATTCGTTTACTTCACGCTGGTGCTCAACTCGTGCATCATTCACTGCGTCAACGTTGGTGGATTGTTAATGCCCGGCTAGTCATCCGTTCCATTATTCGAAAGTTTCTCAAGTGTATCAGGTTTAGTGCCACACAGCAGGTTCAGAAACTTGGTATTTTGCCATTCCCTAGAGTCACTCCTTCTAGGCCGTTTCTATTTTGCGCGGTTGATTATGGTGGTCCCTTCATGATTCGTCATGGCGGGCAGAAGTCTAGAACTCTTTCTAAGGCATACGTATCTTTGTTTGTTTGCTTAGCGACTGGGGCTATTCACTTGGAATTGGTCTCCGACCTTACGGCCAGCGCGTTTATAGCCGCATTACGTCGTTTCATGGCACGTAGGGGTATACCCAGTCAACTGTACTCCGACAATGGCACAAACTTCAGGGAGGCCCGCACTATCTTACATAATATTTACAACTTTTGGCACAATAAGGATGCCATCTCTTCGATCAAGTCATTCACATCCTCTCAGGGGATATCATGGTCATTTATTCCGCCCTCCTCACCTCATTTCGGTGGCCTTTGGGAGAGCGGCATAAAGAGATTGAAATTTCATCTGCGCCGCGTGGTAGGCAAATCTATACTCAACTTCGAAGAGTTCATGACCGTTTTGTCTCAGATAGAGGCCTGTCTGAACTCTCGACCTTTATTTGCTATCTCTTCAGATGTTAACGACCCGGTGCCACTTACACCTGGCCATTTTTTGATTTGCGCACCCTTAACGGCGATACCGGACCCAGACCTTTCTCACGTTCCTGTTTCTCGTCTTGGGCGAACCATATCTAAAATAACTACCAATTTCTTGAAGCGAAAATTCGTAATTTTTTATTACAATGACGGTGGGTTAATGTTTCGGGTAGTGTATGTTATGTATAACCTACTGTTCCTACCCCACCAAACTCAAATACTATCATATGATTCACTAGTTTCTATTCTCTCATACTAAAAAATAACTGTCTTCCATTTCTAGGAACTCCCATAGACTAGTGCACCTACCTTCCCTATCTTCTTAATATTATCTTCTTATTCGCTATAATATCTTCTAATAGTGTAATATCTTCTAGTGTTACTCTCATCTCATTCTCTTCTATCCTCTAACGCATCTTTTCTTTCATATTCTAGTGTATTATCATTGTGCTCAAATACACTCGACCCCCCTTTTTCTAGTAAATCCGCTCTATCATATACATATTTTCTAATTTTCTAGTAAAAATATCCTCTAGTTTTCTAAATGTTAGTAGGATTGCGGTTAAAGTCTCTATAGGCCTAGATTAGCTTTACCCAACAACAACAAAATTACTTTCAAATTGCGTCCAAAGACATTTACTAATTCAGTCTACTAAACACAACATGCGTACAAGACTGCACAATCCCCAAGAGTATAATAAGACCGTTTTTTTTAGTTTGTGCATCTTAAAATACTTTTGTACACTATAACTTTTACAAATCAGACTAATATACAGAAAAATTTTAATATTTGTTTTGTTAGTCGATAAACAGAGTTATTTTTCAATTCTTATCTATCTTCTAAAACATTTTTTTTAATGTTTGTTAAACAATATTCAACGAATCGTTTCCAACACTCAACATTCTCCAAACTTATTACGATTTAATAAGATACCTCCTAGTTTCAATACTAATATGCTGTTTGAGCGCCAAAGTTTACTTATTCTAAAAGAACTGTTTTCCCTCGTCATTTGTCTTCAACGTACGAATGTATTTACTTTTAGCAGTAATCGCGCTATACAGGTAACAAAACTAACATGTCCCAGTCTCAGGTTACCTGATTTTATATTCGCGTACATACGATTATTCTGTTTTTCTGTAGACATGATATTTTGTTTTCTGTCAATTGATTTTAAGCTCAAAATGTAAAGATTTTTGGTATAAACTCTTAGCACACCCGTTTATTCCCAAACCGAATTTGCAAATATTACTGTACCATCCGCAAAGCGGACACTGTGATTTTTCTACCAACGATTTTGACACCTGTTTCCCTTTCACAACTGAAATATTTAAAACAAATTGAACAATACAGAGGGCAGCTCTGCCGTATTTCTTTTCTGATTCGTGTGACAATCCGATCAATTAGACTTATTTATCTTAACAAGCAAAATTGATTTTTTAAAAATAAACTAACATCTTTTGGTTATGAACATAACCTGGCCGGTAAAAAAATAGGGCGGCCATATTCAGATTTAAATATTGTTTGCGCGGAAAAGTTAAGGGCCGAAAATATAAGAGAACAGGCCTATACCTGAATTTCTGTTGGCACTAATTAAAATATTACGACTTAGCTTGTGGAAAATAAAGTATGGAATGATTTTGGTGTACAAACCACTATTGCATCATAAATATTTTACCGTATAAATATCGTGTAAAATTTGTGGAATACTATCGTGTATTATAAAGTGGTTAGTGGTCGTTCAATCAGTTCAATTAATTTCTATCCATTACATTTGAGCGTGCAATGTTCACCGTACTGAAAGTATACAATGGACTGTTGCTACACGAAATACTAAAGGTAACGAGATACTAAATGCATTATTAATAGTATTATATTTTAAGTTACATTTGATCTGTTTACATTGGACTTCAAGCGCCGTGTAACGCTGAATAATATCTGGCAGAGTACAGTCTGTATTATATTATATTCACTGCCGTAACGCTATGGATCGTTTGTTTTACATTAACGCTAACTGGACGTGTTTACACAAGCGTGAAGTAATTTTATTGATAGAGCTGCTCTGTCAGCGCCTCTACCGCTCTGACGTCCAACGTTGACTGATTTATACAAACTACATTGCTACGGGCTGCAGTTTTATATCTGTACACATATAGTTTCCAACACTTCCAAAATTCAAGTGACATACTGTTTTTACTATCATTGTTTTTTCTAGTACTATTCAATCGAACGTAGACAATTCTTTTACTGGCGTTTAATAGCGTAAAGTTTTATCTGGCGTTTACGATAAATACATTTCGACCATGAAACTGATTAAATAATTCTTGTGTATCATCTTGTACATCTGTGCATTTGTGTTGTAACAATCAAATTTGTTACGGGTGTATTTGTGAGTCTTAAATCCCACGTTGGATGCGTTAAATCTATAACGTTTTATTTGTTTGTTACGGGTGTATTTTATGAACTGCGGATAACAAAATAATTACCCTTCAAAACTTGGTTGTACTCGTTAATCGGTTCGTAAATGTCCTTATATTGCGACTATTATTTATATTAGTTATTTTGTTATCGTTTACTGTGTTGTTGTTCAGTATTCGATGATTAGCAACGATTTTATAGGAACGAGAATTTAGTGTGTCACCGTTCGTTTGAAATCGGCGCATGAATAATATTTATTCAGTAATGGTCAAATAGATCGTGTATGCAGCCCACTGGATCTACTTTCGTGTCTGGATGTCCTTGCGCCCACTTCAAATTTTCTCTTCTGTTTCCTGTAATTAATAGTCTTTATAATTACTTCACTGGAATAAAATAGGACTGATATGATTGACAAATTATATCTTTTATTCGTTATTTCTTTGAAACATTGGTCAAATTACCGTTCCATTAGTCGAGCATTTACAATTGGATGAGTTCATCCGCCGTGGCAAATAGTCCGTAACAACAACAACAAAATTCACAATATACAGTATATATTTTATGTTTCTCAGGTAATGGGTACTAGGAAAGATAGGAAATATGCTTTCACTTAAAAATACAATGCATTACAAACATATATTTACTTCTTATTAACTAACAAAATGTATATAATAATGTTTTCCGAAATTGTTCGCGTTCAAAGGTTGCAACAGTGCTTTCATACAACATGGCGGACTACCTGGTTCTCACCTCAGAAAAATATGTTTTTTAAATTCCAATGAAAGTGTTTTAAATAAAGTCTTAGTTATAGTAGTTTATAGTAATAGTTTGTATATAGCCTCCTTTATCTGGAACAGCTATGTTTTTTAGTGGAAATTGTGTTGTGATGTTATGTAGTATTCTCCTGGAATTAACCAAAATTTCTCACCGTTGGCTTCGTATATACGGAATGGACGCTTTGAGTTGAGTAGTTAATTTCTTAGATTCTCGTTAGTGTGTTGGTTTTCTTGGTTCTGGTGTCGTGTCATGTGTTATCGATCTTTTCGGTATTACTTTTATCGGAAGTGCCTCTCCTGGAGTAAGTTTTCACTCATTTAATATTAATCTTTTACTGCAAGCATTATGCTGTTGAAGTTTATAGTTTTATGTCTAACAATCAACTGTCCCCCTAAAAATATTTAAATCTCGTTGGTGACCTAGCTTTTGGTGTTTGTGATTGGTCTAAGGCCCTGACCCCACGTCACGTGACTAAATTACTTTTGAAAATTGGCGTTTTTAATTCTGTCACCTCAGATTACGTTTCATTTATATTGATTTAAATTTATCTTTAATTAGTACCATTTTATTGTTCATTAAAATTAAATAGTTTTGATACTAATCTCGCCCCATTTTGGCCTCTTATCTACTGTTTTGACAGGTTTATACTTTTGTGTTTTGAGGCATTGACCTAATCTTGTTTGACATTTTTGTTGTATGTCTTACAGATCTAATATTTTCTAACATTGTTATTCTTACTACTAAACATAATTCTGAGTATTCCTACTTTACATACAATATCATTAATTTAAATACCTATACCTATTTTTCTGACAATAACAATAATACTGAAGCCATGTCAGCTTAGTGGCTTACTAAACACTTTACAATTATGTTCACTATCTATATTATGATAGCAATGGATGGTTTATACATCTCCCTCCATTAACATCTTTATATTTGATCAAAACCAAGCTTTTGTTTTTTGTTTTATTTAATTTAGTAGTGTTTATCTAAATATTTCAATGTTGCCTGAGTCTGGCTCAATTCCTTGGACCTATATGTCTAGCAGTCAGTTATTTCTGTACAATATCCTTTTTATAACATTAGATCTTTCCCAATTACCTGATTAACATTTTGAACAGTTTATGAACATTCTGTTCACTAAATGAATAACATTTTTTTTTTAACAAAACTTTTTATAACATATAAATTAATGGTGCACACAGGCTCCCATATTAACTTTCTAATATAACTGAACATGGGTGTTTATTACCCTAACTCTTTTGTATGTCACTATATCTATTATTTAAATTATAGAATAAGCCAATAACTATGCATTATTTAAAAATGAATAGGTGTTCAATCCTTATGAATAAATAATTATACATGACATAGAACATTGGATTTCATCAAAACACTTAATACAAAAATACTTTGTCACTATATTTTGGTTCTTATTTCCATATTGTAACATAACAAAATTATCACACTAAACATTTGAATTAATGTTACATGAATAAAAGAGAAAGTTCCATAGTGAGTGAGAAGAATAAATTGTTTAAGGATTACACTAGAAACTGTATAATTAAGTCTATAAAATGTTAATAAAAATGGAAGATAATAAAGAAAACCATTAATTAAAATAACCTACTATGAAAAAACCAGTTAAACCAGCAGTATACCCAGTAGATTGGGGAAGCAGTACAAAAAGGGAAGGACCATAAAAAAGGAAATAATCTGTCATGAAACCATTTTAATAAGGAAACTACTAATGCGATATTTGAAGAAGGGACGAAACATATCAAGATTCCAACAGAGACCAGAACCAGGAAGAGATGTGACAAAACAAAATGTTAATCATATATTAAATACCATGAGACAAAATTGAAACCGATATAGGTAAACCCCAAACAAGTTACAAGATACAATACTATAAAAACAAATTGTATATTAGTTGTAAGTGTAACATGTCAAAAATATGTCAAAAGAGACTACCATAGAGTAGAACTCACTAAAAAGACTACCAGAGTGTAGAATACAATAAAGTGAAGTGAAATAACAAAATTAAGGAACTACAGAGTGTACAGTGAGAAACATAGTTAAAAAATCTATGAAAAAATCTTCAATGAGGTTTAAGTATTATAAAAAGACTACCATGAGTGTAGAATAATAATAATAAAACCATTGAAATGAAAGACGGTCTAAGGACTGACAACATTACTAGTAATAAGAGTTTTAAATTAGATATAAGAAGGACTATTACATATAAAATGTTTTCTTTAATTATAACTAAATAAATGGTGAGGACAAAAATACCAAAGGACAGTTCATAACTGAAGGTATGCCTAATGTTAAGATGTTTATTATTTATTATTAATTAAATAATATTTTAGATGTAAGGTGTAAATAGATACACGAGGTTTATTATCACAGTTAAAGTGTTTTCATAAGAATAATACATACACAAGACAGTTAGTGACTGACAGTGTTACTAGTAATAGGAGTTTTTTATGTTTTCTAATTAAATTATGTATAGGATAAGCTATGTTGTTATCATTTGATGATACAGGAAAAAATAATAGGAATAAGATGTTTTTGTTAAAATTAGGTGATATATGGAAAATAATTGATAATAAGATGTTTTTGTTAAAATTAGGCATAAGATGTTCATGTTATGGTTCAATGATGTTATTAGTATAAAGAAAGTTTAGTAGATACAAGATATTCTATTGTAATTAAAATCATGTCATTTAATTTTCCATTGTGTAAGTCAGAGAGGCAAGTAGGGCATAAAAATGTAATAGTTTTATTCAAATCAGTAAACCATGTATAATGTACAAACAGACCCACCAAGACACTATGTTTGTAAACACAGAATGGCCTATAAACCAAAAAAAAAACTATCTATCAAAGAATTAATCTATGTAATAGGAATAGAATTCAATACATACAATACAGAAATTGAAAATATAATTAATACAGATACAGTTAATAGCAAATAGAATGACAAAAGAAAGAAAACTAACTTCTTTTGGAAACAGTCAAAAATAGGCTTATGATAGTAATCAAATCAGACTAAACAGCAAATTAATCAATATGGAAATGTGTTAATAACCAAATTATTAACAACAAAGTAATTACGGAGTTACTAGGTGTATTCCATGGAAATATTATACCGAAAAAACAAATAAAAACCTTTAAAACACTGAATTTGTACAAAATATGGGACATGGAATTATTATGCAAAATTGTAATTTTTGGGCTTAAATGAGTTTGAAACAAACCCAGCTATATATCAAAAGATGTAAAATTAAATAATCAATATTACTGAATAGTTAGATTCATGTAAAATTAAGAAATATTGGAAATACAGTAAAAAATAAGAAAACTTGTTATGTATAGTTAGATAGTGAAACAAGTCTTAGACAGATATTTTATAATTAAACAATATGAAGAGGAAAAAGACATACCACAAATTGCCTTAAAACGACGACGTTGCGTCGTTTAGTCTATTGTTAATCGCAAAGCTGAACAGTTGAAAAATGTATTAGTGGAGTTTTGAAAACCAAATAATTTATATTAAAACCAAGTGTGGTTATGTGGCGTGTAACGGAGATGAACTAACAAGTGAAATAACATTATTTATCTATGTCTAACACTTCACAAGTTTCCAAAAACACAGTATAACACGATAAAACGCAACACCAGAAATCGACAGCCATTTTGAACAATTTTTGGAACAAATTCACAAAAAACCAACATGCATATTTGAACACTACACTACACAAGAGATCCATCCCGAATTCGACATCGCAGACGACGAGGGGACATTCAACACTATATTTTGGAACAACACCACTTTGCAGGAAAAGGGAACATCGTTTTATTTCTGTGGGAGAAGATCTTCAATCCCAACGGCGTCATAGCAGATTAAAACCAAGCAGACGGCGGCCATTGCTGAATTTCTCACATAGACGGTGCAGTGCTACCTGGAGCAGAGGACGTCATTTCTTCGACTTGGTTCGAATTTTAAATAATTTCTTTCTAATTGACAATTGTAATAATAATTTTGTTCTATTTCAGATGTTAACATTTAGTTTAAGAATACCTGTTAAATGTATCTTGTTCCTTGCCCTCTGACCATTTCGACTCGTTCAAAGAACCATAAATTTAAACTTGTAAAAAATATATCTGTTGATTTTTCTCATTGCCGACTGTGGCGAATATTAGCCAGTGCCTGGGACATGCGCAGTCTGACTGGCGCACAATTTTGAATGAATAAACGCAAATCAGTATTCAGTTACCAGCATTGTTTTTATTTCTACCATTAATGTTATTATTATTTTTTATTAAGCAAAACATAATTCACATTGAGAGAATAGATATAGAAGGAAATTACAACCTCAAATAATTAATTAATTATCAATTAATTAAATTAAATTATTCAGTCAAATTCGATACAAGCACAAGAAAAAAATATTTTGCAAAATTTTTAAAGTTTGATATATTTGTTATTTATCAATCCAACACACTTAGTTATAACATATTCTTATCATCAATATCTTTATATTTTGTTTATTATTATACTTGAAATATATTACTATTTGACTAGCCTAACCAGTGGGACTTTAAGGAGTCAGACTAACCCAGTGAAAAACAAAATATTGATACATATCAACACATATTTCAATTATAATTATTTTTTTTAATTTTATATTTGTAAAATATATTACAAATTGGCGTTTCCAAAGAAGGAGCTTATTAAAACAAACGTTCATCAATTATATATATCATACCAATCAATTCTAAGTTTTATTTTTATTTATATTTGTAATATTTCAATTTATATTACAAATTGGCTTGCCCAACTAGTGGGGCTAAAGGAAGAGCACAATACCCTTGTTATCACAAAAGATACACACACAATATATCTCTAAAAATTATTTTTAATTTCAATTTTATTTTTATATTTGTAATATTTCTATTTATATTACAAATTGGCGTCCAACTTAAGGGGCTTTAAATAGGAAGTAATAGTGTTGTAAAATAAGGACGATTGTCCAATTTCCTATTTTTAGCTTGGCAACGATCAACAGGTCAGAAGAGGGAGCGAGATGCACAGGAGAGCTACATCAAGAAAAAGGGCTATGGAGGCCGAACAGGAGATAGACATGGAGGATAAAGAAGCGACACCAGTGGAAGATGTGGAGTTAATGTTACCGCCAGCAGAACCAAATAAGCCTGCACCACAGAAGGAACAGCCGGAGGAATCCACCGCAAAGGAAAATACAAAACTTGATCAAATGATGGAGATGTTACTCCGAGAATTTAAAACGACCAAAGAAGAATTGGGTAATAAAATCGGAGATACCAACAAGAAAATCGAAGAAAATAGTAAGGAAATGAAGAACGATAACCTACGGTTGAAGGAGGAATTAAGAGAAAGCAGCAAGAAGATGGAGGAGGAAATGAAGAATGATAACCGGCAATTGAAAGAAGAATTAAGAGAAAATAGTAAGAAGATGGAGGAGAAAATGGAAGAAAACTGTAAGAAGATGGAGGAGAAAATGGAAGAAAACAGTAAGAAGATGGAGGAGAAGGTGGACGAAATAAAGAACGAAAATAAATTACTAATGGAGGAAAATATTAAGAAGATCGAGGAGAAGATGGAGGAAAATATCCAGAAGATGGAGGAGAAAATGGAGGAAATAAAAACTGACAATAAACAATCAAAGGAGGAATTGACCCAGATAAGCCAGAAACTGGAAGAAACCAATAAAAAGATGGAGGATAATAGTCAGCAATTGAGAGAAGAATTGAAGGAGACGAACCAGGAGAACATGAACCGGTTAGACGGAAAAATGGAAATATTGAAGGATGAATTAAGCCAGAAGATAGCTGAAAACAATGAGACAATCAGCAAGAAAGTAGAAGAGGAAATAACGGTAATCGAACAAAGGGTTGCCAGAGCTGACGAAAAATGGAGTCAAACCGAACAAGAAGTACGGAGTATCAGAACAGAAATAAATACGAAGGTTAACACCATTGAAGAAACGACTAGGAAGACGTTGGAGGAAAAACTAAAGGAAACACGGGAAGACTGGGAGCGAGTGCAGGACCGATTCACAGAAAAATGTGACGGCATAGAAGCTGCTGTGACCAGTATCAACAGTCAGGTACGACAGAACCAGACCGATATAGACCTATTCCATAGTCGACCGACAACCATTACCAGTTGTCCCAACAGTGAAAATCGTGAAGGGATTAACTTCAGGTTTTATAAAAATAAACCCATGGAATTCCTAGCAAGAATCGAGGAATACTTTGCCAAACACAGAGGTAATCGCTGGAGGGAGAATAAAGAGGTGCTGGACGAATCATTCAAGGAAATAGCAGACAATTGGTGGATGGCAATAAGAGACGAGGTGACCGACTATCAACAATTCAGAAGGCTATTCAAAGCCAAATATTGGTCGGAATCAACGCAAAATATCGCCAGAGACGGGATATGTCATGGGAAGTACAACCCATATGGGAACCAAACTTTAACGGCGTACTTTTTGGGAAAGGTGTGCGTGGCCAAACATCTAGAGCCCCGAATACCGGAAGAATGCCTGGTCAGCAAACTCTCATACCACTACGAGGAGGATATTATCAGAGCCAGACGAAATAGTCAAATAAAGACGGTGCAAGCCATGACCGAGCTTTTAGAGATGTACGAGCACGAAGACTATTACCGTCAAAGTCGCAGGAGGTATGAAAAGCCGGAACCAAGGAATAACAATAGTAATTTGAATAGTAATAATAATCGGCAGAATGTGGGTAATAATAATAATTATAATCCCACAAATCGGAATAATGCCGAGTACAAGTATAACCCTAGAAATAACAATAATTTGCCGAGGCTTAACCATAATAATAATAATAGTAATATTCCTCGTATGAATAATAATAATAACAACAACCACAACAATAATAATAATAATAATAATAGCCGTCCACAAAATAACAACGGTTATTATAATCATAATAGTAACTATGTTCAAAATGGTCAGAGGAACCCCAACCTTTCTAATAATAATAATTATCATGGTAATTATAACCGAAATTACCCAAGTGGAGGTAACCACAATTACAGGGCATATCGACCTAATGTTAATTACATCCGAGCAGAAGGCAGTGGACACAGAAGATACCAGCCTCAAAGAAGGAGCCGATACTACGAGTACGAGACTTTCCAAGGGAGCCAGGGAAGTAATAGGTACAGAGAGTACGAGCCCAGACGTAGTTCCAGCTTGGATAATCAGCGCAGACTACCTGTAACAGAAGCCCAACCAGACGATCGAGCAGAACCAAACGAAACAGCCTCAGGACTTCAAGCTGACGCTTCCAACGGCCTGATCCGTAATGAAGCGGAACATTTAAACGAACGGAGGCAGTAATAAAATCCAATAACCCTTTACTGCTCCAATCTGCTGGGTTTAATCAAGTAGGTATGAATGTGAAGAAAAACAGAAAAAATTTTACCATAATATACAGCAATTATTTAAAGGATATCCGTAAGGACCTATTAGAAGAAAGTGAGCTTAATATTAAAAATAATGATAATGAAATAATATACATAATCGCAGAAATTGAAGGTATTTCTGTTCCTATAATGATAGACACTGGAGCCAATGTCTCCATAATAAATCGAAATGAATTGGACCGGATACAGCAGGAATGCCACAAAAACTTACCGGTACTACCTATTAATAACATTGTACTTGTAGGAGCTACCGGCCGACAGAACAAGACCATAAGAAAGCAGGTATCCCTCAATGTCAAAAGTCAGGGCATTAGTGTGGATATGATATTTCTTGTTGCAGCCGGATTACCTTTCAACATCATGATAGGATGCGACATATTGCGCCGAAACTCAGCAATTATCGACTTGTGCCGAGGAAAGGTATCACTCTTTGCTGAAGGTTCAACCTGGATAGCCAATTTAACTGATAACAAGACTTTAGACTCCAGACAACTTCTCGACCACCAAAATAAGGTGAATTACTTATCTAACCACTCAACAAACAACAAGCCAGTACATCAAGATTCGGAGGAAGACCTATGGAAACAAAAGATCCAAGAGATACGTAACTTCCAGTGCCACAATACTAACGAGCAACTAACGGAAGACCAGCGGAATCAATTGGTAGAAATATATGAGAAATATCGAGCTGTATTTTCTGACGAACCTGGAAAGATCCGGAACTACCAATGCTCAATACGATTCAGAGAACCGGTAGAATTCAACCGAAAGTCATACCCAATAGCACAATCTTTAAAAGAGGCCGTACGATCAGAGATCCAGAATATGATCCGTAGAGATATCATCGAGAGCAGTCAATCGCCATACACAAGCCCAATTGTGGCCATACAAAAGGAAAATGGGAAGGTAAGACTTTGCCTTGACGCTCGGGAGATAAATAAGATGATAATAAACGATCGTACCTCACCTGGCGAAATTGATGAAATTTTGAAGAGGTTCCACGGAACACGATTCATTACCACTTGGGATACGGTATGCGGCTATTGGCAAGTGGAGTTGCACCCAGCAAGCCGGCAATACATGGCGTTCATCTTCGAAGGGCGCAATTATCAGTTTAAGAGATTGCCCTTCGGGTTGGTTAATTCAGTAGCTGTTTTTGTCGCCTGTATGGATCATATACTAGGACCAGAAGCGCTCCAATTCACGACTGTATATGTGGATGATCTCCTAATAACATCAACCAGCTGGGAGGAACACTGTTATCGTGTGGAGTATGTTTTGAAGAAGCTTGCTGAAAATAATGTCACCCTTAAACTGGACAAGTCCAAGCTTATAGCTAAAGAAGTTCAATTCCTGGGTTTCCAGCTAAACAGTCAAGGAATAACACCATCAACAGAAAAGGTAGACGCCATACAACGATTCCCTACACCAAAAAACAGAAGGCAACTACAATCATTTTTGGGCCTATGTAACTATTATAGGAAGTTCCAGAATAATTATTCCGAACTGACAGCCCAGTTTCAGTACCAGTTATCGTCCAAGAATAAATGGCGATGGGGTCAAGAACAAGACGAGACTTTCAAATCGATTAAAGAGAAATTCTTAGATGCAGTAATGCTCAACCATCCAGATTTTAACCGACCCTTCTTTCTAAACTGTGACGCTAGTAATATTAGCTTGGGTTCAACACTGTACCAAGAAGATGAAAGTGGAAACCATCTAGTAGTGAGCTTTGCTAGCAGAACCCTTAACCAGTGTGAGAAGAACTATAATGTGACGGAAAAAGAACTGCTAAGTGTAGTCTTTGCCTGCGGGAAGTTTCGGACGTATATCCTCGGATATCCAGTGACCGTCCGAACAGATCACAAGTCAATATCATTTCTAAGAAGATGCAAATTAAGCCATGGTAGATTGACCAGATGGGTACTCGCCCTACAGGAATACGATATACAGTGGGAGTATGTTCCTGGAAGTAAAAATGTAGTAGCCGACGTATTGTCAAGAGTGAATCTGGAAGAACAAACATTCGAAGGCGAAAAGGAGAGCATTTTGAAAATCTATAACATCATTAAGGACAGATCTGATTTGGAGAAGATAGTGCAGGACATCAGCAAACACCAGCAGTCCGATCCGAAGTTAAACTCTATTAAACTTCGTCTCTCCAACCAAGATGATACAATAAACAAATTTTATTGTATACATAATGGGATTTTATTCATCAAGACATCCCTTGACGAAGACGTTTGGAAGATCATGATCCCTACTACAATCGAAAGGGATATCATCCTGGACTATCACCTACGATACGGTCACATGGGAACCATGAAGGTGATCAAGGCAATAGAAGAGAATTGTCACATAAAAAGTATCAATAGAAAAACTAGAAACTACCTTAAAACCTGTATGATATGTCAATTGGTGAAAACCAACAATGAAAGAAAGGAAGGTATGATGATACCAATTACCTCACAAGCCAAACTGGAAAAGGTCTTTCTGGACATATGTGGTCCATTTCCCCGCAGTGGCGGACGCCATCGATACAAGTATATTGTTATTATGATGGATCATTTTACAAAATTTACAAAACTATACCCTGTGAACAGAGCCACCACTCTGAAGACTCTAGAAATAATAACAAATCATTACATTCCAGAGGTAGGAAGCCCGATATCCATAATCACCGACCATGGAACGCAATTTAAGGGTTGGCGGTGGAGAAACACTCTGAATACATTGGGCATTAAGACATACAAGACGTCTGTCTACCACCCCAGCAGCAATCCAGCGGAGAGGGTACTGCGAGAGGTCGGAAGAATATTAAGGACTTATTGCTATAACCAACAAAAGAAGTGGCAAGAATATTTATTAGCGACTGAAGAATTCCTTAATTTGTCATATCACACCGCTATTGGTACCACGCCATACACGGCAATGTATGAAAGACCACCTCCGAGAGAAATACAAGACATAATAGAGTTCCCCAGGAGTCAAGAATACAAATTCAATCGAATCAGATTCTACAATAAATTGGCTGAAGACCAGGAAAGGCGCAAGAACAAATATCAAAAGGCTGTTAAGAAGATAATAAGATATGAAGTCGGAGAAAAGGTACTGCTAAAAACAGGGAATTACCCAGTACTTTGGAAGGCATTACCAAAAAGTTATTGCTGCTGTATACCGGCCCATACCTGATTGTTAAAAACAATAATAACAATACGTATGTACTAAAGGATATCATTTCGAATAAAGTAAAAGGAACTTATAATCAGTTGTCTATCAAAAAATATTTGGAGGACTCATAGTTGTGAGTTAAGACTATTATGAACAAAACAAGAATTTTGGTAAGAATAAAAAATTACCAAATTCAAAAAATAGTAAGAACATCTTACACCAAGTATCAGAAAGAATATTGTGAACGAAATAAGAATTTTGATAAAAATATAATTACAAAATTCCAAAAGCTAGTAAGTACAACTTACACTAAATATCAGAACGAATATTGTGATACAAAAAGAATTTTGATAAGAATATAATTACCAAATTCAAAAATATCGTAAGCACAACTTACACCAAATATTCGAACAATTGTGAATGATGAAAAAAGAATTTTGATAAGAATATAATTACAAAATTCAAAAATGAGTAAGCACAACTTACACTAGATATCTGAAAGAATATTGTGAACAAAATAATAATTTTGATAAGAATAAAATTACCAAATTCAAAAATATCGTAAGTACAACTTACACCAAATATTCGAACAATTGTGAATGATGCAAAAGGAATTTTGATAAGAATATAATTACAAAATTCAAAAATCCGTAAGTACAACTTACACCAAATATCTGAAAGAATATTGTGAATGAAAAAAGAATTTTGGTAAATAGATAATTACAAAATTCAAAAAATATAGTAAGTACAACTTACACCAAATATTCGAACAATTGTGAATGATACAAAAGGAATTTTGATAAATAAATATTTACAAAAATTCAAAAATCAGTAAGCACAACTTACAACAAAACATTTGAAGGATTATTGTGAATAAATAAAAAGAATTTTGAACATAATAAGCTTCAAAATTCAAAAGCAATAGTAAGTACAAGCTACACAAATATTCAAAGACTATTATGCAAGTAAAAAGAATTTGGATGCAGATAATAATTGTCCAAATTCAAAATAATTAGTAAGTACCACTTACACAAACATTCAAAGACTATTATGAATGCAAAAAGAATTTTGAGGAATAATAATTTCAAAATTCAAAACAATAATAAGTACAACTTATACCAAAATATTTGAAAAACAACTATGAACAAGAAAGAATGTAGTTGAATAAAAATGTCTAAAATTAAAAGACAGTAAACTCACATCATTACTCATACAAATGATGGGAAATAACTCGGAAATATGAAAAAAGATTTTGTAAGAAAGAGATACAAAATTCTAAGGGAGAAAGGAAACCAGAATGTCATATGACTTAATCGAACAAATTAACCAAACTCACAAAGAAAATAATTTAATAAAAATGGAACAATGAAGAAGGACCAGCTCACTAAAGACCAAATAGTGAGACCAGAAACCAAAAAACAAAAACCTGATACTAATAATGATAATGCTGTTACAACAACCATTGTTATAGTGAAAGTGATAAAGAATTAATTCATGTTATACCATGAGCAATAAAAGTAACTCAATGGATACCAGATGGTAGAAAGAGTAAATATAAATACTACTTACTATGTAAACATGATGAAATGTATATGATACCACATACCTAAACCACCTAACATGGATAGGCTTTAAGAGAGAAGAAGAGTCAAGTGTATAAAAGTATTAATTAATATAACGTATTATGAAGTGAAGAATCTAAAGATGGTTATTTTAGTCAAAAATGACTACTTTTACTGTTTATTTATTTTTATGACTGGATGTAGAAAATGCCATCAGTCTTATGTGTTGAGCAGAGATGATAATACCTCTGGACTCAATTGAAGTATTGGACAGCAGGGATTGAAGCCAAAAGTGCCACTCTGAACTGTTCCAATTAATTTGTTAGGGAATGTTAGGGAGTAAACATACTGGTGAGGAAGCACCAAATAAGAAGGAATATAAAATGATAATGTTATACGCAAGATTGAAGATCACTTATCAATGAAAAAAGAAACTAATGAAGGAGATACACATCAGCTGAGAGGAAGCAATGGTGGAAAAAGAAGGTATATAAAGTGAAAACATGTAATCACGGAGAAAATGTAAATACAAAAGAATTAGTAGTAATTATTTCATCCATACAGAGTATGATCTGAACTAATCACTTTTACAGGAGAGCATATGTAACATAACAAAATTATCACACTAAACATTTGAATTAATGTTACATGAATAAAAGAGAAAGTTCCATAGTGAGTGAGAAGAATAAATTGTTTAAGGATTACACTAGAAACTGTATAATTAAGTCTATAAAATGTTAATAAAAATGGAAGATAATAAAGAAAACCATTAATTAAAATAACCTACTATGAAAAAACCAGTTAAACCAGCAGTATACCCAGTAGATTGGGGAAGCAGTACAAAAAGGGAAGGACCATAAAAAAGGAAATAATCTGTCATGAAACCATTTTAATAAGGAAACTACTAATGCGATATTTGAAGAAGGGACGAAACATATCAAGATTCCAACAGAGACCAGAACCAGGAAGAGATGTGACAAAACAAAATGTTAATCATATATTAAATACCATGAGACAAAATTGAAACCGATATAGGTAAACCCCAAACAAGTTACAAGATACAATACTATAAAAACAAATTGTATATTAGTTGTAAGTGTAACATGTCAAAAATATGTCAAAAGAGACTACCATAGAGTAGAACTCACTAAAAAGACTACCAGAGTGTAGAATACAATAAAGTGAAGTGAAATAACAAAATTAAGGAACTACAGAGTGTACAGTGAGAAACATAGTTAAAAAATCTATGAAAAAATCTTCAATGAGGTTTAAGTATTATAAAAAGACTACCATGAGTGTAGAATAATAATAATAAAACCATTGAAATGAAAGACGGTCTAAGGACTGACAACATTACTAGTAATAAGAGTTTTAAATTAGATATAAGAAGGACTATTACATATAAAATGTTTTCTTTAATTATAACTAAATAAATGGTGAGGACAAAAATACCAAAGGACAGTTCATAACTGAAGGTATGCCTAATGTTAAGATGTTTATTATTTATTATTAATTAAATAATATTTTAGATGTAAGGTGTAAATAGATACACGAGGTTTATTATCACAGTTAAAGTGTTTTCATAAGAATAATACATACACAAGACAGTTAGTGACTGACAGTGTTACTAGTAATAGGAGTTTTTTATGTTTTCTAATTAAATTATGTATAGGATAAGCTATGTTGTTATCATTTGATGATACAGGAAAAAATAATAGGAATAAGATGTTTTTGTTAAAATTAGGTGATATATGGAAAATAATTGATAATAAGATGTTTTTGTTAAAATTAGGCATAAGATGTTCATGTTATGGTTCAATGATGTTATTAGTATAAAGAAAGTTTAGTAGATACAAGATATTCTATTGTAATTAAAATCATGTCATTTAATTTTCCATTGTGTAAGTCAGAGAGGCAAGTAGGGCATAAAAATGTAATAGTTTTATTCAAATCAGTAAACCATGTATAATGTACAAACAGACCCACCAAGACACTATGTTTGTAAACACAGAATGGCCTATAAACCAAAAAAAAAACTATCTATCAAAGAATTAATCTATGTAATAGGAATAGAATTCAATACATACAATACAGAAATTGAAAATATAATTAATACAGATACAGTTAATAGCAAATAGAATGACAAAAGAAAGAAAACTAACTTCTTTTGGAAACAGTCAAAAATAGGCTTATGATAGTAATCAAATCAGACTAAACAGCAAATTAATCAATATGGAAATGTGTTAATAACCAAATTATTAACAACAAAGTAATTACGGAGTTACTAGGTGTATTCCATGGAAATATTATACCGAAAAAACAAATAAAAACCTTTAAAACACTGAATTTGTACAAAATATGGGACATGGAATTATTATGCAAAATTGTAATTTTTGGGCTTAAATGAGTTTGAAACAAACCCAGCTATATATCAAAAGATGTAAAATTAAATAATCAATATTACTGAATAGTTAGATTCATGTAAAATTAAGAAATATTGGAAATACAGTAAAAAATAAGAAAACTTGTTATGTATAGTTAGATAGTGAAACAAGTCTTAGACAGATATTTTATAATTAAACAATATGAAGAGGAAAAAGACATACCACAAATTGCCTTAAAACGACGACGTTGCGTCGTTTAGTCTATTGTTAATCGCAAAGCTGAACAGTTGAAAAATGTATTAGTGGAGTTTTGAAAACCAAATAATTTATATTAAAACCAAGTGTGGTTATGTGGCGTGTAACGGAGATGAACTAACAAGTGAAATAACATTATTTATCTATGTCTAACACTTCACAAGTTTCCAAAAACACAGTATAACACGATAAAACGCAACACCAGAAATCGACAGCCATTTTGAACAATTTTTGGAACAAATTCACAAAAAACCAACATGCATATTTGAACACTACACTACACAAGAGATCCATCCCGAATTCGACATCGCAGACGACGAGGGGACATTCAACACTATATTTTGGAACAACACCACTTTGCAGGAAAAGGGAACATCGTTTTATTTCTGTGGGAGAAGATCTTCAATCCCAACGGCGTCATAGCAGATTAAAACCAAGCAGACGGCGGCCATTGCTGAATTTCTCACATAGACGGTGCAGTGCTACCTGGAGCAGAGTGACGTCATTTCTTCGACTTGGTTCGAATTTTAAATAATTTCTTTCTAATTGACAATTGTAATAATAATTTTGTTCTATTTCAGATGTTAACATTTAGTTTAAGAATACCTGTTAAATATATCTTGTTCCTTGCCCTCTGACCATTTCGACTCGTTCAAAGAACCATAAATTTAAACTTGTAAAAAATATATCTGTTGATTTTTCTCATTGCCGACTGTGGCGAATATTAGCCAGTGCCTGGGACATGCGCAGTCTGACTGGCGCACAATTTTGAATGAATAAACGCAAATCAGTATTCAGTTACCAGCATTGTTTTTATTTCTACCATTAATGTTATTATTATTTTTTATTAAGCAAAACATAATTCACATTGAGAGAATAGATATAGAAGGAAATTACAACCTCAAATAATTAATTAATTATCAATTAATTAAATTAAATTATTCAGTCAAATTCGATACAAGCACAAGAAAAAAATATTTTGCAAAATTTTTAAAGTTTGATATATTTGTTATTTATCAATCCAACACACTTAGTTATAACATATTCTTATCATCAATATCTTTATATTTTGTTTATTATTATACTTGAAATATATTACTATTTGACTAGCCTAACCAGTGGGACTTTAAGGAGTCAGACTAACCCAGTGAAAAACAAAATATTGATACATATCAACACATATTTCAATTATAATTATTTTTTTTTATTTTATATTTGTAAAATATATTACAAATTGGCGTTTCCAAAGAAGGAGCTTATTAAAACAAACGTTCATCAATTATATATATCATACCAATCAATTCTAAGTTTTATTTTTATTTATATTTGTAATATTTCAATTTATATTACAAATTGGCTTGCCCAACTAGTGGGGCTAAAGGAAGAGCACAATACCCTTGTTATCACAAAAGATACACACACAATATATCTCTAAAAATTATTTTTAATTTCAATTTTATTTTTATATTTGTAATATTTCAATTTATATTACAATATATGTGGTTCATAAGACCTTTATCACTTCAATGATAACCCCCACTGGCTTTCACTTCCCCACTGGTTTATATTATGATCTTTTGATCATCATTTAATTATTTTGGGCTCTCACTGTCTTCACTTGTTTGAACTCATAGATTTACACTGGTTTCTTAAATGATTACATATTTTGTTATTATTTACTCTACTGCATTGCATTCTTAATTTTATTTTATCTTTATTGGGTACTCCTATCAATTGTATTGTTTATTAAAAGAATGGGATTAGTTTATTCATTAAATTGGGTCAATTTGTCATGTTTTGTGGTCCAAACTTCTGTTTCTCAGTTCTAATTCTAGTTCTTTGCCTCTTCTTATTTCTTCTATTCAATGTTGATTTTTCTTGTGATATTCATTGTCGCCCGTTTCATTTTTCTTTTATTATCAGTCCATTTGTAGTTCATGTTATATTGTTCATATAGGATCTGTTCATGCCCCTCACCTACCATGACTATTGGGTTTTGTCACGTTATAGAAATTTTTCTTTGTTTGTTCTTTTCTGAATTTCTTTTTATAACTATGGTTTCTTACAAAATATTTATTTAATCTTCTATGATTACTTTTGTTGGATGTTGGAATTGATAATTTAATGTTAATTACATACATTTTAATAAGTTTTTTCCCTTTCATGGCTTGTGCTAGTACTTGTTATTTATATCTTATCGTTATAATATATCTTATACATATGTGATGAAATGTACCATCACAGTGTGTATGAATACATAGTGTATATATAGGCCTGTGTGTGTGTTCTACATACAACCTCTGATGACACTGATATAATCAGTGAAACGTACGTCAGTGAAAATACAATAATAAATTTTATTTGCAGAAGTAGTTAGTATTAGAAGAACTAATCATTATACATATAGCGATCGTTATATCGTGTATCATTTTATATATAGTGATGTACAGGTGTCGCATAGAATAAGTAGCCGGTAAACCGTGTATTGGAATGCTGCCGGATTTATTAATCATTTACAACAAATTGCACTATGTTGATTTTAATACAATTTATGTAAACAACAAACTAATTATTCTGTCTCTGTTGACAAGCATATAAATTAAATAATTTTTATCTCTTGTAATCTAATACATCAAACCTTCTTTTAAAAGTTCTTTTGTATCTTTAATTTATAAGTTTATTAAAGGTTACAAAAAAATAAATAAATACTACTTTCATTAATGACGAATGTAGTTTGCCGAGATGTTAACGATCCAGTCAGAATACAGATGTGGGTCGTTCAAACTGGATAAAGGTGCAAGTTGCTTTACTCTGGATACAGACGAGAGTTCTTTCTGGTGTCCGGCGTTCAGGTGTTCTCGGGTTAAACAATTCTATAAATTACAGTTCATTTTCAATGTTATTTTATTTTTACTGCGATTTTTGTGTATTTGGTTCTCACATATACATCCAGCAGACTTCAAGTGTCTTTAATCTCTATACGGACATTTTTCACTTCCCCGAATTAGTACTATTTAAAATTTACGATATCAGCAACTAGCGAACCTTTTAACTTGTGTTCGTACCGCGTCTAAACTAATGAAAAAACTTGTGTTAGTCCACTCGTTTCTAACTTCACCAAAAGACTGTCTGTTCGACAAGAAATTGGAATTCAACTTAAAATTTTCCCTAAATGTACGCTGATTGGTTAATTCGTAAACATTCTCTGCTCCAGAAGCCCAAGATAAAATTATTCATGCATAAGATTTTCGAAATCCATTTGCTGCCTGCCAACAAGACTAGTATAATTTTACGACTTATTTGATAGCCCATAAAACTAGCTCCGTTAAAACTCGTATAATTAGTTCTTTAAATTATTAAAAATTACAGACATTCGCCAGTCTTTTCATTAGGCGAATTCTGGTACAAGTCTCATTATAACAAAACTCAACTTATAACAAAATGTTATCACTTTATTGTTTTTTAATATTATCCCGTAAAATAATGAGATATTCTCGCACACGCGCACTAATCAGACGCCTACGCATCGTTTTGAACTATATCACAACCTTAATCAATTTCTTTTACTGCTTAAAAATACTTAAAACAATCAATTTGAACATGTTTCTTATCGACTAAAATACAATGTTCAAATCTGCAGTCTTTACTTACGCAAATTTTCATTTGGACTTGATAGCATATGCTTATATTCCCAGCAATATTCTATATGCATATTCTACAGTTAAAGAAGTCAAGAAACTTTATAATTTTCACATACGAAATATTGACGTGAAAATGCATTTTGAGTCAAGAAGTCAAGAAATCTACGCGTATTTCTTTGTCCAGGAAAGAAGGGTTAATGGAGAATTAGAATGGACTGCTCAACTGCTATTTTCCTGTATTAATAAATACAAAGAAGTAGCCAAAATCATAAATTCTTGTCAAATTACTTAACTTTATTAAGGGTTTTTTCTGAAGCAAAAAATTTAATATTTTCACACCAACAACATTTCGCGTTGTCTTAAAAGCGAATGGAAAAATCTTTTAAAAAATAACAACGTTTTGGAAGTACAAAATTTGTGTATCTTTTTGTCACCGAATCACGCAGTTTACAAGCAAAATCAATGTAACTTACTTAAACTTTTACACGCATTTTGGAAAGCGGGAACCATAAGGATTGTCGTAACTGAGATTATTTGTATATGAAAATTTGGTAAAATATTATGATACCGCAAATCACTCTTTCCAGTTGGTTAAATACGACACGAAATTACTTCAAAAGTTGCAGCAAAATCGAAACGTTCCCTTTTGTCGATGATGTCTAGTCGATATTCCGTCAGAAATCTGTCGTTATTATAGTACGCGTACTTGCAGGTGAGCTCACTCCGCGAGTCTAACGATACTGTGTCAGGTAATTAATTGTGTTTGCATTACAATTGCCCTTCAGCAACCAATTAGACCATGAAGTGTACTACTAGCATAACTGCCCTGGAGTGGCCACTACGGTGGAGTATGCACAGGAATTTCCGTTAGAAAATACAAACTAAAATCATCGATCTGGGGTCTGGTATATCGTAAAATACATATCTCCACCCGCAAACAAACAAACCACAAAATTCAACAGTATTTCAGTTCTTATAAATATCAAGCGTTTATTAAAATATTCTGTTAGAAACATCCTCTCAGGCACTAAATCTAAAAGTAAATTATTATAAATAAATCACCTTATATCCGTCGTGTGACTTCGTTACGTCGATTAAAATGACGCGTTTCGGAACATCTGTTCCATCATCAGATAAAATCGCTCTATTGAGGTCGTTAAACGTTAAAAACACATGTTACACATAATTGTCCACTATGTATTCACTTGCTTCCTAAATAGTGCGCACCACGACGAAGCCGATCGGACACTGAACTATTATCTGAGTGATTACGCCTAAGCAGGTTCAAAGCTGTATCGTATAGCGGGTTGGATTTAAAATTTAAGTGGTCATTCAATATGAAGTCTCGGCTGTTTATGTTATTATATGCTTTGTATATTTCGAACTCCTCTATTGCGTCCATGTAACGGCCTTTGTTGCACACATGTAGGGGTATTAAATTAGATTTAAAATCAGTATAATTATGATTGTGTAAGATTAAGTGGCGGGAAAAGTTGGACTTGATATTATTTAACAAAGTGAGATTATTTAGGTGACGTTTTGGTGTGTGTTCTTTAAATCGTTTGAGGAAACCTCTCCCCGTTTGACCAATGTAAAAACTGTTGCAGTCATTACATGATAATTTATATATGCCGGATTTCTTTTCTAAAGGGATGGGTTTTCTATGACGTAGTATTTTTAATAGACTATTGTTTGTTTTGAAGGTAGCAGTAATATTCAATTTATTAAATGTGGAGGTTAGAATCTTTGGCATTATATTTGTGTATGCGGTAGAAATAAATGTTATTTTTGTATCCTTATCTATTGGGGGCTTGGATTTTCGAATTTTATGTTTCTTGATGAGATTATCAATCAACGTGTTATGGTAACCATTAGCTAAAGCTATATGTTTAATGGTATTCACCTCCTCACGGTAATCACCATCACTGAGAGGTACTGCCAACAATCTGCGGATAAAGTAATTATAAGCTGCCAACTTTTGCGAAAATGGATGATAAGAGTCAGCATGTATTGTCACATCAGTGATAGTCGGTTTTCTATAAATATTAAATTTCAATTTATTTACGTGTTTAGTGACAGACAAATCTAAAAAATTCAATTTATTATCCACTTCAGTTTCCAACGTGAATTGAATGTTTTTATTAATATTATTCATATAATGTTTTAGGTTTTCGATCTGTCGTACAGTACCATTGAAAATTAGAAAGGTATCGTCTACATAACGTGCATAAAATAATATATTTTATAATATATTGCATAATATATGGTGCGTCGTGGTGCGCACCATTTAGGAAGCAAGTGAATAAATAGTGGACAATTATGTGTAACATGTGTTTTTAACGTTTAACGACCTCAATAGAGCGATTTTATCTGATGATGGAACAGATGTTCCGAAACGCGTCATTTTAATTGACGTAACGAAGTCACACGACGGATATAAGGTGATTTATTTATAATAATTTACTGTTCATACGTGACTTGGATACCAATAACTAATATGCATTTTAAATCTAAAAGTTTAAACACAACAAATATCTGCAATTCACATAATTGCAGATGATAGGTTCTGTCAACTAACTGACGCCCATTTTTATTTTTTTATCAATTACCAATCACACTTGGCACTTGGCGGGGTGCATGTATTATTTTTCTTCGAAGTGTTTTCTGTTTCCACTGTTAGACCCTATGTCAACACTTCTGAAAACAATGTTTCAACTGTCTCACGGATGGTCATGGGTACAACAACATGGAAACAGAACAACTGACACAAATCGAGTCACTAATTGCAAACTTAATTAGACACAAAAACACTTTAAAATATACAAAAATCTTATAGAATAGTTCAAATTGAGTCACAATCACAATACCATCACAATACTTCGATGTGCACTTGGATATCACCATGTCTAAACTGACTAAGCCAATCCAAACGTGGGGCTGCTGCTGGACGTGCTCCAGTGGTTGCACTGTCCGGGTGAACCCGATGACTGCTTGATGCGTAAATACTTGGTAGCCTTGCGCTAGAATGAGGGTGGAGCCCTCCTTCTAAGCCGCTCCGAAATCCATTATTTATACCTCCGTCATCTTGCAGTGTAGCGCCCTAGCAGGGCTGTATGCTGGTAGAGTAGTAGAGTAAACGTCTGGAAGGAGCACAGACAATCTAGAAGAATTCGAGGACGCAACGAAACTCTACCACGCCGAATGACCTGTAAACGTCTGCAAACAGCCACGCGCGCCGTGTGCTAAGAATCACGTACGCATCCAAAGATGTGGTACTAATTATGTCACCAGAGTTACAATACTTTACCGCGATACTAAATAATGAGGATGGTGGAAGCTGGTAGTCACAAAAGACTGTGGCTTTACAGAGTAAATTTTTAATTTTGCTCGGAAAACAAAATAAACCAATAGTAATGTCCAACACAGTACTAAGTATTTGGAACATAACGACACAAAGATTAACAATTGCTGCATTCTGAGCTGTAAATAACGTAGAAAATTTCATAACGGCTTAGATTTATCGATTTTGTTATAGTTTCACCAACACTATTTTACGCATTACTGACTGTTTTGACCAATAGTATAAATACACCACTGCAAGTGTTAATAATTCGGTTGTTTTAACAATAATATTTTTACGTAGTTATCTTTGAAAAATGTTGTTTTATTTGTAGCTTGTGGGATTTAGTAAACTTAATGACCTTACTGATTATTTGTTGTAAACAGCACGTAATGCTTTATCGTATTTCTACAAACGAATAACGAGTGAATTGGATAAAATTTAATTTTTTATTTAACTTAATTATGATGCTCTTCTCTCACCAAACAAGGCGTGACATTTGTTTCTCTCATACCACAAACACTGTGCAAAACTTTAAAAAGGTGTAAATGATTAAATTTCAACAAAGATATAAAATACGTTTGTATATACTTTGTGTAAAAATCACACCGTTTCTGTGAACCTGATGATGGGAATCTAATGAATGCATGGTGCAAATAAGAAATTAAAAGGAGGTCAATACCGTGCTTGTTTACACAAGGTATGACGGGATTTTGAAATGACGTATAGTCATGATTAATATAGTATGTGGTGCACAGCTCATGCTATTTGAATTTTCATTTACAGGATATTTTGCTGTGTTCAGAATGTTATCTTTATAAATAGGCTATAATATCGGAATTAAGCATTCCATACAGTTACATTTTGGGAAGCCCACAATTCGGAACAGAATAGGGGGTACAGAAATCCAATTGTGTACTCTAAGTGAATAAACTTGGACTCAATCAAATAAAACGCATTTGAAGGTGAAATTCGTTTGAGTATGTAACCAAAGAATACCGCCAACCATTCACTTTATAGGAAGACTAAAATAGGATTTTACAGACAGTTCGACTTTCAAAAATAATCTTGTTTTTTTTTTTTTTGCTGTCTCCAACCAGTCTCTGATTGGTTTATTTTCAGAATATTCTACGTTATTCATTTTTATCTTCTTGTTGAAGAAACATTTTACACGCGTCAAAAATAGACAGTAAACATTTAAAGAATAACCCCGTTTATAATGTAATTTTAATTTCATTCTGATAAAATGAAATGTGCCACACTTTAGGTTTTAATACAAAGCAATATGTCCAGTTCTTGGTTAGTTCCATAACTGTAAATCTCATAAGATATATCTTCCTTCTACGACCGACTAGTTGTGGGGACAGTCTGCGTGTTTTGCAAAAGGTTGTTTGTCGTTCCTGTACTTAGCAAAGAAACTTGATGGCTTAGAGATAATGGAGTAGCCCCCAGGTATTAGCGTAGTGCTCTCGTCAAGTTGAACCTCTATACTGACGACTCAGTTCTTGTTCAGGTAACAGAACTTAGCTACCGTAGTCTGTTTATAAGTTTAGTTAGTTGCACGTAAGTCGCTTGACTTAATCCCAAGTGGTGAGCTATAAGACTGAGGAGATGATTTAATTTGAATCCTTCGTTGTTTTCAGTATTGACTCATTAATGCTGTCTCATTGACGTACTCTTGTTTGAAACAATATCCGGGTGAGTCACCTCTCCTGGATTCGGTTAAAGTGACTTAAAAGTAGCAGTTGTCTTTCCCGTACTTCCATATTTTATTGTTGTATTGTGAAACCTTTATGTTTTACTTTTACATACTCTCATTAATATGTGCATATAAATCTCTTGTTTCAGTAGCATTTATTCGACTTAAGTTTCATTGTTTGAGAATTGTTTGTTTCACGTTTCTGCATTAAGACTTACTTCTTCTTTTCCTTAAAACGTTTTTTGCTACAGAACTTTCATTTTACAAATTTTAACTGTTTTGTCGTTTGTGCATCTTTCCTTCTAAATCCTTTAACTGTAGATCCTAATATTCTTAAAGTCTGTATATTGTCCCATGCATTGGTACTCTATAACAGTGCTGTGTACCTTATCATATCTATTACAATCACAGTTTTGTTTTGTATAAATTTATTTTTGTTATTAATTTCATTACCTGGTCATATAATTAGTCCAGATTGATTGACCTCTGAGTCTTGTATTAATACCACGGCGTCTGCAAACAGAAGGTGTGTTTACTTTTATTATTTTCCACGTATCTAGATAAAGTCGTCTCATTTCCTTATTTGAGTTTTTACAGCTTTACTCCTCACGATTGTATAAATAGCTTACATTAACAGGTAGTCTCATTTTAGTCCCTTCTTTGATCAAAACTCAGAAAAAGCCTGTTTTAAATTTATAGACTATTAGAGTCTTGCAAATACTCAACTAGAAGAAAACGTATTGATTAATGAAACGACAATTTTTAAAAACTATACTATCCAAAAAATGATTTACACGATCAAGTGATCATCCAGCGATGATATATCAAAGAAATTTAAATCTTATCCCATTAAACTTAGTATAAAACTAATAACCACGTTTATTATTATTTACATTGATAAGGCTAATCGCCGGGGAAAATAATGATGAGTAACGCTCGTACAAATACCACGCACATAAGTAGGATTCGGATAAGAAGAACGACGTGCAAAACAAATATCCACAAAGTCAAATCCGGGATGAATACTATATCGACGGCGGCTAGATTGAGAAAGAGAACTCTCTCTCTCTCTCTCTCTCTCTCTCTCTCTCTCTCTCTCTCTCTCTCTCTCTCTCTCTCTCTCTCTCTCTCTCTCTCTCTCTCTCTCGCGCGCGCGCGCGCGCGCACACACACATTATATATTTTTTTTTATTGTAATGTACTTCCTTACTACTGATGAATACATAAATTACTGATAACCAAATAAATAAAAAATTTATTATTGGTATTCGATATATGAACTCTCTGTCCTAAAGCAAAAGTAGTAGTGAAATTATATTTGCAAATAATGAGAAAATAATAAAGCTTCTTTACAGTTATTTCAAGTAATATAAAATAATTAGGTTGTGAATTATTGCCGTTTATATTAAATCTGTATTTAATTGCTGGTAATTCCAGTTCTAGCAATTAAATCAATATGGCACCACTTTAGCTTCACTCTCTGAACTGGAAGACGGCCGACCTCTTCAAATATATACAAGTATTTTTATTACAATGCCCTTTTTATTACAATATGTATTATCTCAAATTTTCCTTACATTTTTATACTGAGTGTGTTTTATTTTTGAAATTACATTGTTTAAATTACACTGTGATATAGTGTACACTGTTGATATACACTGTAACATACACGTTAGCTCAATTTCACTCATTTCGCACTATAGTAAAGATGTAGTATTTATTTTCGTGGTTATACAGCCAGTGTGTCTTTAAATTTCGTTTTTAGTTTAATACCTGTATATTTTTACCTGGTTTTACGTAATTAACTTTTTCTACCCAGTTCTGTATATTCACTTCATACTGTACTATCGGTTAGGTTAGGTTTCCAAATTCTAATCTTTTTACATTTATTATTATTAATATTAGTTCATTATTTTCTTTTGATACATTATTACGCTCTTCATGTTTATTATATTCTATTTAAGGTAGAATAGAATGGCGTTTCTTTTTGTACAGTTAAAAATACACCTCTTTTGAATCACATTTACAAACATATCGTACACTATGACGTAATCTATTCTTTAATTTTAGACCGTACCCTAGTTATTATGCTCATTGAAACAATCATTTAATAAATCGTTTACATAATTTACATTGATTTTAACATTTTATAATTCTTAATTAGTTATAAAATTTTATTTTATTACCTAACTTTGCACTTATGGTGGCCTAAAGTTTACTTTTCAAACATAAAATTTTTAACAATAATTTAGAACATTAGTTCACTCAAGTAATTATTGTTACTATTGTAACTTACATCAGTACATTCTTTCAAACGTAAGTTACATATAACGTTTCGATTGTCAGTGTGGGTAATGTAATTTTTTAAAGTAAGTGTATGATTTGCTCAAGATCAATGCAACATGAGTTTATTTTTTCATACACTATTGCAATACATTAAACACCATTATTCAATCCTGTTGCAATGCTGGCGTCGATCAAGAGGAGAAGTTAGCCGTTCGTTACAATAATTTTTATTACAGAGACAGTCAGTATTATCAGTCCATTTATTACATAAGCCGTGAGAGAAAGGGATTGAAAGAGAAAGAGGTTTCACAGCTTTCTTAATTTTTCATTAATTTACGACGTTTAAGTGTTTGCGTACCTATATGACTTGACTTTTAACAAGACGGCGACAGAGGAAAAGGAAACGTTGTCATCCTACACATGTACAGCCGTTACGTTTAAAAATTCTTTCCCGCTCTGAGGTAACCACGCTGGTGATAGGACAGAATTTTTTGGTACACACATTATTTTTTATTCTATTTCCCTACACGAGGACATTTTTTACTCCCTCATTATAAGTGATGATACCACTTTGCAATTTGTGTTTATCTGCATTTCCGCCAATGGTTGACGACACATGTATGTACAACCCATCGGTTGTAAGAGATGTATAATATATTTTGACCTCATTATCAGTATTTTCTAGTTCAGACTGTGTTAGTAACAGAGTAATTAATAAACAATTACTAGGTTATTTTTTACACTGGACGCAAGCACTGACTTTGCCCCGATATGCCAGCTATGGAACGGTTGACATTTGTATTTACCCTTTAGCACCTTGAGGTATCATATGTCTCGAAAACGTGACATATTTACATGTCTTCTTATCATATTTAAGAAGACGAGACCATACATAAATTTTCAACGGACAGTGATAATTACATTGGCTCTGATAAAATAGAAAGGAACGGGAAACTGTAAAGTAGAAAAAACATATTGAAGTCTTGGCATCACGGTAACGTCGTCGTGAATTGACAACGTGCACATAAAACGTGAAACTTATTACTTATTTGCAATCGACAAGGCTACACAACATATCAGAGTCGTCGGGTAAAGTCGAACTGATGCCGCACGTTCCGAGGCACCGCCTGACTTCTGACTCGACTGACGTAGAATAATGTGGACGTTTTTCGCCAACGATGACTGCCTGATCGTGCAACTGCAATTTACTTATCGGGCTTGAAGAGTTTGCGGACGTGTTGATTCAGTGCATGCTATTAGTGATCATAGTTTGAAAATATCAAGTATCCAACTGTTTAAGTATTTGCATACAAACTTTTGTAATTGTGGCATATATTATTATTTATATAGTACGAGTAATTGTTTAAGTATAAATGGTTTTATAACTCGGGTGTTTTTGTCTGATAAAAGTCTTAATAAACTTGTTGGTATCGGTTTCTCTGGGTTTCAGTAATTTATCCCACTGTATTGATATTGTTACGTAATGCGTAAAAGTATTATGCCATTACGGATCGTTCTGGCACATTGGAGAACGTTGTTCTACTCTTTTCTCGGCTATTCCCGCAGCTGTAGTGCGTACGTGATGCTTGACATGCGAGGCAGTATTACTTAATGCGGAACGTCTCGTGCGTATGATATTGTCGTTTTAAAAGCTTCTTGACTATCCCAACGGTATGTGCTTCAGCCATGATCGCGCTGAAGTATTCTCTAGAATTTTCACGTGTTTGTTGAAGACGCATATTATGGAACACTGCAGACTATAAATACCCCATACCTGCCTCTTAGAGTTCATTTATTGTCGGGCGATTTACACAGTGCGGTTCGAAGTACTGTATTGTGACGAAGTGTTATGTGTTTTATATAATTGTGCGGGACAATTTTAATACAATTGTGATTTATATTAGTTGACATTTTTATTGCGTGTGAACAATTTTTATTTGATTTGTTGTAAGAGATTATCTTGTTGATTACAAACTGTTTAATTTTGATAATTAAAACTGGTGATAATTAGTAACTTAATTGGTGTCTTGTATTTTGTTTTCCACGGTACCATACGACCGTCGTAACAATATCAACATCAACCGATTCTCGTAACACTACAGTCAATATATTGGACGCTGCATACAGAAGCCTGCGCATCGTCATTTTGTACGCGCAATAGGATACACGTGCCGCTGTATTGTTAACGATAGACGGCAACGTTGTTATACGACGCAACGTCGTAGCGAAGTAATGAAGTGGGCATTCAATTTCTCCCCTCTCGCATGCTTGTTCGTCTATAGTTTAGCTGTTCTATGGGCCAATATCGTTGTGTTCTACCATCCGATAAGCGCAGCCTTCTGCAAAATGTTTTTCCTTCGACCAGAATTCCTTAAATCTGCAAATTTGCAAAAACTAATTTTCAAAAAAAAATGTTCGTAACCATTATAAATAATGACTTATTTTTTCTTATCACATCGCAGCTTTAACAAAGAACATGGATGTTTATTCTATAAATTTTATTTGAAAGACATTTGAATAAATATATTTTGATTTCCCAACAAGTCGCGTCCCAAATAGATGTATACTGTACACACATTGTCTGTGGAAAGTTTTTGTATGTAGATATAGCTGTTGTATAATTACGAACAATTACATTATTACCGTACATAATTATCACAATAATTTATTAATTCGATAAAAACATTTATCTTGTATGCTCGGTGGCATACATCATTTAATATTAATGCATCAATAAAACATTGCATAATATAACAAAAGTTTGAGTACATGTTTATCACTTCAAATCGCCCTTATTTAGCCACTAGGTTTCCACAAGCTCGTAACTTCCATTGCTTTATTAATTACTTCTCTCAAGTTTATACATTTTTACCTTTCTCCTTTCCCCTGTACTTGTTTTTGCAAACGTTTATTGAATAATTCTTGGCACGTATCCATACAGACCGTTGCCTCAAAAAGTTGTCTGTAGCATTCATGACTTGTTGTGTACTTACTTTAATTGCACTGAGGTTTATCTTATTTCGTATTACTGCATTGCATATCTATAAAACCAGTGTACACTGTGTTTGTAATTGACGAGAATAAGTTTATTGTTATAATAATTACTTATGACCTAGCACTTACCCGTGTAACCCCTCTTTACAAAATTTTTTTTTGTATACTTTATAAAATTCCCTTAATTTTTTTTTTTTTTTTTTTTTAGAGGGGCGACTAGATTTTTAAAATTAGGCAGAAGGCCTAGAGAAGCAAAAATGCGCTGGGTCCAGTGAGACGGGGCTTGGAATTAAACTCTCTGGTAACCAACAATAACAGCATTTATTGAGTAAATTAACATATATCACAATTCCTAGACCTCGTAATCACCATGATGTCCAAAAGCACATAGTTGTGTATACAAATATATCCCCTTTTTTACACATTGACATAAAACATAAGTCTCACATAATATATTTATTTAGATATATATATATATTCTCCTCAATCGGAAATGATAATGATCATAACGCAACCAATTTTTCTGTTTATGTCTCGACATTATAAAAAAAAGGTACCCTTGTATATATAATTATCACTCTACCCCAAACACATAACGACAGATAGTATCACAATTAATTTCACCCAATCACAGTTACAACCAACACGCCATACTACTCAAAAGCCCCACGGACTGCCTGTATATCATACCTTTCATCACCCCGGATATAGAAATATTAAATAACTGGAACCCTCCCTTATCTATCAAACTAAATGGAAACTCATTTCATCAACAACGACAACCCCTTTTACATTTTTATAATGTCGGCAGACAAATTAAGAACAGTAACAATTCTATGGCAGATACAAATATACATTATAACTTGGGAAAACATTTGTAATGGCTGGTAATTAAAAAAATATAAAGATAAGTAAAGCTTGCTATAATGATAGGCAAAATGCGAAACTTGTTGATCTATATAATGCACAGAACCTTTCTAAAAATCTGTCATAAGAATGTTAAACGTTTGGAAATTATTCATTTCTTGAATTATATACCAGTCATTATTTAACCATAAGGATTTGATAATAACCAAAATTAACAAAACAGGTTTAGCATATAATGGTCAGAAAATCTAAGTTACAAAAATATAAGTACCGCCTGTATATTTCATTCCAAGTAAAACTTGATAATCTCAAAATATGAAATATATATACCTTAAATGAATAGAAAAGTTAATTTCAGCCATCTGTGCATATATAATATAAAAAACATGCTGTATACGTGCAGCTGTAGGAGTGTACCAGAACAGGCCTGACCTGACAAAATATGACCCGTAGAAAACCTGCATGAAATGGCACCAACAGGTGCCTACCTTGTGAACAGAAAACCCATTTATAAAATAACACCCGGAAACAGAATAGAAACAAAAACCCCCCAACCCTTGCATACAGGGAAACTAAATAAATGTGAAACCCCAGTAATAATCTAAGAAAGACATCCGAACCAGCCGTTTCGGAATCAAGAAAATCATGCCTTTGGACTTAATTTAGAAAAATTTACCCTTACAACTTTTGCACCCATAATATCTATGAAAACAGCTCTGGGACCCTCCCACAGGTCAGCTTACAATTGCAGTGATTGTACTGTACTATCAAGTTTAATTAACATAGAATTGTCTTGCCGACACACCCTCGTTTTAACCATGTTGTTGAATAAAGTTAAACTGTTATGGCACAAACACCTCACATGGAATGTTGCGCGGGCCAGGATAAAATAAAAAAGAGTTTATATCACCTCATATGAAGTGGGCGATTCCATCATGTTGGTGACAGCTAGTCCCGCCTCCTCGGTTAGAAACGAAGCTTCAGTGGTTCATAGCTGGTGAAGGTGGCAGCACACCAAGCTGTGGTCAGATCTCCATTCTATGCGAGAACCCTAAATATTCAAAATAATTAATATACTGTCCACTAAAGCTTGCACACTTGTCATGTATACCAAACACCCGAACTAGCGTTCCCAACCAACTCAAAATAAGGCATACAAGAATTTTAAATTTTGTATTTAAGTTATATGTTCATAAATAATAATCATTCACTCATAATCAAGCACAGTAATGAGGAATGCACTCCGGCTGCGTCCAGCCTCAACATAACTTGACATGCCTCCAGCCACCTGGCCACGTGGCGTTACATTCAATCACAATTTTCGCAAATAAAGAATACATTAAAGACCCATCAGCTACAGACAATTAATAGATACACAGTACTTCATCTCGGGCGGTCTTAAAGTTTACAATTAAATGATTTACTTAAAAGAATGTTCACATTTCCGGTCACATTTGCGTGTTCATACATAGCTAACAAGATACAGTTCTCACTAACACACTTAATTCTTTTGCGTCTTTATACAAGGCTGAATGAACAATAGTTAATACAATTACAGGCGGTATCCAAATAAAATAACTTTAATTGAATATCTCCTAATGCTCACACACATCTGATCGACACCACGAGCATTCTAACGTTCGCATCTGGATTGTATACGTTTTGAATTTAAATTTTCTTACTACCAAATTATTGTGTATAAGTATATAATGCACTTACCGGTGAGTCTTAAGCAACTAGCCTGCCATAAAGATGAGCAAGACTACACACAAAGAACGGCTACCGAGGAAGACGGGCTGAGTTGTTTATTCAGTGAGAGCTTTGGAGAGACTGCTCTCGCCATGCGCCCGGAAACGCAATTCGAGCTTGGCCGCTAGGTTACGTCACAGTCGAAACAGTGCCATAGAAATTGCGCTTACCAATTAACACTTCGACATTTATCCGAATCAGAAACTAGGATTGCATTTCCTCGAACGCCGGATTGTGCAAACACCGGCACACCCCCACCCCAAAAAGGCAACCTGGTTGCCCCACACTTGAACTCAGGGGTACCCTGCAGTGTACCCCCATAGTCTGAAAAATACGAATGTCAATGGTGATCTTAGTGGTCCTTGCTCTCAGGAGAACGGAGGCTCAGAAGGAAAACGAAAGAGCAGAAAGAAGACGTGTAGTGTGTAAGTGTGCTGGCGCTGCACGCTGACCTGATCAGGGCCAACCCACAGCAAGAAGGGACAGAGAAGAAAAGAAGAAAGAAAAGTTCGGGAGCTCCCTGAGTTCTGACCTTCTGAGGCTTGTCCACTCACTCTTGAGACACCAATGCTGCCTTAACAGGGCCACATGCCCTATATTTACACGGGAGGGTCTAACCCAAAACCAAACAACTACATTATCTCAACGATACCTACATCCCCAGGACATTGGGGGGGGGGAAGGATGGCCTCCATGATGCGATGCTCCCAATTCTCGATAGCAAGCAATGCAATGCAACCTATCAATATGCTATTTACCCAACCTACCACCAAATTACATGTGTACTCCAAGGGCATGCAAAAACTTACAGAGTAGATGAAGTGCACAACCGACCTCACCAACTCTGCATGTTTCACTCCTCTCTCTAACTCCTTTTTTTAATTTTATATTCCTTTTCTAATTTTTTTGAAAATTTTTTTTTATATTTTATGTTTTTCTAAGGGGAAGGTTAGGAAAATCAGGAAGATGGAAAGGGTAAGGATCATTGAACGGTCAAGAACTGGGACGAAAAGGTGAGGACATGGCTCCCTCCAGAAATAAAGAAGAAAGGAGAAAACCAAGGCTCGCGCAGCAGGGTCGCATCCCTGAAGTAGACGAACGCCACCGGGACCGTGGGGAACATCTACCCGCTACCTTAACATTCTTGATGACACCCCCGGAGCACACCCCTTTAGAATGACCAGATCCCTACTAACACAGAGATCATCAAATATCCCCCCCCATATCAGCCCGTCTACCCTTTTCGACAGAGCTTCAGCTTCGAAATATGAGTTGTGATTTCCCTGGAATCACTTCCCGGTTCGCCCAACCGAGCCGTCACCGGCGACGCGAACCCCAGGATACGATATGGCCCCGACCAGCGCTAGCATAACTTAGCGGCTCTCTTGTCCACAGCTGAGCTGATCGGATGGCTTTGACAGTTGACCCAGTCTCCAGTTTGAAAGGGGTTAGGAATTCGCCCCTGATTATATCGCCGACGGACCCGCTCGTGCGCTCGCAGGAAATTCTTCCGAGCCTCCTTCCACCTCTCTGCTGTTCCATTATCTGTCTCTCGTGGTAGAAGATCCTCAATGTTCCACAAGTTAGTCAACGGGAGTGCGGGCGAGAATCCAAACATAATTTCAAAGGGAACGGCCTTATGACTGTCATGCAGGGCCGTATTAAAAGCTAGCTGTAACCACTTCAGATTCTGGTCCCAGGTGATCTGTTGCTCAGCATGATAAGCAATGAGTGCGGACCTGAGATTCCTATTGAATCTCTCCGCGTGGGACGGCTGTGGGTAATAAGGAGAAGTGGTTACGTGTTTGATCCCGCTGGCGAAACACATCCGGAACTCACCCGAAATGAACTGGGGACCATTGTCAGAGACAATGATGGTCGGAAGACCGAAATGCTGAAAAATGTGATCCTGGAGCGCGCTTATGGTCAAACGAGCCGTTGCCTGCCGTAAGGGCAATAGCCAGGCAAACTTCGAAAAAGCATCCACACAAACAAGCAGGTAAGAATTACCTGACTTGCTACGCGGGAGAGGTCCTACGTAGTCTATGGATAACTTCTCCATCGGTCTGCTCGCCACGTCCGATGACAACTAACCTAAAATGTATTATATTGGAGCCCGTCAGGCAAGTGTTTATAAATATAAAAATGTTAAGGCTGTCGTAAAAGTGCACTTTTATCTGTTAATCGATTTTAGTATTTTAATTTTTTAACGATCTGTAATGAGTGATCAAGTTTTCTGAAGATGGCAATTCGTTGCCGAAACGCGTCATAAAGGACAAGACAAACGAAGTCGCACGACGGATATCTGGTAAATACGTCCTACCTAACTTAGTGTTCTGGGCAGGCTTGCTCAAGCCACATAGATGACAACTCTTAACCCTCGTTTCGATGTCCCTATCCATGCCCTTCCAGATGAAATGTCTCCTAATGCTGGAAATGGTCTTGGAAATTCCCTTGTGGCCTCCTACTGGGGAATTATGATAATAGCTGAAGACCATGGGCACTAACTTGCTAGGCAGCACGATCTTAGGGGCACGTCCCTTTCCTCTTTCTACAACACAGGACGCACTTGGACAAGAAGTAAGGGGCCTGTACGTTACCCTCCTTTATATTCTGGATGATCGGACCCAGCTCTTCGTCATTCAACTGATGGGGTAACACATCAGGGAAGGCTAACGGAAAGTCTATCAGAACGGAACAGGGTTGCTCAGATTGGACTTCACTGGGCTGGGAAAACATGCGTGACAAAGCACCTGCAACCATATTTTGAGTTCCCCTAATGTGTTGCACCTTGAACTTGAAGGATGAGATCTTGACCACCCATCTACCAATTTTACCCAGTTACCGGGGATGAGCAAGAAGCCAAGAGAGAGCCTGATTGTCGATCTCGAGCAGGAAGTCAGCATGTTCCAAGAAACCCCTGAACTTGTCTAGAGGGTACACCACAGCTAACACTCTAGCTCATACACTGAAGACTTTTGTTCTTGCTGGGTCAACGTTCGGGAAATAAAAGCCACAGGCTGCCTAGCACCATCAACGACTTGGGGCAGAACCGCCCCGAGCGCACCGAACTCGCGTCCGTCTGCAGGATAAACGGTTGTGAAACAATCTGGCATCCGTAGCACCGGTGGGGAGACGATAGCTTCCTTCAAGGTCTCAAACGCCTTCTGCTGTCTCTCACCCCACACAAATTTGGCCCCTTTCTTTCTCAATTCATTCAAGGGTGCAGCTATCTCTGCTGCATTCGGAATAAACCTCCTGTAAAAATTTACCATGCCGACAAACCTAGCGATGCCTTTGGCATCCCTAGGAGGTGGTAAGTCCCGGATGCCCTGTGTCCTTTCGGGGTCCACTGTGACACCCCGGTGCGAGACCAGATGCCCCAAAAATGAAATACTCTCTTGTGCAAACCGCACTTTCTCAGGATTAACCGTGAGGCCCGCGCTCCTCAATCTGCACATCACCTCCCTTAGATGACATAGACGTTCTTCATATGTCTTGCTGTACACTAGCAAGTCCTTCATATGTCTTGCTGTACACTAGCAAGTCATCTAAGTAATTGAAAAAGAATTTAAATTTAACATCCTGAAATACCCGGTCGAGCAGACGCGTGAGTGTTTGGGCACCCACTGCCAGACCCATAGGAACTCGAGTACACTGATATAAATTCCACGGCACACAAAACGCCGTGTAAGGTCTGCTTTCCTTGGATAAAGGGATCTGGTGATACGCAGCATTGAGGTCAATCACGGTGAAGTACTTGGCCTCACTAAACCAGTCAAAAGCCGAGTGGAAGGGGAACCGAATCCACTTCAATGTTTGCATTTAATTTTCTGTAATCTATCACCATGCGCTGCTTACCCCAGGCTTGGGTACCAGAAACGCTGGACTTGCATAGCTAGAATTGGAAGGCTCAATGACCCCTTGCTCATTTTCGGAGGGGCGAATTTATAAGGGTGTGACCTCACTATTTTGGAGTCAGTAAGACGAATTTTGTAATCCAACAAATGTGTGAGTCCCAAGGTAGGAGTTAACACCGAGGGAAATCCCTCACACAGTTGGTCTAAGGCCTTCTGCTGGGACGGAGTGAGATGGTCTAGTGCAGAATCGGGACAAGCCACCTCTTGGTTACCTCCCTTAGCTCCCTGGTATCCAAGGAACGGAATAACGACTCCCCGATTAAACTTGAAATAACATTGGTGCCCATGGATGTCCAACACGAGACCACTTTTAGCGATGAAGTCTGCACCAACGATACAATCACCTCCCAGAGCCGGAGAAACTATAAAAGGCCACACCCAAGGAAAACCGTCAATTTTGAACTTGAAGGAAATCACCAGGGAGATGGGCAAGATTTCCCGTAACGCAGTCCAGCATACTACGGACGACCGACCCGAACTCTTTATTAAGCCCTGCTTCTCAAGGTCCGCACACACTCGAGATGAGATAATAGATCGGGCTGAACCGGAGTCAACTAACGCTCTCAGCTGACCCCCTTTCACCTCGAGCGATAGTAAGGGGCATATAGAAGCCTGTTGCGGGACAGTAGTGAGGACCTTGATGTCAGAAGAGTCGGGATCTATCTTTGGCCTGTAGATAGTGGGACACAGAAAAGACTTAGTGCAAGGGGAAGACAACCTCCGACCTGTCTTCCCCTGGCTATTTAGTTTTTTGAAGACCGGACCCTCGGGGGAAGCGTCGGACGCACACCACCTTCCGGACAACTGCGGGCAACATGCCCCTGTCTTCTACAGCGAAAACAAACTACACCTATCAAAAGTCCGCCCCGATCGCCGGCGGTTCTTTCCGGTCGGGGTTGGGACTGAACTGCACGTCGCTCGTCCCCTCGAAACTCGCACTGACTAGCCCTTACGGGCCCTCGGGACTCATCATTCACCTATATGGCCCGGGATAACACACACAGCTTGTTCAGATCTTCAAAACTGCGCGGCCGCTCGGCAAAAAGTAAACGTGACCTCTCCTGGGGAGTGACCCCTTCGAAAAACATTTGTACGACCTCCTCCTCAGGCAGTCCCAACCCTAAGATTCTTACAGACTCACGGATGCTAAGCACAAACTCAGCGAAACTCTCCCTGTTTGCTTGTACCCGATAACAATGTCGATGTCGCAATTGCTCCCGCAATCTACCAGGCACGCATGCGTCCAACGCCCCCCGATGGAATGACGTCACACTGCCGCCACCTCGTATAGTCTGTGCGACCCGCTCAGCCATGGACCCACGACAGTAGGGATACACGAGCTCAAGGAGAGTGTAGTCCGACATGCCCGGGAAGTCAGACAGCTGGAACAAGATTTTAAAAAACAACATCAGCTTGTCCACATCCAGGCCATCTACGACCGGTAGCTGCTGGATAATCGTGGAAAGGGGATTCGGTAATTTATTGTAAGCAACGCCCGCCCCGCCCGAGAAAGCAGGCAACTGAGCCGGCGGGCTCGGCGTCTGCTCCATGTTCAACTGCGGAGGCTGAGGAGAGTCCACGGGAGTGTGAGATTGCTCCGGCTCAAAATTCCTCAATGCCTTCACCACCTGGTCCGTAAGCAACTTCAGTATTGCGCTGACTTCGGCGATCGTCGTCTGGGCGGACAAGTTCTCGAGTCGGTGTTGCAGGTGTTCCGCCCGCTGCCGCACTCTCTGTCTCGCCCTCAGGGTGGATGGGGCCGACTTCAGATCCTCCATGACCTCCCGCAACTCCCCCCACTTCTCCTGGCATAGTTTCATTTCCGCCGTCACATCGGTAACTTTAACAATGGACGTCGCTCCTCCGGCGGAGAGGGCGTCCCTTAGCTGCACACTTCGACATTTATCCGAATCAGAATCTAGGATTGCATTTCCTCGAACGCCGGATTGTGCAAACACCGGCACACCTGTGCAGCAAAACCGGTGTAGCAGATGTCCAACGTTCTTTATAAACCTGACATTTTATTCATTCTGTTAATGTTTACAAATAATTGTGAAAAAATTAACATTAAATTATTATTTACAAACCGCATTTGATGATTTAAAATGAAGGATGACTTTGTTTACTTAGTTTTTATGCTTTATCATTAACGGCGGATTGGCGAGTTTATATAGTAAATTTTCTCTTGGAACTGCTCAATACAACGGTAGGTATACTTAATTGCACCAAATAAAATTGATGATAAAATCCAAAAAAGTGAAAAATCTAAGATCCTGCTCAAATTAAGTTCCTGTTATCACTTTCTTTTTTGTTTGACACTTCATGCCGATTAGCAGAAGCATCTGAGCCGATTGGATCCTATCTTTAACGAAACGAGTACCCACATTCCTCCATTTCCTTTTAGAACGACCGTTCCGTCTCTTACCAAACAGTGTCTCTTGGAGGACTTTCCTCGCTTGTGATTAATGCAATACACAGCGCCGTATGTGGTTATAATACTTTATCTCTAAACTTTAATGTGAATAGACACAGCTATTGTCTTTGTAGAGCTAATAAAATCATTAATTATTTATTTGCCGTTACCTTCCACCGCTATCTGTGATTGGATCGATTATTCTTCTCTGACATTTTCTTTTCAAATCTATCAAATTGCCTCCAAGTTTCTGCAGATTTTGCATCTGCAAGTAAAGAAATCCTATGTTGAAGGGAAACGTAGTCATTGTCCTTCCATGATGATGTTATTACAATTGAATAATGTTGATTGGTAAAATTTGGTCGGATCATTATCATTTGTGTAGGCGCCGTTCTTGTTATCTCCATCATCGGCTTTATTGTCTTGTTCACCTATCACCTTGTTCTATCTTGGAAGGATTAGTGTTTCAATAATCTGTTGCGACACACAGCGCAGTGGCTGGCCAGTGTATTGTGGTTGATAATTTCACACTTTTGCAGTCACTTTAAGGTTCAACACGACTACTCAGCATTCTTTATAGTCTAAAAGTTGGATCCAAAGCCAATAGGAGTTTCACCTCCTCTCTAAGAGCCTCATAAAATCTTACTTTAAATTTTAAAGTCTTAAAGTCTACTTAAAATCTTACATCTCACTAACGTTTTAACGTTTTATTTTGACAGCTTCGTTCTTTCTTAAAATCATTAATAATTACAGACTAAAAATATCAATTTAAAAATAAAGTAAATGATAATACCTTGAAAGGAGTTTATAATTTGTGTACGTACACTTTGAATTTTTTTATTGTGGGCAGGCCGTCATAATAGTAGCACTGATATTGGATCCAAAATATATACGATTTTCTCCTCTTTTCCTTTGTAACTTTGTTTCTTCCCGACTACACAATGCAGCCTCGTGTGCACTATATACCAATTTTATAATTCCGCAATTTGCTGACAGGTGTTTTTTTAGGAACCAAAAGCAACCCCCCAGCCAGTGTAAAGCGTAACCGATAATTGTGTCTTGGAACGTAAACTTCCATATTCTTGTTAAGAAATATGTGGGTATATATTAGTGTGGTTAGTAGTCCCAATGTTCAGCCAGTTTTGTATTCTTGGCTGTATAAAAGGATAAAGTGAACGGTTTTTCAAATACCAAAACAAAAGAATACAAAGTAAGACATGACTCAAAACCGTGTAATTTTTCTGCAATTATATTGATATATATGTCTCCTGCGAGCTCGAAAAATGTTATACGAGACTGAGAAACAAAATTTTGAAAGAAGTTTTGCGTTGTGTGTTGTTGAAGTAAGAACTTCATGTAACTGGCACGATAACCTGAAATAGTATTAGCTATAATAAAAGAATACCATGTTGAAGGAGAAAACAATAAATAACGCATAAATACAGAGAAAGAAATTATTTGAAAAAGTTAATGTTTTTGACGTTTAGGGTGTCTTGAGAATTTCACAAATGTCTAGCTAATAGTCGATCACATATAAAAATAACTTAGATTGATGGGTGTCGTTGATAAATGAATTGTCGAGAAAAGAGAAATAGTAAGGATGGCAAACCATCAGATAGAAACAACGGGAGAGTATGGGAAAGATACAATTGACGTCATTAGTTTGTTAAAACGATTTTACACTAATGCGTAAAATGTTTAAAGACATCTATCGAGTAGAGTTTTACCTGTGCTTTCCTTTCCTGTCAGTTTGATTTTTATGTTCTCATAAGCCTATATTGCATACAAAGTTTTCAATTGTAACCCCCCCCTCACAACACAAACCAATACAAACGTCTGCTAGCACAATTCAGAAAAATCATTCTCATAAACGCAATATAAATGTTAATAATAATAGTGAATATTACAAACGTATAATAATACGTAAATGTGTAAGAATAAATAAATACATACATATATAAAATATTATAAACATGTGCCCTCAATTATATTCAGCTGTCAAAACAGTTACACACCCATGGATATACAAATAGTTAACCATATTATTAAGCACTTCAATAAATAGCTAAATAAATTAATAGATGCATAAGCAAGCATGAAATCATATGAACAAGAGATTACAATAGCAAAGGGGTGGACTAATAACTAATTAAATAATTAATAACACAAATCTACAAGTACCTAACTGCACAAATTCATAATTATATAATTACATTAATATCGATTGTATCTTGCTTGCAGTGTATAAAAATGGGTTCTTTTAATTTTACAACAAATGTTAATAACTCTACTTTAACAATTATGATTCACGAAGGATAAGAAACTAATCGATTTCTGATCACAGATCCGCGTTACTCTTAATCGAAAAGAGTCGTGAGCTCTTCAAAAAAATTCTAAAGTTTCCTTGTTTGGCCAACAATTTAATTTTCACAGTTTGAATCGTTAATTAATTTAGTAAGATAAATTATAAATCAATTCTCTGTGTGTTCTCAGACCTCATCACACTCTCCTACCTCATCTCTCATCTCTCTCCAACCCTCACTCTCCCGTCCTGTCCCTCTTTTTCTCTTTTCCACCTAACCTCTCTTAGATTCTGTTTCGGTTTACGTACACTTTTCACTTACATACGTTTCGTGATTCCTCCCAACTAATCGCTTCATTTCTTCGTTTCCATAAGACTCCAGAGAACGACTTAAAGGTTTTCCTATCCACTATCGTAATAAGATCTGCATGTAATGAGAATAATTAAACAACTTTGTCGTATTTTGTTGCTTCTCTGCTATGTACAATTTTCCCTCGAACGAGGCCTTTCGGTTTCGCAACCATTATCAAGTTCTTCCTACAACAAAATTAAAATACCTACTTCCCTTATATATACTAACCCTCCCACGCATAACCGGTTACATTCAACCAATAGGAGGCATTACTTACCGCCCAGTCCTTGTTAGCCCCGCCCCTTACTTAGTCATCTTGACTTCGTCACATACATTACCCTCTAGAAATCTCCTACAGCTTTCTACCTTCTGAACACATACAAGATGTGTAATATGTATGTATAATATGTGTTCAGAAGGTAGAAAGCTGTAGGAGATTTCTAGAGGGTAATGTATGTTACGAGGTCAAGATGACTAAGTAAGGGGCGGGCTAACAAGGACTGGGCGGTAAGTAATGACTCCTATTGGTTGAATGTAACCGGTTATGCGTGGGAGGGTTAGTATATATATATATATATATATATATATATATGTAAACAAGGGAAGTAGGTATTTTAATTTTGTTGTAGGAAGAACTTGATAATGATTGCGAAACCGAAAGGCCTCGTTCGAGGGAAAATTGTACAAAATACGACAAAGTTGTTATGAAGACTGCTAACACAGATAAAATAGCTGAGAATAATTAAAGCCTATCGATCGTGAGACTACTTCATAATAATTGAAGCGCTGTTGATGAGAGTATGATCTTTTTTTATCACAGGAGACTTAACGAGAATTCAGAGTACACAATAATTTGCTATTAAAATTTAGTATAAGTTTACGTCTTCTTCTAAAGTACAAGATAATAATAAAGAATTAAACTGACATAATGTCGAATCTACAACTGTTGTATAACTTTGACGCAACAAAAATATACTACTAATTATACCTTAACCCATACAAAGGCCCGAGTGCTTTCTTTCGCATGACTGTGCAGTTCATATCGAGAAATTATATCACTGTATACCCTCGGCAAGTAAGTAACTGTATACTAATGATCAATAAGAGTGGGCCTGTAAAGAAACGGATAGTGATATTGATTTTTTAGTTTTTTTATTGATAAAATAAAATGTGTTTTAGAAGGCTATGAGTTTTATGTAAAAACACGTTTTTTTTACACAAACAGGCCGGCCGTGGACCATGCGAATATCATTTCTTTTCTTCTCCTGCCAGAAGGACCTCATTCGCACACTTTGCGCCGCCTTCCTTTCCACTGTCCATCCCTTTCTCGCCTTCTTCTCACCGCAAAGAAACTCACTATTTTACTTTTTTGTTTCTTTATGTATTTCTGTTCACACAGTCGTTCAAAGAGATACCCTGGTTCATCATTTCCCCCTTGACACATTTTATATATGAAAGCAATTTTTTTTGATAGCGAATTACATCTCATATTTTACATTAAAAACACAAAACGCAAATACTTTCAAAGATTTTGTTTATAGTTTCGTATAAATATTTTCTAAGTTGCAGGAAACCTGTATTAAATGTAATTGGGTAAACCTTACATGCTTTAAAATCATGTGTTACTTTCTATTCATTTTTAGAACCGATATACAGAAACAATGGACAGTATCCTTTTGTCCAGCATAGAGCAAAAAATAAACTGACTAAAAACTGTGAGGTTTATACCACAGTTTAATTGTTAATAAACCTTTGATATAGGTACCCATTAAGATGACTGACAGAAAATTGCACGCTAGACTGCATTGTGTAACCGGGAAGAAATGAAGTTAGAAAGGAGCAGACTCATATATCATTTGGGCCCAAATTCAGTGTTTCTATTATAACACCCTCCCCACATCTGCATTGTAATAACAGCGGATAATTCACAGCATATTGTAGCATGACAGATAATCCACATAAATAAATTAATCAATGATCATTAATAAACCTCAAATATATGGAATATCCAGATGAGAATCAATTTAAAAGGCACTATTAATTAATATAATCACAAGAACAGTAAACAGAAGGAAAAAATCTGCAAATAATATATATACTACAAATTTAAAAACACAGAAAACTAAAACGTGAATAACAAAAGTACCCAGGTAAGATAGAAGCAGGCAATTAAGATACCCCGACAAAGAAACCAGACCAGAAGAACAAAAGCATACACAGCGAAATGGTACTGAAGAAAGAAGAATTATAGAATGACCAGAAATACTGAAGAAAGAAGAAAGTATTATATTATATTATATAGTATATTATTATACTATTTCTCTTATTGTTTTGATTACTTAAATGGATTGCGTTTATGCATATTTTACCGTGAATTTTGATGGTACATTTGTTTCTCCTTTAAGGTGTATTTTTGTCATTTTATAATATATGCTTTATTTAAGTGTCAGAAGCAACAATGTAATTAATTAATAGAATTTTAATGTGATTTGAAATGTCAATAGCTACATGGAATGGCTTATGACATGAAATTTTATAAAATTTTAAAATAATTATTAGGACACACACCTATGCCATATGAGGTGTCTAAATTTTTGTCTTGTTATAAGGAATATTTTACTGTAAACCAATTTGAGATTTATTATGCTATAAATTTGGGAATAATTGTAGCTGGAAAATGTAAAATTTTGTATCTTAAATAATTAAGTCATGTGACCTCTTAACCCGACGATTTTGACCAATGAGAAATTCTGAAATTTGGTCAAGCCCGTTGAAGGTATAAGAAAATTTCTTCACTTGATTGTTAGACTCGAAAGTATAAAGAACTAGTCTATGCTACTCTGTGTAAAAGATATATAATAGAGTCAAGTCCAAGTCAGAAGAAGGGTGAAAGTAAAATAATTAACAGTGTCAAACTAGAAAAAATAGAAAAAAGAGAGAACCAATAAATAATATTATAATAATATAACAAGAAGAAAATAATATCTCTAAAAATAAATATAAGTGATCTACAAAAGTGGTGAGACCGAACCTTATATACTAACACTAGTAATAATTATACAACACCAGAACGAAATCACAGTAACACTTATTCATCAGAACCAAAGTGAAAAGACCAATTCAACACCAGTGAACAATTTATTTTACTTATTTTATTTTAAAAACTTGTTTTAAATATTTGGAAGGTAAATCAACTCTGCTTAGCGTCTGTCCGCCATCTTGGCACAGCCAACTGAAACCAACGCTGAGTCGACACTAACTATTGTGTTCTCACATCAGACCAAACAACTATTTCATTGTATTTTCTTGATTTTAATTTTATTGTTATTAGTAAGTAAGAATTATTTTAATTGTAATATGTTGTACTTCTTGGTGTGCATTTCGTCCTTTTTAATAACAGTCAAAAGAATCCAGGAGTTTATATAACTATCGAAAGTGTAACTCTGATTTGAACTGTGATTAAGAATCGACTTTTGCATTGTACCAAACAAACATTAGAGCAACGAAGGCAGTAACTTATGAAATTAAATAATGATATTTTTCCTTAATTGATGCGAGTTGTCTTTTATTACAAAAATAAAATAGAAATAAAGAATTTTATTTCAGAATAAGAAAATAGAACCCGACCACGACGACGTAAGTAATTCCGTCAAGCGTTAAACTACGGTAAGTGAGTCTGGTAACCTCAATCTTGACAACTCAACACGAAAACCAACACCCGTCTCCAAAGAAACAGTAATCCACGTTAATAAATAAAAGTTAAAATAACTTAACTTCACTCACATATTAAGTAAAGAAACACGTCTCGTTATCTCGTTACATAATTGGCACCAGCAACGGGGGGCTGAATACGTATACTTCACGTAAGGTGCGACTGGAACCAATTACCAGAGATAAAATATTATCTTAAAAAATATAAATTGCTATTAGAACACAACTAAAAAGAAATAAACAAAATTTAGAATTACAATATATATATATATATATATATATATATAACTACACAATCACACTCCTAGGAGCAGCACCAGCGCAATAACTAAGGGCGTGCCATTGTCCTTGAAGAGTCTAACATTTTTGACTGCTCTATATACTTATCCTATTCGTAGAAGCCACCAGCAAGCAGGCATCAGAATTTTTTCCTAACCTACCTTTGAAAAATACTATGGAATTTACTGGGCAGTAGTGGTACTCAAAAACAATGTTTGGTAAAAGGGATTGCATGCAAACTGTAGCAGGAGTTCTACTTTCCGTTACAGTTTCTGTGCTTTGAAGTATGTGTGTTCACAGAAGAAATAGGAATTTCTGTACGTCCCACCTCCCAGTTTTTATAAGTAATGAAATCGTAATAAAAGAGACTGTTAATTTTGTAAGCTGGTTAACCGGATCTAGAATTTGATAATCAGTAGGTTCTGAAAACTGGCTCAATGACCAACTGGATGTCGTGTTTTGATTGGATCTTACTTCTCCGTTCACTCATACTATTGGTTTGCATTAGATAAAGAGAACAGCGACTGACTGGATTTTCTTCTTTTGTTAGTTCATTCATTCTAAATGGGTCTGCCTTGTTTCATGTTTACGTAAACGTAGGGATGTTTACAAATAAATAGCCCAGAATAAAGAGAATTTCGAATGTTTTGTATCAGTCTTTTCCCACGGTTTGTTTTAAAAGTGCATATATTCGTAATACGCTAAATAACTTTTAGTAAATATAGACATTACTAAAAATAATAAAAATTTAATGTAACTGTGGTTGTTTTGTTGTTCTTGTTCAAGTTAAACATTAAGAAGAACTGTGTGTGATTTAGTTTTTTCGTTACGAATATGGTAATAACAATTACACACAAAAAGAGTGTATGAGCCCGTTATTATAAGTTCGCAAACACATTTTAAAAATGACATAATTATTCAAAAGTCGACGCAGATAAAGCTAACTATCTTTATTATAAACAAATAATTAGTAGGTCGACTGGAAACTAAATCGACTCATACAGTTAGAAGAATTGAAGGAAGACAACCAATCTTTCAAAGAAGAATTCAAGTCGACTAAAGAAGAATTTAATAAAATTGAAAACACCAATCAGAAAATCGATGAAACCAGGAAGAAGATAGAAAAGAACAACCGACAGTTGAAGGAAGAATTGAAGGAAGATAACAAGAAGTTAGAAGAGAAGATGGGGGAGAAGTTGGAAGAATTGAGAGAGGACAACCAAATTTTAAGAGAAGAATTAAGGGAAGTTAACCAAGAGAATTTAGACAAGTTAGACGAACGAATGGAACTATTAAGAAAGGAAATGAACAAAGAACTCAAAGATAATAAGAAATCTATGACCAAAAGGCTGGAAGACGAAACCATAACTATAAATCAACAGATAAGAGAAGTTGATGAAAGATGTCGGCTGACTGAAGTGGAGGTACAAGAGTTTAAGGAAGTGGTAAACACCAAGGTCACAAGTCTTGAAGAATCTAGTCGCAAGAAGGCAGAAGAAAACCGAAAGGAAAGCCAGGAAGAACTCAGTAAAGTACGAACTCAAATTACGGAAAGATGTGACGGAATGGAGGAAGCGATGACTAACATCACTGGTCAAGTACGGCAGAGCCAGGAGGAAATGGAAGCAATTCGGAACCGACCAACCAGCTTCACTAATATCCCCATCAACGAGAACAGAGAATGGCTTAACTTCCGCCAATATAAAAGGAAGCCGATGGAGTTCTTGGCGCGTATTGAGGAATATATGGCCAAGCATAGAAATAATCGATGGTCCAATAGTCGAGAACTATTGGAGGAATGATTCCGGGATATGGCGGACAATTGGTGGATGGCAAACCGGAGCGAGATAAACGAGAACCAGCAGTTTAAAAGTTTGTTCAAGTCCAAGTATTGGTCAGAGACCACCCAGAATTTAATAAGGGACAACATCTGCCATGGCCGATACAAAACCCAGTTTGGCAATACCATGACTGCATACTTCCTTGGGAAGGTGTGCCTGGCCAAGCACCTGGAACCAGCCATACCAGAGGAATGCCTGGTGAATAAACTTTCCTATCATTATGACGAAGAGGTCATAAGAGCTCGAAGAGGTAGCCAGATAAAGACCATACAGGCGATGACGGAGCTATTAGAAAATTATGAGAACGAAGAATATTACAGGCAGAGTAGAAGAAGAAATGAGCGGCCAGAAGTTCGAAATAATCCGTCATCGAACAATAATAATCAACAGATCAACAGTGGGTACCAAGGAAACAGGTATAATCCAAATTACCATAATCAGCACCCTACCAACGGTAATAATAACAATAATAACCACGGTAATACAAATCCGAACATTAACCGAAATAATAACGGGTTCTCCGGTAATCGAAATAACTATTACCCGAATAATAATGTAAATAGCCAGAGAAACCCCAACCATACCAGTAACACCGAGCGGTTTTACAATAACAATAGGGGTTACCCTAATAATAACAATAACAACAACAACAGGTTCTCCCGACCCCGGGTAAATTTTATACGTGCAGAAGGAAACAGCCATCGCAGGTATAACCATCAACGGCGGAGCAGCGTACACGAGTACGAAGATCGACGCAGAAGCCGAGAACGGGACAACTCCAGTTATAATCCGCCAAGGCGAAGTACCAGCCTAGATGACCCGGAGCGGCATACAAATAGGGAACAAACGTACGAACAGCGAACTGAAAGGTTGGAACCCACTCAAGGTTTCCCCACTGATGCCTCTGTTGGTCCAATTAATAACCAGGATGAGGAGAATTTAAACGGGAGGAGGCAGTAATAAACAATAAGGACCTTTTGCTGCTTCTGTCGCCTGGGTATATAAAAGAATTTCCAAGAGCAAATCATCACAATAAAATTACTATCATTCGGTGTAACTATTTGAAAAACATTCGAAATGAACTACTGGAGGAGGATGACACTCGCCTCCCTATTATAAACAATGAAATAATTTATATTAATGCAGAAATCGAAGGAACATTCGCACAGCTAATGATCGATACCGGTGCGAATGTATCTATAATTAACACAACAGAATTGGAGAGAATCCAAGAAAAATGTGGTAAGTTATTGCCGACCTTACCTATAAATAACATAGTATTAATCGGTGCCACTGGTCGCCAAAACAAGACCATAAGAAAACAAGTGTCATTGAATGTGATTAGTAAGGGTATAGCTATAAACATGGTCTTCCTAATTGCGGCAGGATTACCCTTCAACATATTAGTGGGATGTGATGTGCTGAGAAGGAACTCGGCTGTCATCGATTTACGATCGGAGAAGGTATCACTGTTTACCGGAGATCTGACCTGGACGGCCGATTTAGTTGGTAGCCAGATAACACTTCCCAGCAGTATCCACCAGCAAATACGTAGCATTAATTATACAAATACTAACACCATTTCTAACACCATAGTATACGACAACACGGACGAAGATTTATGGTCCCTAAAAATACAGGAGATAAGGGATTTCCGGAGCGGAATTAATAGAGAGAAATTGCCCATTACTCAAGCAAATCAGTTGATAAGGATTTATGAGAAGTACCGCTCAGTATTTTCAGATGAGCCAGGCAAGGTAAGAAATTATCAATGTACCCTTCAATTCCGAGATACAGTGGAGTTTAATAGAAAATCCTACCCTATTGCGCATTCACGAAAGGAGGCTGTGAGAGCGGAAATCCACCGAATGATTAATAGCGATATTATAGAACATAGCCAATCCCCATACACCAGCCCTATTGTCGCTATTCCCAAGAAAAACGGCCAAGTCCGGCTTTGCTTGGATGCACGGGAAATAAACAAAAAAATCATTAATGATAGAACATCGCCCGGTGAGATCGAGGAAATTCTGAAACGCTTCCATGGTACCCAATACTTCAGTACCTGGGATACGGTGTGCGGTTACTGGCAGGTAGAGTTACACCCACGGAGTCGCCAATATCTGGCTTTCATATTCGAGGGACGCAATTACCAATTCAAAAGATTTCCCTTCGGATTGGTAAACTCAGTTGCCATCTTTGTGACCTGCATGGACCAGATATTGGGACAGGAAGCACTTCAGTTTACCAGGGTATATGTCGATGACCTACTAATAACATCCGAAACGTGGGATGAACACTGCTACCGTGTGGAACATGTGCTTGAGAAATTATCTGTCAGTAACGTCACTTTGAAGTTAGAAAAATCCAAGTTTATTGCCAGAGAAGTGCAATTTTTAGGATTTAACTTGGTCGATCAAGGAATCTCACCGTCGGCAGAAAAGGTGGAAGCCATCCAGAAATTCCCGGCACCCAAAAACAGGAAGCAATTACAGTCGTTCCTGGGACTCTGTAATTATTATAGAAAGTTCCAGGAACAATATTCGGAATTAACCGCGAGGTTTCAACCTCAATTATCATCCAAAAACAAGTGGGTATGGTGTAAAGAACAAGAGGGGACTTTTCAACAAATTAAGGACAAATTTCTGGCAACTATAATACTTCGCCACCCAAACTTTAAATTACCATTTTTCATGAATTGCGATGCCAGCAACATCAGTCTGGGAACGACACTGTATCAAGAGGACGAGAAGGGTCAACATCAAGTAATTAGCTTCGCGAGCAGGTCTTTGAACCAGTGCGAAAGGAATTACACGGTGACTGAAAAAGAATTACTGAGTGTGGTATTTGCTTGCGGTAAATTCCGCACTTACATTTTGGGATACCCTGTTACAGTCCGAACAGACCATAAATCTATTTCGTTCTTGAAAAGCTGCAAACTGAACCATGGCAGGCTAACGAGGTGGATAATTGCCCTTCAAGAATACCATCTAAAATGGGAATACATCCCAGGTAAAAAGAATGTAGTAGCGGATGTGTTATCCCGGGTCAATGTGGAAGAACAAACTTTCGAAGGGGAGAAGGAAAGCGTGCTAAAAATATACCATCTTCTTAGCACCAGAGCTGATTTAACAACAATATTGACCAATATGAGCACCCACCAACACGCGGACCCGAAATTGAGAAACCTCAAACTTCGACTAGAAGAGGGAGACGAAACCGTTGCTCAATATTACCAAATAAATAAACAAATATTGTTCGTTAAAACATCCCTGAAGGAAGAGATCTGGAAGGTGGTTGTTCCAACACAGATCGAAAGGGAATTGATAGTGAACTACCACATACGTTATGGGCATATGGGCGCCCTCAAGGTAATAAAGCTCTGGAGGAGAGCTGCCATATAAAAAACCTCAATAGAAAAGTCCGAATGTATATAAAAAGTTGTAAAATCTGCCAGCTGGTAAAATCAAATAATGAGAAGAAGGAAAGTGTTATGATCCCAATCACTTCCCAAGCAAGATTGGAGAAGGTATTCCTAGACATTTGCGGACCATTTCCTCGTAGTGGAGGTCGACACCAATATCGGTACCTAACTATCATAATGGACCACTTCACAAAGTATGTTAAGCTATACCCTACTAATCGAGCAACTACCCGGAAAATTTTGGGGATACTAACGGAACAGTATATCCCACACCTGGGGAAACCATCTTCGATCATTACTGATCATGGAACCCACTTTAAGGGTGGAAAATGGCGAGATACATTATTCGCAATGGGCATTCGTACATACAAGACCTCGGTCTACCATCCGAGCAGTAATCCGGCAGAGCGGGTGTTACGAGAAGTGGGGAGGATCCTAAGAACTTATTGTCACCATCAACAAAAATGGTGGCAAGACTATCTAGAAGCCACGGAGGAGTTCCTAAACTTGGCATACCATCCAGCTATAGGGATAACCCCATACTCCGCTATGTACGAAAAACCACCCCCACGAGAGATCGCAGATATCCTCGAGTTCCCGATAAACCATGTGTACAAATTTGACAAAGCTAAATTCTACAACAAAGTGGCAGAAGACCAGGTAAAACGGCAAAATAAGTATCAAAAGGCTAGTGGTAAATTAATAATTTATGAAAAGGGAGAAAAAATTTTGTTAAAAAATCGTGAACTACCCAGCACACTGGAAGGAATAACGAAGAAGCTATTGCTGTTATACACCGGACCATATGTCATATCCAAGGTGAAAAATAATAATACTTATGAAATAAAGGAAATAGATTCAGAAAGGATAAAGGGTGTATATAACCAGGCTTCCATGAAAAAATATTATGAGTAATTGAATGTATGGAAGATTGAATTTTGTGTGCATAAATAATAATAAAAAATTCAAAAATCAAGTAAGAACAACTTACTACTTTATATTTGAAAACTTTTGGATTAATAAAAAAGAAAAAGAATTTATATAATTTTAAAAAATTCTAAAACCAAGTAAGCACAACTTACTACCGAATATTTAGGAAACAATTTATGAATGAAATAAAAGGAAAGGAATTTATATGAAAATCCTAAATTCAAAAAGAAAGTAAGAACAGCTTACTACCTAATTTTTGAAACTACTATTGAATTAATAAACAATGAATAAATTCTAAAAGCAAGTAAGGACAAATTACTACCTTATATTTGAACAACTTTTGGATTAACAAAAAGAAAAGAATTTATATAAATATCTTAAATTCAAAAAGAAAGTAAGAACTATTTACTACCTTATATTTGAAACTACTTTTGGGTTAATAAAGAAGAAAAAGAATTTTGATAATATATTACAAAAATTTAAAACCGAAGTAAGCACTACTTACTACCCAAATATTTATGAAACCATTTGTGAAAAAACTAAAAGAAAAAGAATTTAGTAAAATACAAATAAGTTTAAAAAAACCATGTAAGTACAACTTACTACCAAACATCAATGAAACTCAAATCATGGAATATAAAAGAAAGGAAAAAGAATTTTGAAGAATAACCACAACATTCAAAAGGAAGAGGAAGTTCACATTACAAACAATTATATATGGAACCAATTCTGAAAAACTTTCAAGAATAAAGAAATGGCAGTAAAAACCACTGATACAATTAAAATGAATAAACTTATTGTAAGGTAAAATTAATGAGACTTTTAAGCAAAATAAGCAGAGATAATAACCACATGGAATTAATAATTAAAGAGTGCATTTGGATAAAAAGCAAGAGCAGAATAAAATTTTGAAAAAGAAAGTTATTTATGTTATTTATTTAACCATGTATAAATAAATCCATAAGAAAAATATGATTATAAAATAAATGTCAATTATAAGAAGGACAATTAAAAGAGTAATTGCAAGAACATAATACTAGTGGAACAATTCATAAGAATTAAGAAAAAAACCAAAATATAATACAAAATATATGCTACCAATGACCAGAAGGAGATTGTAATAACAGTCAAAATATGGCAGAGAATTAAAAATAAATAAAAACTTTACACTGAATAACAAGTGATAATTATATTAAACCAGCTTCCAACCACGAGGAGAAATAAAATGCCAGCAGAGCTAACCATTAAGAAAAGTAACTGAGATAGAAATTAACTAAGATAGAAATATTAACAGATCTGAGCAAATACGAAGTGAAGTATCCAAAGATATTTAATTTTTTTATAGTCACAAGGTGGACTATTCCTATGTAATTTTTATTAATAACTGTCTGTAGATAAGTCCAGCAGTATTATTATGTATTGATCAGAGATGATTTGCCTCTGTAATCAATAAATGACGTAGTATGGCCAGCAGAGAGTGTAGCCTACAGAGCCCCTCTGGACTGCCCCAGCTAACGTGTTAGGGAATTTTAGGGAATAAATATCCCAAGGATAAAGAACCAAGTTAAGAAGAAAATGGAAAAATAAAAAATAACGAACATCAGATGACTATTACTATCAAGAAGAATCCAGTTAATAATGAAATATAGATAAGCTCAAAAATATAGAAGAAAAAATTTTAGAAATGTGAAGGAAGTAAAGAAATATAATTTATAATAAAATATCATAAGCAATTACTTCAGACAAACTAAGTATGATCTGAACTAATCACTTCTGGAAGAGAGCAATCTGTAGCATGACAGATAATCCACATAAATAAATTACTCAATGATCATTAATAAAGCTCAAATATATGGAATATCCAGATGAGAATCAATTTAAAAGGCACTATTAATTAATATAATCACAAGAACAGTAAACAGAAGGAAAAAATCTGCAAATAATATATATACTACAAATTTTAAAACCCAGAAAACTAAAATGTGAATAACAAAAGTACCCAGGTAAGATAGAAGCAGGCAATTAAGATACCCCGACAAAGAAACCAGACCAGAAGAAACAAAAGCATACACAGCGAAATAGTACTGAAGAAAGAAGAAAGAAGAAAGAAGAAAGAAGAAAGAAGAAAGAAGAAAGAAGAAAGAAGAAAGAAGAAAGAAGAAAGAATAAAGAAGAAAGAAGAAATATAAAATGAACAAAAATCCTGAAGAACGAAGAAAGAAGAATTATAGAATGACCAAAAATACTGAAGAATAAGAAACCTGAGAAGATCCACTAGAAAAAAGGAAGTGAGACGACCAATCCCAAATAGAAACCCCATAGGGAGAGAACCCAAAAACCCCAAAAATAAATGAATGTCCAAAGAGAAAGTATAACACCCCAAAAAACCATATCACAATGTAAAACTGACAAAAACCAAAAGTGTTAATAGTATTAAGTAACAGTGCACCCAAAAAAGTTATTGTGTAGTTTATATGAACAAATCTTCACAGTCCCCCCATGGTTAAATATTTCATGTTGTAAAGCTAGAAAAGGACTAGTAATAATATTAATAAATAACCATGGACAAGTGTAAGTTATTGAATTATAGCCAATAAACTTTGAAAAGGTACATGAGTTGCCGTACAAATGAATAAACTTTAAGTGTTTTTTGAACAGTATCATATTTGATATAAAGTAATAATATTGCTAGTAAAATGCTACTGAATTTATAAGAACATTCCATAGATTGAAATAATAAACAGAGAGCTAGTGTTATACTTAAAGATGGGGAATAAATCCTTAAAATTGGGAAATACAGAGCAGACTGTCAATAAATAGTTTTAAGAAGGTGTTAACCATTATATGGAACCAATATGTTATGTTCCTGTTCCATATATTAACTAGACAAATAAGATTTATTAGTAAGCGATATTATTGTTATAAGATGTTATTTTGTTGTTAATTTAAATTAGGAATGCCATATCTAAAGGTAGATATCATTCCCCATGTTATAAAATGTTTTTAATTATGTTACTAGGTGTAATCAGTACACATAAAAGGTATTATTCAAGGTACCAGATTTGATAGAGATATGTGTTATATTTTAATTGTACAATCAATAATCACTGTTATACTAGTCAAAGAACTAATTGTTAGTGAAGTATATAAGGATAAAAAGTCAGAGAAGGGTATAAACTAACTACATTAGTAAAAATTTTGCAAATAGCAACACATCACATCTGGGCCATATAATGAATTTGAACTGCAGAAATAATTAACAAATCTAGTCCTATAAGCCAGTTAAACTGACAATATTTATGCAAGATAAACCCAACATACAGTAATACCATGTAAATAAGACTTTATAAAGATATGGTCAGCAGATAAGTAAAATTACTTATTTATCTAATAAAATTATACATAAAAATGGAATGTACTAACTGACATTATCAGAGGAGGAGTCATAGACAATTGAATTGTATTTAAAAATAATCATTAATAAACTAAATTGCAAGAAATTAAGTAAGAATAGACAATTATATCAATTTCAGATTTAATAGAATAATAATTATATCAGGGAAAATGGCTATTATTTGCTTAGACAACAGGAAATATAAAATTAGGCCTACCTTCCAGAAATGTAAGAAATATAATTTTTTAATGAAAACTTTGTAACACTATATTAATTATTATCAAAATAAGCAGAATAGAATAAAGAAACCGAATGTGTGTTTAGTATTTCGTACAGTTAACTAATAACGAAATTATTTTCTGAGTATAATGTATCAAAATAAAATGTATCGGAAGCTAAGATAATTTGAAACAATGTATAAGATATATTAAATTGGCTAAGATTTTCAGGAGACGAAGGAAATGAGAACAGTTCTTTATTATACGTTGACGAGTGAACTTAACGTGATTATTTGCTAGAAGTAACCTATAATGGCGATTAACGTTATAAACCGAGTTCGGTGAAAATTTTCATAAAATCTGGTTTTGAGTTATTTTTTAATTGTGAACCGGTGAAGTTAAAATATGAACAGTGTAACACCAATAAACTGAACAACATAAGACCAATTAATCGAAATAACACCAATATCACACAATTTACTGACGAACAAATCAGGTTAAAACCGACACAAATAGACCAAGTGAGATATATCCAATAACAATATTTTACACCAATTGAACTATTCCACCATACACCAGTGACACTTAAATACATCCAGGACAATCATATACAATTGCTGAGACCATTTACACGGAGAAAAGACATCTTTATTTAAATAAAACTTTCGTCCAAGTTATACGTTCACTACGCATGCGCCAGTCGGCCATTTTGTGAATCGTCGTCATCTTCTCCCGTCAGCTGTAGAAAACGACCTTCTGCTACTGTTGGTTTGAATAAATATCATATGTAACTTTTATTATTTTTAATTATAACATTGTATTGTTTAATATTAAGGCATTTTATAATTGTAAGTGTTATACTTTCCTGCCCATACACTTCTCTGGCTATATCTTAAATAACCGTTTAAAGAACCATATTTTTAGAATACTAATGTAAACTTTTTATATCGACCGGCCCTGAGTGAGTCGATACTACTTTGTAACATCGATTCTTATCGAACAAATCAATTATTTTATTAATAAACGTGCTGTTTTGTAATTTGGATTTGGTTTTTCTTTAAAAAAGCTTAACAAATAAATTATTCAAGCATACCAACTAACCGAAAGGCGGTATATACGAAACAACAAACGCTTCAAGAAGAAGAAGAAGGGAGCCGTCTTTCGACTAGATTTGGAGTTAACCAGATTGTCCTTTAACAAATTTACTGAAAGTGACACTATTACAAAAATAAACATAATACCACTTCATTTCTAATTACAAACAATAAACACGATTAGTTCATAAATATTAGGATTAAAATTTACCTACAAAATATTTTTTCAGAAATTTTTTTTTGTGAAATAAAAATAATTTTTTTTTATTTCAATTTGTTACCACAGCATTCGCACAGATTATTTTGTATTATTACAAAATTGGCTAGCCCAACAGGGAGGGCTTAACGAAGAAACACGGAACGTTACAAATTTGGCGTTTCCAAGGTGGAACATTCTTACACACATTCTTATTTACATTAAATTATTTTGTTTTATTACAATATGTACAAAGAATTATAAAAATCTTGCAAGGTACTATGACCAGTTGCGGTTTTGTATCGGCTTGGTCGTCTTCTGGATCGTTTATTTATTTTCTTGTAATTCTTTACGACTTTAGCTAAGAGCCCTAAGCTGTCGAACTAAAACATTTTGTGACACAGCAGACTCCGTAGTGTTCTTAGAGATGTGGTGAAACTCATATCTATTTTGAATCCAACGTTTAAACTATGAAGAAAGTTGGGCTCACGTGTTAGGCCTAAGAATGGCTGCAACACGAGTATGGAATTATAAACCATGAAGATCTGTTAGCGCTGTGTTCCCCACCAAGTTATAGAATAACTAACCCTCCAAAGAAATAACAAGAAATTAGGTAAAAAAAGACAATAAAAACGATGTTAGAGATGATGAAAATGCACAGTAACACCTACCTTGATGGCATTGATTGTAATTATCTGACTAAATTTAGTCAGCTAACTTTATTCAATATGTAAGAGCACCATCATTCAAAAAAAGTGAACACGTCTCCTTTGGACATAGATATTTTTTCAATTTGCAGGTATGAAATCTCAGGAAGAAAACTTGGGGACAGTTTAATAAGTTTAAAAATAATAGAACCTCGGAGAAAAATAATCGATTCAACCACAGAAAACGGTGGATAGAAGAGGCAAATAAATATTTATGAATTGTGTTAGGTTTTCAAAGACCTTTAATTTTTCTATTTGCATGAAAATGCAGAAATACAATGGCATGACAACGTACGGCAAATGAATAAGGTACGACAAGTGAGAAAATTCCTCCAGGAGACCCTGTTTGGCAAGAGAATGAAAGGTCGCTCTAAAAGTAGAAGGTGCGGTCCTGTTGAAAACAACATTATAAGGGTGGATACTGGTTTCACTGAAGATAGGATCCAATGGGCTGAGATGTTATGCAGAATAAGAACCAATTCGGAGTGTGATTTTGAGTGAATCCCAAAAAGTAATGTAAAAATGAAATTTAGCAACCAGTAGACAAGTTAATATTTATTGTTGAATTCATAAATTATTATGATGATTGTATATATGTGGTGATTTTGTACGTCAATAATATGTTAGTATTAATTATGCAACAACTATATATTATAACGATTCATATAGTCGACCTATCAGATCGTTATATGAAAGTGTCAAACTGTGCTAGTCTAGCGGCGTAAGCAAGAGAGAGAGCGGCGTAAGCAAGAGAGAGAGGGAATAATCACAGCCATCTCTGTCTAACCTTGCCACTGCTACTACTGACGCGTGCACAGACATGAAATTTTATTCAATTAATTTTATTTATTAAAACTGCAATATCTTCAAAACTAATAAGTATACGGCAATTCTGAAACCTGCATAGTGTTCAGCAATTAAAGCTCTATAAGTAGCCAAAATATCAACTAATATAATTAACATTTCAAGAAGTTATACAGAAGAAGAACGCCAAGAGATATAACTAGAGAATTAGGCTAGGTACGAATTAGGTGTTTTCACACACATACAGAGAAAGACCAAAGCAATAATATTCTGTGGTCAGATCTTTGAAAACATGTTTGCAAATACCTGTAATCAAACGATTTGCAAACAGCGGAAGTATAAAATTAGCCAGAAATTCTCTACCATCTCAAACTTGTTAAGGAGAGTTTGACCGACCTGTTCGATATGGTTTCAAATGGAAAACATGATTTATTTGGAACAACCAATCAAAACCCTGTATTAAGAGTAGACGCTAACTCAGAATGAGGGAATTTAGCACTCTTCGTTCGGGCATTAAATAAGCAAGACGTGTGTTAAATACGATCTCAATTGCACAAACAACGCAAAGTATTTATTTAAATAAACAGTTCGCGAAGTGGTCCGCAGTAGTAGAGGAACTAGTAAAGTTCAATAAATAATCTCGCTGCGTAATAACTAATTAATTAATTCAATAATTAATTAATAAATAATTAATTAACAGTGAAGTGACCTGTGCACCAGAGTAGCTACAGCATCTGTAATTGTCCAGGATCATCAGTCAACGTTATTGGTCAACATCATTTCTTCTGAGCCGAACCATCAAAAGGAGTATCTCTACTGATTACTATCTACGGTCTACGCATCAATCAGGTAAGAAATATATTCATTGATCAATGAACATAAAACAACAAAATAAATAATTAAATCAATAAACATTTTTAAAAGACTCTATATAAATTCAAATTTTGTATTTAATTATTAAGATTAGATATAAAGTAATATAGGAGTGTTGAATGGAGAGTGAGGTGTAGTATTGAACGTGCAAATAATTGCAGACCCGTTCTTTAGTACTGGTTTGGGTGATATATAAATCCCTAAATCAACCAGATAAGAGCAATTGGTCGTTTGGACATTTTAATCTTCACTTTTCAAGCACACTCATTAACCAATAAGATTTAGGTTAGCAATAAGTCATTAAATTAACTTTTAAAGAAATACACTTAATAACAAAGTCATTAATTAAACAAATTTCAACATTATTTAAGAGTTATTTGTAACGATTCCCCTTAAATATTCCACTCACTGAACGAATCCTGAGATAGTGTGTCTCTGTGCTCTGAGCTAAGGTGAATCCGTGTCATTTGTATCTGGGATTTGTTCTGGCGCCCAGGTAAAGTAAAAAGTCACGGGTAAGTAAGATTCGTTCTATCATTATATACAGAAAATAGATAGATAGACAAAAGGTCTTTATAATATTTGTGACAAATGTTGATGGGAAATGACATATTCAGTAACGTTCTCAGGAATGAAAGTTATAGAATATAAAAGTCGTAGTTTATTGTTAAAACATCGATATCGTAAAAAGACACAAAGTCATAATTTATATTGATTGCGGAAGTGACTTGTGAAGGGTTAATGTGTGTATACTGACAAATTCAAGACGTTTCATGCAAAGTAAAAATTTTGAAAAAACGGCGTGTTTAGGCTGTTAAACTCAACGACATTGTCCGATAGGGAAACTACACTTTAGTCGAATAAGCTTAGAAGATTGGAAACATTAAAACCCCTTCCTTACTTCGATACGTAGGTGTCATGTAAGAAAAGTGCGAGAGAGTAGGTAACGCGGACTATCATTTACAATACAGTGACATTTGCGTCTTATCGCCCGTTCAGAGTTTACAATGCGTAGGCCTACTGTGTGCAACAGCGTTTGAGATACTGACTCAAACAGCCGCTAAAGATATTGTTACAAGGATCGTTTGAACCAACTTGATTTTAAAATAATGGAATAAATTACTGAAGACTAGAGAAATCGGTACTTATAATTTTTATTAACAATTCGATGAAACAAAACTCTCTTATAACCTAACATTATATTTACACTATTCTTCAATACCTATTATGTTTAAACAACAATAAATGCCAAAAAGTTAAAAGCAATTACAATAGTCCAAACACATATAAATAGTTAAATACTCGATCCTTTCAATTTATGATTTATGCACTGAATGATCAGTTGAACTGAATCGCGTTCTCTGAATTCCGCCAACTAAAGTCATGTGTTATTTAACTTTGACGAGAAAGTTCCACAATGATCGATATAAGACGGGCAGTGTCTGGGAACGTGCAGGTCAGCTCAATTTTTCCAGATGACTCTAATATGTTGTATAAACGTGTCGATTGGCTATACACGTACAAGCTTTAAGCTATGCACAAATCTACTGTTACAAGTATTGTCAGGGTTACAAAACTTTTATACTGCTCTATAGGTTCCCGTTTCCAGCTATTTTCTTATGTTTTATGAAATTATATGTAATTATTACCGCCCGTTGGAAAATTTAAGAATGGTTACGTCGTCTAAAAAATTATGTTGGAGGCAACTCAGATACGTAAACTACAGCCTTTGAAATGTAAAAAAACTAAGCGTACGTTGGGCCCGGAAGGCTCTACACCACCGTTGTCTGTGGTCCTCTGTCCATCGAAAACGCCCAAACGTTTGCAAAATACCACAAGGTAGTATGACGCATCGACTTTTCCGGAGCTTATGTATCCAAAGTAGGAAGTCAGGATTCAGCGGCAGATTAATGAGGCAAGGCCGGCGTGTCTCTCACTACTGGTGAGCTGAATACATCGACCTACCTCTGCAACTCCTTGTCGTCGTAAACTCGTACGGAAGGGGCGATGATGCCTCGCTAGATCGTAACCGCTAACGCCAACTTCTTGTCGTCATCGCTGAGCAGCAACACTATATATATATATATATATATATATATATTGTAATGCGACATAATGAGCATAACCCAATAAGTGTATAAGCCCCCATATAATATGACATAAACTAAACAATATACCTTGCTAAACCAATGAGAAATGTTAAAACCCAAAATAAGCAAAAACAAGTACAGTATAAGCTAATGTAGAACAAATATGTACTCTAAACTATTAAAAGTGACTGTTCATAGCAATAATAACTAATTGTAAAAAGAATATGTAATCACAACAAGAATAATAAGTGATTGAGTGTAAAATGAAAATGTAAGATGTTGGTTACTAACTATACAGACAGGACTGTTAATAATATTGGTAACTTATTGTGAATGAAATTTATAATCACAACTAAAGACAATGTGTGATCATATAATAATAGTTAATGTGTGAAATATCTTATATCCAATATACCTGTGTAACCTGTATATTATCAATTTGCAAAAGACTTCAACCTATAAAGAACCAAAAGGTGATTTGGGTTGTTAATTTAATTTATTTTAATGTTACCTGAATAACCTTGATTGTATAAAATAGTTCCCTATTTTATTTTTAATGTTAACTGAAAGGAATAATACAATCATTTGTGTTGTTTAAATTAATGTGTTAAAACTTAGGGTAATAAGAATTAGATTGTTTAAATTGACCAAGTGTCAATAATACTTAATAATAGGGCAGAATAAATTGACCAACTATACTACTAGATACTAAGAAGTTATTAAAAGAAAGTTTTATTGTTTAAAGTTGGTTTGAGTTTGACCATAATGGCCTAACATTATGGTAATATGTTTGTTTTATGTCAATGTTGTTCTTCACTTTGTCAGAATCAATTCAATGGATAATAATAACATAATGGATAATTCAATCCAAGTAATAATAATAGTGTATCAAGCCACCAGGTCATACAGTAATATTAAATTGAAACTTTGTACTATAGAGAAATACCAATTAATTGGCCAATATCAAAATAGAAATTATTGTAAATCCAACTATTAAACCATCACAGCACGGTAATAAATAGTAAAAGATGGCATAAATACTAATATTGTAACTACACGAAGTTATACCCTTAACTATTTGATTTTATAATTTTATTTGTTAAAATAAATAGTCAAACTCCTTATTCCCGTTTTTCCTCAAACTCAATTATTTATTTATTTTACTCCTTTTATTTTGACATTGATTAATCATATGGACATTCAAAGTCCTCTTCTAACAGTGGTGGCTCATTAGGTTGTTATGAACAATCTGGATCTCAGGGTTAACGTAAAAGTATAGTTAAAGTATGTACAAGTTATAAATATAACGTAAAATGTAATAATTATGAATGGGATTTGGTAATTATGTGTTGTGAATGTCTGTTGAATAATGGTAGGTTCTTTGGATCATACAAAATAACAATTAAAAAGAGAATTCTTAATACTAATAACTATCGTATACAAGTGTACAAATAAACATTCACTTTTATAGTGTTTATATTGTTTTGGTCATATTATGTAGTTGTAACTCGATAATTAATGTAGTAATGTAGTTCAAATATCGGGCTTAGCTTTGGAGCAATCTCACCAATCTGGTAGTTCTCTTGTGCATTTATTGCTTAATTCTTCACTCCTGGACTTCAAATTTTTGTACCTTCGATTATAACATTATTCTTCTAGTTTTTTGAATGGTTTTCCTGGATCATCTCATCTTTCATCGGTCATTATTTGTATCAACATTCATCATTAATATTATTATGTTCTGCCTTGTTTTTAGATTTTTTGACATGATAATGTCTTTTGGCTGGCCATCATTTGAAAATTTCTGTAACGCTGTAAACTGTAACGCATCACGCTGCATGACGTCATTCTTGCGTGACGTCATTGGGATTGTTGTAAATAAACGTTTGTTTTGATACGTCGCAATATATATAATGTGTTAAAAATAATATCACTGCAAACAATTAAACCAGATTTATAAAGCGTCCTGAAAGTTTAAAATCAAGTGTTAGCACAATTTACCAGCCGGGAATCGTTAACTAAAACCGCGACCGCTAACATGCTAACGTCGTCGCAGATTAAAGACCTAACAAGCAAACAACACTGCATAGCTGTAGATAGGTTATTGTCTCTAGTTAATGGTTGTCTTCGTTTGTGATTCATTATGGTTACTGACTGACTGACTGTTTCTTTTGCGCAAATGTTGCGTTTAGCTGGCGGCTGAAAGACATTATCATGCTCTTAAGCTTTTACCATTTGGTAAACGGTACTGTATCTTTTCCAACAATATTCCTTCTTTTTACCAAAACACTAAATACTTAAGTGAAGGCTTTGGCTATCATATGTTATGGGTCACAGGTTCGGTTTCACAATTTCTAATTCACATGATTCTGTTGACCTTTATTTTTTCTTCGTCATTATATTATTATAAGTTTTCTTTAACGTAAGATTTTCTATTTTTTAAACTTTTACTTTGTTTGATTTCACTATATGGGTCATATAACTGGTTCATATAGATTATATATCCCCTTCAATGCTCATTATAAGTATATTTCATAACTTTCATTATACACAATTTTTCCTTTTTACGGTATTTCACTGTTATTCTCACTTTCACGCACAGTCACACTATACAACTTTTATAATTATATTTGTAAATTGTATATCATTCATTTTCTGTAGTTCCATGATACAAAATAACTGTCTGTGGTGCGCAGATCTCCTCATATTTAAATAGGTTTATTCACAATGTCTTATTTCCTACATTCTAGTTTTACACATTTATGTATTATATTTCTATTTATAAATTACGATGTACACATGTTTTTGTCATTTGGTCTCCACTTCTGGGTATTTTGGTCATCGTCAGTTTGTTTGTCACTGTCATTAAATTGTTTACTCCCTGAGTTTTCATTCTCTATTTCCCAATTATTTAGTTATTATACTATTTCTCTTTTTGTTTTGATTACTTAAATGGATTGCGTTTATGCATATTTTACCGTGAATTTTGATGGTACATTTGTTTTTCCTTTAAGGTGTATTTTTGTCATTTTATAATATATGCTTTATTTAAGTGTCAGAAGCAACAATGTAATTAATTAATAGAATTTTAATGTGATTTGAAATGTCAATAGCTACATGGAATGGCTTATGACATGAAATTTTATAAAATTTTAAAATAATTATTAGGACACACACCTATGCCATATGAGGTGTCTAAATTTTTGTCTTGTTATAAGGAATATTTTACTGTAAACCAATTTGAGATTTATTATGCTATAAATTTGGGAATAATTGTAGCTGGAAAATGTAAAATTTTGTATCTTAAATAATTAAGTCATGTGACCTCTTAACCCGACGATTTTGACCAATGAGAAATTCTGAAATTTGGTCAAGCCCGTTGAAGGTATAAGAAAATTTCTTCACTTGATTGTTAGACTCGAAAGTATAAAGAACTAGTCTATGCTACTCTGTGTAAAAGATATATAATAGAGTCAAGTCCAAGTCAGAAGAAGGGTGAAAGTAAAATAATTAACAGTGTCAAACTAGAAAAAATAGAAAAAAGAGAGAACCAATAAATAATATTATAATAATATAACAAGAAGAAAATAATATCTCTAAAAATAAATATAAGTGATCTACAAAAGTGGTGAGACCGAACCTTATATACTAACACTAGTAATAATTATACAACACCAGAACGAAATCACAGTAACACTTATTCATCAGAACCAAAGTGAAAAGACCAATTCAACACCAGTGAACAATTTATTTTACTTATTTTATTTTAAAAACTTGTTTTAAATATTTGGAAGGTAAATCAACTCTGCTTAGCGTCTGTCCGCCATCTTGGCACAGCCAACTGAAACCAACGCTGAGTCGACACTAACTATTGTGTTCTCACATCAGACCAAACAACTATTTCATTGTATTTTCTTGATTTTAATTTTATTGTTATTAGTAAGTAAGAATTATTTTAATTGTAATATGTTGTACTTCTTGGTGTGCATTTCGTCCTTTTTAATAACAGTCAAAAGAATCCAGGAGTTTATATAACTATCGAAAGTGTAACTCTGATTTGAACTGTGATTAAGAATCGACTTTTGCATTGTACCAAACAAACATTAGAGCAACGAAGGCAGTAACTTATGAAATTAAATAATGATATTTTTCCTTAATTGATGCGAGTTGTCTTTTATTACAAAAATAAAATAGAAATAAAGAATTTTATTTCAGAATAAGAAAATAGAACCCGACCACGACGACGTAAGTAATTCCGTCAAGCGTTAAACTACGGTAAGTGAGTCTGGTAACCTCAATCTTGACAACTCAACACGAAAACCAACACCCGTCTCCAAAGAAACAGTAATCCACGTTAATAAATAAAAGTTAAAATAACTTAACTTCACTCACATATTAAGTAAAGAAACACGTCTCGTTATCTCGTTACATAATTGGCACCAGCAACGGGGGGCTGAATACGTATACTTCACGTAAGGTGCGACTGGAACCAATTACCAGAGATAAAATATTATCTTAAAAAATATAAATTGCTATTAGAACACAACTAAAAAGAAATAAACAAAATTTAGAATTACAATATATATATATATATATAACTACACAATCACACTCCTAGGAGCAGCACCAGCGCAATAACTTAGGGCGTGCCATTGTCCTTGAAGAGTCTAACATTTTTGACTGCTCTATATACTTATCCTATTCGTAGAAGCCACCAGCAAGCAGGCATCAGAATTTTTTCCTAACCTACCTTTGAAAAATACTATGGAATTTACTGGGCAGTAGTGGTACTCAAAAACAATGTTTGGTAAAAGGGATTGCATGCAAACTGTAGTAGGAGTTCTACTTTCCGTTACAGTTTCTGTTCTTTGAAGTATGTGTGTTCACAGAAGAAATAGGAATTTCTGTACGTCCCACCTCCCAGTTTTTATAAGTAATAAAATCGTAATAAAAGAGACTGTTAATTTTGTAAGCTGGTTAACCGGATCTAGAATTTGATAATCAGTAGGTTCTGAAAACTGACTCAATGACCAACTGGATGTCGTGTTTTGATTGGATCTTACTTCTCCGTTCACTCATACTATTGGTTTGCATTAGATAAAGAGAACAGCGACTGACTGGATTTTCTTCTTTTGTTAGTTCATTCATTCTAAATGGGTCTGCATTGTTTCATGTTTACGTAAACGTAGGGATGTTTACAAATAAATAGCCCAGAATAAAGAGTTAATACAAATTTCGAATGTTTTGTATCAGTCTTTTCCCACGGTTTGTTTTAAAAGTGCATATATTCGTAATACGCTAAATAACTTTTAGTAAATATAGACATTACTAAAAATAATAAAAATTTAATGTAACTGTGGTTGTTTTGTTGTTCTTGTTCAAGTTAAACATTAAGAAGAACTGTGTGTGATTTAGTTTTTTCGTTACGAATATGGTAATAACAATTACACACAAAAAGAGAGTATGAGCCCGTTATTATAAGTTCGCAAACACATTTTAAAAATGACATAATTATTCAAAAGTCGACGCAGATAAAGCTAACTATCTTTATTATAAACAAATAATTAGTAGGTCGACTGGAAACTAAATCGACTCATACAGGTCAAGGTGGCTCATGTATAATCTATAGATCAGAGGAGGCTAAAATATCTTTCCAATCTCTCTTAGAAGATATGCGGTTACTCTAGATGGTTTTTTCTTAACCTCAAAACAAATTGTGGTAGTTGAAAAGAACTTACACAACAAGAATACTCTCAACCTTGAGGGGCAACATACCAGAACACACTGACATTTCTGAATTCCTCGTGTGTGGTTAACCAGTCCCAACATCAAAATTAAAATGATTGACGATAGTTAATTAAAGTGCTTTTAAAACACACTAGTTCTTTCTAAAATAGCGGAAGATGCAAAAAGGTTTTAGGTTTGTAAAATGCTTATGTACTGGCTATAACTTTTAAGCTATAAACCTATCTCTGAAAATCTTATACCTCTGTTGTAGGAATCGACTCGTGTCGGATAAGTTATTGACGTCTACGTTACAGATGATGTTTGGACTTCGATGGACAGTCTAAGTTTTTTAGCAGTGACTACTCGCTGGACAAGTTAAAGTGCTATGTTGAAGTCGAATTTGCTATAGTGTAAGCCCGAAAATAGTGCTATAGTGCAGGCTGAAAATACCCATGAAAATCTGCACAACTTAATGAAAGGCGTGATTAAGTGTAAACTAGATAAAAGTATTTTCTATTATTATTACTGATGCCACAAGTACTGTGAACATCCTGTGTAATATAGAGGGGGCAATATTTTTTCTGTTTTCCTCACACATCAAACGTAACACAATGTTCCGTTAAATTTATACAGAAAAAGTTAAAAAAATTAAAAGAGTAGGTGAAAATTAAAATGCGCCTCTAATAACTTTTCATTGTTAAAACAACGTTTGGAATATGCGTACACTAAATATAGTAAATGTTTGTCTATATTCTTTATCGGAATATTCACTGTCAGGAACAGGTTCCATTTGTTAAATTTTGGTTAACGGAAATGCCGTTCCTACCAGATCTTGGAATACGTACTTTATTCAATGTAAATAACCGTGTTACAAGAACTGAACGGCCGATGAACGACACACCACTAATTATATACCTATCAAACCTGTACTTTGTTGTCTTATGTGACCCAAACTTGAGCCTATTATTAACTATTTGCTGGAGTCCTCTTCAGCCTCTGGTAATGTTTTGGTATACCTAACCTAACCTAACCTAACCTAACCTAACCTAACCTAACCTAACCTAACCTTTATTGTATAGCCTTTTACTTTTATGTTTTAATCCACTAGTAGTTTTTCTTGTCTACTAGACATATGTAGAGGCTGTCCCTTAATGAACAAATCTCGAGGGGCTCGTGTTTCCGATTTTATTGTTAAATTTTAAATTACGCCTTGCCGCCGGAGGAACTACGTCACTCCTTAGATGACCATAACTAAAGCATGTGCGCCCTAATTTAAGGGTAATACAAATTTATAGGATTTTCACATTTGATATGGTGTTCAGGACAATTTAGACCAATTGAGATATCACTATGTGTTGGATTCGGGACGCTAGAAAACAGATAAAGAATTTGTTTTCTACCAGGAAAACTTTGTTTCTACAAACTTTATTATAACAAAAAAACAAATAGTTTTATTAATGGGATCAAAATATTATTTGGACGAAGCCTGATGAGCGTAGCGAAATCAGGCATAACCCTCTTGCTTGAGAGGAAGAGAGATAGAGATATCGTGGCCCAGCTACGGCGCTCTGTTTCACTCGCACTTACGGGGCGCTAGGCGACTCACCGGTCACCGGCCGATTTCGGCGCTCGCGTGCCGGTCCTAATGCGTGTGCGGCTTCCGCCGCCCGCGCTGGCTGTCGCCCGATAAGATAAGATTTTGCTGTATACACTTAGTATTCGTGCATAGTGTGTCTCACACGTGTTTTATTCAAACAGTAGTAGAGCATTATTCTATGGTGTAGCCAGATGTACGGATTGGACTTAAGTGTTAAACAAGTGTCAATTTTTAGACGAGAATCTATGTAGTCCCTGATGCAACTGCAGCTTTCCATTACATATTGCAACGAATCACAGTTCAGGTAAATTTTAATCCAAATTCTATTAAAATTATTATTCTTATACTTTTTTATTCAATTTTGTACTTTTTATTTAAGTACTTTTGTCTGTTATACGCATATTTTGTACATTCATATTGTAGCATGGACAGAAAATCCACTACTTATTAAGTCATATAAAATCATAAAATTTAATTACACCACATATGTTAAAATAATACTGAATGAGATTTAATGAAATCAAAGGAATGAACCACGATAAAATAAAAATCCTCATTACATTATATAAAAAACCACTGTTTAAATATCAAAGAAAGTATTGAAAGCAACTCATATTATAAGATCAGTAATCTACCCAGGAAGCTAGGAGCAGTAAACAAATTAAATAACACCATATCAAGAAGAAAGAGAGTCAGTTTAAGAGTGGTGAACACCAAAATACCCCAAAAAAAAGAAGGAAGAATAAAATTTGTGATCAGGAAGAAAACAATACCCTGAAACCTTTAGAGAAAAGCAAGGTCCGTATCAGTAAATAAATTAGATGCTCCAAACTAAACATCAGTCGAGATAACACAAAGTACCTTGGTTTTCTCAAGAATGAAGAAGGAAGACAAGAAGACCAGAAGAATGAAGACTAGAAGAAGGACAAGAATGAAGACAAGAAAGAAGATAAGAAGAGGGACAAGAAAGAAGATAAGAAGAAGGACAAGAAAGAAGACAGGAGGAGAGGAAGAAATAGTATGAAAGAAACACCGTTGTAAAACCTATTATTATTATTAACTACCATCAACCCCAAACCCACCAAAACGATTTTAAAGAAAGTATAACATACCAAAATCCTATAAAAATGTAATTATTTAGAAACCTAAAGTGTTGTATAGTATTTAAAGAAGTGAACCTACTAAAGCGATTGTGTGATAAAGAAAATAAACAAGTCTTAACAGTCCATGATTACTAAAGGTCTGGTCTGAGATAGTGAGACTCAAAATATCAGAACCACCAGTGAAAGTGAATTTGTGTAAGTGTTTTTTGGAAATGCAATAAACTTAAAGTTAGTGATACTATGACTTATCAATATGCTATATAACAACTTTAATATCCAATAATAAACAGCATAATAAAATAATAAAATGGAAGATTTCCAGTATTTTATTATTTTAATGTAACTCTTTATTTACAAGACATTTGTAAAAAATGCTAATAACTAGAGTATGGGTAGTCATGTTTACTGATGAAGGGGATCATAAATAATAATGGTTTAGACCAGAAAGGACTGGCATTAATTTAGTATTCATAGGTTTAAAATGTTTAAATAGACTGTTTGTTCACAGCCATAAAATCAATGTATTTGTGAGAGTTATTAGAAAATAAGATTTATATTATGTGTTTAAAATGAATAATGTTTGCTAAATAACAGCATACATACCATTAATAATGTTTCAGTAGGTATGCTGTGTTAATTCAAAAAGAGTTAAAAGTATATGTCCAAACCATGTCAGCAATATGTTCAATTGTACAGATTGCTAAATAATGTTCATAATTATTTTTTTTATAACAGTAGTGTTAATTAAATACTACACCTCACAATAAGTTATAAACCATTTTATTTTCATGTAATAGTAACTATGTAAAGTCAGAGGAGTGGTAAGATTAAATTTATTTGAGAAAGACAGAAATGTAAAATTCTAAACTCTAGGCCATTTGGTGAATTCACAGAAACCATATAAACCAGTATAATTCACTTATAAATCCTGTAAACTAGCAAGATTTAGATAAGGTAAATCAGTTAACCACTACTGGGAATGATCCTATGAGTTAAAATGATAATAAGGAAATATACCTAAAAATATTGTAAATTTTCAAAATATATAAATTAATTAATTTTAAAGAGCAATGTCAAATTCAGAGATTAACACAAAAAACCAGTTCAAAGGTTTAATTTATATGTATTTAAAGAAAGAAAGAGAAATATGACTAATTAAAATTTATTATAATAGTATTAATAACAATTAAAATGGAAGAAAAATTGTATAAAGACGGAAATCAGATTTTGAGCCTAGATTTTAAAAAAAGGAAAGAAATTTGGTAATTTCCACAAAATGTCTACAGATATGGACTATAATATATCAATTTAAAAGGAATGAGATGATTAAACCAATGATAAGGTTCATAATTCATGAAAGTGATGAATAAAATAAATAAATTCCATTTATAATGTAATATTTTATCATGTGTATGGGTAATCGAAATATGTTAACAATACTTTTTCAAAGATTAACTGGGCCAGATTTTGACCAAGTTAATATAGTCTTTTGTTGAATATCAAGCTGAATAGTTGTGTGAAAAAACGTTCCTTATAACCGAGTCGAAAGGTATTACGGTTAGCCATTCATATAAGTGAATCGAGAGTTAGGTGAATTATACACTTTTGTAACTAAATTTACCAAAACGTTAACGACAATAGTGAAAACTAACGCCTAAATTCATTATACGAGTGATCGAAAACAGTAAAACAATATATTTGATCTGATTCACGCTACAACTCATAACCACTTTTACAGACAAATTAACCCACAGAAGTGAACACACCAAATAACTTAATTCACACCAGTATACACAGAACACTTCTTCAGAACACACCAAACAAACTAATAGACCAATTACACCAGTGCGGGGACATATCAAACATTCATGAAGTTAATTTTGCTGTGATTTTTTGACACGATGACATCGCAGTAAACTCGCCACATCTAATAGCGGCCATCTTGAAATACGAATCTGCCTTCCTTATCCAGTGACGTCATCGAAGCTACATATGGTCTGACAAAACAACTTTCTTAAACATTATATATCAGAATTATTTAAATACTGTTAAATAATAATTATTGAATTTACTTTAATTGTTAATGTTATACTTTCTCGTCACCCTTCTCTGACTATTAATTTAATCGCTCAAAGAACCTGTCTTTTTATAATACTTATAATAATTTTTTTACTGTATGCACAATCGATAATTCCCTGAGACGGAGTCGATAATTGTTCTCAATCGATAAAAAATCGATTATTTATTAAATTGTTTAATAAATCCATTTATTTCAATTGTATTTGCCTGTTATTATTTCACAGGCTAATTTAAGGTTATTTATTAAGGCAAGGAGACTTCAAGAAGAAGAAAATATTTTTTTTCAGTGAGATATTGGACCAGCAAGAAAAATCATCAATCGATTGCTGACTGGAGTTAATCTAGTTAACTCCAGGCTGGGTTCAAATCTTCCAGAAGTGCTCGATAGTTAATAAATACCTTCCTAATTCTTAAAATCTTTACAAAACCTTTGGAAACAGCATTATTTCTTAATTACAAACATTGAGTAACATAAACAAAATTTTTTTTATTGAAAATTTTATTTTTTATAAAATTTTTCCTCTACTATTTTATTTTTGTAAAGACCGGCATACAGGGTCTCGTTACAATATTCATCAATTTATATATACGTAATATTTATAATATGCCTCGACGGAGAAGAGGTCCAAACATTGGTCGTTTAACTACAAATCAAAGACGGATGAGACAGCGACAAAGTGTTGCTGCAGCAACTGCTGAAGGCCCTGCAGAACATAACATGAATCATGTGTTATATGATCAAAACAACACAGGATATAGGAATCTTCAGAATGAATTTTAAGATAATTTACGATCTCTAGAATTCTATGAATGTGTAAATTGTTCTCGAGTGTTCATGCAGCAAACATTTTTTGATATGTGTCCGCAGTGTAAGCGAAACCCAAATAAGTATACTGCAGTTAATCGTATGGATCCTAAAGATGTACCTATAGAAGTAATGAATCTCACTTATGTAGAACAACTCTTGATAGCAAGAGTACTACCCGGTCAATACGCTTATAAGGGAAATATTATAAATATTGATGAAAATATAACGGAGATTGTTAGTTCCTTGCCCCCTACACCCGCTTCACTGAGCACTATAGTTGTAAGAAAGGAAAATGTTAATGGACATCGGGATTTTCATGTAAGACGTGACAAAATTTTAGAACCACTCAATTTTTTGAAAATGAATAGTCCATTCTATAGTGATATTAACATTGATATGGAACAAATATCTCTACACTTCTATTAAATGATAGTATTTATGGAATGATAACCATTGTTGATTTACCTTAGGTGAATACAGATAAAAAGAACTTTTCTGAAGAAATTTATGAAAGTATGATCCCGGAGAATATTAGAATCACAGAAGTTGATCGACTCCAATCTGCAGTGAATAATGTAATTCCATGGCCACAAGGTACTGATATCATAAACTAGGAATGTCGCTGACACAAATGGGCGGAGCATTTGATATTCGTAATTATTTATTTATCAATATTTTTACAATCAACAAAATATATACACTTTTATGATACACACTTTATTGAATACATTACATTATAGTACAATATACATTAATTGTCATTAGACATATTCTACAACCTTTGCAACTCATCTCTACGATCAACCATTGAGGGACATCTATTAATTTTTAGCAGCCTATCAAAATCAAACGCCGGTTTTAATAATAATCCTTCTAATGTTTTCACTCTTGAAAGAGCAACATAAGTTAATCCAACCTGAAAATCATTGTCTGCTAAATTAACAATTGCCTTATCTAATGTTGTCCCTTGCGATCAATGTATACTAACAGCGTATGCTTACATTAACGGAAATTGTTTGCGAGTACAAGAAATTTCATTTTTCTTGAGTGATGCCACTACTGGTACAATTGGTATTGAGTTCTCGTACAGAAGTGGTCCTGTATATTTTTCGAAAGATACAAGTATACATATTGGCATGTGATTGTTATAATTTTCGCATTCAACTGCCGGGTCATAAATAATATCAGTTACTGTCCCAACTGAACCGTTGGCTAGTCCTTTTGTGAGCCAAAGATTTCTTCTAAAAGATAACTCCAACACCTTCACATAAACGTAACTGGGCAAATAATCCCAAAGCATCGTCAGATTTTGCTAGAAAGGTTTCTGGACAATTATGGATTGCATTGATTAGAGCCACGGGTTGATTATTGCTTTCTAGTTTTTCATAATTAAAGTGTTCGATGTCAGCATTTTTCGACATTATACAGACACTATCTTTGAAATTGTCCCCGATATTGTATACATAAAATCTTTTAGATGAGAGCTGATAATCTTCTTCAATGACTCTATTAAATATCATTTGCGACTCTATTTAAAGTCTCTCTGAATTTTTTTGATCATCACCTTGCTGTCTCATAATCTCCGTTAAAAAGAAAACTTTTTTAACTGTTTATATAAAAGATTCGATTGAATGGTCTGAACATTATTACCAATATTGTAAAGACTCTTGTCACAAACCGGTGGAAGTTAAGACGAATCACCGACTAAATACACGCAAAGGCCACCAAAAGAACAGCTGAAGAACGCTGCTTTGCTTGTTTGAGTCGCATATCCACTTTGAAAAACAAATTCAAACCCAACATACTGGCTCCATCAATAATAACGAACCTCACATCTTTTATTTCTTCTTCAAAAGCAATTTTGGATTCACCTTCTAAATCTTTTAAAGTTCCTCCCCTTTTCTTTGAAGTATTTATTCTTAGAGCTGAATGAATAATTTGTCCAGCAATATTGTTAGCTGCCACACCAGTAGGAGCCATTAAAAGAGTTGCTTCGCAGCCAAAATATGAATTAATTCTCCTAACCATTTCATTAAAGGTTACCAGCTTTCACCAGTTCCAGCTTTTCCCTGAATAATTGCAAGTCTTTTGTTGCAATTATCATAGTCATTTAGCTGATATTCTAGGAAAGAATAATATCTTATTTTGTTGGTCGTTGATTAATGAGATTATTTTAACATTGTATAATTCATGAGAATCATACTGATTCCCAAATGTTTCTCGATTCCTTTCGATGAAAGAGTTTTATTCTTTATATCTGGATATTTGTAATAGGCTGCTTCCCAATTATGAAGTAAATCGATATCACGATTACCTAGACCAACATGCATTGGTAGTGCATTAGGCATTACTGCTGCTATAGCCATCCAGTCTCTATTGTAAAAAATATCAAACTCGTTATTATTATCCTGGTCAATATCAGTTTCTTCTGTAATTAAAGACATGTGTAATTGTTCGTGAAACTGTCCAAAATTTTGTCGGGTATAAGCCATGAACAATGTTTCATCTGTACTTTTAAAGTCTTCTTCTTTACGCCAATGCTTATGTAAAATCAACTTTTATTTACAATATAATTCAATATTGACTGCATTTTTATTTTTGTTTCCTTTAGAGAAAACGTGTACAATTCTTTCTTTTCTGTTTGTGTTAATTGAATTATTTCTTCCCTTAGAAATGTTTTTAGCAAAATTGAATAATATTATTTCTTCCATGTTTAGTCATCTACTACTATAAAACTGAATGAATGAATTACTGTCATTTTCACTATTGGTTCCATTAATTGCAACGTAGTCTTCTATTCTTATGACAAGTATTCTAAAAGATCTAGTACATTGATACAATGGAATTCCATGGAGTAAATGGCATGATTCATAAGCCCTGATGTCTCTTCCTCCGATCACTCTTATCATCAAACTTGTATATGCTCGAAGAGATTCTTCATCCGGGGCTCTCGATTCAACGATTTCATGAAACATTTTCGTCAATTTGTTTGAAGCAGGTTCTGACTTTGAAGCATACTTAGATACATATTCAACCACCTGGTATAAGTAGGTGATTGTACTAAAATCAGTAGTTGCTCTCCATGTTTGTGCGACGACAGGATTATACGGATTCAAGAGTTCATCATTCCTTATTGGTGTATATATCCAAATACCTTTCTCATTTTCCTCAAGAAGAGATTGCTCTTGTAATTCTTTAGGATATTTGAACCTGCAAGTATATTCTTTACCATTCCACTTAAGACAATATCCTTTGGTACACCTGGTATGTCTTTGGAATCGATTCAGTAGTTCTGAAAGAGAACGATCGTTGTCGATAACAACATCACAACATCAGTTGATCTAATCCTTGAAGGATGTATAGTTGCAGGAGGAGTGAATGGCATAGGAGTGACTGCATTAACCAAATGGTCATAATACATCTTCACACTCAAAATGTCTTCTTCAGATGCATTATCAAAAGTTCTTGGATCAGGAGCACCTTACATCCAAAGAAGACCGTTGTAGCACAACGACGTTTTTACCTCATTTTACAAAATAAGATCGTATAGGAAAAAAGAAAAGAAGTCATCTGGAAGGAGTAATATCAACTTAAATAAAAGTAGCAGAGAAAAGTAATTACAATCATCAATAAAAGAACTTAACAGAACAAAACAAATCGATTCAAAGAATTTATATATAGTCAATTTATAGCCAAAAGGTGTTAAAAAACAAATAGTATGAATATCATGTCAATAAAATAATTAGTAGACCCAGTAAGATACGGACTAGTGAGGAGTAACAGCCCAGAATAAATAAATTAAAATGACAGTCTTCAAGATATGAAGTAGTAAGTAATAACAACCCATAACCAATGAATTGAAATGGAATAATAGCAAAATACCTAAAAAACCTATTGTAAAGACAGAAACCTCTATAGCAGCAAACCACATAAATGGAAGGACTTAAACCATATTAGCTATACCAATTTAGATCCAAGACTAATAAAATAAGAGAATCCAATACAAATAATCAGAATAATGTAAACCTAATTATAATTAAAATAAATGTGATTAAGGGGAACACCCCAAACCAGTTAAAAAAAAAAGACAACAAAAAGTCAATTCTCAATATAAAGTTTTAATGTGTTTATTTATATAATTATTTTGTGTTATTATTTTTGTGTATACTAGGAAATACTAGATGTTAGTATATAAGAATTTATTGTATTTGAACCATGTTAATTAATGTTGTATTTTTATAAAGTAAGGAAAGGCAAAATAATAATTCAAACGACCCATAAATAGTACATCAAAAAATATAAAACTAATGAGATGAATTCATAATAACATTGCTAGTAAAATTGGAAATTGATGACCAAGACAAATTCAACTTTGACCATATAAACTAAATCAGAGAATATACATTTATAGAACCTAGATTAAATTGATATAAATTATCATCTTCAGAATACAAATATTTTATCCTAATGATAACAACGACGTATAATAGTGATTAAAGGAATCAACAAGTAAAATTGACTTAAATGGTGATTGCACAAGAGAAGGCCTAACAGCAGTAAGCCAGCACCAGTAAAACGCAAATAACTTGTTAAATATTTAAAATAATAGCCAGACATAAAAGGTAAATTACCAGGGTATAATTAGTAATCAAGTGTGAGTAAAATTGTAACATAAAACCTATTGGAAACCATTTACTAGGTATTTATGTGAATCAAAATAAGGCCTATAGATAAATTTCAAAGAATGTAATTCTGAAGCTTAATTCAAACCAAACCAGATCAAATTTAGTATTAACTTGTGTAAAATAAAAACAGGAATATTGTTCCATAATTAGAATTACATAAAAGTACTAAACAAATAATTTATAGCCAATTAAATGTAAAAGATGAGTTTTTTCAATAAGATTGAATTATTTGATAGGAACAGCTGATTCATAAACAATGAGAAATGATACCAAAATCTTATGGAACTTTATATATGAAGGAACAAATATCAGTTAGTTGATTGTTAAAAGCCAAACGAGACAGACGTGTCAGAATACATCTCAGAGAAGTGTGAATGGAAATTTTTGACTAACACATCCAAGATATATGATGAGTTTACAACAGTTATAAAAAAATATAAAATAAAGTGACTAATAATATAATAACGATCAGTGAAACCTTAAACTAAATTAACCAATACTAAATAAAGCTGTCACTACATGTAGACACGACTGAAGAACCAAATTGAATAACCAGACACCGATTGAAGGGAACCTTTTTGACATAACACTACTATTACCGAACAAAATCCAGTGGGTGAATACAACTACACTCTACAACTTGTGGATATTCCAAGAACAACATCACTGAAGAGGAATTAACTAACGGAGACGTTTATTTGAAGGAAAATCTCGTAGATGAAATCACATCGCAGATCAACTCATTAAGGCAGCCATCTTGATTCCATTCGAAGAGGCTGATGGGAACATGACGAGTGACGTCAGAGAAACCATCTGTATCGTAATATTAACATTTTATATACATTATACTTTATTATTTTGTCGGTTTAATGAATAAGTTTTTAATAATTTGTAAGTATTGAATTCTCTTGCCTTTCCTGACTATTTCTACAGTTAAAAGAACCCTTATACTATTGAATACTTATTTATATGTAATAATCGAATTGGAACTTAATCTCGAATCAGACTCGAGCCAGTCGCGGCAATTCAAACCATTACTTAGAAACTAATAATCTTAATTATTGTTTAAACGTTGTTTTATTGATGATTATTTGAGTCATAAATTCAGTTACATTAATTATTAAATATTAACGTGAACTTCTGAAGGAAATAAACGAGCAGAAGAAGAAGTACAGATACTGAATCGGCCGCTACATGCAATCGGTTTGGCCACGATAATCCATTTAACGTGAAGAAACAAATAATCCTTCATCAGAGCTAACACAGTTATTAAACAGTATTTTTTATTAATTGAACATAAAACAATGAAAAACAATTACACCAATTAAAATTAATTAATACATAATTAAATATAATAGAAAAATTAAACTCCATAATAAAATTTTATTTTTATTAATTATTTGTAATTAAAATTTGTTTTATTACAAATTGGCGCTCAACTTTAGGGGCTCAAAATAGGAATTGGTAGGCCTATAAGATAGAGACGAGCTGCTCAATTTCCTATTTTAGCTTGGCAGCTGTTAACAGGTCAGGAAAGTCATCAAAATGCCGAAGAGATCAACATCGAAGAAAAGGGCGACAGAACTAGAAAAGGAGATAGACATGGAGAACAAGGAGGCGCCTCCAGTGGAAGATTTAGAGATGTTATTACCTCCGGTGGAACCTAACCAACCCATACGACAACAAGAGGAACAACCGGAAAAACCAAAACAAACAGAGAACGCAACTATGCAAGAAATGTGCCGAATAATGATGGAGAAAATGGAGGAAACCAGTATGAAGATGGAAGAAAAGAGCAAGAAAATGGATGAGAACCACAAATCGACTAAGGAAGGAAAGGAAGAATTGAGTGATAAAATTGGAGAAACAAGTAAGAAGATGGAAGAGAAGATGGAGGAAACCAGTAGGAAGATGGAAGAGAAGATGGAGGAAAATAATAAGAAAATGGAAGAAAAAATGGGGGAGAATTTGGAAGAATTGAAAGAGGATAACTAACTATTAAGAGAAGAATTAAGGGAGGTTAACCAGGAAAATATGGACAGATTAGACGGAAAGATAGAATTATTGAAGGAAGAGTTGAGTCAGAAGATGGTAGAGAACAATGAAACAATCAGCAAGAAGGTAGAAGAGGAAATAACAGTAATAGAACAAAGGATTACAAAAGCTGACGAAAGATGTAGTCAGACTGAACGAGAAGTACAGAATCTTAAAGCAGAAGTAAACACCGAAGTACAGAGTTTTAAAGCAGAGGTAAACACCAAGGTTACCAATATAGAAGTTAAACAAAAGAAACGCGTGAAGAATGGGAAAAGGTGAAGAACCGATTCACAGAAAAATGTGACGGGATAGAAGCTGCCTTTACCAATATAAATGGCCAGGTTCGTCAGAACCAAGCAGACATAGAAACTTGTCTGAACAGACCAACTAACATTACCCATTGTTCCACTACAGAAAACCGAGAAGGGGTTAATTTCCGGTTATATCAAAGAAAGCCAATGGAATTTATATCTCTAATAGAAGAACATTTCGCGAAGCCATAGGAGTAACCGCTGGAATACAAATAAAGAAGTACTCGATGAGTCATTTAAAGAGGTGACCGATAATCGGTGGATGGCCATTAGAGATGACGTCACTGACTACCAAATGTTTAAGAGTTTGTTTAAGGCCAAGTATTGGTCAGAGTCGACGCAAAATATAGCAAGAGACAATATACTCGTATGCCATGGGAAATATAACCCTTATTGGGGTAACACCTTTACTTCATATTTCCTGGGAAACGTGTGCATAACCAAACGCCTAGAACCTCAAATACCCGAGGAGTGTCTAGTCAGCAGACTGTCCTATCACTACGAGGAGGATATAATTAGAGCAAGTAGGAGTAGTCAAATTAAGACCGTACAAGCTACGACGGAGTTACTTGAGATGTACGAGCATGAAGACTATTACCGACAGAGTAGAAGAAGAACTGATAGACCAGAATCGAGGAATAGTAGTAGCTATGTGAATAACAATCAAAATAACGTGAATAACAATCAGTTTAACCCTTTGAACCGGAATAATAATTACTATAATAATCGTAGTAGTAGTAGTAATAATAATAATAACCACAATGGTGGAAATGACAACCTCCAATCAAATAGAAATACCTATTATCATAACGGTGAAACTAATAGAAATAAATAAATAATTACCTTATTTTATCCACTAAGTGATCTTTTTCTTTTTTAAATTACTACATGTTTCAGGGCTTATATCCCCATCTTCAGGTAAAAACAAAATCTACGCATTGTTAGGGTTTCGTTAAAAATTCACAAAGACACAAACACATAACACACTTAAATAAATTAACATAGAACATTGAAATTGTATCGGAACGCGCTACAAACGAACCAGTGCATTGGCCGAAGTCCGACTTTCAACTGATCCGTACATGCTATTCACGGTTCGTTTTCATAGCTGTGTCGTATAGTTTATTTGACTTGAATGACAACTGTTCATTAAGTACCTGATTTTTATTTCTTCTTAAGGCCTTGTATATTTCAAATTCCTCTAGGGCATCCAGTAGTTGACCCTTTTTACCTATATGTAAAGGTTCCAAATTCTCTTTAAATCCAGTGTATGTATGATTTTCGTTTATTAGATGTTGTGCGTAATGCGATAAATTAGTATTGGGGAACTTCTTAGGTAAATGTTCTTTAAATCTCTCGGAAAATTTTCTCCCCGTCTGGCCTATATAGATTTTATCGCATTCATTACACCGGATCTTATAAACGCCGGAACAATCCTCTAGTAATGCTGTGGTATTAGGCTTAAGTATATTTGTTAATTTGTTCGTGGTCCTGAATGAGACAATAATCCCTAGCTTTTTTAATTCATTATGTAGTGTATTAGGTAGTATGTTCGTATACCTAGCAGAAACATATTGGGTTTTATCTTTAACTTTGTCCGAACGTTTTAATTTATTAGCGTGTTTATATATTATTTTATCAATGATTTTACTATTGTAACCATTCACTATTGCTATATGTTTTATTATATTAATTTCATCGTTATAGTCTCCTATGTCCATCGGTATATTTGTCAATCTATGTGCCAGTGCGTTAAAAGTTGCCATTTTATGTGTATAAGGATGATTGGAACTAGCATGTATGGCTATATCAGTTGTCGTTGGCTTTCTATATATTTTAAAGCTAAGGAGGTTATTACGTTTATATGCGGTTACGTCCAGGAAATTCAACATATTGTTATGCTCTACTTCCACAGTGAATTTAATATTACTGTTTATGCCGTTCAAAAAAGTAAGCAATCCGTCTATCTGTCTAAGAATACCACCAAAAATTAAAAATGTGTCGTCTACGTACCGTGTGTACGAGATGATTTTATTGTATAACTTGTTTTTGTCAGAAAGTACGTACTTGTTCTCATAATGATTGACGTAAATTTCCGCTAAAATTCCACTCACAGGTGAACCCATGGCCAGCCCATTTTCTTGGATAAAAAACTTGTTGTCGTGTGTAAAGTAATTCTGTACTTTTAATTTCATTGAATATTTTGGTTTATTGAATAAAAAGGAAGTTAATAGACAATAATAACATTGTCACCAAAGCTGACAAAGGCCAGACACTCGTAATTTTAACTAACGAGGATTATAAACGTAAAATACATGAATTTTTCATAAACAATAATATTATTGAAATTAAGAGTGACCCCACTGATAGGTTTAATAGTAATATGAAATCAGTGTTAAACAAAACCAAATATATTATAACAAATGATGAGAAAAAATATTTAAAAATGATAGATCCTAAAGCACCTAGACTTAGAGGACTTCCGAAAATACATTAAAAAAAACATGCCTCTCCGTCCTTTAGTAAATTTCATGTCTGCACTATCGTATAAAATTGCCAAAAAAATTGATAAAATTTTAAGACAATATATAGTGTTTAATAAGAACCACAGTTTGAAAAATAGTTTAGAATTGGTAGATCTCACAAAAAAACTTACAAATGAACCAAGACATACTTTAGCTTCATTTGACATAGTCAATTTGTATACGAATGTACCAATTAATGAAACTTTGGAAATAACAAAAAGTTTATTATGATCAATAACCACTTTAAACCATGAAATAGTTGATGAGATTATTAATTTGACAAAAGTAATTTTGGAACAAAATTATTTTACTTTTGATAATAAATATTATATACAGAAAGATGGATTAGCAATGGGATCCCCAATATCAAGTATCCTAGCGGAAATTTGTTTAAACCACATCGAAAATAACGAAATATTATCACCAAAAAACAAACATTACAACAAAATTTTATTTTATCGTCGATATGTGGATGACAAGATAGTGATTTACAATGGTAATTGCAGACAATTAGAGATGCTTAATAAATATTTGAATACCATAACAAAAAATTTGCAATTTACATTAGAAACAGAAAAGAATAATAAAATAAATTTCTTATATTTGTCTTTAACAAAAATTGATAATATAATTAACTTTAATATTTACAGGAAACCGACAACCACTGATCATGCTATTCATGCCTCATCTTACCACCCTTATTCACACAAAATGGCATTTTTTAATAGTATGGTACATAGATTGCTATCATTGCCCCTCTCCACAGAAGACCATAAAAACGAAGTCGAAATTATTAAACACATAGCGATAGCCAATGGTTATAAATATAACATAATAGATAAAATAATAAATAAGAAACAAAATAGACTAATAAATATTGACGTGCCTAAAGAAAAAGTAAAATATATCGCAATAGAGTATGGCGAAATGTTACATCACACTTTAAAAACCAATTGAAAAAACAAAATATAGTATTGGCTTCAAAAGCAAATAATAAACTCGAGAACAAACTTAAGTTTAAAAATCAAAATAAATCTTTCGATGAATACGACGGTACAGGTGTATACAGGCTTAATTGTTCGGATTGTTCAAATTTCTACATAGGACAAACGGGTCGTTCGTTCAAATTGCGTTATAAAGAACACCTCCCAAGCTCTAAATCAAATATAGGAAGAGCCACATTTGCTGAACATTTAAGTTCACAAGATCATAACATAAAAAGTATTAGTGAGAATTTGGACATATTACATAAATGCAGGAAATCTCTTAAACTGGACACTCTTGAAAGGTTTGAAATATATAAGGCCACTAAAGAGAATTACGATCGCATCTTAAATGAAAAATCAATCCATAAGAATAATATTTTATTCAACAGAGTCAACGATATAGAACGAGATATTAGCTGTGTCAGATCGATAAAATTTATCAAAGGTCAAATCGTATCGATTAATTTTACTGAATAACGTGTTCCTGCGCAGGTCCGCGTCGGCCGCGTTTATTGTGTTTTCGTTCTGTTTTGTCTTGTTTTTAATATGTGTTAAATTATTTAAATATTTTTGTTATTATGTATATGTTGTTTTTACTGTTTGACGGGATGTGCATACATCAACAAATGTAGTTTTAACCCATATTCATTGAGGATCTGATGATGACACTTAATGTGTCGAAACTCGAGTAATCCTGTATTCGGATTTCAAGAAGCGTGACGGAAGGTAATTAACCTGTTTTATACATCTTACAGCTTATCTAGAAGAAGATATTTTGAATTAAATAAATACCATAAGAAAATTTTAAAATGAGTAAGACCATCTTGCAGTTAATATCAGGGAAAATATATTATGTTGAATCAAATAAGATAAATCATCTAAATTCTAAGAATAAATAAGGACATCTTATAGTATATATCAAGGAAATTATTTTAAATGCAACAATTTTAAAAGAAAATAAATAAATTATCTCAATACTAAAATAAATAAAAACAGTTTACAGAATACATTTCAGAAGTACTTTGTTGTGTATCAATTAATAAAGAGAAAGAAAGAAATAAGATATCAAAGGCTTAAAAAAAATAATAAGTACAACATAGTTAAAGAAATTGAATTGAAATAATTTTACCAAGAAATTTTGTATGACAATTATGAAGGCTGAACAAGACTATTCGAACCAAAAATATAAATGAATTACTTATCGAAACAATAATGTTACAGAACTGTTAATTAAAAAGTAAATAAGAATCCATATAGTGTATATATTTTCGATGTAATAAGTTGATGAAACCCCAAAACAAAATAAGATCATAGAAGAATAAATAGGAGAACCATTTAACCAAAGCAGATAAGGAAAGGATATTAAAACCCGACGTTATGCCATGGACAATAACATAATTAATAAAACAACAAATGAAAAAAAACTATATTCATAAACATGTGCTACCCAAAAAGTAAACGAGAAACAGTCTATGCCAACGACTAACTAAAATAGCAGAATTTCACAAAAGGAAGGCTGAAATGGTTATTATGACATGTACCTAGTGATAAGTAATATAGAATAAGCTTTAAAAATGTAAGAATAACCATATGGATAGAAATATTAAGTAATCTGAATAATTATGAAGTGAGGGATCTAAATATATTTATTATTAGTCAAAATGGACTACTTTTATAATTGATATTTTAATAACTGGATGTAGATAATTCCACCAGTTTTTTATTATTGAGCAGAGATGATAATTCCTCTGAGCTCAAATGAGTGAAGTTGATTCAGCAGAGCATGTAGCCGAAAAAGTGCCACTCTGAATTGTTCCAGCTCACATGTTAGGGAATGCTAGGGAGTAAATATATAAATGAAGAAACACTAAATAAGAAGGAAAAAAAATATATATATATAATAATAGGATAAATCAGATTAAAAAGAACTATCTCATAAGAGTAAAATAAAAAGTAAAGAAAGCAAAAATATATATCAACTTAGAGCTCAACCAAAAGCAACAGGTATATCTGCGTAAACCAAGCCAAGAATATAACAAAGACGAATGTCAGAAGCAATTAGTTCACCCACATTAAAAGTATGAGCTGATCTAATCACTTTTACAGGAGGGCATTTGCAGCACAACGAAGTTTTTACCTCATTTTACAAAATAAGATCATATAGGGAAAAAAGGGAACAAGTCATCTGGAAGGAGTAATATCAGCTTAAATAAAAGTAGCAGAGAAAAGTAATTACAATCATCAATAAAAGAACTTAACAGAACTAAACAAATCGACTCAAAGAATTTATATATAGTCAATTTATAGCCAAAAGGTGTTAAAAAACAAATAGTATGAATATCATGCCAATAAAATAATTAGTAGACCCAGTAAGATACGGAGTAGTGAGGAGTAACAGCCCAGAATAAATAAATTAAAATGACAGTCTTCAAGATATGAAGTAGTAAGGAATAACAACCCATAACCAATGAATTGAAATGGAATAATAGCAAAATACCTAAAAAACCTATTGTAAAGACAGAAACCTCTATAGCAGCAAACCACATAAATGGAAGAACTTAAACCATATTAGCTATACCAATTTAGAACCAAGACTAATAAAATAAGAGAATCCAATACAAATAATCAGAATAATGTAAACTTAATTATAATTAAAATAAATGTGATTAAGGGGAACACCCCAAACCAGTTTAAAAAAAAAAGACAACAAAAAGTCAATTCTCAATATAAAGTTTTAATGTGTCTATTTATATAATTATTTTGTGTTATTATTTTTGTGTATACTAGGAAATACTAGATGTTAGTATATAAGAATTTATTGTATTTGAACCATGTTAATTAATGTTGTATTTTTGTAAAGTAAGGAAAGGCAAAATAATAATTCAAACGACCCATAAATAGTACATCAAAAAATATAAAACTAATGAGATGAATTCGTAATAACATTGCTAGTAAAATTGAAAATTGATGACCAACACAAATTCAACTTTGACCATATAAACTAAATCAGAGAATATACATTTATAGAACCAAGATTAAATTGATATAAACTATCATCTTCAGAATACAAATATTTTATCCTAATGATAACAACGACGTATAATAGTGTTTAAAGGAATCAACAAGTAAAATTGACTTAAATGGTGATTGCACAAGAGAAGGCCTAACAGCAGTAAGCCAGCACCAGTAAAACGCAAATAACTTGTTAAATATTTAAAATAATAGCCAGACATAAAAGGTAAATTACCAGGGTTTAATTAGTAATCAAGTGTGAGTAAAATTGTAACATAAAACCTATTGGAAACCATTTACTAGGTATTTATGTGAATCAAAATAAGGCCTATAGATAAATTTCAAAGAATGTAATTCTGAAGCTTAATTCAAACCAAACGAGATCAAATTTAGTATTAACTTGTGTAAAATAAAAACAGGAATATTTTTCCATAATTAGAATTACATAAAAGTACTAAACAAATAATTTATAGCCAATTAAATGTAAAAGATGAGTTTTTTCAATAAGATTGAATTATTTGATAGGAACAGCTGATTCATAAACAATGAGAAATGATACCAAAATCTTATGGAACTTTATATATGAAGGAACAAATATCAGTTAGTTGATTGTTAAAAGCCAAACGAGACAGACGTGTCAGAATACATCTCAGCGAAGTGTGAATGGAAATTTTTGACTAACACAACTAAGATATATGATGAGTTTACAACAGTTATAAAAAAATATAAAATAAAGTGACTAATAATATAATAACGATCAGTGAAACCTTAAACTAAATTAACCAATACTAAATAAAGCTGTCACTACATATAGACACGACTGAAGAACCAAATTGAATAACCAGACACCGATTGAAGGGAACCTTTTTGACATAACACTACTATTACCGAACAAAATCCAGTGGGTGAATACAACTACACTCTACAACGTGTGGATATTCCAAGAACAACATCACTGAAGAGGAATTAACTAACGGAGACGTTTATTTGAAGGAAAATCTCGTAGATGAAATCACATCGCAGATCAACTCATTAAGGCAGCCATCTTGATTCCATTCGAAGAGGCTGATGGGAACATGACGAGTGACGTCAGAGAAACCATCTGTATCGTAATATTAACATATATATATATATTATACTTTACTATTTTGTCTGTTTAATGAATAAGTTTTTAATAATTTGTAAGTATTGAATTCTCTTGCCTTTCCTGACTATTTCTACAGTTAAAAGAACCCTTATACTATTGAATATTTATTTATATGTAATAATCGAACTGGAACTTAATCTCGAATCAGACTCGAGCCAGTCGCGGCAATTCAAACCATTACTTAGAAACTAATAAACTTAATTATTGTTTAAACGTTGTTTTATTGATGATTATTTGAGTCATAAATTAAATTACATTAATTATTAAATATTAACATGAACTTCTGAAGGAAAGGAACGAGCAGAAGAAGAAGTACAGATACTGAATCGGCCGCTACATGCAATCGGTTTGGCCACGATAATCCATTTAACGTGAAGAAACAAATAATTCTTGATCAGAGCTAACACAGTTATTAAACAGTATTTTTTATTAATTAAACATAAAACAATTAAAAACAATTACACCAATTAATTTTAATTAAATATAATAGAAAATTTAAACTCCATAATAAAATTTTATTTTTATGTATTATTTGTAATTAAATTTTTTTTTGTTACACCGTGTACATGACATGAACCACGATGCTGGAATTCGAAACGAAACGAATAATCTGAAACTGAGAATATCTTACAACGACATTTTTTGTGAATAAAGTTGCACGAAACTAAAAATAATCTTCAACAATTGAAGGATTCTTATTTAGAGGTTTTTGCCTTTCTGAGCGATTCTAGATACATCTAACGTTTTCTCTTGCACGATTCGGGGACAACTTCAAAGATAGTGTCTGTATAATGCAAAAAAATGCTGAAATCGAACGCTTCAATTATGAAAAACTAGAAAGCAATAAACAAACCGTGGAATCCATAATTCCCCAGAAGCTTCTCTATCAAAATCTGACGATACTGAGGGTATTATTTTCCCAATTAGGTTTATATTAAGGTGCTCGAGTTATCGTTAGAAGAAATCTTTGGCTCACAAAAGGATTAGCAAACGGTTCAGTTGGGACAGTAAGTGATATTATTTATGACCCGGCAGTTGAATGCGAAAATTGTAACGATCACATGCTAATATGTATAATGTAACATCACAAAATGTTCCATACTAATAATGAACACCAGAAGGGTGAATAATACTGAAATAACTATAAATGAGTAACCAGAACGAACGTAACAGTAAAAATAATAAACCAATATAGAATGAAAGGAGAGATGGAATTCAAGTAAACAGTGATGAATCCACTACATGTACTAAATGACACTACAACATAAATAAACTGAATGACAAAGACGAAATGACAAGACAAGTTCCCCATATAAACTGTCAAGTGAGCTCAATAAAAACCTTTGATAAACAGAATCAAATGGACTAAGCAAAATAACAACTGACTTGAATAGTATTGTACCATATATTATGAATAGTAAACAGCGCATTAGCTGATCCAAGTCAAAGCAATGATTTAAAAGAGACGAATATAGAAAACTATGCTAGGAATAGTCACAAACTGTAAAAGGTAATGTGAAAGCCAAATATGTATTATCATAAATTAAGAATAAGTAGAAATGTAAGCACTGTATGTGTTTAGGTAACTTCATAAGTAAATAAAATGTGTACAGTAATATGATAATAGTCAGGGAACAAAGCATTGTAACATGATGATAACAGACCCTGAATGACCAATTTAAATCAAGAAAATAAGAATCAGATAGAAACCCTACTAAGCATAATGAAGTAGAATCGTGACAATGATGAAAAGAATGTAAAGCACCACCACATGTGTGATGTTCTAAAAATAAGAGATGAGCAGGACATGTTAAAATAAAAATAGTAAAATATGGAAGTCTATGTTAGTAAATCAACAAATGTAAACAGATAATTAATATTGTTCAGCTGAACGCAGCATTTATATATGATAAGGTATTCTTGTTAATCAATGAATCGTGTTCAAATTAGAAATTAAGAATAATTAAACGAATATTAGAAAAAATTTAATAGTCGGATTTGCAACATTTAGCAGACGACGAATATAAACAATGCGCTAGTCAAATTAAAATAAAGAAATATTAATGAAAACTGTGACCAAACTGGCATCAAGCCATATCAAAATAAAGATAAATAAATAAGCTGTACAATGATAGTAATAGAACCCCAATTGGAATTGTAATTACTAAGATATAAACGTTAGCATCATAAATTTGGTAAGTCTCGAATAAATGCAAAAGAATAATAACACAAACGGGACGGACGCCAAAATACAAATATGTAATGCCTATAAATAGAATTACGTCATCATGACATAATTTCAGACCAATCATGAACGACTTTAGATTCACTCCTAGAGCGCCAAGCGGCTTTCTGAAAAATGTATATAAACGATTGTCATTGTAAACAGAGGAGCATTTTGTCTAAATTCACTCAACCAGCAACAACAAATCCAGGCCAACTAATCATCCAAAATTTAATAATCAACGAGAAGGAAGAAGTATAATTCAATCAGTGCATCGACAATAGTAGTGAACCTTTTACAAGAAGTGCGTGTGAACGAACGAGGTTAAGTATCAAACATAACCAAAGCAGTAGCTTATTCAAGAAGAAAATAAACCCGTTCATGTGCGAAATCAGTGAAGTGTAAACACGATCATTGAATCGGATCGTTAGAAGTGCTAATAAATTAATCATTGCGATTAATCACCAGGGAGTACAGTGCTAATACTTACTTTGTTTACATTTTATCCAATAACAGTATAGAATAATACACGTGTGTACTGACGCAAGAAACAATAATACTATAAGTAATCAACACTGTTTTAAAGTTATTTAGAGGAATTAACATATTCCGACGTAAGATTTCATGTGTTAACGTTCTTATAACTAACCTAAAATTTATTCAGGACAAACGAACTTTTCGTTTGTTAACTTTCAATAACTGAAGGTGTCTAACCTAACAATATGATATATCATAATAGCATTGTAAAATTGTGACGATTTCATTAATAAAAATATGTTAATTAATTAAGTTGATAATATATAATCGGAGAAATTTTAAATTCTTAATAAAATCTCACATTGTAAACTAATTCTTATGGCAATCATTTAATAATAATAATATTTAATATAAGTCTAATAATAAAATTAAAAGGGAATGGAATTGTACAGAAAGGGTAAAGCTTATTAATTTATCCTGTATAAACAAGAACTGACCAGAAGTAACTTGTTTTCTGACCCCTAAATAAACTAAGTATTATTGTAAATTTGTTATTATTTAAATAATTAATTAAGACCATTGTTACGTACTTTGATAATTTCTGCAACTAAGAATATCACGATTTAATTATTTAATCAACCGTAGTCCTTTAATTAAAATTAGAAAAACGGAACTACTTTTATGTTGCCTAGTAATTGTCTTGAGATTACTACGCTCCCCTTAACTATTTTTTTCTTCGACTTGTAATGGAGCGCTCACGCCGTAAGCAGCGTAAAGCGTTGTTTCGCTACGTATATATATAAAAATGTGAAAGGGTTGATACCATGACTATTTAAATAAGTAATTTGTGTGGTGATGACATCTCTCTATATTATAAAATAACGGACTATGTAATTTATACAGTATTACAACCTAGAAGGTGATAGTCAACTAATCTATCATCATGTGAAGTGTATAACAGTGAAACAAACTTTCTATCAATGTATTCTAACTACAAGAATTACTAAGAATAACTACAGTCGCCGGAGATGAATGTACCACACCAGGAATGATTTCACATACTTCTAGAACTTCACCATCACAGTATGATAAGGTAACGACTGAACTTCAAGAAACATCAGGAGGACCGAAGAACTAATTCTGCAGCAACTTCAGGAAACACACAGGTGACATGGAGGCTTGTCTTCCATGGTTAAGAGTTACAAAATTATAAACCCAAAAAGACAATTTAAATTATCATATTAAAGACTTTAAAACTTATGTTTAAATGTAATAACATTAAAGACTTTATAGACCTGACATTTTAGGTAACATGTAGTATAAAATCTAATAACGCTAGTTATAGCAAAAAGGTAAAGTTTAAACTAAAAGTTTTGTTGTTTTAGAAGATTAGTAAAAACCATTCTTCAAATGGTTAGAGTTTCAATATTGTACATGGCAAGGTGACCATAATTCATTTAATATATTTAATCCCGGATCCGTGGAATTAATCAATAAGATGTACATCATATTTTGAAGCCCCTTTGTAAAGTAGTAATGTATATATTTAATCATATAGTAAACTATATTGTTTGAGAACTTTCAATAGAGAACTTAATCACCAAATGTAATAAAGAGATGTCATCTAAGTACCAAGTAAAATGAGTGCATATATCAACAGTCTCCCCTTCCAAATATCCTGCTATATAAATTGTTTATTTGTTGTGATTATTTTCAGTGCTTCACAACGAAGGCAGCCGGTATAATTGGCACATCCAATTATTACTGGTTCCCTACGTTATAACTCAAGAGAAGAGGTTATAATTTGCGCGACTCTGCTTTTCTGCTATTTTTGCTAATCTGCTGCTATTTTGTGAATTTGCTAATTTTGCGTAAGAGAAAAGAAAGAAGTAATTGCGTCCCGATATCCCACGCACAAAAGCTGTTGATCTATACACTCATGTATTTCAATATGTGTCAGAGTTTGAAATAAGATAAAAATAATAATTAATACTATAGTAATATAGTATAAATAACTTTATTAGTAAATATAATATGTGTAACGTAATATTAGCATATAATCCCATGTAAACAAACCATGTCGGTACTTGTTAAGAGTCCCTTTCATAAACGTGCCACATTCTCGACAATCTCGGACGGGTAGTTTCCTGCTGCCGTTTGTTTAAAATTGTCATTGTTTAGTTGAGTTGAAAATAAGTCACCCTCCTTGTGTGGTCTATTGTTATAAGAAGCGTGTCTGTTCATGTGTTAGTAACCGAAGGGGGAATCTTTTGTCGTACGCATATTCATGCATGTGTGAAATTTCTCTCTCTCTCTCAAAGTAAAACGATAAAGGTTGTCATAACATTTTATGTGTTTATTTGTAAAAAAAAAAGAAAAAGGAGTAAGAACACGATTGGTTTATAGTTTTATATTTCTGTGTAAAAGAAAAAGGAAGCGTTGTATAACAATTAAGGCAAATAGTAGAATAATTAGTTATAGCCGCTCATGTTACTAAAATGGCCGAATTTAATCCTGATCTGTTATTAAAAGATGAGCTATGCTACGAGGCACTTTTACGAGGTCTAAAACCCGTAAATGTAACCGTGTCGGAGTTACGAAAATCATTACGCCAAACCGGATCAGATACACCATCGCAGTTAGATAGATTGCGTGAACTCGATTATGACGGCGAACGAGAAACCTGTTATGCGAAATATAGGGAATTGATAGTATTATCTCAAAACCTTGAGGACAAGAAATCACCTACGGAAATTTTGCGCGTTACGCAACGTATAGAACATTTAACCCGCCGGTTAAATAATTTATTAAGCTGGCCCGACGTCACCGTAATCCCCCCCGATGTGCAGAAATTTGCGGAGGAGGCATTAAGCCAATTACCCATAATTATCAATGACTTACGACGAAAATCAGACTCATCGAGAATGGAGGAAATTGAGCACGACTTACGAAAATTATATATCTCCCCAGTTCAATCCCCTACTTTAGAAAACCCTCCCTCCACCTCGAACCCCGAATCACCCACCTTATCGAAGATACAACCGAGTCATGAACAATTACCTAGTAGAGAATTAAATACCCACACTATGTCAGAACCCCCACCGCCAAATGTTCAGCATACTCGCACTAGTAAATATGCGATTACAAATCCCAATGCAAACACCAATCTTTCGAAAAGTATACCTAACGTATGTTTTAATGTAGACCTCTACGGAAATATTTCCCACCCAGTAGAGAAAATAATTAATGATATTCCTTACACCGATGGCTTAAGCATCACGACTCTATTGACTTTTATCAGATATCTACTGCAAATAAAAGATCTACGATCTACAACAATTGAGCGATTGGCAAATACTGCAGGTCATCTTACCCAAATGTAAACCACCTTTACGAGATCGTGTGCTCGAAACATTAAACTCGAATCTTCCGGTAGAAGAACTTCATACAAATATAATCATATATTTTATTCCCACTGGAATATATGAGGAGATAAAAAGAAATACCGTACTTCGAGTACAAAGAGCTCAAGAAAGACTGGCCCACTATATCGCAGACATCAGAGAATCTTCACGTCTACTGCAAGTCGACTGGAGTGAAAAACAATTGGTCGATACTATATTGGTAGGCTTATCTCCTGAAGAACGCTCCCGTTTAGCTCTAATAAGTAGACCCCTTACTTTCGCTGACCTTGAACAATGTAGTGTGCACTCTTCAAATGTGTGGTATGCAGATCAGGATCGACATGCACCGGTATCCACAACACCACATAGAAAGGAAACGCAAGCCCTATCCTTAGATACAAGAAGTCTACGAGAACGACGCCCATTTCGGCGACCAACCTATGTTCATGGCCACGGTAAGTCCAAAGAGCCACCACCTAGACACGAAACCAGTGAGACCCCGCGTAAAGAATATATATGCTATAACTGCGGAAAACCTGGACACCTCAGTAGAAACTGTAAACGGAAAACAGTATCATCAGAAAACTCATTATCCAAAAAACATGTAAGGCAGGGAGATCCGAAACCCTGTGTCTTCCGCAGCATCGTGAAAACAGGTAAACCCCTGAGAAACCACAAATTAAAACGAAATACTAATAATAATAACAAAAGAAAATTAGACCCCTATGTTAGGAAATTTATCGATAAATGTAACTCTATTAGTAAATGTGATTACAATAAGTGTGAATTACCGTATATACAAGTTGACCTTGGTGTTACATCCACCCTCAGATTAATTGATTCCGGATCCACGCGAAGTTTAATTAGTCAAGAGCTAGCCGATCAATTATTTAAACACAATTTAGTTAAACGCAGTCAATCAGTAAATATTAGATGCGCTACAGCTAATAAGCAAAACTTAATGATAAAGCTTATCATCACTTTTAAAGTAAAAATTAAAAATCTAACGTGGTATTTTCCAATGTTGGTATGCGATGAATTAGGACCCGAATTAATATTGGGAGCTGATTTTATCAGTAAAACAGGAATAATTTTAGACATTCACGAGAAGATATTTTACTTTGGATTCGATCGTTCACGGAAATATAACTTGCATGATAATGCAAATAACAGAGAAAGTACTAGCACCACTTCTACACATATAAAGCATCACGAACCTGAATTAAGTCATCTAAAAAGTAAAGATAGACGGAACATACAGACTTTAATAAAACAATTCTCCAACGTCCTCACCCCAAAGTTAGGACTGACGGATCTGATAGAGTACAAAATAAATTTGAGCGACAACAAAGTAATTCGTTTAGCCCCATACAAATTATCACCACCGAAAATGGAAGTGATGAGGAACCAAATTAATAAATTGTTAGAACAAGGAGTCATCGAACCCTCTACGTCATCTTATTCATCACCTGCGTTTTTAGTACCCAAAAGTAACGACAAACATAGATTAGTGGTGGACTACAGACAACTAAATAAACGGATAGAATTTGAATCTATACCACTTCCCGACATCCACAGTGCATTTCATTATTTTACTAAAGCAAAAATCTTTACCATTATGGATTTAAATCAGGCATTTCATCAGATACCTCTTTCGGAAGAATCAAAACGTCTTACCGCCTTTGCCGTCCCTTTCATCCTGTACCAATTTACAAGGGTACCTTTTGGTATATCCCAAGGTAGTTCTGTATGTAGCAGATTATTAGAAAAATTATTTCATGACATAAAGTTTAAATATGTGTACCACTACCTAGATGACATTGTTATTTACAGCGAGTCAATTGAGCAACATCTTGAACATCTACGTGAAGTACTAACCCGATTGGAGAAAGCTGGATTAACCGTAAATCCCAGTAAAGTAAATTTTGCTGTGACACAATTCTCATTTTTAGGTCACATCGTAAAAGCAAACGGAAAGGTAAGCATAGACCCAGAGCGAACCCGTGCCATCAGAGAATTTTTGCCGCCGCGGGATGCGAAAGGAATAGCCCGATTTTTGGGAATGATAAATTATTTCCATAAGTACATCCCACATCTAGCTGAAATTGCAGCACCGCTAAATACCTTAAGAAAGAAGGGAATTAAATTTGAATGGAATGAGCAACACCAAACCGAATTCGAGAAATTAAAAGAAAGCATAATATCACCCCCCGTACTACAATTAGCCGACTTTACAAAACCATTTGTAGTGCAGACAGACAGTTCTAGTGTCGCACTAGGTGCAGTAATATATCAGGAAGTAGATAACTCAAGGTTACCTATTAGTTACGCTTCTCGCACCCTAACTGAGCAAGAAAAGAAATACTCCGCATACGAATTAGAATGTTTAGCTATAGTTTTCGCTTTTGGGAAGTTCAAACCATTTTTAGAACATAAGGAGTTTTTGTTAGAAACAGATAATCAAGCGTTATCTTGGCTACTAAATCACCCAAAACAGTTAGGTCGTATCGGAAGATGGGTATTAAGATTAAATTGTTTTAAATTCAAAGTACAACATATTAGAGGCACCCAAAACGTAGTTGCCGATACACTGTCACGTATGTTCCAGCCTAGTAGTAATACTTACGAAAACAAGAGTAGAGAAACGCCTATTATTAATACTTTAATTACCGACTTTCCTCTTGCATTTACGGATTTAGCCCAGTATCAAATACAAGACCCACGTTTGAGTCCAATTATTGAACAACTTGAAAAAGGAAATAAGTCAGAGAAATACATATTAAGTAGGAGAGTATTATGTTGTAAAATAGCGAACGGAAAATATCTACGAATAATTGCCCCTGATATTATTAAACCTATGCTGATGGAATATTATCACTCTTCCACCATTGGAGCACATATGGGAATAAATAAAACTATACACCGAATTCGTAAAGAATATCACTGGGAAAATATGAACAGTGAGATCGCCAATTTTGTAAAAAGGTGTAAGTTGTGTGCACTCAGCAAACCCGCTAGAAACAGCCAAATAAGTCAGTTAATCTCTGAGATTCCTGCTACCCCGTTCTCCAAAATTTATTTAGACTTTTCAGGACCCTATCCGCGTTCCAAATCAGGAAATACAATGTTACTAATTTGTGTAGACTCTTTTAGCAAATTCGTCTGGATGTACCCCATGCGGCGAGCCTTAGCTACAACCACAGTAAATATTTTACAGCATAGATTATTTAAAGAATTTGGTATTCCGGTCCATCTAGTGTCGGATAACGGACCACAGTTTAAGTCCAAGGAATTCAGGAACATGTGTTTCAAACTAGGTATAAACCATATTACCACTACAGAGTATCGTCCGCAAGGTAATATAGCTGAGAGGTATTTGCGAAACCTAAAATCTGCTTTAATTGCCTACCATGCTAACGACCATACTTCTTGGGACCAGAACTTATCCTGGATACAGTTCGCTTTTAATTCTGCATATCATGAAGGACATAAGTCGACCCCATTTGAATTATTGTTCAAATATAAACCCAACCACCCATTATCCACTAAGTGGAAAATACATGATTTGTTACCCCTTGAAATTAGGGATAAAAATATTAAGAAAATATGGAATGAAGCGCGCGCTAATTTGCGAACAAACTTAGCGAAATCAAGGAAATATCACGAGCGAAATAAAAATAATGAAGTAAAGTACCAAATCGGTAACTTAGTTATGTGTAAAACACATCCTACGAGTAGTGCAATCGATAAGACCACTTCCAAGCTATCATACCGATGGTGCGGTCCTTATCAAATTCGCAAATATTTAACTCCAGTAACCGTAGCACTGTATGAACCCTCTACTCAAAAATATGTACGAAGGACACATATTTCGCAGATAAAACATTATCACGAAGAAGGTAATGGTAGAGTGCAAGTTAAATAAATGTAAAGAAAAATAAAGGTATATGTTTTGTACTCAACTGCAAAGGAGTACTAGAGTAACGTTTAGCTAGCTAATGGCATAGATAGGTACGAGGCCTGATCACCCTTGAATCCTATTCTTCGAAAGTAGAGCAAAGTAAGAAGTCAGCTGACAGCAAATATGAGAAATAATTAAGTAACAAATTACTTAATGAGTAATTCTATCACTAGAATAACTCCCAACTAAAGAAAAACCCGGTAGTAGTCATAAGTAGTAGTGTTAAGAAAATTAGAATGTTAACTATATGTTTTATAATGTGTGAATTTTATGTACTATTAGAATTAGTCTGTAAAGTATGATATGTAAATAGTAAGAATGAACAATTCGAGACTGACGTGTGTAACTCATAATTACATACAGAGAGAAACGGGTGAGAGAAATTACACACGGAAATCCCTAAACATACTCTCGGTATATAAAAAAAAAATTATACCGGCGTCTGTGGCTTAAGCGGCGGAGTATGTGACGATTTCATTAATAAAAATATGTTAATTAATTAAGTTGATAATATATAATCGGAGAAATTTTAAATTCTTAATAAAATCTCACATTGTAAACTAATTCTTATGGCAATCATTTAATAATAATAATATTTAATATAAGTCTAATAATAAAATTAAAAGGGAATGGAATTGTACAGAAAGGGTAAAGCTTATTAATTTATCCTGTATAAACAAGAACTGACCAGAAGTAACTTGTTTTCTGACCCCTAAATAAACTAAGTATTATTGTAAATTTGTTATTATTTAAATAATTAATTAAGACCATTGTTACTTTGATAACTTCTGCAACTAAGAATATCACGATTTAATTATTTAATCAACCGTAGTCCTTTAATTAAAATTAGAAAAACGGAACTACTTTTATGTTGCCTAGTAATTGTCTTGAGATTACTACGCTCCCCTTAACTATTTTTTTCTTCGACTTGTAATGGAGCGCTCACGCCGTAAGCAGCGTAAAGCGTTGTTTCGCTACGTATATATATAAAAATGTGAAAGGGTTGATACCATGACTATTTAAATAAGTAATTTGTGTGGTGATGACATCTCTCTATATTATAAAATAACGGACTATGTAATTTATACAGTATTACAACCTAGAAGGTGATAGTCAACTAATCTATCATCATGTGAAGTGTATAACAGTGAAACAAACTTTCTATCAATGTATTCTAACTACAAGAATTACTAAGAATAACTACAGTCGCCGGAGATGAATGTACCACACCAGGAATGATTTCACATACTTCTAGAACTTCACCATCACAGTATGATAAGGTAACGACTGAACTTCAAGAAACATCAGGAGGACCGAAGAACTAATTCTGCAGCAACTTCAGGAAACACACAGGTGACATGGAGGCTTGTCTTCCATGGTTAAGAGTTACAAAATTATAAACCCAAAAAGACAATTTAAATTATCATATTAAAGACTTTAAAACTTATGTTTAAATGTAATAACATTAAAGACTTTATAGACCTGACATTTTAGGTAACATGTAGTATAAAATCTAATAACGCTAGTTATAGCAAAAAGGTAAAGTTTAAACTAAAAGTTTTGTTGTTTTAGAAGATTAGTAAAAACCATTCTTCAAATGGTTAGAGTTTCAATATTGTACATGGCAAGGTGACCATAATTCATTTAATATATTTAATCCCGGATCCGTGGAATTAATCAATAAGATGTACATCATATTTTGAAGCCCCTTTGTAAAGTAGTAATGTATATATTTAATCATATAGTAAACTATATTGTTTGAGAACTTTCAATAGAGAACTTAATCACCAAATGTAATAAAGAGATGTCATCTAAGTACCAAGTAAAATGAGTGCATATATCAACAGTCTCCCCTTCCAAATATCCTGCTATATAAATTGTTTATTTGTTGTGATTATTTTCAGTGCTTCACAACGAAGGCAGCCGGTATAATTGGCACATCCAATTATTACTGGTTCCCTACGTTATAACTCAAGAGAAGAGGTTATAAAATAAGGCTGTGGCGTTCTATTCTGTAACTTAAAAGAAGTCACCCTTGAGACAAATAACAATTATCAATAATCTATCGATTATAACTAGAGTTTTCATGGTAACTGAACTAAGCTAGATAAAAGTAAAAAACCCGGATGATCTGTGATCCGTTTGTTATTTTCAAATGAATGTATTTAATTGAATTTATTATAGAACGAGTAATAAATAACTGAATTGTAAAGTAACAATTGTCAACAATTATTTCAACAAATAATTAATGAGTATTACTAATCATTGAGTTGCATTTTTGTAGTAAACAAATAAACAGAAATTTAATGCATGATCTTGACCTAACCATTTAAACAATTATTGATTTATAGAATATCAGAATTAACAGAAGAATTCTTTTTATGGGACATTTCTCTCGAAAGCCCATATGGCGCCCAAGTAAAATTTAAAAGTGTTTACAAAAAGCTTTCACAGCATTAATATACTGTTTGATCAAAAGCTTGACGGTTTATTAACCACCTGTGACCAACTGAACGTCTAGTACACCATCACAGATACGTGAAGGTTTAATTTATATAAAATAACTTTGTCAAGACATTACACTGATACACACAGACGACACTATTCAACAGTAACTGATATTATTTATGACCCGGCAGTTGAATGCGAAAATTATAACAATCACATGCCAATATCTATACTTGTATCTTTCGAAAAATATACAGGACCACTTCTGTACGAGAACTTAATACCAATTGTACCAGTAGTGGCATCACTCAAGAAAAATGAAATTTCTTGTACTCGCAAACAATTTCCGTTAATGTTAGCATCGCTGTTAGTATACATTGATCGCAAGGGACAACATTAGATAAGGCAATTGTTAATTTAGCAGACAATGATTTTCAGGTTGGATTAACTTATGTTGCTCTTTCAAGAGTGAAAACATTAGAAGGATTATTATTAAAACCGGCGTTTGATTTTGATAGGCTGCTAAAAATTAATAGATGTCCCTCAATGGTTGATCGTAGAGATGAGTTGCAAAGGTTGTGGAATATGTCTAATGACAATTAATGTATATTGTACTATAATGTAATGTATTCAATAAAAAGTGTGTATCATAAAAGTGTATATATTTTGTTGATTGTAAAAATATTGATAAATAAATAATTACGAATATCAAATGCTCCGCCCATTTGTGTCAGTGACATTCCTAGTTTATGATATCAGTACCTTGCGGCCATGGAATTACATTATTCACTGCAGATTGGAGTCGATCAACTTCTGTGATTCTAATATTCTCCGGGATCATACTTTCATAAATTTCGTAATACTTTCATTTCATAAAAATAGGTGAGTTGCAAAGGTTGTGGAATATGTCTAATGAAAATTAATGTATATTGTACTATAATGCAGTGTATTCAATAAAAAGTGTATCATAAAAGTGTATATGTTTTGTTGATTGTAAGAATATTGATAAATAAATTATTATGAATCTATTTATCTAACGGATCATAGACGGTTGATTGTAAAAATATTGATAAATAAATTATTACGAATATCAAAGTCTCTGCCCATTTGTGTCAGTAACATTCTTAGTTAATCTTAGTTACTCGAACCTTAGTCTGAAATCGAGCAACAGATTGTTTACTTTAGCAGGTGTTACGATTACAGGAATCTGATCTACAGTCAATGATAAAACATTTCGTTTTTGCAACACTCAAACAGCTTAGGAGTGGCAGGGTAAGCTGCTGAGGTTTAACCATGCCCTATACAACGTTAATTAATTTCTTAAAAACGTATTAACAATATTAAAACGTTATTTTATAAAAAATATTTATTAAAATTAATGGAGCGGATGGACGTTCTGGTATCGTTGACAATTCACAAAAGCAAAAGCTGTGTTGCTGTAGTGTGATCGAGTTAAGATGATGAATCTGGCTGTCTGCGGACCCTTATCGCTATGGACAAATAATGTAACTCTTTTATCTGGCATTCCTGGTCCATTTAAGTAACAACGATTCACTACACTAAACACAGACACAATTCCTGCGTAACGAAGATTGCCCAAGTGGTGCGTTCTACGAATCATCTTCAATGTTTGCCCCTTCAAAGAAGTACAAAGGCGTAAAAAGAAAGAGTCTGAGCGCTGAAAAACAAACAAAACTCACAATTATTTAAATAAAGTTTGCAACACACTAAAAACATATAAGACATAAACATATAATGCAATTATAAGACGCAATGATGACAAACGAGAATTGCATAGGAAATAATGCTGCAATATTTATAATTACAAGGACCTAGACTTCCGCGAAAGTAAAATAACTTTTGGAACAAAAAAATCTATTGTCGTCGTCCTCAGGTGTACAATATCTTGTTTCATCATCATTTCTTCTTCTTCTTCTTCTTCTTCTTCTTCTTCTTCTTCTTCTTCTTCTTCTTCTTCTTCTTCTTCTTCTTCTTCTTCTTCTTCTTCTACTACTACTACTACTACTATTACTACTACTACTACTACTACTACTACTACTACTACTACCACTACTACTACTACTACTACTTTTCCGTTTTCCGTTACAATTTACCCTTGTAGCTGGTTTGGCACTAGACGGGTCTTTTGTTGTAACCACAATTTTCAAGACTTTGAAAAGTATATCCACCGCATAGGACTTAAAAATTACTAAAACGTCGAAAGATCCCATAAAGAGCGGAGCGACTACCGTTTGGCAATTAACGGAATAAAGACAATGCAATCTCAAACTGCATGCTTGAAAGCCGAATAAGTTCGAAAGTTCTACTTTTACTTACTGAATGTTTAACAAATTTAATTTATGTGTTATCGTTTCAGGTCGGCTAGTGCCTGCTAGGTATGTTCTGCACTAACAATATTGGCACTGACGACTGTCTTTCTGTTTGCAGGCTCCATCAGCAATATAGACGGCGCCGAGTACCACTGCAACAAGACGCAAGTGCGGAAAGTGATATCGGGAGTCGTCGGAGCCGCCTCTAGCGTCACCTCTATCCAAGTAGCCAATCTTTTGCGACTCTTCAGAATACCGCAGGTGGGCCTTGAAACTGTCGAAATGTAAAATTTTTTTGTAACTTATCATTATTTATCTCCTATTTTTCCCTTCCATTTCTATTTTCTTTGTTCCCTATCACTTGCTCCCAATGTTGCTTCTAATCAAAAACGACAAAGACATACACATACTCGCTATCCTTCTGCCTCTCTCTGCCAATCTTTTTCTAGTTTATTCCCCCCTAAACACTGTTTCTTCTAATCAAAAACGACAAAGACATACACATACTCGCTATCCTTTTGCCTCTCTCTGCCAATCTTTTTCTACTTTATCCCCCCCCTCTAAACAAACAAATGATCACATTGATTTCTATGTCTTCGTCAAACATCCTGTAAACACACCTTTTCTATATACCCAGTAAGCAATTTCTTCGCGTCAATGCAATAATATCATAGCAGTGTCTGCAAAGACTCCATCTTTTTCTTCTTTATGTGCTCTTAAGACATATAATTTTATCATTCATTTTATTTATTTAATAACAGAAAAAATCGGTTTTCGTCTTTCAGGAGGCAAGCTGAAGTTTAAAGAGCTCTTTTTTAAAACCCGTAAGTTAAAATGCCACCAAATTTTAAACGTATAGAGCTTGAATATTCCTAAAAAATTTAAAGATTAGTTTTTAAAATTTGTTTTAATTGTTTAAGAAGCTGTTGTGTATTTTCTGAACTTCCTTCATCTCAGTTGTTAGGCGTCCTAAAGACACAATTTTTTAGTTCCTTGTAATGTTTCAGTCATTCTCTAAAACATTAAATTTTAAGCGTATTTTATACTAACTTTTGTTTGTACAACGATGTTCACTTAAGACAAACTTCTCCACGCTCGCAAAGGTATGATTTCTACAATAACATTTAGTGACACTCTGTGTATATCTGTATACACAGATTAACGAAAACTAATATATTAAATATTAATCAGGAAAGTGTAGCTTTTTACAGAATATCGTATCATCTAATTAATATTAATATCGTATTAGTAGGCCTATATTCCGGCAAAACATTCTAGTTTGATTGAACTAAATACAAATCTTTTAAAAAGAATTGATTGAACAAATGACTGCTTTAAAAGGCACACATATCTCATCGAAAAGGAAAACAACATTACGCTTCTCTAAGCCGCTGTCTGTGGTACGATCCGTGCCTGTACGGAAATAATAAATATTCTTTGATGCATACAGAAGATTACTTAAATTTTAATGTAGCCACGCAGAAAAAGATATTCAGAAAACAGAATTTGTTGAAAAAGGCAGTCGTAAATCTGCAATTATCTCCTTTGTCTAGAAATGCCATGTAATAATAGGTATTTCGAAAACCCTGTATTGAAATTTCGGAAAATAAATCCTTTAACCCCCATTTCTTTTTACGGAATTCTTCTAAGACGCTTCCCTAAAACCTTTAAATGAATTCTTATAAGTAATATTTATTTTATTTGTACGCACTTTACGATTTCTACCGTAGATTATTTGTAACTTACTCACGATAACGATATCTTTACGCACGTAAAGATATTTTTAATTAAAAATACAACAAAAATATTTTTGAGACAAGACACAGAAACAAAAGTGAGTTCAAAAAATACTACTGAAATAACAATAGAAACGCTATTAAAACAATTTATAAAATAGGATCCGGTCGAAATCTATGATAAGAAACTCAGGGGAGTCTCCGTTTCCTAGAATACGTTAATAAATAAAAGAATGCTTCTTCCAAAAAATTCGTATTTTTTTTTTTAATATTCCGATAGCCGTACTCAATTATAATGTTCACATCAGTTATAATAGTGTATAAGTTTTGCTGATATTTTGTGGTACAAACAGTAAGGTATTGTAGGTTATAGGGAAATACAAATGGCGTTGAATGTCACCAGATCTATGCACCCTGATTCGTTTGTATTTTGTGACAGGTTTCGTTCTTCTCAACCAGTCCTGAACTGAGCAACAAACAACGTTTCGAATACTTCACCCGAACTATTCCGTCTGACCATTACCAGGTTAAAGCCATGGTGGAGATAGTCCGCAGGCTGGGATGGAGTTACGTTTCCATCATATATGAGGAGTCAAATTATGGCATTAAGGTGAGTCAACTAATGTTTAAGAAAAACGCTGCGTCGTGTTTAAAGACGTGACAATTGCAGTCAGAAACTTTACGGTTGACAATCAACAGACGAGGTCTAAATAAAATACAACTTTGTGAAATTGTTTTTTCAATATATGTTCAGCACTGTAGAAAAGAGACCAATATTAGATTTAATGGTATGTAGGCTAAGCTATTTGTACTTTCAGTTTGCAATAAAATGAATCAGTGCGGGGGAAATTACTAAATCCATCCAGGAATCATCTTAAACAAAAGTTTGCCAAAACAGTCACGAAGGATGTCCGAGACGGAAATCAGTGCAGATTGGGATGATGACGACCACTACCAAAAACATCCTCTGCCAGGAGGAAGATATTGATAAGACGTGAAAATACGTCAGACAAATATTAAACGAACATGAACGAATTTTTTGAGGTAAAAATTTGTTAAAAGACATATTAGTAAATTAAAGATATCAGTCTTGACAAAGGATACAGTCCAAAATTATATAAGTGGAATACATGAAACAAGTTAAGTATGAGTTACAAATGAAACAAATCTGATTGATTGTGTAGATACAAGATTTCGGAAACGATGGAGAATATCGGACAGCTGTAGAAGTAGAATCTACTGGAGGCAGAAAGGAATCTGTTCCATAATCTCTTATATAAACAGTAAAATAAATTTTATAATTGACTTATAAAAAAAATTATTTTGACTATAGTTCATGTAATATAAATTCCCACACACATAATATACTTAATAGTAGGATTTGGTTTAATTTACTGCATGCTTTGGTATAATCCCATTCGCTTCGTACGAAGTATATTGTTAGTGCAAATCTCTCTCATTCTCTTCTACCTTTTTCTATTTCTTTGGTTTCTCTCCAAATAGTCCACACTACCTACATCGATATTATCGACGTTCTCGCATGCAAATATTTTTGCTTTGTACTGTGTTGCCGACTGGTTATATTTCAGTACGCTGTTGTGCTCGTCTCCCCCCTCCTTTAGAATGTATAATATCTTTCATTTTCTTTATATTATGATCCGAATTATTAGTTATTTATCTGTTTTTATAGAGAGTTCTCTGTTTCCTGAATAAAGTTGGATTACGGAAGCTGCATTTCTTCCTATAGGATGTTAGTTAAAATAGTTTGTATATAAAGTTCCGTAGGTTAACATTCCTGAAACGATTAATGAACGTTAAACGCTTGGCTTGCACTGCATGTAAATACGTTCTTATCAAAATTTAATCTGCCTAATTTTGATTTAGAACTATCATTTGACCAACGTCATTCAACTCATATTTACACATACATACATCCTCGGCTCTACAGTCCAGTCCGGGCCCTGGCCTCCAAAAGAAATCGTCCCCACTGGTGTCTACTCCCGGCCAATGTCCACCAGTTTGCTGGACCCAGCCTCACTGCCTCCTTACCAACCTGGTCCAGTCATCTTGTACGCGGTCTTCCCCTCCTTCTCCTTGCCATCGGCAAATAATTCATGATTTTTTTTGGGATTCTATCCTCCGCCATTCTCTGCACATGTCCGGCCCAACGCAATCTGTTAATTTGTATGAATTGCACGATTGGAAGATCTTTAAACCTTTCGTACAACTCTCGATTATGCACTCGCCTCCAAATCTCGTTTTCCTTCACAGGGTCCTCAGTACCTTCCTCTCAAACACGGCTAGTCTCTGCTCATCTAGTTTTTTTAGCACCCATCAATCCGAGCCATACATCAGAACTGGTCTGCTCAAGGTCTTGTAGAGCGAGGCTTTTGTCTCTTTACTTATTAATTTTGATTCAAAAAGTTTAACTAGTCCGTAGTAACGCCTATTAGCAGATAATATTCGTTTTTCAATGTCTCTAGAGGAGTCATTTTGAGAGTCCACATATGACCCGAGAGATGGATAACCTTGATCATTTTCAAATTCGTAATCATTAATGAGCAGGGACAGGGCGCGAGTGTTGGCACCTACAACCATACATTTAGTTTTGATTTGGTTTATAACCAAGCCCATAACCTTAGCGGACAACTCCAGTTCTTGAAAGGCTTCCTTTAAACCAGATTCAGATCTACTTATGACGTCAATGTTATCGGCATATGCCAGAAGATGTACCTCCTTGTGAAATATGTGTCCGCTAGTTTGAATTCCTGAATCCCTGCTGACCTTTTCTAGAGCTATGTTGAACAACATACACGCTAAGGCATCTCCTTGTTTCAGCCCATTCAATGTTTTTAAGGAGTTAGATAGGTTTGATTGTATTCTGATTTGGCACTTAGAATTGGACATAGCTACTCCAACCATACGCACCAACGTAGATGGTATATTCAACTCCTTCATAGCACTATATAGCATTTTCCGGTTGATTGAATCATATGCCGACTGGAAATCCACATAGAGATGGTGAGTGATTACTCTATATTCCAACGTTTTTTCCAGGATTTGCCTTAGTGTAAATATTTACACAGGTGTTTTTAACAATCCTGGATTTCTAGCCATTGAATACCATTTATTAATTGTACACCGGTAAAAAAAAGATACGAATTGTTTACACTAACAAGCCTCAATTTTAAAAATGTAATAACTTTAATAGATATCGCTTTTCTAATTCTCTTGCTTACTATAACAACCCAGAATTGTAGGATTTATTCAACTGCACTCATAAATCCTTGTATTATTATAAAAGATAGAACAATGGTAATATATTCTCAACCTAACCATGACAATTAAACTAAACTCTAGCTCTGAGATTAACACATTTCTCACTCATTCAGACTTCCGCACTAACACCTAGGTGGGGTATTAGATATATTCCGCACGCTAACTAAAGTGGTTAGAGAAGTAATGAGCTCATTTAATCTAAATGTTATAACATTAGTCCTTGTTTATCACCCGTTCCACTAACTGCAGGAAACAAATCATTTACTTACAATAGATTACGAATAATTATGACGATATTAGTTTTATTCTTATGTTCTGACAGTGATTATTCAAACACAATATTTATTTTATTTTACCTTTCGTTGCGTGGTAATATGGCAACACAAATTCACTGATTACGAATGGGATTTAAATCCAGGGTAGTAGGCTAAAAGTAACACGCTGTGGGCATACTATCTACCCGTTTTCTCTGTCGAAGACATTAAAACTCTGACTTTTTATTCATCTCAGACGCTATCAGTAATGGACTATGGTTGTTGGTACTCTTGTTGTTGTTGTTCTTCATCTTCTTCTTCATGTTATTATTATTAATTTTACTACTATTGTTATAAATTTTAATGTAATAGTAGTAATAGTAGTAGTAGTAGTAGTAGTAGTAGTAGTAGTAGTAGTAGTAGTAGTAGTAGTAGTAGTAGTAGTAGTAGTAGCAGCAGCAGCAGTAGTAGCAATAGTAGTAGTAGTAGTAGTAGTAGTAGTAGTAGTAGTAGTAGTAGTAGTAGTAGTAGTAGTAGTAGTAGTAGTAGTAGTAGAAGAGTGGCGAGTTTTAGAAGGATGGAATCTGAACAGCATCCAGAAAACTGGCGAGTGGCCTGTGCTTCATATTAGGCTTAACAAGGCTTTCAAGAAGAAATTAATCATAGTCCAGACGTAATGCCTGAAGGTGAGAGTTCGAGGGCCACTGGGCGTGACGACTGCTCGAAGTGGAGCCGATTACAGGTTTACGAATTTAAAAATAACCTGCGTAAGAACGGACAGAAAAAGCATGCATTACGAAAGTAAAGACTGACGGGAGTGAGTAGAAGTTTGATTAGTTCCGGTGAGAAGTAATCAGCTGTCTGCCTTTTAACTGGGCTCCTTATGTTTGCTCAGTTTATTGTGTGCACACGCCATATAAACAGCAAAGGATCATCAGTTTTAAATACAAATAAACACTACTCTAAGCTATGTGCAAAATAAATTTTGTGCGGGGTTCTTTCCAAAACGATAGGTAGCTGTGCTAAGCAGCGCCTCCTGCCAGAATTATGACTGGCAACAAAGGATTATGGTTAATTTAACCTGCTCCTTCGCTAAACTAACAAAGACCGCAACCAATTGGCTGTCCGCTGGAGTCCTTGTTTTAATTTACCTGCAATTTGTTTCTTTTAGGCGTTTGAAGAACTAGAAAGTCTTCTTGCCAAGTATGATATATGCATAGCTGTCAAAGAAAAACTGGTGAAAGATTCCGGTGTGGCTGAAGAAACTGCCTACGATAACATCGTCTTTCACTTGCTGACCAAGCCGCGGGCCAGAGGTATGTTTATCACAGAAGTCAGTACAACATTTCTAACCCACCGAGTTAAAATAAGTGTTCACTGTCGTCTCGAAACGACAAGAAAACGATATTTAAAATAGTTTCTTCAGTAAACAATAGATTTAACTTAAAATTCTCTTTTAGTATTGACTGTTTCGCTTTTGAAATTAAACATTATATTAATTAATCAGTAGCTATTTTGCGTAAGTTATGGCAATATAATTTTAATTCCTGCCGCTGTTTATTTAGGTGCAATTATATTTGGATCGGATCAAGAAGTGGCAGGACTGATGCGGGCCGTAAGAAGATGCAACGCTACGGGCAGTTTCTCGTGGATAGGATCAGACGGTTGGAGCGCCAGATCTTTGGTATGGCAAGGCAGTGAAGCGGAAGTCGAAGGCACTCTATCTGTTCAGCCGCAGGCAAATCCCGTTCGCGGATTCGATTCTTATTTTCTCAATCTCACCGTCGAAAACAACAATCGCAACCCATGGTTTGTCGGTCAGTATACTTTTGTCCACTTATACTGAATAGTCCTTATGCATAATGTTTAGAATGACAATTTAGGATGCGTCTACGTATTTGCAATTCTCAGCTAATAATCGAAAGCAGCTTATCAAAACTTAAGTTGAACACATAAGAAGAAAATACAAGTTGATAACCAATCGTTGTAATCAGCACAGACTAAGTTCGACTTTGATTTTTTTTTCCAGCCATTTGACTGTATTATCTACTTGTGTTCCGATCCACGTCACTACGTCCTGACTCCAAAACTTTCCAAATCTGCCAAAACATTATTTTATCGGTCTTTCTATCTGCCTCACTCTTCACATTTCTCTACCAGAGATTTTACTTAGCTTACTGTGTTGATCCTCTCTCGACATGCCCGAACTAACCAGTACTTCTCTTACTAAACCTTCTCTGATTGTAACATGCATTTCACAGCTATTCTCATTTCTAGATTTTCCTTATTTTCATATAACAGGGACATAAATATTTCTTATTCTCTTGCACTTTTTAACTTTTAAAGTCAACGTATTTGTTTTTTTGTAAGTATCTACTTTTTTATTTATAAAACGTAGGACCAAGTTTTATAAACATTTGGTTATATGGAAGAGATTTTTAAAAATTAAGAGCTCCCATGTTTACATGGTAGGCTTTTCTACTTTTACTGTCGTGCAGATTTCTTGATATACTTGTTTTGCATTATTCAAGTCTGTTCGCATATATGAGAAGCTTACTATCTCTTTACATAAGTAGCCTCCGAATTTAATATTTTGAATAGTTGTGGTGAATTGCTTTTTCCTCTGATGCAATGATGCATTCTGATATAATTTTGTACGTCTTCAGGAAGCCAGGAGCGTTCGAAACACGTATCGCTTGGACATATGTGATATCCTAGCGTTAGAAAAATTGTTATGTACGAATCATTTTATAAATGATTCTAAACTGAAATACGCGTGTGCGCGCGTATGTGTATGTGGTGAGTGCTTGTGTGCTCAGTAATAAAACATAGGCTACTTGATGTTATATTTGAATATGACAGGAAATATAAAGTATAATATAAAGAATGTATATTATGTTATATGTGGATAATAAATGAAGCAGGCATTCGTATAGTTTGATAGTTGATCATTAACAATGTTTGAAGTCAGCAAATTTCTATTGGCTGTAAACGAGCGAAGGAAAGTTGTTTACTGCAGGCGGCCGATGATGTGTGAGGCTGCTGGCATTAGAACATTAATGTCTTACAAAACTGATGGACCTGTCAATACGTTAAGAAATAATATAAAACAGCTGCAGCAAGTTCCAGCACAAACTCGACTGCTTATGGCTTCTGAAACGATCATTCTCAAAGATTTTATTTTTAAATATGTGTGTGTGTGTGCCCGCGCGCGCGCGCGCGATGTCGGTGATGCCGACAAACAAGTCCGTGACTACAGCAAGAAATTACTATCATAACTGTTAACATTACTGTGGGCTTTTTTCAGCTGATTTTCATTTGTTTTTTAATCGTTTAAGTACATTGTTATTACATAATTAACTGTTATAAAATATTAAACTGTTTGCTTGAAGAAGGTTCAGTGAGTTCAATTTGTAGTTGAGAAAATATATGCTAATACAACACTTTTTGGCAAAGTGATACAAATGATTTCTTTATTTATTGTTTCACACAAGGGTTGTACTGTTTGTCGGTCAAATTTATAAATTGATGCTCTATATCTGAAATTCATACCATTCAGGAAACACGACTGATAAATATTTTTTTCTGTTCAAAGTAGTGAAACTATGAATGTGAAGCACAGGCAGAGTGCAGTCATCGAATTCTTGACTAAAGAGGGGTGTAGGATGTACAGCTGCAAACATCCATGGTCGGTTCAGGAACGTGTATGGGGAGTCAGAATTAGACAAGAGTAATGTTCCACTCTGTGGGAAACCAGCGACTGTAGTGAATTATGACAAGCGCCAGCGAGTTCATGACATGACTCGTGCAAATTGACGAATCACAGGGCGCAAAATTGTTAGGAGGTTGAAGTGTAGCCACGATGCTGTGCAAAGTATTACAGAGGAAGCAAACTACAGGAAAGTGTATACCAAGTGTGTGAGTAATCAGTTAACACCTGCTTTAAAAGACAGAAGGGTTGATTGTGTTCAAGACTGCTATCCATGTCTGAAGCCAATGAACAGAATTTCTTTCAAATTCTGTTATTGAAGTTATTGTTTCCTGTTATTGTCCTGTTATTGAGTGTATCTGTTTTAACCCCTTAGACTAAGAGGCAGTTGATATAATGGCGACAGAATACTTCACCCAAGCGTAAGAAATTAAAATCTCAGACATCTTCAGCAAAGGTGATGGTTCTTGTTTTTTGGAATAAGACAAGAATCACTTTGCTAGAGTCTTTAACAGGGCTCAACAGTGACCAGCGACCATTACATTGCGTTATTTAAAACTTCAAGAAGTTATCAGAAGAAAAGTCTTCATGCCTATAAACTGCATTAAGATAATACTAGGCCTGACGGCTATAAACAAAAACTAATTCCTTGCACAAGTGGGGTGGTCAGTGATCCTCCTCCTCAGCGAGATCATCCTCCTAATGTTGCACCATCAGACTTTCACTTCTTTGGTGCACTAAAGGATGCCTTTTCGGATACTAGAATGACTAATATAGAAGAGGTAAGTGGTGTCATTAAGGCATGAATCAGAGGATTCTCCACAGAGTTTTTCGAAAGTGCTTCCTTAGAATGGGTACAAAGGTAATGCAAATTTGTAAAGTCCAACAAAGATTTTGAATAGTGACATTCTGTTCGCAAAGATTCAGTATACACATATGTGTAATTTCGTCTTTTAACTTGTCTTAATAAATAAATTATGATGAACTGAAATCACATTTAGTACATATTTCATACGTTTCGGCGATGCTTACCGTTATCATCAGCTTGAATCACTGTATTATTTTTCTTTATTGTAGAAATCTCTGTATCTGCAGTAAATAAAATATTACATTATTTTAATATAAATAAAAGTAAAAGGCTAAAAACTAAAAATCAAATTTATCGAAAATTTTCACAACGGGGACTACAAAACTGTGTTAAAGTTATCTTTATATTAAAATTATTCTAATAATTCTTTTACAAATGAATTCTTGACCGACATACTTTAGTAAGTCCAATTTTTGTACATAGGCCTAAATAGGCGTATGTTTTTTATTCAATAATTTATTAAACAATTCTATTTCCAACAATACAAATAATAAACTAGTACGACTGAAAACTTAGCATTATACCTTCACTGTTTTCTTTAGAACTTATTGTAGTATTTTGCTTTTTTCCTTGGCATCGGAATCCTAACATATATTTTAACATTCTCGGCTTATTAAACTTTTATAGTTTCTAAATATGAGGTCACTTCTGCTGGGATAACCAGTATTAACGTTTTAAACGTGCTCATGTCTACGAATTATGACCATGATTCCCAAGCTCATTACCTTGCGTTTTGGCAGTGCTCTACAGTGTCACAGATCTCTAAGGATATGGCTGCTTTCCGTGACCGTCTGAGCTGTTTATATGCAGCAATTTTAAGTGAAGGGCCTCTTCAAAGTCGAAGTGACTGAGAACCACTCTCCTCAGTCCCTGCCACCACTTCCTTGCTTCTTCCCAAACCAATAATGCTTTTCTGGTTAAAATCCAATCTCTTGCTGCTCACTTACGAGTAGTCCCACCATGTGGAGCTGGTAAGCGATTGGCAATGGAGAAGCTATGTATTTGTTCAAAAATATATACTATGCTGCCTACCCCCCGTAATGAGATCCTACGTAAATGTAATCAATTTACAAATGTTTGCAACTACGAGAACTGTTCGGATTCCTGTTTCAGAGTTCTGGGAAGACCATTTCCAGTGTCGATACCCCAACAGTACGCGAACTCCTTACAACCAACGGTACGTGCGGACGTGTTCCACGATGGAGCGCCTGACCAGTGACAACACGGCGTTCGAGAACCAGTTACAGTTCGTCAGCGACGCCGTAATGGCATTTGCTGTGGCCCTGAGGGATATGCACTCGGATCTGTGCCACGGCCGGCATGGGCTCTGCGACAGCATGCGACCCACAAAAGGAACTGAACTTCTGAAGTACTTGCGCAGAGTCAACTTTCAAGGTATAATTTTTACACTGTAATGTATATACAAGCTACTTACATAGTTCGTTTACACTTAAAAGGTTATTTTGTACTGTTATGCATAAATAAAATTTCAATGCTAATATTTGTTTTATTTCAATTTCTAAACTGTTTTGTTTAACATCAACAGTGTAATATTTAATTTTAGAACGTAAATTTTGTTGTTTGCGTATACAGTTTCCATGTTTATTTTCACTGTTTTTATACCTTGATTTAAATATATATTGCTACCTAAGTTTATTTACAAGTATTATAATAAATGTTTAATGTAAATGCTAAGAATGATTTAATAAACATTTTGACAAAATATGTAAAGAAATTAATATGTAGAATTAATTTAATTTTACGATTCCATAATAAGTAATTGTTGTCATTTGTTTCGTTTATGCATGATTGGTTATATTAAATTATAATTTAGACTTACAATCATCTGTTCAATTTTACTTTCTAATTTACTAGTAAGTTTGCCTCTTATTTTCTTTCTTCTTATTTTACTAATACGTTTTCTCTACGTATTTTATTCTACGTTTTGTCTTTTTCTTCTTCATTTCCTAACTCATCACCTAAAATAGTAATTTATGAGTTGCCATTTTAACCTACTTTTGTTTGTTTCGTGCTCTTTCATTTCTTCTTTATTGACTTTTGTGTGTTTTTAATATTCTGCTATTGATTACCTTAATAATACTCAGCTATGTTAGCCACAGTGATCAACGGAAACACATTAATTAGCTACTTTAATTTTTAAATACTGGAGATATTTCAGTTTTAAAATGTATCTTGGTTTGCCAAATATTCTCCTCTGCTAGTTTAATTCACCGCTTTGTTTCTACAGCATGAATTTCTTTGTTCACTTTCACAACTTAGGCAAGCAGTATTTGCATTATTGAGTTTTTCATTTTGTAGTGCTAGTTATTTTTATCGTTGTTTGTAATTATTTTAGTTGCATTATACAGTCGAATCTCTACATAACGAAATTGAGAATCCCGGAAAAAAATTCGTTAAATAGAGGTTTTCGTTATATAGAGGTATAAACCATTTATAACAAGAATTCCCCGTCTAATTTTTTTATGAATGTTGCTTCACTTTCTATAATGAATTAATATTACGTACCGTTACTTTTCTTAATAGCGCATACTTAAAAAAGTAAAAGTATTTTTTATGTCATGCTTTACATATTAATCTAATACATAATAAGTACGTACTGAATAAAGAGTTTGTGTATTTCATGTAAAGACTTACCTTGTACATGGTTGTAGGCTATACGTAAAAGCATGTTGAACTGAGTTTTAGGTTAACACTGTATTTTTATTTCTAGCACATAATTTTTTCACAACAATAATACAAAAAATGAATACACTAACTTTATTTAAAATGTTAAAAAGCACTAATCCTAATGCATTCTTTAGTCTTTGATGGATATTGATCGGTAATGTTGACAGTAGGCTATATAATTTTTGATACAGTTTTAATTCGTTACTTGAAAAAGTGGGTAATTTTCTGTTGTTTTCTGTGTTTGAATAAGATACTACGTTCAAAAAAAGTTTCACATCTATTTAAATACTCAAAAATACTGTCAGGTACTTCGTCCTTGAGATGTAGTGCAAGCCTAATTGCTTTAAATGACTGTAAAACCTCGTCGTCGGTATGTTTTTTTCTTGTCTTGCTGGTCTTCAAAATTTTCGTCGTCATCATCATCATCATCTTCTTCCGGTTCAGAGGACTTGCTAACACTATGGAGTATGTCGTCATCGTCCGGAAAATCAGAAACAGTAACCTGTTCATCAGCAGGGATGAAATCTTCCAGTGTAACTTCGTTACTGACATTTCCAGTTGTTTGTAGAAAATTCCTGTGACTTCTTAACTGTACTAGTGTCATATCATCTTCTTCATTCCATTCTGTCGTGGCGGTACTGAAACCAGCTTTACAAAAACAATGGAATATTGTTTCATCGCTAACATCATTGGTCCATACTTTTGATAATTCAGAAATGCACTCCCGGAGATCAACAATATTAACAGGGACAGTCTGGTTGTTCTCTACAATGGTAACAATTTTTTTCAGGATTCTTTTTCGGTAGTGCAATTTAAGAGTTTTAATTACCCCCTGATCCATTGGTTGTATAATTGACGTTAAGTTTGGTGGGAAAAATACGACTTTTACGTTATTTAATACAGAATTAATGTCTCCAGGATGAGCCGTACAATTATCAATAAAAAGCACAATTTTTCTTTTTTGTGTGTTCATTTGTTTGTCCAGCTTTTTTACCCAACCTGTAAAAATGTCAGTAGTCATCCACGCCTTTTTGTTAAATGTGTAGTCTACCTCTAGAGATTTAACTCCGCGAAAACAACGCGGTGTTTTACTTTTGCCAATTACCAACATTTTAAGTCTTTCAGTCCCTAGCATGTTTTCAGCCACTAACACCGTAATTCTTAGTTTACTTTGTTTACCACCAAAGCACGGATCATTTTTAAAAGTTAGCGTTTTGTTGGGTAAACATTTAAAAAATAGACCCGTCTCGTCCGCGTTGAAAATGTCTTTTCGCGGATATTCTTTTAAAATCGGTTTTAACACAGTCTGCTTCCAAGTTTCACAGTTACTTACGCTGGCACTTGCACTTTCTCCACAAATTACTTTATGAATTACACCATGCCTTTTTCTAAACTTCTCTAACCACCCATTGCTGGTCTGGAAATCCTTGTGTCCCAATGCAGCACCAAATTCCAGGGCTTTTCTTTAATTAATGTCCCGGATAATGGAAGCTTTTTTTCGCGCATCACCGTCATCCATTTTAAAATGGCTTCGTCGATATCATCATACATGCTACTTTTTAACTTTTTCCTCACTAGACTTTCTTTACGTTGGTCTGCTTCCTGTAGTATCACGTCCCGATTTTTTAAAATTGTCGACAGTGAACTTGGTGGGATTCCAAATTTTTGCGCGATATCTTTTTTTTTAACACCTTTGTCAACTTCGTGTATAATGCTAATTTTTTCCGAAACACTAAGGCACTTCCGTTTTGACATTGCATACGGCACACTACAGAAATAGTACACGACTAACACGACTAACCTGTATAACACGACTAACGCAATCCAAAGACAGAGACAAACTGAGTTAATCCCAGGAAAAGTTATTGCTGAACTGTATGTATGCACTGAACAATAGAGGATGTCTGGGCCAAGTGAATTCTAAGAATTCTGTTTGTTATGTCTATTTCAGTGTTCTGTGTTAGTTAATGGATTTTGGGGAATTCCGCTACTCTTATGTATAGGTTTACAATAACTCCCTTTCCGACCAGGCCAAGCCCGTCGCCAACAGGTAACGGCAGAACACGTGTTTAAACCTTTTCTTAGGATTTTATTGTTATGGGTGGTACAGTACAAATGAAAGACAATTTAGGGAATTTACGCTTTACAATTTCAATAAAAATAACCTGTCATTTTCGGCTGTGGTCAAGAATACTTTGTGTTTGTATAAAAGTACAATTTAGGTACAGAAATCAAAAGAATAACTAACTACCTTTAAACTCACAGAGATGTCTTGCACTAAATTTAATGGCATTATTTTTACAAAACATTGAGTAAAAATTACTGTATGTTGATATGCAGTATGTGTCACCATTTCGTTATATAGAGGTATGAATACGTTAAATAGACGTAAATTTATACATAGTTTTATTACAACGTCACGGTGCAGTAAAAAAATTCGTAAAATCGGGGTTTTCGTAATACCGAGGTTCGTTATAAAGAGGTTTGACTGTAGTTAGTAGTTAAGCCTACTTTCCATCCTCTTCATCCAGATACTTTATTAATTAACTTTGATAACTCAGCTTCAGAAGTCGCGATATGTCATTAACATATTGTATGGTGCTCATTTTCTGGCCATGCAATGACATACCGTCGTTCCAGTCGTAAAGTGTAACACCCTTTCAATACTGAATATATACGCTGAGGCATATGTATATTAAACAACACATAAGTGCGCATAGGTTTAATCGAACATGAGACTTTCGGTTGTGTGCAGGTCTGTCGGGGGCCAAGTTCCACTTCGACGGAAACGGCGACGGACCGGCCAGGTACAACATAATACACTTCAAACAGATATCTGAAGGAGACTATCGCTGGGTCCGAGTGGGAGAGTACATCGAAGGAGAGTTGAAGCTCAACATGTCCGGTAAGTTTACACATCATTACATGAGATATGTCATGTTATGATAAGTGAGGCAACTTGGGTTATTTTTTAAAGTGATACAATACTTTATCGCAACCATAAAGTACATAAAATTAAACTCTTCAAAAGAATCAAGTAAAAACTAAAGAAGTTCTAATAATTATTTACAGTTGCTGTGACGAGATTAAATCTTGAAACGAGATTTCGGCCGAAAAACGTCTACTAGCTTCTGGTTTTCGGTTGTTCCGGGTGTGAAAAGTTGCCGATGTTACTCAAACTATTTGCCGAACACATTATATTCCCGGCGACATTTACCTGAACAAACTACGGAAACCCAGAAACTGATCAACGATTCTCCGGATATATCCTTATGCACACTCCTCACTGTCAACCACAGACGAGAAAGCAATTGGACGTATAGGCACGCGCTCGTATATTCCATTTGCTATATATAATAGATATCTTTAGCAGAATTTCCTCCTGCTCCTCTTCTTTTTCCTACTCCTATTCCGACTCCTTCTTCTTCTTCTTTTTTTTCTGGTTGTTGGGTTGTTTAATTCTGACCTCTGTCAACCTCCGCCTCCATTCTGTATTATCACCGCACAATTTCCAAACCTAAGAATTTCTCTTGCATCTTCCCTCATATTCTCCTACCATTGCACATTTATAACGAGCTTCCGTCCACTTGTTACTCTTTTTGGTATTCGATCGTTGTCCACTCACAACAAGTACCATGTCTACCTTAGCTGTTCCCTTTTTATGGACCATACCATAATACCATATACAATGCAATATTCATTTTTTTATTATTTGATAATTTATCTTTATTAGCGAGTTACGATCAAATACACTTTTTCCATTCCATTGGTTAATGTTCATATTCAGCATCCAAGTGTGAACAGATTTTCTCATAGATGTACTGGACAGTTTAACATCAGCTGCGAACAGCTATGTAATATTAGACAGGGACACTCTACCTGATTTGCCACAGACTTACGGGGATGGGCCCTTATAAAAACCAGATACTTTTTTCACTGCGTGAGTTGAATCAACTCGGCGTTTAGGATTGAAACGTTTATCGCAATATCGTGAACATCGTCGACGTTAACAATAGCACAACATATGTATTGTGCAAAAATTAATTAATTTTTTGTTTAATCAACAATAATTTATTGTATGCCTCATATTGCTTTGTTGTTCTGTGCAGAGGTACAGTTCAAGCTGAACGAGAGGCAGCCGCCGGAGTCGGTCTGCAGTCTACCGTGTGATCGTGGCCAGGCCAAGAAATATGTGGAAGGAGAAAGCTGTTGCTGGCACTGCTTCAACTGCACTCAGTACCAGGTTTGTTACACTGTATCTGATTAAATGTAAATTTTAGTTAACTGTTTGCTGATACGATTCACTTCCAGCTTTCCACGACTAGATCCGTCGTCGGAAATCCTTCGCCCTGGTCCCTACTTTAAAATGGAAGGGGTTGTGAACTCCACATTTTAGTTCAATCTGAGCATAATCAGACCAAGTAGGCGCTCTGGGTTCCCAGGTGTGATTAAAAGGCCCTGAGATACTAGAGGTTGACTGATTCAGCTGGCCAAGCTACGACCGCAGCCACGATCCGTCACGGCAGTGTCAGTTCAATGAGACTCTGCCTGTTAATTGGCGTGTCTTGTATCACATATGTTTATGTTTTACGTTACACAGTTCATTTCATTAAACTAAAAAGCAACTCAGATATCAAAGCGCTTCTATTCATTACGTCTGCGTTTTTCTTTGTTTTTTTTTTACATTACGTCTCCTTATGATTTTATTAAATATACACTTTCCTTTGTCACAAATCCTAATGGGAATGAGAACTTCTTTATACAGCAAAATCCAAAAGAGGCTTAATTGTTAACTTCATGACTGGAGTTATAGTTATTTTTAATTATTTTAAAATTTTAGCATCATAATTTTTCTTTTCTCTGCTGTCATCCTATCAATACATGTTTTAAATACTTAAACCATTTTTCTAGGGTTTCAACGGAATTACGACCGCTGAAAGTAGTGATGGTATATAACAGTCATCACCAATATTAAATCTGAAAGAAGTGTGGATATTTTCAGTTATGTTTGCAACATAGTTATTGGAGTAGAAGCCGACTAATCGTAGAACATATTTACTATTTTAATCTATGTGAATAGGTTGTTCTAAAGCTAACTTAATTGTGATCTTGGAGTTGGATAACTGGACAGCTTCATTGGGAATACGCTTATAAATTTCCCTCTTTGAAATGGGGAAGAAATGTAAGGAGACTGCTGGAAGTTGGATGTTGCAGTTGTAGGCTGCTGTAACTTTTAAGTTAGATTTTGAAGTAACTGTACATAATTCTTAAAATAACACTAAAGAGAAAATGGTTATTTCATATTATTTGAGCTGCCTAATAGTGGTCTTCTGGATGTCAAAAACAGCCTTATTATTAAACTTGATATATACAAGTTGGATTCTCTACATAAACTTGCATGTTTTCAGTATTTGTAACAGGACGCTAATCAAAAGTTGCAGGGTAGATGTGAAAACGTTGAAAAAGGTAGGTGAGCAGATATCTTACTTTTTCCCTAACTAAAAAGACTTGATTAGCATTGTCGATTGTAGCCCGAATTCATTAGTCGTCTTTGACGATTCCTTCTTAATGAGCCGGGATATTATCAAAGAAAACGTTGTTATAGGACGACATAAGAATATTCCCTTTATCCAGTATTATTGTTTGGTCGATTTGAGAGAGAGACCTTAAACACGATAATTGTCTTCGAACAAAGTAACCAACAGACGAGATTTGTGTACGATAACTTTGGGTAATAGAACATTTGTGAAGATATACGGCAGATGTTGGTCTAAACATTACAAATTTCTTACTATAAATCTATTTTTCAAAGCTGCTGAGGAAGTATATGTATAAATTTGAAGCCATAACGTCTTAAGATTTTGTATACGGAAACACTTAAAGCCATAAAGTGGTAAGGTTCAAGTTCGTGTTCGTGTTCTTAATCGTGTTTGAGTTAAAAAAAGTACCATATAAATGGGTACTTCAAACCCGTGCCAGGTAAGCACTCAGGAGGCTACAAAATACAAAATTGAACTCTATAGAGGAAAAGTTGATTAAAAATTTGAAAAAGAGCAAGCTCAGAAGGACCTGGCACGCTGTGAAGACGTTAGACAGAAAGCATTTGAGCTAACAACAAAAGCTACAGGAAGCGTAGTGTCTAATATTAAAGGTCAGGATGAAATCAGATAGCGCCGGCTGTTAACCAGATTACTGATAACACGGTTCCTGACTTGAGTTACTTAGAGCTGCCTTCGAATCAACTACCTACTGTTAAGCCTTAACAGCATCCTTCGAGTACCTCGTTTAGACCGATACGCTTGAAAGCATTACTAGTTCAGAGGAAGAATCAACTTGGTTTTAGCACTCTGAAACAAAAATTGATAGTCGATAAGTCACCGTTGTAGTCTAGTATATATACCATAAGTAGTCTAGTATAAACGGACTTATTATTACTGAGGTTTCTCATTATTAAATCTTACTTCACCATCCTTGAAAAGTATCATTCTTCACATCCATAGAACTGAACAAAATTAAAAAAACCACTAGTTAATGTAAAGGCTGTGTGTGCACGCAGATCCGTCACCCGCTGGACGAGACGCAGTGTGTTATGTGCCGAGAAGGAACGGTCCCTGACTCGGTGAAACAGGAGTGCCTGGAGATACCGGAAGTGTTCCTCAGAGTGGAGAGCGCGTGGGCGATTGGGGCGATGTCCCTGTCGGCAACCGGCATGCTGGTCACCCTGTTCGTGGTCGGAGTGTTCCTGCGTCACAACGATACGCCAGTCGTGAAGGCCGCAGGCAGGGAGCTCAGCTACGTCCTGCTCACCGGAATCCTGCTCTGTTACTTGGTCACGTTCGCGCTCGTCCTGAGGCCCACGGACGTCGTCTGCGGTATCCAGCGGTAAGTAGCAGACATACAACTTGTGTCATGCAAACACGAGTACATTTATAATTATCGTTTTTTCGATGTAATTTAATAAATTCTTCAACGATTCATCATCACACATCATAGTCTGAGACTTTTTACCGGACTTTATTTCTGGGACTGGGATATTTTTACCAAATTCTATAGTATACTAATTGTACTTAAGTTTTGATTAACAGATTAAAATTCATAAGCTCTTTAAGCTACAGGTCTCGCTAAAGCATTTTCTACAAAACGCATTAATTATTAAATAAAACTTTGTATTTCTTGGTATTTAAATATACATATCTTACAAACTTTTGAAGGCGCTCTGAAACTTTTAACGTTTATTGACAGATTTTTTCGTGAAGGATTTTTTGTCAAATTATTAAAAGTACCATTTGTTTTGAATACAGTTTTTCATAATATGAATCCTCAAAGTGATATCTACAACGTTTTTTTTTAATTTTGGCTTTTGTGTATATATGTGGTATATATAAAGTAAACAATTTTCAAAGTAACACTATTTGGGTTAGGTTAGGTGAGTAGTTATTTTATTTGGAATACAGTTTAAACCAATCATAAAAAATCACACAAGCAATTTATTTTGAGCATAGATATGAAGTCTCACAAAACAGTAAACTGACAGATAGAAAATATCACATAGAGTATTAAAGATACAAGTGCCACAGATGCACATTTTCACTGTGTCAAGGCGATATTGGTGAAGGAGAAACCTCCTTCGGCTCTAAAACTCTGTCACTATTAGAAAGGTCAAACTTCAGTCAACTTGACCTTGATCATTGGTCAATTTGATATTTTTACTCTGCATAACAAAAGATGAATAGACTTATAAATATACAATAATACAATAACATATTTTCCACCAACAATTTATTTCAGTTTCTACTATTACTGTCAATACACTCAACGATATCGTTTTGTTATCTCATATCGTTTAGTTTATCATTTTCTAGAGCTAAGTATTATGAGTAAAATAGCCCTAGTTATGTATAATTAAAAAACATATTTGTTATCCTTTAAACCAGTAAACATATCAATACGATATTTTTTTCATCTAGATTTGGAACAGGATTCTGTTTTACAGTAGTGTATGCAGCCCTCTTTACAAAAACTAACCGTATATCAAGGATATTCAATGCAAGTAAAAGGACTGTGAAACAGCTGAGTTTTATCTCTCCAAAATCACAGCTGATCATCTGCAGTTGTCTTGTTAGCATACAGGTATTCATTTATTGGTGGTTTATAGTGTAATCAATTAATTAAGACTAGTTTCAAATAGTCACATAATTTAAAATCTAGATAGTTTTAGAGTAAAACATATGCCAGCTAAGAGAATATAAAACAAAATATGTCAAAACAATTTAAACTAATTTATCAATAAAGATAAATTATGTCTTCTTTAGTCCATAGATATATTTAGTTTAATAATTTCATATTATTATATTATTATCCGTTATTAAATAATTTTGCAAAAATGTATTGAATAGATAGCTAATCTCTCCAGAATAACCTTGTTCTTTTTCTGATCTAATAAGATGTACCTGGCACCCCAGCATAGAAATATCATATTTCCTACCTCAGTGTTCTTTGACTGATTGATTTGTAAAGTCCAATAATTATAAGCATACTCTATCCTTGACTTTAAATAATTATAATTCTATAACCTGCTGATTGTGTTTTAGCGTTCTTTTAATTTTTTTATCCATTTGATTAAATGTGTTTATCTTGTCATAAAGATTCCTACAGTTGTTGAATCTTACAACAAAGTATTAAAGACACTGATTGGTATTATGTTGACTGCTAATTACCATTATTCCTCAAGCAGTGTATGGTTTATGAAAAGCAAAGGCTTCTGTTTTTATACCAAAAAAACTGTAACATTTATTTGGTATTCAATTAAGGGGCTAGTGTCCATTCACTCACAACACAAACTGTTATGCTGACCTGGTATGTAGGAAGCCTTCTAAAGATTTCAACAGACAGTGCATACATAAGAAGTAGAAATGGCATTTATTTAGGTGATAAATATAGAGCCAGTCTCCTGGATAACATGCAGGAAGTTTTAAATCCCAATAATTTTGAAACAAAGAGGCCACATCTCTTATATGGGACTAATAATAATCATAGTTATGATGACAGGACGACAAAACAGCGGTCCTGTCTACCTTTTCTCACAATGCATCACAACGCACAATGAGTTTCAAAGGTTAGCTTCTTGCAAGTACGTAAAATATATTAAGGAACTGAAGTTAAGAACGGCATCATAGTTTCTTCAGCAGAACTAAAATTTAAAAAAACTTGATGTATATCGGGACACAGGAAACAACACTTTAATATGTAATGTAATCAAAGCGAGATAGCATCAAGCGAAATAGCAACTCTTATTATGTAAAATGTGTAGTATAAGAGGTTAAATTCTTACACTTGGGTAAATGGAACAATTATAACAGTTTTATTTAAGATAGCTAGAGATAAGCTTACTGTCATAGGTATGTATGCTGCAAAAGATAGTAAAAAAGGGAACGGTAAAATATTGTATGGTTAGTTGTAAAAAGAGAGATAAATGTAATAACAGTGATTACCTGGTTATTAAGCTAGAGGTTGCTTAATTGAGGTCGGCAATCTATCGGTTTAAAATGTAACTAGATGTTTTAACAAGATGTAATAATTAAAATTAGAGATTACCTAAAAATTGAAATACAAAATTAATTTATTAATTGAGATTACCTAAGATTAATTTGTAACTTTCATTAATTAACGATCACCAGTGCCTTCGACACAAATACAGATATTTACAAAATGTTTGTCAATTGCAGGCTACTATCATCTCAAGAGAGGGATGTAACAGTTTTTAGAAAGAGTTACACACTCTCTGATCACAGTTTAGTCTTGTTAAAAGTAGGCTATTTAATAAGATGAAAGATAATACATTTAACAAAAGAAGCAATCGACAAAGCCTTAAAGTTTAGTCTGTTACAGGAAGAAATTTTAAGAATAATCACAGTAAAGATTATCATCTCAACCATTCAACTGTTTGGAGTAGAAAAATAGAAGTATCAATGAAGACAAGGTTTAAGAATAGATGCTGAAGAAATTCAGAAATTCAGAGAGGAAAAGATAAATTCTCTTCCTCTTTTGACATTATCCTGTGGGTTGGTAAATTAAAGTCTTTCCTTTTTTTATTTTTTAGCTTTTTGTAAAAATGTAGTCAATATAAGATTTCCTTTTCTGGAAACCATAGCATAAAATAATGGGTCTTCACTGTATACAGAATTTTGTACAATTTAGGCGCATCAAATATAGTTTACTTAAAACAAGTATAGTCAAATATCTAGCTCCCTCTTTGAGAGTAAGCACACATTAATACTGAAGTGTTTTCCCATATCGTTCACTAGCATCCATTAAGGATTTTGCAGCCTTAATCATATAATTTACTACAAATACTATTTACTCACAGTTTCTACTAATATAGAAGATAATCTTACTTAAGACATAAGTTAAATTTTATTATCTCTTTGTGCTATAATAATAACATTACACAAAAACTAAAAATAAATTGACAAGAGATATTTCCAGTGAATGATGTTAATGCTAACACTGTTTGCAGGTGTTAATAAACGCTGTATGGATGGTTGTGTCGCCACCCAGAGCCATTCATCATTACCCTACGAGGGAAGACAACCTACTAGTGTGTGCTTCGTATGTCAACGCATCGTACATGATTGCGTTTGGTTATCCGATAGTTCTCATACTCGTATGCACTGTGTATGCTGTCCTCACAAGAAACATACCGGAAGCGTTCAATGAGTCCAAACACATTGGTCAGTTAACATACGCTAGCCTACATTCGTATACATTAGTACCCTATATGAAACACTTTTGTTACATTCCCATTACGGTGTTGTGTGTAGTGTAAAATGGTATGTCATGAACTGTTTACAGGTTTCACCATGTACACGACCTGCGTCATATGGCTGGCCTTCGTTCCACTCTATTTTGGGACTGGGAGTCACATGCCACTTCGAATCACCAGCATGTCAGTCACCATAAGCCTGTCTGCTAGTGTCACTCTGGTCTGCCTTTTCTCACCAAAGGTAAGTACTACTCAACATTTAGTTGAAATTTTCCTGCCATTGCCACTCTATATTAGTCCATTCATACGTTTATAAACCACATTTAAAAAAATATATTTTACGACTGTCCCACGGATCATCGTATTGAACAGTGAAAAAAAAATACACCAATCAAGTCACTAAGGTTTACCAGCTTTAATTAGTCAGACATAACAGTTTGAAATCAACAAAATACTCTCATACAACAATTATACTTAAATTTTTCCACACGCAATAATAACGTCAACTACTAGAGTTCCGCACTAATTATAATACAATAATCACTTTCCACTATTCCGCAACAATCACTCGATACGCACTCTACAATATTGCCAGGTGTAACTGACTAACTAACCGGCCGCAGACTCTTATACATACCCCGCTAAAGTTCCAGAATAATTTTCCATTCTTTGGCGGCGTCCTGGCATAATTTTCGTTGCTAAAAGTGGACGAACAGTCTAAAAACTACTCGAGTGCACGGCCTTGACCGAGACACTACACCTGCTCGGCTTGCCGAGACAAGTTTAGAACGATTTTCTCGACTTTTTGAGAGTAATTGTCTTAGCAATATTTATGGACATTATCGTAAGGTATTTTCTAGTAATAACTGATATGTTATATAATGAATCTGAGAAAGAAAGATCAATTCTGTGTGTGTGTGTGTGTGTGTGTGTGTGTGTGTGTGTGTGTGTGTGTGTGTGTGTGTGTGTGTGTGTGTGTGTGTGTGTGTGTGTGTGTGTGTGTGTTCATACCGTATGGAAAACATAAAGAAATAAATAATACTATATATGTGTCTACAATATAGCATAGTAATAAATATACTCTGTACTATTTATTTCAGCTGTATATAATTTTAATAAGGCCAGAAAGAAATGTTCGTCAAAGTATGATGCCATCGCGTCACGGTGCCCTGAAGACTGGGACTACAGCCAGTGTCATGGTGGGAGCGGTACCTGTAACGCATACAACTCAACCGTTTGCTCAAGTTTTAAGTACGTAATGTATCATACTAAATGATAAAATTTTTACTCTATCGACAGTTTACTTTGAGGAAAACATACACTGTACAGAAACATTGCATATTTTACTATTGTCTATTCAGATTGCTGTCAGTTTAAAAAATGATAATATTTGTGACATCCTAAATAAAAGATGTACAACCAAAATCGAAATATAATTAAACTTTTGAGCAATAAATTTATAATATAACAAAAGCCTTGATGTAAGCAAATTTTTCTATCCAATATGAAATTTTAGTTCAGTTTACTATGCAATAAAACTGTCTGTATTTCACTTAGTAGTAAGGTAGGTTGATCTAAAGACTCAATAAAAGTATCTCAAAAATATGTAGCCTGTTATGTGCAGCAGTTAAAGGTCTTTCTTTCATGCAAGCCTATCCTGTGCTAGAACTGTCTTCTGCATATTAAAAGCCACTTTCTCTGTTGTTCAAACTTGCAACGATTTGCAAGCCGCCACTGCCTTAGTGTAGTCAAAGATATGTTCATTTATTTATTTTAACCAAATGCTTCATCGTTTCTATGATAACGCATCCTTATTGGCTCAGTATCCGCTACACAGAGTGCTTGAAATGTCTCAAACTTGTATCAATATAAAATTTTCTAATCAGTACAACCAATTTAAAATAACACCGTGTGCTTTCTGTTCACAGGTCAGCATGAAAACATAGCTTTAGAATTGAATAATAAGAAACCGAAATCGCACAAACATCACGGCCCAGTTCAAACAGCAACAAAGTCAACGCAAACACAACAGTTGCCAAGTCTCAGCATCAAGTCGCCAACAGCAGCACTAGTCAACAATGTCGTAAACAACATTGCGTCTGTTGTCGTAAGCAACGGTCCACCCATTTACGACATGCAGCACTAGCACAAAGCTGTGTATGTTGCCAAATAAATTACAGTTAATGTTGTAAACTACAAAACGGTTAAATAAAGATTTTAAATTCTACAATGAAATTCTTATTTATAAATTTATTTCATGCAAAGTATATTATGCTCTCTATTTTGCATATAGTATAAATTGGTTTGTATTTTGTGTAGTTGTTTATTTGAAACTCATAACTATTTTACAGGAGCAACGATATGACTTAAGCATTACACATTTTTTACTACTTAAGATGAGAAGGGACAGTCATTCTATCGTTCAGAAAACATGGCTTTTAATCCCTTGCAATTAAAGTATCAAATATATTTTATTCAAATCACCACCCACAGTTTAACATCAAATATGTGGTGCCTAGTTATGTGTTGTGCTTAAGCAGCCTCTAGAATTTTACAAGACAAAGAAAATGTCGTTACACAGCTATTTTACCACAGACAAAATGTGACTCATAACATACATAACAACACAAAGGGTGGAAAGTAATACAAAAAGTTTACTAAATAGTTACAAACTTCTTACATAAACGTACGTACTCATAATACATAATAAAAAATTCTACAAAACAGTATGCCAATTAAACCTATAATTAATTTTTCTTATTATTAGAACATTCATATAACTAAAATAAAATTTCAACAATTAGTGCAATGTTGACATTATAACAGAAACTAGTAATAAAAACACAAACATATTGGACGACGGTCTACTTGATCGTCGTAGGTACAATGGAAAACAAAATACAAGACACCAATTAAGTCACTAACCACCAGCTTTAATTTTTACAGTTAAACAGTTCGTAATTAACAACACGACTCTTACAACAAATCAAATAAAAAATGTTCACACGCAATAAAATGTCAATTAAATTTAAAACACAATTGTATTACAATTATTCCGCCCGATTATTAAACACTTCACTAATAAGCACTTAAACGCACACAGTAATATCGCCCGAAAATCACTTGTAATCGCCCGACAATAAACTCTCGAACTGCACTGGTTAGTATCCGGTCCGCGTGGACCAAAATATGTTAAGTGTGAAGTGTTCTAATTACTGTAGGTTGATTCGTCAGGAAGCAGAAATGATGAAGCGAGTGGACTGTAATTAATTCATTTATTTAATGTTCACATTTACACCAGAAATTGTTAGGTTTCATTTTTGACTAATATATTGGCTAATAAGCATATCGTGAATACAATTCGTATTATATTGAAATTGATTTGATGAAAGAGCCTAAAGGGCCATATAAGAAGTGTTGGCCTAAGGCCTACATTAATTGTCGTATGAACAGAATGGAGGCGCGAATACGCGACACTCGAATACTTGAGTGCAAGTATTAGAGAAATGTGACAGTAAGGCTGCGAGAGCGAGCCGACCGCCGCTTGCGAGCGTGTGTGACGAACTGTGCGGAGCACGGACATGAATTGATCAGATTAGAGTGCAAATTAAAGCGCAGATTAGCCAACCTATAATGTAAAAATTACCGCGCTACTGTACATAAACTGCCCATCAAAAAATCAGTAGATTTTTTACTACATTTTGGTAACTTATTATACATTTTGGTAACTTATTATATAACATACAGAGTTCTTATTAATGAAAGTTAATCTCAAGGCTGCATTGAACCTTGAGTTGTAATCTTAGATAACAGCTGTACGTTAATGGTTTAGCGATAAGCATGAATAAAGATAAGCTTTAAAGATAAGCGTTTGGTAGGCCAAGGTTGGCGAGCAAACTGAATTTCATGCATGAATGAAAATGTAAGCGTTGGCAATGTATTGCCCACATATATTGTATGTATACAATATTAAACGTTATAAAACATGAAAAATACATAATTTGACAATTAATAATGTATGATCGGAAGCTCATCACATGATGGCCCGATAAATTGTAACCCTTTGCAAATCATAGATGGTTACCGTGAAATAGTTGAGGCCAGTAGACCTGTACAGAGTATTGCTTACATGAACAAAAATTGTCACAAATTATACATGTTTAGACGTAAATCTAGCATGGCGTCATATATTTGAACGAGTCATGCTATACCTGAAGTTTCAGGGATTTACAATATGTTCTTGTGTGAGAACAAGCTATCGATAGCTGACTGATTGCAAGCACATGTGTGATGACATGTATGTCATAATTTAAGCAGGAATAATAATTGTGCAATGCATAATCACAAAATACAAAATACCATAAAAATACAATATAAAATAAATCTAGGCGTGGCATGGTTACATACAGTAGACGCAAAAAACAATATGTTTTACATAAATGCAAGTTATATAATAAATATAATAAACACCAATTTAGTTAATTACAAATATGATACATGTGTTGAACAATTGTGAAAAATAAATTCATAGAGTAACAAAATTTTTAGATAATAGTAAGCAAAGACATGAGGCATAAATCAAATGTTGCATATACGAAAATACAAAATAATAATTAAAGCGTTGCATATTAAATAAGCTAACACTTGCTTGAGTAAAACAAACAGTTGCTGAATCAAAAAATATACAAATTAAAGCTTATGCTAAAAGCAAAGGGGCTTATAACTAACAAAGTCTTCTTGAACATTCGATTTATGTGTTTTTACAAATATATACAAAGGAAAATAAAAACGCCCTTTTTTTTATTGTTCGTCCCTAGTAGGGACCAAACATAATTTATGGATTGGTCTGCGCAAAACACCAGTAGGCGTGCGAATGTCTACGACTCTAATTAAGTTATCTGGACCGGGAAATGTGGCGTTAATTACACCAAATTTCCAGGGTAATGGAGGTAGGTTATCCTCAATAAGTAAAACTAGGTCCCCAATGGAAACATTATCCTTAGCGAATTTCCATTTGTGACGCTGTTGTAACTGGTGTAAATAGTCGCGAGACCAAGCCTTCCAAATGACTTGGACAAACTTCTGGAGAAGTTGCCAACGTCCAAGACGAGAGATAGGAATATGAGATAGGTCTGGGTCCGGTATCGCCGTTAATGGTGCGCAAATCAAAAAATGGCCAGGTGTAAGTGGCACCGGATCATTTACATCCGAAGAGATTTGATCAAAGGGCCTAATGGGCCATATAAGAAGTGTTGGCCTAAGGCCTACATTAATTGTCGTATGAACAGAATGGAGGCGCGAATACGCGACACTCGAATACTTGAGTGCAAGTATTAGAGAAATGTGACAGTAAGGCTGCGAGAGCGAGCCGACCGCCGCTTGCGAGCGTGTGTGACGAACTGTGCGGAGCACGGACATGAATTGATCAGATTAGAGTGCAAATTAAAGCGCAGATTAGCCAACCTATAATGTAAAAATTACCGCGCTACTGTACATGCACTGTAATTTATCGCAACTACAACTGAAAACTAAGGCCGCTGCCGCCTTATATTTGTACAACCGCGCACAGACCAGAAGATTCCAAACTATGCATTATCTCTAAACTATGACGTAATTAATTGCGGCCATGACACAGTCCGCGAGGCTGGCGGCTTCCAGAAAAGTCCGCGAATGCGTCGAGAATCACGTATGCCACACACATTAGAGCGAGATTCTTCTGGAACATTCGACAAACACTTAGACTGTTCTGTAATGTCGTAACAATGCCTCCTCCTTAAGCCTGTTCGTCCCGAACTGGCAAACCGTCTCTGAAATAATACTCGACCAGGCGATTTAGGTGGACGTCCTTGAGAAAGATAATTCTCCGGTTCTTCGAATTCAGTCTCGTGTGATCCGAACATCACGTTCCCAGGAATGCGAGTCTCCCGCTCAACCACTAAATTTGCTGGAATCACTCCCGTTGCGTCATGTACTGATGACCTAAACACCACTGGCTGGTCCAAGTCTGTGTGGTTCTCGTCAACAACCTCTTGCGTAACTTCATCTTCAGCCACTTTTCCCTCGGGCGCTTCTATCAGCTCAGGAACAAGCAAGAGTTTTGTCTCGACACCCATAGTTGGCTTTCCAATCACTTCTTTTGTCGTTACACTTATTTGTATTTACCCTGCTAGTTCTTCCTCCATTTCCGATTGCAATAGGGAGGGTTCCTCTTGACCAGACCTGTTGACTTTTTCTTCAACTAATGCTACTCGCTTAATCGAATGGTTGGTACACCCTGTCATTTTAGCCATGCAAAGCTAACAATGCAAAAAACAAAATACAAGACACCAATTAAGTCACTAATCACCAGCTTCCCTTGGTCAACCTTCAGGACATTCTCTCTTAAGTCCACAACGAATCCGTAGGCATTCATAATGTCCGTGCCAAGAATCACTTCACCGACAATGTCTGCAACAAGCATTTGGTGGCTAAATTCGAAACGACCCAGGCGTACACATACGTCTACCTTTCCTAGCACCTTGACGGGGCTTCCAGTCACCGTCTGTATTGTACAAGAGCTAATTTAAGGCCGTCGGTTGTTGATTAAGTCAGGGCGCACAATAGACACTGCTGCGCCCGTGCCAACTGCAAACGATGTTGGTATATCATCTGCAAACCCGTTAATAATCAAGTTTCCACTGGTCTTATGTAGCGTGGAAACTGTGTGCTGTTCTGAGGCTTTACTTCTCCAATTGGTGCGATCACTCTCTTCTCTCGGTATCTTCTTCTCCCAACAGTCTACCTATAGATGACCATGTTTTCCACAGTTGTAACACGTCGGTCTTCTATCTTTATCCCATCGTTCAGATCGTTGCAACTCTCTTGAACTTCTGAATTGTTTGCCCGACAACATTTTTTTTCTGCACCCGTCGTAACGGCAATGTGATACCGGGACCTTCTGACTGCAATCTGATGGCACAAACCAATTAATGTAGCTGGACGCTGACTTGGCAGCTTCAAACTCTAGGGCGTGAGCAAGAGCTTCTGAGCTATTTCGGTGTCTTGCCATTCGTAACGCTTGCTGAAGTTCACAATCTCCGATGCCATCAATAAATGTCTGCCGCAAACCTTATTCGAAAATCTTCTGGTGCTTCAGGATAGGACAATCTAATCAGTCTGTCGATACTTGCTTCAAACTCTTGAAGACTCTCCGTGGAACGTTGTCGTCTTGTTCTCACCTGATCACAGTACACCTCTCGCAAATGTTTATCACCATAGCGTAATTCTAGAGCTTTTATCACCTCGGCATAGATGTTCTGGTTGTCAGGTGGTACTTTCTGTAGTAATTCTGGCGCAGTTCTTTTTAATGCAAGAACGAGTGAAACAGCCTTGTCTTTCTCTGTCCAATTATTTGCGCATGCAGCAGCTTCAAAATGGCGTAAATACGTCGCCCAGTACGTGCTTCCATCAAAGGTTCGGGCCTTGATATACACTGTCCCAACCGCAGGCGAGGTGACCTTCCCTATTGACTTATTTTCTGTGTCTTTCTCTGTCTTTATCATTGGTACAGTCTGTTCAGAAATTTGTTTTGGTTGTATCTTTATGAAGTGCTCAATTAAACTTTTAATTTTTTCTCTTATGTTTGCCATTGAGTTTTCTACTGCAGATATATTTTTGTTGACATAGCTTCTTCCACAGTCAAGACAGATTTTTCTACTTCAGCTTTTTATTTGAAATGGATTCTTCTACGTCAGATATTCTGGCAATCTGATTACTAAGCTCACCTCGTAATTCACCTACGTCACCACGTAGGAGAACCAATTTTGCGGTAGTATGTCTGCTTTTTTTTACTTTATTGAAATCAACAATCAGAACTATTACATACACAAGAATGTATCTGTATACATGGAAAGTTCTATGAGCCAATTTGATGACTAATGGACATGAGGCGGAGCTGCATCCATCGATGTAGCCATTACTATCTTCTCAGGTCAGTGGGCAATTTCCTTTTAAGTCGTATTGTGATGTCTGTAGTGGTCAGGTCGGATGCTAGTGTGTTGGTGTGTCTCTGCAATCTGTCATAATGCTTTTGTGCTCTGGCTCTGCATTTTTCTTCTACCAGGGGTATGTTGAAGTCTGTATGAAGCGTATGATTTGATATGTACCATTCTGCACCTGCTATTGTTCTCAGCGCTTTTGATTGGAAGCGCTGAATTATATTGACGTTTGACTTACTTGAGCAACCCCACAGCTCAATTCCATTCGTCCATATTGGTTTAATGATCGCTTTGTACAACAAGATTTTATTTTCCAAGGATAACGTTGTTTTTTCCCCGAGTAACCAGTACATTTTTCTCATCTTGAGCTCCGATTCCTTCCTTTTGTTGATTATGTGTTTTTCCATGTTAATTTTTTGTCCAGATGAAGTCCCAGATATCTAGCTCCATCTGAATGTAGAATCTGCACATTATTTAGATATACCGGTGGACATTCGGAGCGATTTAGGGTGTGTGTTACATGGGTGCTTTTCTGTTCATTTACCTTTATCCTCCATTTATGTAACCAATTTTGCAGCATGTCTAGGTGTAGTTGTAGTCTATCCGTGGCAATTTGTGGATCCTTGTGTCTGCATAGTAATACTCTATCATCTGCAAATGTGCCCATTTGTGTGTTCGGTGTAGCTGGTATATCTGACGTGTATAGGATGTACAGCAAAGGACTGAGGACGCTTCCCTGTGGCACTCCTGATTGGGTAGACAAGATTTCAGATAATTCAGAGTTATAAGATTAAAAATATCCGGGCTGTTTGGCCGTGGTCCATGGTTTATTTCCAAACCAAACGGTTCGGCAGCTCCAACGGCTGCCATCATCAGTGGCCCAGTACTGTGAACACCCTACGTTCAGGATTTTATTATTCCACTGATGATGGCAGCCATTGGAGCTGCCGAAACGTTTGGTCTGGAAATAAAAAGCCTGAGCACAATGTTAATTCACAGTTATATTTAACTTGGAAATCTCGTCCATAGAGATACGATTTTAGGAGCAGGTAATACTCGCTTGGTAACTTCAGTTTGATTTTGTAGAGGAGTCCTGGGTACCAAACTTTGTCGAAAGCCTGCTGTATTCCTGGAAGTTAATTGCTTTGTTAATTTCAGAGACGATCCGATGGCATTGTTGTATAGTGGAATGGGTGCTTCCTAAAACCGAATTGATGATCAGGGAGAATGTCATCAAGGAGTTTGTCTTCATGTATTCTCTTAATGATTAGTTTCTCCAGGATATATTTGATAATTGCGGAAGTAGACTGATTGGCCTATAGGAGCTGACTTCGTTTACGTTTACGTTCCTCTGCTTTCTGCTTACGTCGTTCCTCTGTTTCTTCCCTTTCTTGTCTTCGTTCTTCTTTTTGTCGTCTTTCTGCTTCTTCCGCCTCCTGTCTGCGTTCCTCATCCTGTCGTTTCTCCGTCTATAACAGCAGCGCCTGTAAATTTTCCATCATCTGATTGGCATCCATTGTTTACCGATTAATTAGAAATTACACAGTCTTGTACAATTTCCACTATTAACGGTTCTATCCCAGTTCTGACACCACTGTTACGACGGTCTACTTGATCGTCGTAGGTACAGTGGAAAACAAAATACAAGACACCAATTAAGTCACTAATCACTAGCTTTAATTTTTACAGTTAAACAGTTCGTAATTAACAACACAGTCTACTGCAACAAATCAAATAAAAATTGTTCACACGCAATAAAATGTCACTAATATTAAACACAATTGTATTACAATTATTCCGCCCGATTATTAAACACAGCACTTCACTAATACCCACTTGAACGCACAAAGTAATATCGCCCGATAGTCACTTGTGATCGACCGACAATAAACTCTCGAACTGCACTGTAATTTATCGTAACTATAACTGAAAACTAAGGCCGCTGCCGCCTTGTATTTATACATCCGCGCACAGACCAGAAGATTCCAAACTACGCCTTATCTCTAAACTATGACGTAATTAATTGCGGCCATGACACAGTCCGCGAGGCTGGCGGCTTCCAGTAAAGTCCCCGAATGCGTCGAGAATCACGTATGCCACACACGTTAGAGCGAGATTCTTCTGGAACATTCGACAAACACGTAGACTGTTCTGTAATATCGTAACAATATGTAACTATTAGGTAGGTAATCGGCGGTTAACAATTTCCTTGTTGCACGTATTAATTTTAATTTACAGCATGAAACAGATAGAAATTGGTTTTTGAAACATAAAGTAAAATGTTTTAAAATATTTTTGAAAAAAGAATTGAAAAGTCTACATTGTTACGACGGCCTTACGGATCGCCGTATTATACAGTGGAAACAAAATACAGGCACCAATGGAATCCCTAATTATCAGATTTAATTAGTCACATATAACAATTTGAAATCAATAAGGTATTCTCACACAATAATTCAAATTAATTTTGTCCACACGCAATACCAATGTCACCTTATTACAATACCGAACTAATTAACACAATAAGCATGTTCCACTAATCCGCAACAATCACTTGACCCGCACTCTACAATATCGCCAGATGTAACTGACTTCTGAGCCAGTCGTAGACGCTTATCTGTACGCTGAAGTCCCACAATAATTTTCCAAAGTTCCGACATTATTTCCGACTTCTGGCGTTCCGACATTATTTACGTAGTTACAAGAGTTCAAACAGTCTGAAGGCTACGTCACTTTACGACCTCAACACAGATGAGGGACCCGCTGGGCTAGTCGAGAAACGTGTAGTATGACGGTCTCGAATTTTCTACAAGGGAAATGATAGGTTTCAGCGTGATTGGTCTTAACAACGTTGTTCTGTAATATTATTAACTATGATATGACATGACATTAAGTTTATTCATATTATAACACTATCTTAATGGAATAATAACTCATGGATATGATTTAATCTGTGTAACATAAATTCAAATTATTGGAAAATTCCATTCGATACATAAGGTTGTCACAGGGTCGATATTTATCTCAGGATTTATAATTAAATAATTTTAATATATTTCGTGGGAATTCTTGTGGCTGCTACGAAAAGTTCCTTTGCATGTTGATTAATAATAGAGAGTACCTTTACAAACAATATATTACTTATAATCTAAAAATTTACACAAATTATATATTAAGTTACATACAAGTTTTGACGATATTCAATTTGTCCGTCTCAGAGAATAATGTAGTTTATTAATGTGTACAATAAATGTTTTCCTTGTAATCACTGTTAGCTTATATATTGAATTTGGTTGCACTTTAAAATGTTGACTAGTGATTAGTGTTAGTGTAAATTGTTATATTGTCTAGTGGTTGTTCCTTGTTGAAAAAAAAATATTGTCAAATTATACTTTACACATCTAGACGATATTGCTGAAGGGTTCCTGGTCTATTCTGAATATTTTTCTTGATTGTGTGTATTATTTGTTCATGAAAATTGTAGTGGAAGGATTATTATCTTCGATGATGGTCCTTCAGATCTTCTTTCACAAACGGGTTATCTATTTTTATATATTTTTAATTACCTCTAGACACGCACTATTCAACTGCTTTCCATCACAATTAACAATTAAGTGTTATTTCTTCTTTCTTTTAGTTACGTAACTCATACAAATTTCTTAAATTTTGATTGGTCATTTATGTACAGTTTAAATGTTATAGGATCAACACCCATTACCTACATTATATTTTATAAATTACCTTTAATAGATAATTTTATTATTATACTCTAATAATATATGCAATGTTTATACAATTATTAATTAGATAATTATAAACAATTTGATACTAAACATGCCTCAGTTTATAACTGTAAAACCTTATTAATTTGAATTTCTATGATATGTGGTGGAACAATTTGTTATGATTGATTGTAATTTCTACTTTGACTACCTGAGATAAATATATTTACATAAATTAACTGGTGACATAAAATCTTATAACATATAACAAAACTTTTAATAATAATAATTGTTTTTGACAGTTTTAGTTTATTTATACTGCTAAACTATTGTCTGTATGATAAACTAAAATTCTGTCTAATAATAACAAAACACTTCCATCAAAAATAATTACACTGTTTAACGGTAGTCTGTGTCGCTATTTCTTATGATCACACTCATTACTCTAAAGGTTTGTGTCCCTTTTCCTTTCCTTGATTATAGGCCTATATGATTATAATTAATACAATTTTATTATATGGATTAGGTACTCTTTATTGGGTTTGGATTATTATTCAGGGTAAGTTGATTAGGCCTACTAGGTTTATTTATTTAACTTTTTTCTGTTTACTGCCCTATTCTACTGGGTTATTTCTGGGTTTCTGGATAATATTATATAAGTCAAACCAAATAGTTTCCTTTAATTTGCTTTCAATTATTATTTCTTGTTTCTTCTCTGGATCGGATTCCACTATTATTTACTATTCTTTTGTAACATTTGTTTCGTTACAAATTGCCTCCCTTCAGAAGTAATTATTTCTGAGAACTTCATTATGTGTGAGGACATAATTACTTATGTTATTTTGACCTTTCTTCCTCATGATATTTTTTCATGGATTGTTGATTATAATTGCCCTTGATCTTCTTTGAAATGGGGTCGGTTAATTCGTACGTGTTGTTGTTGTTGTTTTTTGTTATGGTGTAGGGTCCAACGTATAGTAATAATAATTTCTTTGATATCCCTTCTACAGTGCTAGGCAATTCCCTGTTCTTTAACGAAACCTTCTCTCCTACTTCATATATAATTATTTTACCCTTTATTTTCTGGTATTTATTTATGGTTTTTCCAGATTTTCCATCACCTGATTATAGAATTTTAATTTATTAAATTGGTACGGTGGAGACTTAGGAAATTTAATCAATTCTTGGATCTCTCTGGGTGGTTGTTTTTCATACATGGCAGTGTATGGAGTGCAATTCATAGATGGATGGTAAGCCAAGTTTAAAAAATCTTCTGTGGCTGATAAGTAATCAGGCCACTTCCTTTGTTGTTGATGACAATAGGTCCTTAAGATTCTACCAACCTCTCTCAGTATTCTTTCTGATGGATTGCTACTGGGGTGGTATACGGAGGTCTTATAGCTTTTGATGTTCAGTTCTAACAATGTGTTCTTCCATTTTCTGCCTCGAAACTGTGTACCATGGTCGGTAACTATTGAAACAGGTATTCCTATTTTTGGAATGAATTGAGTAGTTATTACTTCAAGAATTTTCTGCGTATTTGCTCGACTGATTGGATACAATTTGATGAATTTGGTGAAGTGGTCCATAATGATTATAAGGTATTTATACTGGCTTCTACCTTCACTCCTAGGAAATGGTCCACATGAATAATTTTTCCAATTTTTGTTCTGACGATATAGGTATCATTACACCTTCCCTTCGTTCATTATTAATTTTGACCAATTGGCAGATATGACAGGGTTTTATATAATTTTGTACCTTCCTGTGTATGTTCATAATGTAACAATTCTCCTCCAATGCTTTCACTACCTTTACTGCACCCATATGTCCGTATCTTATGTGATATTCCAACACTAGTTCTTTCTCCATGATTCTGGGAATGATTACCTTCCAGTCTTCTTGGTTCAATGTATTTTTTATAAATAAAATTCCTTCTTGTTCACAATAGAATTGGTTTATTGAAAAGTTTTGGTTCGCCATACGTTCCTTGATTTTTATTAATTTTGGGTCTAATAACCGATTAGCTTTGATATTTTGTAATAATGCTTCCAAATCAGATCTACTTTTGAGAATGCTGTACACCTTGATAATCCTTTCTTTCTCACCCTCAAATGTCTGGGTGTCCAGGTTTATTCGAGATAACACGTCTGCTATCACGTTTTGACTCCCTGGAATATATTCCCATTTGATATTATACTCCTGCAAGGCGCCTCCCATGACTCAGCTTAGAACTTCTTAAAAATGAGATGGACTTATGATCTGTTCTGACAGTTACAGGATATCCCAAAATGTACGTTCGGAATTTACTACAAGCAAAGACTATGCTTAATAGTTCCTTTTCCGTAACATTATACCTTCTCTCACAGTGGTTTAACACACGACTGGCAAAACTGATGACTAAATGGTTTCCTTCTGTGTCTTCTTGGTACAATACCGTCCCAAGACTGACATCACTTGCGTCACAGTTCAAAAAGAATGGGTGTTCAAAATTTGGATGATGAAGGATTACTGTCTCTAAGAATTTATCCTTTATCTGTTGTAGTATCGCATCCTGTTCATGTCCCCATGCCCATTTGTTTTTGGAAGACAGCTGTTCCTGAAATTTAGATGTCAATGCGAAATAATTGCGTTGGAACTTCCGGTAGTAATTACACAGTCCTAAGAAGGATTGGAGTTGTCTCTTATTCTTTGGTTGTGGGAACTTCTGGATTGCAGTAACCTTTTCTTGTGATGGGGAAATGCCTTGTTCAGTCAAATTGAAACCTAAAAATTGAACCTCCTTCGCTATTAATTGAGATTTTTCGAGTTTTAGCGTTATGTCGTTCTCTGCTAACTTACTCAATACATATTCCACCCTGTGACAATGTTCCTCCCAGTTGGATGAGGTAATCAACAGGTCGTCTACATAAACTGTGGTGAATTGTAGCGCTTCCTGACCCAATACTTGATCCATACATCGTACAAAAATTGCTACCGAATTGACTAATCCAAATGGCAATCTCTTAAACTGGTAGTTTCTACCCTCGAAAATAAAAGCCATATATTTTCGACTCATCGGGTGCAACTCCACCTGCCAGTAACCACAAACTGTGTCCCAGGTACTGATAAATTTTGTACCATGAAATTTCTTTAGAATTTCTTCTATTTCTCCAGGTGACGTGCGATCATTTACTATATGTTTATTTATTTCTCGGGCATCCAAGCAAAGTCGAACCTGCCCGTTCTTCTTCTGAATTGCCACTATTGGGCTAGTATATGGTGATTGGCTATGCTCAATTATATCATTTAACAACATTTTATTAATTTCAGCTCTAACCGCCTCCTTCAATGATAATGGTATAGGATAGGATTTTCTGTGGAATTCTGCTGGTTCTTTAAATTGTATTCTACACTGATAGTTTTTTACTTTTCCTGGTTTTTCTGAAAATACATGTTTATACTTCTTATATATTATAATGAGATCTTCTACTTGTTTTACTGTCAAATTATTTGTGCCTTGGTGTCTAAACTCTCTTATCTCCTGTAATTTACTGTTCCACAGGTCTTCATTTGTCATATTATAGATTATTTTTCTGCATTGGGTGTCATTCTTTAAAAAATTTAATTCCCTAACTTGGTGATGGGTACGGTTCAGAGGGGCACCATCGCTTCCTATTAACTCTGCCGTCCACATAACACCTTCTGAGTTCAAGGACACCTTCTCCTTGCTCAAATCAATAATGGCTGAGTATTTCCTCAGCATATCGCATCCCATTAATAATTCGAATGGTAGGGCGATTGCGACCAAACATATAATATTAATTGTAACACCTTTGCTTTCTATTTCCAATGACACTTGTTTTCTCACTGTTTTATTTTGACGCCCAGTGGCACCTATTAAAATAACATTATTGACAGGTAAGGTAGGTATTATATTTTTATTTTGTTTCTGTATTCTCTCCAGTTCAGCGTCGTTAATAAGTGATACATTTGCACCAGTATCTATCATTATTCGTGTAGGAATTCCTTCAATTTGAGCGGTTATGTATAAAATTTCATTATGCTGGTTGATTCTACTTGTCACCGTTTCCTCCAACAGTTCTTCTCGAAGATTTTTCAAATAATAATTGTAAATAATAGTAAGATTTTGACTGTCCGTCCTTAAACTTTGGTTGTTGTTATACTTCAAAATTCTTTTATTTTCCATAATTAGCTTTTCATAATTAGTTGGTAGTAATTTGTTATTACTATATTTTTGAATTTGGTGGTTTTTGTACCCAGTAGTTAGTAGCAGTAAGGGGTCGCGAGGGTTTATTACTGCCTCACTCCGTTTAAATTAAGGCTATCATGATTATTTTCCGGGCATGACTGTTGATTTGCCTGGACTGGTGTGCTGGTTCCTGGTTGTTCAACCTCTCGGTTGTCTAATTGTTCACTTCCCCTTGATTCTCGGAAGTCCTCCTGGCTTCTACTTCTGACTCGGTTATAATGGTGACTCATCCCTCTGGGATTTCCTCTTTGATCATAACTGTTATTAAAACTGTTCCTCCGAGGTTGATGGTATCTCCAGTAATCCCCTTCTTCGGCACTGATGTAATTTATTCGGGGTCGGTACGAACGATTATTATTATAATTACCCTGATTATTATTGTTATTAACTCCTGAGTTACTCCTAAAATTATTATAATTTTTGTTTGTTCGGTAGTTATTATAATTATTATTATTTCTATTACCCGGATGGTAATTTTGATTGGGCCTGTTGTTATCATTATTGTTAATTGGGTTTCGATTGAAGTTTGCTGGTTGGTTATTATTTGGGGTAAAATTTTGGTTGTAATTACGATCGTTGACATAACTATTCCGGTTATTCATGTTATTATATTGATTATGATTCATACCATGGTTATTATTTTTTGAACCGCACTGATCAGTTCGTTGTCTGCTTCTTTTGTAGTAACCCTCGTGTTCATAATTTTCTAATAAGTCAGCCATTGCGTGGACCGTTTTAATCTGGCTTCCCAGGCGTGCTCTGGCAATTCCTGTGTCATAATGGTATGCCATTTTAGTTACTAGGGATTCTTCTGGTATTCTTGGGTCTAGGTGTCTCGCCAAACATACCTTTCCCCTTTCCCCAGAAGTAAGTAGTTGGAGATGTACCTCTATTTCCATCATATCTTCCCTGACAAATGTTGTCCCTTATAATATTTTGTATAGCTTCGGACCAGTATTTTTCTTTAAACAGTTTTTTAAATTGAGCGTAGTCCACTATCTCATTCCTGGTTGCTGTCCACCAGTTGTCCGTAATCTCCCTAAAATGCTCATCCAACATCTCTCTAATCGAGCTCCAGATAGTTATTCGATGTTTATTAAAATGTTCCTCAATTCTGGCCAGGAATTCCATGGGGTTTCTGCGATAATTTTTGAAATTAATTCCTTCTCTGGTTTCATTTGTGGAAACATGAGTAATATTATTTGGTCTGGTTCTAATTAACTCAATTTCTTCTTGATTTTGGCGTACCTGACCAGTTAAATTATTCACCGTAGTGTTAATATTGTCACACCTTTCTCCGGTTTGTTTCTGTAAATTCACTAAATTTTCTTGTTCCTTTTGTATTCCTTCTATTTGAATACGACTATTTTCTTGGAGCTGGTCTATTCTAGTATTTATCACTGCTTTATTTTGTATGATGGTTTCGTTAGCTTTTCTCAATCTCTCATTAGTGTCAGCTATTTCTTGCTTCCTTTCCTCATCGATTTTGTCCATCTTCTGGTTAATTGTATCATTGACTTGTTCAATTCTACCATTAATTCTTCTTAAATTCTCTTCATTGATTTGTCTGAACTCTTCCTTCATTTGGTTATTATTTTCACTTATAGTTTGCCTTAAAGTTTCATTAGTACTTTCCTTAATACTATCAATTTTCTCATTTATCTGTTTTAAACTCTCATTAGTGGTTTCGTTTTGTTTCCTAAAATTTTCATTAGTTTCTTCTTTGTTTTGGTCAAATCTCTCCTCCATCTGTTTTATTAAATTTTCACTCATTTTCTCATTTTGTACCCTTGAGTTCTCGTTAATCTCTTCCTTCATACCGTCTATTTTCTCGTTTGTTTGTCTGTGATCTTCCTTGATGCTCTTCAAATCTTCCTTCGTTTGTCTGTTTTGTTCCTCCATTTGTTTTAATAAGTTTTGACTCAAAATTTCATTTTGTTTCCTTGAGGTTTCAGTGAATTCTTCCTTCTGCTTCTTCAAATATACCTTCGTTTGTCTGTTATCTTCCTTGATGTTATCGAATTTTTCCTCCATTTGTTTTAATAAGTTTTGACTCAAAATTTCATTTTGTTTCCTTGAGTTTTCAATGAATTCTTCCTTCTGCTTCTTCAAATCTTCCTTCGTTTGTCTGTTTTGTTCCTCCATTTGTTTTAATAAGTTTTGACTCAAAATTTCATTTTGTTTCCTTGAGTTTTCAGTGAATTCTTCCTTCTGCTTCTTAGAGTCTTCTTTAATTAATTCCCATAGTTGTTGTAAATCCAGGCCTCCTCTGGCTTCCTCTCTTACTACCGTTTCCACATCCTCCACCGATGTTACTTCTTTCTCTTCCATCCTGACTTCCTTCTCTGCCTCCTTCGTCCGTTTCAATGATGTAGCCCTCTTATGCATCTTTATTATTTCTTGGAACTTATAGCAGTCGCCAGCTAAAAATTAGGAAATTAATTTGCTTAATTCAATTTCTTCACTTAATATTCCCTAATTTCAGCCTCACTAGTTGGTGCGCCAATTTATAACACTATCTTAATGGAATAATAACTCATGGATATGATTTAATAACATAATGATTTAATCTGTGTAACATAAATTCAAATTATTGGAAAATTCCATTCGATACATAAGGTTGTCACAGGGTCGATATTTATCTCAGGATTTATAATTAAATAATTTTAATATATTTCGTGGGAATTCTTGTGGCTGCTACGAAAAGTTCCTTTGCATGTTGATTAATAATAGAGAGTACCTTTACAAACAATATATTACTTATAATCTAAAAATTTACACAAATTATATATTAAGTTACATACAAGTTTTGACGATATTCAATTTGTCCGTCTCAGAGAATAATGTAGTTTATTAATGTGTACAATAAATGTTTTCCTTGTAATCACTGTTAGCTTATATATTGAATTTGGTTGCACTTTAAAATGTTGACTAGTGATTAGTGTTAGTGTAAATTGTTATATTGTCTAGTGGTTGTTCCTTGTTGAAAAAAAAATATTGTCAAATTATACTTTACACATCTAGACGATATTGCTGAAGGGTTCCTGGTCTATTCTGAATATTTTTCTTGATTGTGTGTATTATTTGTTCATGAAAATTGTAGTGGAAGGATTATTATCTTCGATGATGGTCCTTCAGATCTTCTTTCACAAACGGGTTATCTATTTTTATATATTTTTAATTACCTCTAGACACGCACTATTCAACTGCTTTCCATCACAATTAACAATTAAGTGTTATTTCTTCTTTCTTTTAGTTACGTAACTCATACAAATTTCTTAAATTTTGATTGGTCATTTATGTACAGTTTAAATGTTATAGGATCAACACCCATTACCTACATTATATTTTATAAATTACTTTTAATAGATAATTTTATTATTATACTCTAATAATATATGCAATGTTTATACAATTATTAATTAGATAATTATAAACAATTTGATACTAAACATGCCTCAGTTTATAACTGTAAAACCTTATTTGAATTTCTATGATATGTGGTGGAACAATCTGTTATGATTGATTGTAATTTCTACTTTGACTACCTGAGATAAATATATTTACATAAATTAACTGGTGACATAAAATCTTATAACATATAACAAAACTTTTAATAATAATAATTGTTTTTGACAGTTTTAGTTTATTTATACTGCTAAACTATTGTCTGTATGATAAACTAAAATTCTGTCTAATAATAACAAAACACTTCCATCAAAAATAATTACACTGTTTAACGGTAGTCTGTGTCGCTATTTCTTATGATCACACTCATTACTTTAAAGGTTTGTGTCCTTTTTCCTTTCCTTGATTATAGGCCTATATGATTATAATTAATACAATTTTATTATATGGATTAGGTACTCTTTATTGGGTTTGGATTATTATTCAGGGTAAGTTGATTAGGCCTACTAGGTTTATTTATTTAACTTTTTTCTGTTTACTGCCCTATTCTACTGGGTTATTTCTGCGTTTCTGGATAATATTATATAAGTCAAACCAAATAGTTTCCTTTAATTTGCTTTCAATTATTATTTCTTGTTTCTTCTCTGGATCGGATTCCACTATTATTTACTATTCTTTTGTAACATTTGTTTCGTTACAATATATAAAGCCAATGACTTTAAAAAATAATATTTAGATGCGTGTTTTGAAATAAAAACTCTTTCTAATATAAATACTGAAAGACAATTTTATATTAACGATGTGCCAAACGTACTAGTGCGCCCGCGTGTGTTCAACAGTGAGTAGTGACAAATGCCCCCATTTTTGCCCAGATAAATGCTCTTATCCGTTACCGAGAAAGAGCAAACACCAATAACAGACAGGATAGCGTTATTAGCGTGGTGATTTTGAACGCCTCTAGGTTTATCTAGCCGTTTGTTTTGCTTTAATTTTTTGTACTATTTAATAATTTGTACAAAACAAGCAATACTACAACTGTGAAACGAAGATACTTCAGACTGTCATATAGCAGTTTATAATATTAAAACAACATGGTGTTGAACACATCTTAAAAATAAAAACATAATTTTATTTAATTTTCTATTTCAGTTGGTTCAGATTCACCAGAAGTTAGGTTATTAATGTTTATTCATAATCTATATTTCAAATGGGTAAATTACTACGGTTTATGTAAGGGAAACTATCACGTTACTATATCCAAGATTGTATTGCAGGATAGGTTTCCAGATGGCAGGTTGCCGAAGGAAGTTTGGCAATACAACCCTATAGGCAACAAAGTATGGGAAGATCTAGGGTTGGTGAAATGGATATACTACTCCTTTGGGACCAAACAGGAGATTCGTCTAGTCCCTGATAGAAAAAGAAGAAAAAGTAGTCTACTAATGTGTCTACGTTAGCTCTTATGCCTCGATACCAGAACAATTTGTGAAATCCTCGAATCGTTTGGAAAGTGACTTGATGTGATAGATGAATTAAATATTTGCATAATAGACTATAGGGCTTTTACTGACAACTGCTGTAATACGTGACTAGTAAATAAATAAAACTCAGGGTTTTACTTGGAATACGATTAAAATCGCACCTCCTTTGAAGGTGGAGTAGGCAATGGCTGAACAGAAGGGTTGATTAATTTAGTGTACTACGATAGGGCGGTTAGTGCTCCTTAAAATAGATTTACAGCCGACGCCCTTGCAACGACAATATGTATCCAGCCGCAGCAGTATAAGGCTATACAATGTACTGTTGCAGATAAGCAGAAAGGTGTGTTTATATAATGACAAAGGCCGTAGTAAATGGGAGCGACCAACAGTAAAATATCAAGTGTATGTCAGTGCAGATTCAAACGTTCCGCCCACGCGCTTTCACCGCAGTTTGTTACCCTGGAGAGCAATGAAAACAACACTTTATTAGCCCCCCTATTGTATCACACAACATTACTCTCATTACCGTAAACTCTCAGTAACCCTCTTCCTGTCTATCACTACGTTTATAGTCATATATGTTTAACTCTCTCTATCTCTCTTCCACCTCCACACAAACACGAACGCCCGCGTACACCTCTATTTCGCTTACCAGTTTCTCTTTATTTTGAATTGTGGAAGTAAATTTATATTTCTTCCATTTATTTCATTTTTGTGTAGTTTTGCTGAACAAAAGTTCTTAGCTTGTAACTCGACCGTTTGTAATTTGTCAGTCCCTCTATCTACAGTCTGTCTCTTTGAAAGATATGTCGCGATAACTTTTACATGATTCAGCAGACTTTCGTAAAACGTAGCATGCGGGCCCACACTTTTGCCCTAAGGCCCGTATTATCTCTGATTAATCCCTTTTCAAAACTAGGCGTGCGGCAAACAGAACATTACTGGTCAAATTGTTTAAAACTTCGCAAAAACCCATGTGGGTATCAAATTACCGTTAACTTTTATACGAATGTGAGAATACGGTTTTGAAAATATCAAACTTTTGCGCCATCAAGGCTTTAAGTGGATGAAAATTTGTAAAAATTGCACGAATCCATGTCGACTTTAAATTTATGAGAATCTAACCAAAACCTGAATGTGTTAATAATCTTCTGAATTTTGAGACACCAGTCCCAAAAAAGTAATAAATTATTTAAAAATTGTAAATTCTGTTAATGTATCAAATTATGAGGAATATTGTTTAAAATGGGAACACGTTATGTTTAATAATTTGCCAAAATTGTTATTCCATATAATAAATTTGTGTTAGTCGTTAATTGTCAACACCTCTTGCAAGTTCGTCTGCAAAACGTTTGCATGGTATGCCAAACCTTTAGCTTTTGTTGCCAGTTAAAACTTAAAACAAGTTAAATAACATATAGAAAACAAATTATTATCAGTTCCTCGTTGTTTAAAAATTTGGTTCTACCTAGAAAATAGTATTTATTTCAACGTGTTGAGCAAGGTCTCGGCAGTTCAGGAAGTATATTAGCATTTATATGTGCATTGCTCCATAAATGGTATGTAACAAATATAATATAATTTTGCTTGCACATTAAAATATAATACAAGTATGTTACCTACTTGTGGCATGTTTCAAGCATTAAGCAGTTTGTCAGCCATGTTTGTTTGCTGTCTCCTAAAGTTTCTATTTTGGAACTGGTGCTGATGTCTTTGGTTGGTTTCTGTTGACGAGTGTTTTATGGTTTCATTTTAGTTGTTTTTTATTGATAATAATGTTCTGTGACTGTTTCTGTTGTTTACTGTTCAAAAAAATTGTGTGGTATTTTAAATTTCTTGGTAGGCCCTATCTGTTTAGGTATATGTTAAGATATTTTCCCAAATCTGTATTCATTATAGTGCCCGCGCGCGCGCGTATGTGTGTGTGATATTTTTTTATTACTGTTATGTTGTTGATGTCTCAGAAATCATTTCTTGCATTTATTGCATGATTTGTTAAATTATATTTGTAAACGGTTACAATCTGCTATATATTTAAATTTTCAAATTACAGTATTTTAATTGTTTTTGTCTAGCCTATATGAAAACAATTTCATGTCTGTCATTATATGGATTGTACATACCAAACGAGCCTTTCAGCGATGACGTTTCTTCTATCTTTTCATCAGTTATTGTCTTTACAAATTTATTATGCCAAGGTACGTGCCTATTAACATGGAAAAGATACCTTTGCAAAATAAAACATTACTTGAGGAACAAAAGGAGCTTCTACTTTAGAAATGTCTGTTCTCTCAAATTCATTATTTGTGAGTTTTCTTTCCAAAGTATATTCATCAATCTTCACGCATCGATCGACAGGAGTATTTACCTTTTTCCTTCTCTCATAGGTCAGTATTAATGTAACACTCCAAACATACATAATTCTTTAATATTCCACATCCCTCAAATCTGATATTGTTCAAAGTAAATAAACGTTTCCTTTTATTGCATGCATGCTTGGCCTGGCTTCTTCCTAAATCTCCGCCCATCACTCATTTTCTAAGAAATACAATAAGACTGCGAGTGTTCACGACGTCAGCTTTTGGTTGTTTCGACTTCAAATTAACATTACATGCAGTGTTGTATTTGTTACATACACTAGTACATAAACAATGTATATTTACTCTATGCATATGAAATGCATAAATATTTACAAACAAGTTTTTTGCTTTTTACATTGAGGCAATATGATGCATGCACAATGCGCCCGAAATGACAGTGTCTGCAGTTTGTGTAGTCGAATGTTTTTAATTAATTGTTTATTTATTTTATTCAGTCGGCTGAAAGATGAATAACATGAATAACAGCAGAGGGACAAAGAGAATACAATGAAGCAAACAATACCAGCTTTTTGTGCGTACAGATTAATACGCACTCGTAAAATAGTGCTATGTGCTATTGTTACGCATTTGTTTGTAGTTTTCGTATAACAAAACTACGAATTACTTGCACGTTTGTCCAATAATTTTATATTGTTTATGAAGCACGACATAAAAGAAAATTCAAGGGAAATACATTATTCTCGCATTTGTACTGCTGCTTCTGAAGCAGCTACTATTACCATCACCATAAGTATTACTACTACTACTACTACTACTACTACTACTACTACTACTACTACTACTACTACTACTACTACTACAACGACATGTTCTGTCTCTCTCCTCGGTGTGTATAGCTAATCAATCAAATCTTCATTTTCTATTACACTAAAAACTCTTTTATCCGAATCGCGTTTATCCGAAAATCTGGTTTATCCGAAACAATTTTTAGTAAATTTTAAAAACACACAAAAGCATTTTCCAATGGAAAATCAAGACAGTGCTAACGAGAATGAAGAAGCCATTGAAAATTCAAAATTTGTAGAAATATTAAAAGACATTGAAGGGTGCGCAATAGTACAAGAAGAAGACGCATCCGAGTGGATGAATTCGGAAAAAAGAAGATTCTGGATATCAACTGTTATCCAATGACAAAATTGATGCACAGTGTTCACAACCGCCCGGTGAGGGCAACAGCTCTGACGATGATGTGGAAGAGAAATCGGGAGTCAACAGAGGCACCATCAATGTTTGAAGAGCTACTGTCGTATTTGGAGCGACAAGACGAAACTTCCCCTGCAGAACTTCTAACAATGAAATGACTTCGAGATCAGGCAGCCAGCAAACGAGCTTCAAAGCTTAGGCAAAACGCTATGATTGATTACTGTACGAACAAACAGTAGGACTGTTCCATTACTGTAGAAACTATAATTTACAGTGCGGTGCCTTTTTAAAGTCTATTGTGTCATGTTCACTGTACGTAACTTTTAAATTATTATTATTATTAAATAAAGTTGCAGTGCTTACACATGTATTATTATTTAAATAGAAGTTTCGGTTTATCCGAAACGGACGCGGTCCCATCAAATTCGTAGAAACGAGTTTTTAGTGTACTAGGCCCGCTGAGATGTCACTTCTTTTACTTAAACAGCAGATCCATCCACTTGATTTTGTCTCACTTGTTTTCCTATTGGGTCATATGAATCTATCATTTAGGAAACTAAATTAAAAGTTTGCCGGAAACCTGTGTTGCTGTTTCTGGAAGGAAATGTCATTGAAGTTTACAAACAACTGTTTCCCAAAGTCTCACTATGGTGGGGCCCATCGTGACTTGTTAGCAGCTAACATGCAGTCCATTGTTCTCTCTAATTCACTTGTTATACCTGCCCTGTTTGAGGTCAGTCGTTCATTTTTTTTACAAATGCCAATCGCCTCCAACTAGTCCCTTTTCATCCACCGCTCCGACCACTAGTGATCTTGTATTAGGTGGTATGATAAACACTATTTATATAGGTTGTTATTGGGCCTACTTTAACCTCTCTATCTCACCTCTCTCCCTTCCCTTCTTGCTCTTAACCACATAGTTCATGTTTGTATAGTCTAGTCGTCTTTGCTGCCCCCCCATTTTATTATGTTTACGGTCAAACGATCAGCTGTATCACTTTGTAGGCGTACATATCTCCCCCTAAAGTGAAGATAGGCGCCTTTCTTTCATCAAGGTTTCTGTCCCGATTATTAATTTCCCGATCACAAAGAGAAACACGTAGCATTTGTTCCCATCGCTCTTTCGGTCAGTAATATTTTGTCCACATTTTTCATGTCTGTACAAGCGCTCAGATCTTGTACGTATACAGCAAAAGAAAAAATCATATTACATTTTGGTTTATAATGATGGTGTGTGTGTGCGCGCGCGTGCGCGCGTGTGTGGGTGAGGCCTATAGCCAGGTGGAGACAAGGAGAAACCGCCGCGTTTTGTAAAAATTTATCGCATTCTCGTAACATGATTGTTATTTGTAAACGTCTCTTAACCTTAAAAATGTGAAAAAGTTACAGAAAAGGCGAACTAAAATTTCTGTTGATTTAAGTAAACGAAATGAAACGGATTTTCCGCTTCATGAACTTTATGGCCTCTTATAGCATTACTAACGCAACACTTAGCATGTACGGAGTGTGTTTGAAGTGTAACCATCAGTGTATATAAATGTGAATTTTCTTACTATGGAAGACCGCAAACATCATTCTAATTACGAAATCTAAGAAATCACCAAGGCGTTTACTGGAAGATTTTGGTACCCAGACCAAGACCTTACCTTCAAGGAAGTCTGTCTCGAAGGCCTACTCTATAAACTGGTCCACATGAAAATACCATCTATGTTGTGCTTCACTGGGTCCTATATATCTGACCGAGTCTTCAGTGTGAGCGTCGATGGGGCGTGCCGACGGGTTTGTCCCCACGTCGCAGGCGTTTTTCAAGCATCTGTCCTTGGCAAGTTCTGTACCTCATGTATTCGAATGCCTTCCAGGAGGCAACGTTGTCCCTCTACGCTGACGACGCAATATTTCATTATTGCTCCTTGTCCCTGTGACAGGCTACCGTAATGATGTAACGCCAGATGGACATTCTTCCGGACTGACTGAGGAAGTGACGGATAGAGATCAACACGCACAAGTTCGAAGTGATCAGTCTTACGCGGAGTCCACTTCCGCATGCTAATTCCTCTTATTGGAGGAGAGACCCATTCAGTGGAGTGAATCAGTGAAGAGCCTGAGCGTTCGGCTAGACTGGCGAATCAACTTTGAACGATCACGTTTCTGGGCCAAAGTCGGAACAAAAATTTTCCCTATGCTTTTGTGAAACAGCCTCCGGCTGTCCGTACCAAGATATCATTTGTATGCTGTTTTTACGAGCAGTAATCGCGTGTGAGGCTACTGCCTAGTGGCCTCTCCTGTCAGCCAGTAACAAGCGCAGGCTGGCAGTTTTCCAAAATCGTAACCTCCCTTTCCTATCACCGGAGGATTTCATCCGATTCCTGGCAATTAATTTGTTTGCGAAGGTCGAGGAATCCTTATTCCCGCACATCCGTCAGTTAAACAGTACGCATCCCTCTCGGGGGTTACTTAACGATCCATCATAGGCCATGATATTATATTCATCCTATAAACCACGAATGACTTGACCATCTTCCTAATCTCCCATGATCCGTTGTCTGGCACACGGTATACGACATCCCATGCCGGCGGCTTCCTCGCACTTGGCTACCATCAAAAGTCAGCAAAAGCAGAACAGAAACACATCTAGTCGCCTGTGTTGAGCTTCGTTCTACCACGGGAATCGGCGAGGTGAGCAAGTGCCTCTTTGCCGGAGCCATCCGCCTCGCCCACTCTACTACGGCTTTAAGTTACTGCAGATAAGTTCTTAAGAGAAGTACGGAACTGTATCTCCGACGTGGCACCAAAGACCTAAGACGAAAGAAAGGGATAAAAACAAAAGCCACTAGAATGCACCTGCTCGAGCCGGTTCGGTTGCGCTGTCGAACTTACTTTTACTTTTCCATATCAGTTTCGGGAATTGATACTACCACCTTAACAATTTTTTTGCCATGATTTTCATAGTTATGTTTGTGTACGTTGCGTATGGGCTATATTTATTTTATTATTGCAAATTATTAATTTAATATTGCATCAAGTAAATGTTATGTTTCGTGTTTATTTGTCTGTTCAAGTATTATTCTACTGTTTTTATGCATTTTACATGTCTAGTTTTTTTAATACAGTATATCCAGTTTTCGCTTTTGCTTCTGATTTAGTGAGTTTGACGACATGAAATAACAATACATTTAAATTTGTCAAAACAATCGTAATTGTTAAAAATAATATAATTTCTAAATATATACTTATATCATGGTTGGATCATGGTATACTTATATCCAAATTACAGAATATGGGAATAAGAGGTGTAAGCTTATCCCTGATAGCCAGTTATTTACATGACAGGACACAAGTTGTAAAGGTGAATGGGACTAGAAGTCAGCCTATTAAAACAAATGTTGGAGTGCCCCAGGGCTCTATATTAGGACCTTTATTGTTTATTTTATATATCAATGACTTACTCGTGTTACAAGATGTATTAATAGCATATGCTGATGATACAGCAGTACCAATGAAAGCAAAGACATGGCCTGAACTTGCAACAGATATGTCAACTAAATTCGATATTATATACTCTTGGCTCTATCACAATAATCTAGTACTCAACATAAGCAAGTCTGTTTTTATCACCTTTGGAAATTATAGAAACTCTGTTCCGCATGACTTTGAAATTAAGATAAATGGTCAAAAATTGAAAAGAGTTAAAACTAGTAAATATCTAGGAATAACATATGACTTTAACATGAAGTGGGATCTACATGTGGCTAACATTGTAAAAAGAACCAAATACTTAGTCTACGTTTTTTACAGACTTAAACAAATTTTATCAAAAAAGCAACTACTACAAATATACTATGGACTATTCCATAGTGTGACAGGGTATGCTATCATAGGCTGGGGGGGTCTATATAAATCATCTCTAGACGCATTGGATCGGCTGCAAAAGTGTATTCTTAAAATTATAGGAGTCAATGAACAAGATTCGAATAAACCATTAAATATTAAACAGGTGTTTGTAGTGAATTCTATAGTTTATCAATACAATGATCTAAAAAGTGAGTTTTTACAAAATCGATTCAACACACGGTATAAAAATATTATATTGCCATAAAATATTTTAATGAATTACCTAATGAACTGAAAAATCTAAGTATAAATATAAAAGTGCTTAAAAAAAATCAAAGAAAAAATTAGGAACATTGTTATTGAATAATCAAAAAAACAGTCTATTATGATATGGACCTATTTTTCTCTTTTTTTTCATTTATTTATTGAATTGTATTATAGTACAAACTAAAATTTTGTTAAAATTGAAAAATAATTTATTTTTAATATATTACTATGATCGGTGAGGTAAAACTCAATTAGTATTAAGTATATAAATATTAATTCTAAGGACCAACCTATGTACGGGAATTTATGCCCCCTATAGGTCCTTTATTGTATAATTTTTATTATATGTAAAGGAAAATTGGTAATAAATATTATTATTATTATATTATATAATTATTTCACGACGACTCGGAACACAAAATATTTTATGGGTTAAACGTAAACGTTTTACCTTATAACCTGAACCGGTTTTCACTTTTAAAAAGATTTTAAAGCTTTAAACTTTTAAAGCTTATAACCGGTTCTGGTTATAAGGTAAAACTTTTACGTTTTTACCCATAAAAAGTTTTGTCTTCCGAGTCGTAGTGAAATAATTATATTTAGTTAAGTAACGGACACGTCATGGACAACGAAATCAGAGAAAGTAATTTCGTTACTAGGCAACAATATTTTAATTTTTTTTATTTAAATTCAAATCGTCAACGCGTTAAGATGTATTGTTCCTGGCCAGCTAGAGTATGTTACCTCCATTATGTAACGCTTACGTTTCCAAAGTTTTATTGGTATGATTACCGTTTTGCCTGCCTGTCAAAAGGCAGGGAGACACACAATTCGCGATATTTCTGGCCTCATTCATGTTTAGTTACTTACGTTTGCACACATTTTCAATGAAAGTTTCGTAATCCATACAGCGGGTATCCACGCGTTCAAGCGGAAGAGGTATCCAGCGTTGACAGAGATTTGTTTCCTGTGGACAGTGTGACTGCACGTGTTACAGAGTAACGGTTCACAGACGGACATTTCGTCTTTAGGGAGTGAACCCTCTGCAAAATGCTCCGGGTTTAGCTCCTGCTCCTATAAGATGCTGGAGCTTTTTTTCGTTTCCGAGTGTTCGCTCTGTGAAACGTGCACTGTGTAGATTCGCAGTTTTACTCTGAACAGCGCTCTGTAGCGAACGCTAAAAATCGTTATCTACGTTGGACCCTCATACACACAGTAACCTGCTCTGATGGTTTGCTTATGGCGATCATAAGATTAAAACTTTGGAAACTTAAGCACTGCTAATGAAGAACCTGACCGGCATTCATACAAGTCTATACGTTTTGTAAAATATAACAAATATTTAATTACAATAAATATCTTAATGTGAATACAATCTGTTTACTGATTTCAATTAAGTTAGAAGATTTATAAATTAATTCGTATATGTAGGCCTATATATATATATATATATATATATATTTAATGAACAAGAATATATTATATTTATATATTATAGATATAATGTATAGTCTATATAAACGTTTGCCAGCTGTGGAAAGTGTTTTGCGCCTCCTGGAAAAATTTTGCTCTCCCACTGATAGCTAGTTGTGGTGACGGGCCTAATTACAATAGGTATAACGAATGTATTTAATGTATGAAATTCATATTGGACAATTTTAGGGTTTTCTTTTGCTTTATGACTAATCGATTAACTTGATTATTTTATAACCTCTTCTCTTGTGTTATAACTTAGGGAACCCGCAATAATTGGATCTGCCAATTATACAGGCTGCCTTAGTTGTGACGAGCTGAAAATAATCACAACAAATAAAACAATTCTTATAGCAGGATATTAGGAAGGGGAGACTGTTCATTTATGCACTCAGTTTACTCGGTACTCAGATGACATCTCTTTATTACATTTGTTATGTGATAAAGTTCTCTATTGAAAGTTCTCAAACAATATAGTTTACTATATGATTATATATAGATATTACTCCTTTACAAAGGGCCCTCAAAATATGATGTACATCTATTTTATTTATTCCACGGATCCGGGATTGAATATATTAAATAACTAATGGTCACCTTGCCATATACAATACTGAAAGTTTAACCATTTGAAGAATGGTTTTCATTAATCTTTTAAAACAACAAAACTTTTAGTTTAAACTTTTACTCTTTTGCTATAACCAGTGTTATTAGATTTTAGACTACATGTTACATATAATGTCTGTCTTTTAAAGTCTTTAATGTTATTACATTTAAAACAGAAGTTTTAAAGTCTTTAATATGATAAGTTAAATTGTCTTTTGTGGACTATAATTTTTGAAACTCTTAACCATGGAAGACAAGCCTCCATGTCACCTGTGTGTTTCCTGAAGTTGCTGCAGAATTTGTTCTTCGGTCCTCCGGGTGTTTCTTGAAGATCTGTCGTTACCTAATCATACTGTGACGGTGAAGTTCTTGGAGTAAGTCAAATCATTCCGGGTGTGGTACACTCATCTCAGGCGACTGTAGTAACTCTTAGTAATTCTTGTAGTTAAAATACATTAATAGAAATTTCGTTTCACTGTTATACACTTCACATGATTATAGATTTGTTGACTATCACCTTCTTGTTCGTAATACTGTATAAATTACATAGTTTGTTATTTTATAATAGAGAGAGATATCATCACCACACAAATTTACTTATTTAAATAGTCATTGAAACAAGCCTTTCACATTTTATATATATTCGTAGCGAAACAACGCTTTACGCTGCTTACGGCGTGAGCGCTCCATTGCAAGTGGCAGAAATAGTTAAGGGGGAGAGTAGTAATCTCAAGACAATTACTAGGCAACATAAAAGTAGTTCCGTGTTTCTAATTTAATTAAAGTACTAAAGTTTGATTAAGTTATTAACTAGAGATATTCTTAGTTACAGAAGTTATCAAAGTACGTAACAGGGGTCTTATTTAATTATTTAAATAATAACAAATTTACAATAATACTTAGTTTATTTAGGGGTCAGAAAACAAGTTAATTCTGGTCAGTTCCTGTTTATGCAGGATTAAATAATAAGCTTTACCCTTTCTGTACAATTCCATTCCCTTTTATTTTATTATTAGACTTTATATTAAATATTATTTTTATTTAATGATTGCAATAAGATTTAATTTTAAAATGTGAGATTTTATTAAGAATTTAAAATTTCTCAGCTTATACATTATCAACTTAATTAATTAACATATTTTTTATTAATAAAATCGTCACAATTTTTCAGTATTAAACATTTCAGAACAACACGGCCTTGAATGCTTTTAGTTTTTTGAGACTGGTTGTTGTTTCTTTTACTACATAATATGGTCTCCAGACTAATTTTTACTGTAAAGCGTATGTGATGCTTGATATACTGATAATTTGGGAAAACCTTCCACAGTTAAATTCATTAGGTACTTAGTATATAGAATTTGTACGCAACGCTTGTGAATGTGGTAAGAATATTAATATTCCATTCAATATTTAATCCAAATAGGGCGATTAGATAAGCTGAAATATCATTATCTATACGTGAATGAAGAAAACAACACTGGATGTTTTTAGGGTTACCAGACAGTCCTGTATTGGTACTAGTATGGTCCCTGAGCTTCATTCAGAAGTCACATGACATATGGGGAAGATAGGGCAATACATTGTGTATATGGGTTTTTCGCTCGTGTGTACTGCGCGACATGAAAATTTACTCGTTGGAAAATATAGTTAGAGAATTATAAGTTTTAAGCTTTTGTATTGTCAAAAACGTTATTCTCCACTGTACCACATATTTTAAAAATGTTTAACATTAACAAAGCTGTCAAAGGTATGAAGCAAAAAACACAACATTTCAACAATTTAGTAAACTTTATAACTTGACGTATTTCCGTTGTTAGTTGAAGTAATCGGCCCATTTTTACTTCAATTTGTAGCTTCATGTATCCTTAAGGGAACAGAATATTTGACGTTTTTTCTTAACTTTTTCACGTTTAAACAAAAATTTATAATTTATGTTAAGACTTTTTGAAATACAACATAAAAATTGGCATGCGAAAAAATGTTTCAATTATCAGAAAAATTACGAAAATCCTTATTACTGTACTTTTTTTGGTACACGAGCGCGCGCGCGCGTGTGTGTGAGGCCCATAGCCAAATGAGAGCGGGACAAGCCGACGCGTTTTGTAAAAATTCATTGCCATTCCCTTATCACGTATGTTATTTGTAAACGTCTCTTATCCTTTGAAATGTAAAGAAGTTACAGAAACTATGAATTAAAATTTCTGTTGATTTAAGTAACGGAAATGAAAAGGATTTTCCGCTTCATGAAGTTTATGGCCTCTCATAGCATTACGAAAGCAACACTTAGCATGTAGGGAATGTGTTTAATGTGTAGCCATCATTGTGAATGTGAATTTTCTTATTATGGAAGACCGCAAAAATTATTCTAACTCCGAAACCTAAGAAACCACCAACGCTTTTACAGGAAGATCTTTGTACCGCCCGATATCGCATTTCTCAGCAAACTGTAAGGTAGATAGCAACTACTGTTGGCCCATAGCGACATGAAATAAAAATACATTTAAATTTGTCAAACCAATGGTAATTGTTAAAAATAAAATAACTTCTTTACTAGGCAACAAAGTTATAATTTTTGTCATTTAAATTCAAATCGTCAACGCGTGAAGATTATTGTTCCTGGCCAGCAAGAGTATGTTACCTCCATTATGTAACGCTTGCGTTTGGAAAGTTTTCTTGGTATGATAACAGTTATCAAACGGCAGGGGAACAATATCCTTAGCGGAACAGAATATTTAACGTTTTTTCTGAATATTTTACACGTTTCAGCAAAACTTTATAATGTTAGGTTAAGATTTTTTCTAATACAACATAAACAATTGGCCTGCAAGAAAATTTTTAATCATCAGAAAAATTACGAAAATCGTGATTACTAGTTTTTTGGTGCGGGCGCGCGTGTGTTTGTGTTTGTGTCTGTGTTTGTGTAACGTAACTTACAAAATCTGAATTAACTTTTTGTTAATCTCTACTTTTTCTTTTACTTTGTTTGTTTGAGTGATCTGACGTAAGTGTCCAGTTATTTGCTGTAACTGAGTATTTTATTGAGATTTGTAGTATGCCGTCTGTGTTGGCCGTCTCTTTTGTTTTTGTATTTATTATTTGGAAGACACAAAAAACAGAGGAAATCCATGAGAAAATAAAAGATTTAGTAGTAGAAGAAGAACAAGAAGATGCGGAGGGGAGGAAGAAGAAGAAGAAGAAGAAGAAGAAGAAGAAGAAGGAAGAAGAAGAAGATGTATTTCCAAACCCTCTTTCTAGCATGTGAAATTTAGATTCTCTATTGTTTATCTGAGTTATCAGTAGGATATTGTCAAATTTGTATACACATTTTGTGACAAAATGTGTTAGTTGGTCTACAAAAAAATGTTAATTACATTAACAGGAAGAGTAGTAATGAATAATGACGTTACAAGAAATAATACATAGTTATGTGTCGCGCATTCTAATCTGTGTACTGTTATTAATGCGTAGTCGCATTTGTAGTTTAAATCGGAGACAACAATGTGATGGCAATTGTTGATAGATTATTTGTTATAAGTTATAAGTAATTACTGCTGACTCATTGTTACCGATATCACGGCTACTGCACGCTACACTAATCAAAACCGAACAGACTGTAGGCGTTATTTGTAACGTTACGAAGATAACCAATATTGTTAGACAGATAGGCATTTGGAGTCGTATCTCGGTCAGGCTCACACTTTTACTTCCATGTTCCTTAAGGAAATGGAAGTTTGGTGATGCCAAAAAAATCGTGTTCGAGATTATTGCAGATTCTGATTGTACTACACTCAAAACATGAAAAAAAGTCGTTTTTTGAAAAGTGTCTGTGTGTGTATCTGTGTGTCTATCTGTGTGTCTGTCTGTAGATTCTTTTTCTATGGCAAACGATAACTGCTGCAAATTCAAACAAAATCAAATAATTTTTTGCGTACAGCCCTGATTTGTAGAGTACTCACGACCTATTGTTCTTGGTGCAGATCGGTTGAGGGAAAGGGGTAGTTTACCGGCAACGGTTTTTTTTATCAAGGGTAATTTTTTTTTGGCAAACGTAAACAGCCGCAAATTCAAACAGAATTAAATAATGTTTCGCACACAGCCCTAAATTGTAGAGTTCTCAAGACCTATTGTTTTTGGTGAAGATCGGTTAAGGGAAAGGGGTAGTTTACCGGCAACGTTTTATGTTGAGGGTATTTTCTATGGCAAACGATAACAGCCGCAAATTCAAACAGAATCAAATAATGTTTTGCATACAGCCCTCATTTGTAGAGTACTGAAGATCGACTGTTTTTGGTGAAGATCGGTTAAGGGGAAGGGGTAGATTACCTGCAACGTTTTTTATCAAGGGTAATTTTTTATGGGAAACGATAACAGCCGCAAATTCAGACAGAATCAAACAATTTTTTGCATACGTCCCTGAATTGTAGAAGTCTTAAGGACTTTTGATTTTGGTGAAAATCGGTTAAGGGAAAGGGGTAGTTTACCGGCAACCTTTTACGTTTTAACAACAGTAAAGTACTTGAAAATTCATTTAAACTTTTTCAAACAATGGTAATTGTTAAAAATAAAATAATTTTGTTGCCAGGCAATAAAATTATAATTTTACTTCCATGTTCCTTAAGGAAATGGAAGTATGGTGATGACAAAAAAAATCGTGTTCGAGATTATTGCAGAATATGATTGTACTACACTCAAAACATGAAAAAAAGTCATTTTTCGAAAAGTGTGTGTGTGTGTGTGTGTGTGTGTGTGTGTCTGTGTGTCTGTGTGTGTGTCTGTAGATTTTTTTCTATGGCAAACGATAACAGCCGCAAATTCAAACAGAATCAAATAATTTTTTGCATACAGCCCTGATTTGTAGAGTACTCGCGACTTATTGTTTTTGATGAAGATCGGTTGAGGGAAAGGGGTAGTTTACCGGCAAAGGTTTTTTTTTATCAAGGGTAATTTTGTTTGTTTGGCAAACGATAACAGCCGCAAATACAAACAGAATCAAATAATGTTTCGCATAAAGCCCTGAATGGTAGGGTTCTCAAAATCTGTTGATTTTGGTAAAGATCGGTTAAGGAAAGGGGTAGTTTACCTGCAACGTTTTATGTTTTAACAAGGGTATTTTCTATGGCAAACGATAACAGCCGCAAATTCAAACATGATCAAATACGTTTTTGCATACAGCCCTGATTTCTTGAGTACTAAAGACCTATTGTTTTTGGTGAAGATCGTTTAAGGTAAAGGGGTAGTTTACCGGCCACATTTTTTGTTTTATCAAGGGTATTTTGTATGGCAAACGATAACAGCCGCAAATTCAAACAAAATCATATAATATTTTGCATACAACCCTGAATTGCAAAGTTCTCAAGAGTTGTCGTTTTTGGTGAAGATCGGTTAAGGTAAAGGGGTAGTTTACCAGCAACGGTTTTGTTTCAAGGGTAATTTTTTTCCATAGTAAACGATAACAGCCGCAAATTCAAACAGAATCAAATGATGTTTTGCATACAGCCCTGTATTGCAGAGTTCTCAATACCTATTGGTGTTGGTGAAGATCGGTTAAGGGTAAGGGGTAGTTTACCGACAACGTTGTATGTTTTAAAAGGGTATTTTCTATGGCAAACGATAAGAGCCGCAAATTCGAACAGAATCAAATACGTTTTTGCATACAGACCTGTTTTGACGAGTACTAAAGACCTATTGTTTTTGGTGAAGATAGGTTAAGGGAAATGGGTTGTTTACCAGCAACGTTTTATGTTTTAACAAGGGTATTTTTTCTGTGACGAACGGTAACTGCCGTAAATTCAAAGAGAATCAACTAATGTTTTGCATACAGCCCAGAATTGTAGAGTTCTCAAGACCTGTCGTTTTTGGTGAAGATCGGTTAAGGGAAAGGGGTAGTTTACCAGCAACGGTGTTTTTTCAAGGGTAATTTTTTTCCATAGTAAACGATAACAGCCGCAAATTCAAACAGAATCAAATGATGTTTTGCATACAGCCCTGTATTGTAGAGTTATCAATACCTATTGGTGTTGGTGAAGATCGGTTAAGGGGAAGGGGTAGTTTACCGGCAACGTTGTATGTTTTAAAAGGGTATTTTCTATGGCAAACGATAAGAGCCGCAAATTCAAACAGAATCAAATACGTTTTTGCATACAGCCCTGTTTTGATGAGTACTAAAGACCTATTGTTTTTGGTGAAGATAGGTTAAGGGAAAGGGGTAGTTTACCAGCAACGTTTTATGTTTTAACAAGGGTATTTTTTCTGTGACGAACGGTAACTGCCGTAAATTCAAAGAGAATCAACTAATGTTTTGGATACAGCCCTGAATTGTAGAGTTCTCAAGACCTCTTGTTATTGGTTAAGATCGGTTAATGGAATAGGGTAGTTTACCAGCAACGTTTTATGTTTTATCAAGGGTGTTTTCTATGGCAAACGATAACAGCCGCAAATTCAAACAGAATCAAATAATTGTTTGCATACAAGCCTGAATTGTAGAGTACCCAAGATCTGTCGTTTTTGTTGAAGATCGGTTAAGGGAAAGGGGTAGTTTACCAGCAACGGTTTTTTTTCAAGGGTAATTTTTTTCCACAGTAAACGATAACAGCCGCAAATTCAAACAGAATCAAATGATGTTTTGCATACAGCTTTGTATTGTAGATTTCTCAATACCTATTGGTGTTGGTGAAGATCGGTTAAGGGAAAGGGGTAGTTTACCAGCAACATTTTATGTTTTAACAAGGGTTATTTTTTATATGACCAACGATAACTGCCGAAAATTCAAATAGAATCAACTAGGTTTATGCATACCTTTTTGAACTAAAGAGAACTCAAGGTCTGTTGATTTTGTTGAAGATCGGTTAAGGGAAGGGGTAGTTTATCAGCAACGTTTTATGTTTTAAAAAGGGTAATTTTTTTATGACGAACGATAACTGGCGAAAATTCAATGAGAATCAAATAATTTTTTGCACTCTTTCCTGAGTTGCAGAGAGCTCAAGGTCTATTGATTTTGGTGAAGATCAGTTAAGGGAAAGGGGTAGTTTACCTGCTACATTTTATGTTGTAACAAGAGAAATGTTTCCATGACGAACGATAAGTGCCGCACATTCAAACAGAATCAAATATTTTTTTGAATGCTTCCCTGAATTGTAGAGGACGGAAGGTCTGTTGATTTTGGAGAAGTTCGGTTAAGAGAAAGGGGTAGTCTACCTGAAACATTTTATGATTTAACAAGAGTAAAGTACTTAATTTTTATAAATAAAGTATCCTGATAAGAAGCTCATAGTAATCCACTGTAAAAACGTAGATGAAATATCTCTAAATGAAGAGGTTAGGTGAACGGGGTGGGGGTAATTTTCTATTATTAAAAATTATAGTTGAAGGTGGAGGGCAGAATTTTTTATATGTGTACTACGTTATCGGCAACAAAGAAGTAGTTTTTTGTTAAAATTGCTTCCCGGGCTCTTTAGCCGTAGTTCAATGTTTTCTGCAAAACCAGACTTTTCGGCAGTGCCATCGACTGCCATCATCGGTGAAAATCGAGTGCGAAAACGTGAGGTGGTATACGTTAGTGACCACAGTACTGTGGTTAATGCTGAAGCAATAAGTAGAAAGACGTAGTTTCTATGGAAATATTTCATTTCGAATATGATTTTAAATATAAATCTTAGAACATGGAAGTCATGTATGGTTCTCCATACCGATATTTTACTTCCATATTCCTTAAGGAATGGAAGTATGGTGATGGCAAAAAAAATCTTGTTCGAGATTATTGCAGATTCTGATTGTACTACACTCAAAACATAAAAAAAGTCGTTTTCCGATAAGTGTCTGTGTGTGTGTCTGTCTGTGTGACTGTGTGTCTGTGTGTAGATTTTTTTTCTATGGCAAACGATAACTGCCGCAAATTCAAACAGAATCAAATAATAGTTTACATACAGCCATGATTTGTAGAGTACTCACGACCTGTAGTTTTTGGTGAAGATCGATTGAGGGAAAGGGATAGTTTACCTGCAACGGTTTTTTTTTTATCAAGGGAAATTTTTTTTGGCAAACGATAACAGCCGCAAATTCAAACAGAATTAAATAATGTTTCGTATACAACCCTGAATTGTAGAGTTCTCAAGACCTATTGTTTTTGGTGAAGATCGGTTAAGGGAAAGGGGTAGTTTACCAGTAACGTTTTATGTTTTAACAAGGATATTTCCTATGGCAAACGATAACAGCCGCAAATTCAAACAGACTCAAAAGATTATTTGCATACAGCCCTAAATTGTAGAGGTCTCAAGACCTGTTGTTTTTGGTGAAGATCGGTTGAGGGAAAGGGGTAGTTTACCTGCAACGTTTTTTTAACAAGGGTATTTTCTATGGCAAACGATAACAGCCGCAAATTCAAACAGAATCAAATAATGTTTTGCATACAGCCCTAATTTGTAGAGGTCTCAAGGACTTTCGATTTTGGTGAAGATCGGTTAAGGGGAAGGGTAGTTTACCAGCAACCTTTTACGTTTTAACAAGAGTAAAGTACTTGAAAATTTATTTAAACTTTTGAAACAATGGTAATTGTTAAAAATAAAATAATTTTGTTAACAGGCAATAAAATTATAATTTTTCATTTTAATGTAATATAATATTTTTCATTTAATACAGCAATAAAAAGGCAGGTAAGACAAACACACACACACACACACACAATTCACGTTATTTCTGGCCTCACTGATGTTTATTTTCTTACTTTTCCACGCTTTTTAAATGGAAAGTGCCGAAACCCACACCAACATAACGCGTGCAAGCCGAAATTTTTTTTAAGGAATCACTAAAAGGACGGTGGTTCAAATCGGACGCTGAGGTAGAGTTTGCTGTAACCGAATGGTTCCACAAACAGCCGTAAGAATTTTACTAGCAGGGAATCTACAGGTTAGCGCAACAGTGGAACTCATGTCTTAATGTTATTGGAGACTTCTTTTAAAATCGTTGAATAAAAAATGCTTTACAGCTCTATACGTGTTTCTATTGAACAATCCTTGTATTAGTCATACACAATAATACAACTGATTGAACTTCAAATTTTTAAACTTGATTAGTTTCTATATATATGTTTAATGTTACAAATAATTCAAATAACAATCTTGATCATCTGTTAGTTCAGCGGAATAACAGTGACACTATTAATAACCGCATAAAATAAACACTTAGAAACAACACAGGCGCTTTAACTTAACTGTTTGGACCACAGAAGTGAGGCATGCCTCAACGCTCTATGTGTACAGCGCGGGACAATCCCCCCTCCCTACACTTCCCTATCACACCACTACATTGCTTACATACGATGTATACAAAAAACGCTGAGGCAAGTTCAGGTTGCCTCATTCGCTTTAAACGAACTATGCCGAATCTCACCTGTCACCATCTAGCGGTCGCTCAATAAAGCACGTTTCGGTTTAATAAATTTGACAGTCGCAGTAACAATGTATAATCTTTACGTTAGGTAGTTCATACGTATTTATAATTTTTATTCTACAGAATTTTTTAGGGTAGGCATTGCCTCAATTGCCTCCATGTAACTTCGCCACTGATATATATGTGTACAACGTTATCGGCAACAAAGAAGTAGTTTTTGTTAAAATTCCTTCCCGGGATATTTGGCCGTAGTCCAATGTTTTCTACAAAACCAGACATTTCGGCAATGCCATCGACTTCCATCATCAGTGAAAATCGAGTGCGATAACGTGAGGTGGTATACGTTAGTGACCACAGTACTGTGGTTAAGGCTGAAGCAGTAAGTAGAAAGAAGTAGTTTCTATGGTAATATTTCATTTCGAAAATGATTTTAAATATAAATCTTAGAATATGGAAGTCATGTATGGTTCTCCATACCGATATTTTCATTTTAGTGTAAATCATGTATGAGTGAAAATATATCGTTCGTGGCAGGCAAGCATATCTCAATTATGTAATGTTTAAGTTTCCATTTTATTATTATGATTACTGCAATAAAAAGGCAGGGAAGACACACATACACACAAAATTCGCGTTATTTCTGGCCTCACTCATGTTTATTTTCTTACATTTGCACGCTTTTTAAATGGAAAGTGCCGAAACCCACACCAACATAACGCGTGCAAGCCGAAAAAGTGTCCAGCGTGGATAGCGATTTGCTTCCTGTGGATCGCTGGGCAGTGTAATTGCATGTGTTTACAGAGGAACGATTCATAGACAGACTTTTCGTCTTTAGGGAATGAACCCTCTGCAAGATGCTGTTTTTTCATTTTAATGTAAATCATGTATGAGAGAAAATATATCGTTCCGTTCGTGGCAGGCAAGCATATCTCAGTTATGTAATGTTTACGTTTCCATTTTATTATTATGACTACCGCAATAATAAGGCAGGGAAGACACACACACACACACACACACACACACACACACACACACAAAATTCGCGTTATTTCTGGCCTCACTGATGTTTATGTTCTTACATTTGCACGCTTTTTAAATGGAAGTGCCGAAACCTATACCAACATAACGCGTGCAAGCCGAAAAAGTGTCCAGCGTGGATAGCGATTTGCTTCCTGTGGATCGCTGGGCAGTGTAACTGCACGTGTTTACAGACAGAGGAACGATTCATAGACAGACTTTTCGTCTTTAGGGAATGAACCCTCTGTAAGATCCTGAGGGTCCATGAGTGACTTCGGAGCGCTCCTTCTTTTCCGCGTGTTTGTTCTGTGAAACGTACACTGTGGATTCGCAGCTTTACTCTAAGCAACGCTCAATAGGAAATGTTGAAAATTTTTGTCGACGGTGCACCCTCATACACACTAAACCTGCTCTGATGTTTTAATTACGGACATCATAATATTAAAACTTTGGAAACTTGAGCAGTACTTAATGGAGATCAAACATTAACTTGTACAAGCCATTAATTTTATGCATATTTTTTATATATATGTGCAACGTTATCGGCAACAAAGAAGTAGTTTTTGTTAAAATTCCTTCCCGGGATGTTTGGCCGTAGTCCAACGTTTTCTACAAAACCAGACGTTTCGGCAATGCCATCGACTTCCATCATCAGTGAAAATCGAGTGCGATAACGTGAGGTGGTATACGTTAGTGACCACAGTACTGTGGTTAAGGCTGAACCAGTAAGTAGAAAGAAGTAGTTTCTATGGTAATATTTCATTTCGAAAATGATTTTAAATATAAATCTTAGAACATGGAAGTCATGTATGGTTCTCCATACTGATTTTTACTATGTGCCCGTGTTAATATCTGTGTGAGTCAATAAAAATATTTAGTTATTCGTTACTTCCTGTATGTAGTGTTTAATCGATAATACATAGGGACAGCGCATATGTTCTGGAGATAATAACACGTGGTGAACAAGTTACTAAAGAAATGCGTGGTGGAATATGAAAGAAAAATCGGAGTAGGAAATAAGGAAAAAATCTACAATGTGCAGAATATAGTACAAAATGTTTTATATGCATCTGAAGCGTGGCGGATAACGAGATAAGATGGAGAGTATGAGGTGCGGTCTGTAGAACTGGTTACATGCGAAGATGTCTGCAATTAACAAGAAACAGATGGGAGTAAAGTGTACCATTTAAAGACCCTAAAAAACGGTGTGCTACAATCATAAAGCCGTGTAAATAGAAAGAATTAAACAATAGAGTAACAACTTGACATGGGAAACCTTCATCAAGGAAGCTATGGAGGAGGGCACGTTAAGGAACGGTAACTGTAATATTAGAAACTTGTGTAAAGAAAAATACTGCAAACACCCAGCAGAAGTAAAAGAAGTGCAAGAATAGACATGGTTAGCTTCTTTTTATTTCCATTACATCTGCAAAAGGAGAATGGTGGGTCGCTATACACTGAAGTCATTACGTTGCTTACGCAGTATTTAAAATTCCGTATCATTTTAGACCCATTACTGAAATCACGCGATAGAAACACCTCTCACCTTGTTTACCTCGGGATTCCCCTCGTCAACACTATGAAAGGATTCCCCTTTAAAACTATATTCACATTACTATTAATTATCAGCATGCGGCGTTCTGCCGTGTAGCAAGACTCTGACGCCGGCGGTCTCCATTCGTGTCCATTTCAGGCTTGAGCCTTCGTATCTTCATACGACCCCTCCAGAAGCGTATATCTTTATATCCTATCTTTGTACCTTGTATGTCACCCAGAAGCTTACACCTAGAAGCTCTTATCCTTTTTTGTTCGCTCCTTCCATTGTCCCCACAAAATCTTTATCAGTAGTCACTGTACCCTCAGGATATGTCCATATAAGTTTTCTTTTCTCGTCTTTATAACCCTCTAAAGTAGATTCCTTTGGTTACAGCTTCATTGCTTGGTTTATCATTACGTGCTACTCCAAGTCAACATTCCCAATACTTTAAGTTTATCTCTACCTTCTACTGATTTGACACGTCTCTTTAATCCATAGGTAACACAGAATTTTATCCATTAATAAAACACATTATTATTGTACCTAATTAAGTCTCCCAGTCATAATGGCGGTTCTAGTGCTTGCAATGTCTAAGAATGAATTCTTAGTACATGAGAGTAATTATAACAAAAATGGAAAAATTAAAGTTCAAACCATCGGCGTGTGTTAGAAACAGAAACGCACAGATAATCATAAAGAACGTAAATTGCAGTTACACATAATAACAAAAGTATTGTTACGACATTAGAGAACAATCTACGTGTTTATCGAATGTTCCAGAGTCTGATTGTTGTGGCGTACGTGATTCTCAGCGCATTTGCTAGACTGTACCAGAATTCCCACGGCCGCACGCACTGTGTCAAGGCTGCAATCAATTACGTCGTAGGCCCCATTCACACTAGGTCTACTTACCTAGGTCACACTAGGTAGGGAGATTGGTATGAGATACACGTATGCGATACCGGTATGGGATACAAAAAGTATCCAAGAGTCTCTCCGATACAGCCGCTTGGCGGTCTTCTCCCCTCTATCCCCCCCCCACTAACAGGCAAACGAAGCCCCTTGGATCATAGTCAGTGTGTTTTTGGTTAGATGTAAACGTGCTTTTCACAAAAATAGGTGAGATTGAAGTTTCAGCCGTATGGTACCTAAGTAGAAAGGCTAAAAATCATATCAGAGAAATGTGGGTTCATACTATCAATAAAGGCCGCGGAGTGAAAGGTACTTACGCGTTGTTATACAAAGAGGTACGCGACGATTCTTCTAATTTTTTCAATTATTTTCGGATGTCACCACACTCATTATTATCCCACAACGAAGGTTGCAATTGCACCAACGAAATAAGTTTATCATTATCGAAAACACCACTTTCCATTTTCAAACTAAACGTAGAACTCGAGACGTACGAAGGCGACGGAATGACCGCGTTTTGCTCAACGTTGCATCATCCGCCTTCATACAGGAAAATGTATCAAGCGGCTGAACTTCCCGAGCGGCTCAAATTCGGTATCTCATACACGCCGCCAGTCTAGTTGATTTTCTATTGCGTGTGAACAATTTTTATTTGATTAGTTGTAAGAGAGAATGTTGTTAATTACGAACTCTTTAACTGTGAAAATTAAAGCTGGTGATTAGTGACTTAAGTGGTGTCTTGTATTTTGTTTTCCACTGTACCATACGGCGTTCAAGTAGACCGTCGTAACAGTATATAAAGAAGAATACTTTAAGAAGGCTTCTGGGTATCCCGGCTCCAGGATAGAACCACCACCGTACAGTTACTTTCTGATTACATTTCTAAGAAATTTGATTGATCGTACAAGTCTTGACAAGGTGAGGAATACTAAGTGAATAAAAAAATTAACATTAAATGACAAGATTAATCAAATTTACTTCAAACGAAAGAGCCCTTCATCGTACGGAAGAGTCAAGATTGCCCAAATCATCTGAAGTGAAGGTAGGACATAAGTTGCGTGAGTCCGTGGAAATCAAGTCATTGCCTCATCCGTGTAGGCGATGATGATGGAAAAGCAAGTGTAGTGGAAACGCTTTTTTGTATTAATATTACGTTGAGATGTGGCGAAGGAATAAGTAATACATATGTACCTTGAAATACTTTTATGGATATAAATTATCGGAACATTTATAACCACTTACACGTAAAGAAGTGTACACGTAAAAAGTTACGTAAAGGAATACTTAAACAGTGATGTGATATCACAGAAAAATTTAAACTTGATTACGCTTTACCGCGACTGTATTTTTCCCAAGGCTTGACGCTAAGGAAATTAAAATTTCATTAACGCCAAACCCTAACACGAATTGCATCTCTATAAGGGAAAAAAAAGTTATTAAAAGTTTTTTTATATATTTAAGTTAAGACTGCACGGTTACAGAGGCAAACGATCTTTTTTGGCGCTGTTCCTGTATAGCTTTACCGACCTTTCCTACATTCTCGAGATTACTGGATATTACGATTATTGTTAACTGATATGTTTATTTGATAGAAAAAATATTATTTCCAACTGCTCTCTACATCAAAACGTCATACACATTACTCTAAAATTCACTTATGTCATTAATGCATCGTGGGAAAATAGGAGGTTAATCTACCTAAATTTGAATAAAATGCGCCAGTAAAAATGTAATGATGTAAGTCGTATATAAATAAGTGGGCCAAAAGCTAATTAATTAAATCTGAGTACGAATACGTCATAGCCGTCATATCAATACGAGATTACCAATGTCAAAATCTGGTGGCTGAGGAATGACTCAAATTTGTATCCTAGTTTTCTACTGTATGTCCTTTAAGCGAGAGAAATAGAGGTCCTTCGAATGTTTATTCAGCTCGTAGTTTATCCAGGTTAGTTCACGTCCTTATTCCATATCAACTTTAAAAATAAGTTCTGAATAAACAGTTTTTCTTTATACCTGCCTTTCGGAAAATCCATCATGCTTCCTCTTCCTCTTTCTTGTGACCTCGTTGTCTCCTTTTTCGTTTCCGCCTTTCTAAGTGCGCACTGAGCTTTAATAACTAATTCTCACTACGTCCATAAATTGACCTATTTAGTACTTCATTTCGATCCTCCTCTTTGCTGTTACTTTGTTTAGGTGCATAGATCTATCTTAGAACTCTCTCCGATTGTATTCAGCACGTAATATAGTTCATATACATTACAATCGTATTACATTCAGGCCTTATACGCTTAAATTTTATGCTGCTGATTGAGAGTTTTTGTTTCAGCCAAATATTAATACCGCCTGATTAAAAACGCTGAGTTTTTCTATTTCAGGCCTGATAACTAACGTATCACTTTATCACTAACAGTATATTTTGCTGTTCTTGATATGGTTTGAAGTCGCCATTGTGGAGCAAACCAAACTAGCAAGTGACTGTTAATTTATACTTCTTTAATTCATATGAAAACTGTATGCGGTATGGTTGTGACTGCATTACGAAAGAAGCCAAAATAGGGATTAAATTTTAAAATTAAGCTAAGTTTTCCTGATACTTTATTTACTAAATATTTTAAGAGGAGCAATCATATGTGGTATTTTATCTTTAAAGCTTTTTTTTAATTTTTCAAAAATTAATGTTATTATTATTTTAAATGTTGTATTAATAAATATTTGTAATTCACCAATCATAGTTTTCTAATTATTAAGAAGATAATGTGTTAATTCCTTTTCGAGATGTTTTGTAAACTTTTGTAATCTTTTTGTAAACTTTAAGCAATTGAAAATTTACTCTAGACGTTTAGATAAAAACCACAGTTTCTAATTAAGACATAGTAAATGCGTCACCAGGTTAACAGTTTAATAAATTTGGATTACAACGCAACTAATATCAATTTCTCTTCCTCTTATAATGTAAAAGTTTACCATATTTTAGGTTGAAGGGATGGGCCGCAGATTCATTCATCGCATAGAAAGGCAAAATACTTGGACCGATTGTGACATCACAAACGTTTGCCGGAAAAATTTACACCTTGGCAAAGGTGTCGTCGTGATCACATTCTTGGCCAACATATTATAGTCTGTCAAATCGGTGTTAGTAATAATAGGTCCGGTGATAAATGAAAGAAGATTTATTATTAACATGACTGATATTGAAAATAAAATTTTTAACGCGAGTTCTTCAGCATCCGCGCCCATATAGTCCTCATTTCCTGTTACATTCCAAAGCGGTTCAGAACTGTATCCCCGCAAATCGTTCGTATGAAATGAAACAAAAGGGAATTGTAATTAACATAAGAGGATAAGAGGATTAGGATTACAATTGGACTGGTGAAGCGTAACGATTGATTGATAATACGCGCTGTTGACTGATAACAAAAACGTTTTAATAACGATTGAAGTACCATGTATCAAGCAAGTACTTTATTTTCTTGTGAACTCAGTGAGAAATCTATTATTAGATGTAATCGTTGATAGAGTCATCCACAAAAGCTTTGATGCGAATTTTAGAAAACAAGGAACAAGAAATACACATTTACAGATTATATTAATTGATGACTCGTTGGGCACTTGGTGAAACCTTAGTTTGGGTTTACAAAACCTTTGTTTTACAGATTATGTCTGAAGTGTAACCAGAGATGCGGTGTATCTACGGAAAATTTCGCTCAGTTTAAATAATTCTATTTTGTTATTAAAACTACAACAAACTGGTGACTTGTGATTTGTTTAACACATTAGACTACAGTAAAATGAACTTGTTTACCTGAAAGCATTAGATCCATGTCCTGTTGCGACCTCTACACTTTTCCTAGCTCACCACTGAGAAAAAACAGTCAGCAACCTCTTGCACAGACGACATGCACAGAGGGAAGAGATACATTTGTGAGTGTTCAGTTATAATGTCGCATTGTTACTGAGTGAGGCCCGTCTTCCTCAACCAGACGCCGTATCGCCCCTTCAGTAGGATGACGTGGTCAGATTAACCCGCCTGTACAGAGACACAAATGGACACCTCGCAACTAGCCAGAGGTCCAAGTCCTCTAGGAGTCAACGAACTAGGAACCTATCGCCAAACTAAACATACAGTAAGCAAACAAATTACCGTTTCGCTTTCCTAGCTTTTCTGTTTGATGTTTGTCTTCACCCAACAAAGTAAATGTTTCAATTTACTTTATCTTTATACTCAGAAAAGCGAGAACGGGCCAATTTTTTTTACCCATATACTCTCTTAAATACAGAAGCATTAGCTTCAGTTTACTAAATGATATTTCGCAGTGAGCAGTAATATTACGCTATGTGGATGCCAATACAGTAATGGGGAGTACGGTTGCCTCCATACCGAAAAATAAATTTGAGAAGCTTTTCAGTTTTATATATTTTAATGTTTTATATTTTCGATCTTTTATACATTCTTAAATTCAATTAAATTCAAAGTGTTTACATAATAATGTTCATCAATATTACAATTTTACTTGCTTTTTAGATTAGGTAGGTTAAGTAAAACAAGAGGTATCTTGTTTGCACTGCGTGGGTTGTTGTATCACTTACGAGGAAGAGAAAAATATCCGCAAATTTAATGAGTTTATTCAATGATTGCGTAGCACCATTAGAAGAACACTAAGAGAAATGATACAAGAGAAACGCAGATAAAATTTTGTAAATTGATCACTCTGTTGTACAGATTCGAATGCTGGGCACCAATATAAGACATACGCCAGAGGCGATAAAAATATTAGGGATAAAATTTCGAAGACGAAATGGTGAAGCTGGAACAAAGCTTAGAAGAAGCAAAGAAAACAGTGATATTACAAGTCACAATTTTTAACACTAAGAGCAGATGTTGTCTATATATATTTCGATCAAATTTAAGAACCGAACAAATGAAGAAAACCGAACGGCGTGGATTAAGAAGAAGCTGACGGCGGGCAGCTTTTGATGATTAACATTACATACACATAAAATACAAATCATTTAATTTAACTAGACAAAATACAAAATTATTTAATGAATGCGTTCTTTTGATGAAGTGTACAAACTGAATCCTTTCAAAAAATTATGGAAACCGTATCAAACGTGAATAAACCAATGGATACAGTTTGTCTCTTGTTCGAAAAAGGAACAAGTATAGTTGGATCGGAACAAAAACTGCTGATTCATTCCGTTCATCTGAAAACATTGCCATGGATTTGGACTGTGGTTCCAACAACACAGTGCAACATTCCACAAAGGTAACGAAACGGTAACCTTATGTTCCGGACGAAATTTATAGGTAGAATTCTTCTAAAATATTTGTTTACTTGTGGTAGTTTCAAGACACATTAGTTTTACACACAGAAACGTAAACATTAAGTGTTAAGATATTCTGCTTTGCGTAGAGAAAATAGCTAAGACATAAAGAGTAAAATAATTTGAATAATCGCTTGTCTTGAAGGAACCTGGGATAATACCAGTCATACCGTTGTACAAGAAATGACGGGTGATATAAAAGTAGTGACTAGCAATCCTGTTAGCAAAAATGTAGAATTATCTTATTTCACGACAACTCCACAGGGTCGTCAGAATAGGAAGAAATGGTATGGTCCAACGGCTTTGAAAACAAATGTTTCAACTGAAGACGACATGAAGAAAGAAGAAGTAATGGAGCTTAAAATTACAAATACACTGTACGCGACCGACAAAATGTCTAAAGCATGTGGTCATGAAGTTACTAGATTATCTCCGTGTGATACTTATGTTAACTATTTGTGACGACACGGTTACAAATTAAAGACATGTATCGGGGAATAACGTTACCAGACTTACAAAACAGGTTAAGGAAACTGGCTGAAAGAAAGTGGTTTATCACATGTCTTATAAAAACGAAGAATTTTTTAATAGGCAGTGGAAACAATGATCATCTTGTTAAAAAAATAGCAATAAAAGTTTCAGCCAGGGAAACGGGGATGGTGACAGTAGTCTGTGCTCAAATGAAGAAGAATATACGGAGGAATGCGAAAAAGACAGCCACTCCTGAAGAGACAAGCACTGACGGAGAAAGTGGTACCAAAGGAAGTAAAACTGTCCAGGCATTCCACCTCAGTATTAGGGAAATTAAAACGTTTGAAAGTTCTAGCTGTAATAAAAAGATGTTTGAAACTTACTTGACAATGATAAGTGATTTTGTTCATTAAGCCTAAATTACTACTTCTAGTTCTAAACATTAAAACCTGTCAATACTTTTTAGAACATTTCGTTTATACTGAAAGGCCTCCATGGAGTACCTTTGGTTCAACTGGTTCCTCTCTTTTTCTCCTCTCTCTTCCTCCTTTCCCATATCTCCTTCATTCTTGATCGATGTCTCTTCCTCCTTTCCTCAGTTCAGATGGCACCTGTCCTCTTCTGCGGTTTTCATGGAAACCTTGGCCACTTTTTAATTTCTTTTTGAGTGATAAACGGTCACCAATGTCTTCTTGCGTAATCTGGAGATTTTCCATGGCCTTTTCTGTTTCTGTAAACTACGTATTTTGAGCTTTCTGAAATAGTTAAAAACCTGTTAGTCTGTCAGGATTCGTTCTTTGAATATGTCCGTAGAAACTGATTCTTCTTTTTCTAATTACGTTTGTGATTTTCACAAGAGGTGTGTAGAGCTCATTATTGTGGAGTCTTCTGTACTGTTCTCCATCTTTTATTGGTCTCAAGATTTTTTAATATTTTCCTTTCCGTGACTTCCAGTTTTTTCATAATCATTTTCTTGTTCAGAGTCAGGCATGAGACACTCAGCTGCATAAATTGCATCCTGGCAAATTGCTGTTGAATAGTGCCTAAGGTTGGCAGTAATTAATATTGATAACTTGTTCCATGTATCCTTGGTTAAATGATAAGCAACTTTCATCTTATTAACGCGTGCTATAACGGCTTCTTTCTCTGAGACATTTCGTTCTATACTTCTCCGAGTTTCATGAAATTGTCAGTTCTATAGATTTGCCCATATCGAGTTTTCATTTTCTTGGATAGCGTCTTAATGTTTGTCATGAACTTGGTTTTTCGAAAGAAATTTGTAAACCCGCTCGTTTAGCTTTTTCTATCAGCACGGCTTGTACTGAACGGTTTATTATAATTTTTATGTTTTATGTGCAGTGTGATATTTAATGTGTAATAGTCTAATGTATACTTTGCAGTATAAAACTACTTGAAATACACTTAATAAAGAAATCGTAAATACGTCATTTATAGAATTTTAATACATTGTACAGTACTTTAAGTAATTTATGCAGCCTCCTCCATATATTGCATATTGTACACAATATTTTTGTGTGTTCAAATATTCGAATTTTTGTGTATCTAAACTACATTCGCTTCCTACTAGTTCGTATAAATGGCGTTCTACTGTAGCTGGTTTTAATCGTAGATTAGGAAATGCCACGATAAATGTAAAAAAAATATATTATGGGAAAAGTAAAGAAGCTCACACGAGCACTTAATTGTATTGTAGACTTTAGCGGCCTTATTACATGACATACGCATATGTAGGCACACACGTACACACGTGCGCACTCATGTAAATTTCTTTAACCAACAAACCCGCTTATTGGTCCGTGAACAGTTACTCTATACACTATAAGTGTCACAGCCTACAGAGATGCATGCACGGCCAAAACTCGATATTGACGCCTACCAATTCATGTCACAATTATGATTGATGATAAACTCCTAACGTCCCCGTCGTCAAGTTGGCAGGCTGTGAATATTTATTAAAAAAGAAGATGCACAAGAGGGATCACTTAAAATTTAAATATATTACGGGCCCTTTAAATGAAGCAGAGTGATGAGCAAGGAGCAGCGACAAAGAGTGAGGTAGACAGAGTGTGTGTTACAGTCGACAGACGTTGCAAATAAACAACCCCAAAAAATGGTTTTCAAACGATAATATTTTTTTGTTTCCTCAACACAGTTTATCTTTGAAAGCCACGAAAAATGTTGAATGGGAACAGTTAAAAGATTTGAAGCTATACGCTGTTTATATAAAATATATTAGTCTAGCAAATCACCTGATAAATAAGTAACCATTATAGATTGATGTATAATGTAATTAAAATAAACTGAAATAAATGATTTGTCGTATTCTTAATCAGCCTTATTATTAATTTTTACAAAGAAAATTCTTATTTGTTTTCAAATGATTTGCAAGAATGCACACCTTGTAGATGTCTGTGTCAGAAACACTTTAAGTTATGATACAAAAATGATAAATGAAGAAACAAGAAGATAGCGAACAGAAGCTCATGGGGATGAAGGAGAAAGGACAGAAAGCATAGTTACTCAGGGCAGTAAAAACGTGATGAAGGAGGAAGTTAGCAGGTTATATTAAAGCTTTGGTAGGAGATCAGAATTTGATTCAAAGCCTTCAAATTTGGACCTATTGCAAAATGAGCTGAATAAATAAGTTATTACAGTAACTGAAGAGGAAAATGATGTTAACAAAAATAGATTCAGGAATGCATGCCAAGTATGGAAGAATCCGTTACAAGTATTAAATGGCTTGTTAGATAATTCAGTTTGAAAAATAGATTGATGAAATTAAAAGTGATAGAGCTTAAAAGAAATAGCTGAAATCGTAGTAGGCCTACTAGTAATTGAAATTAAAATAAAATTAAATTTAAATTTGGAAACAGGAGGACAGAAAATCAGTTTGCCTGAACTAGGGCTGTTCATGACACGGTCCCGACGTTAGTAAGAGCATGACTTACCATTGAAATCTTGAAGCGACTGCACAAACAACTGAATGCCAGAGAAAGAAAAATTGCACTTTTACTCGTCCTTGTGCTCTTGAAAGGCCCACTGAAGAGATATTGTAGAAATTGTCACCTCACAGTTAGAACGCTACCCCGTTTATACCTCTTTATGACAGTTTATAATGCCCTTGAAATAAGTGTAAGGAGCCTAGCATCAGTGCTATGTGGGCCCCACACAAGAACAAGACTGTAGCGTTTATGGAAGACCCTCAGGAGTACAAACCTATCAATAATATATACGTAAAGATTGTATTGTTGTATCATGAATCACCGTAAGGCGTCCGAAGGCCATTTGTTGTTTACTAGGCGCAGGGGTAGTGAACTTCAACAGACATTACAAATAACACGTCACGGCAAATATAGTAAAGATTCACTTGCTTCGAAGCTTGCATCTATATAAATAAGGTTTATGTCATCATGTTGACGTCACAGGTCTCAGTAGTGCGTTAATGTTTTAGTCGCTATACTAAAATAGATATTTTGGGAAAACGAACAAAATTTTTGTCAATAACGTTACAACGATTTGAACCACGGGGAAAGATAAGAAACATTTTAAGTGATATAAGTATGCGAATACTTAAAGTACAGGGTTGCGAGACTATAAACTGAGAAGTTGTGAAAGCACTAAGTGGAGGTGTAAAGTCCCTGAACAACAAACAGTCTTTAAATTTAAAAGATGAGGTTGATTGTTAAAGACTGATTGAATATATTACCCGTGTGTGTCCTGATGTAATGAGTTGAAAGCTTTAAATTAATTTGTGCTATTCTACCACAACACCTTCAAACTATAATCATTACTTTAGAGAAACCTAAATATGATACTTCTAAGGGTTTCCATCGCAAAATGTGTCTAATTATACCAAAAACTGACTACACTATGTCAACTTTATGCACATATATAAAATACTGGAGAAAATAACAGAGCTAAAAAATTTGATATGAAACACCAAATTCCAGAAAATAATTATCAAAAACAATTTTGACGTGACAGGAAGTTATTACCTTACTCTTGTTAACAGACTTATTTTAAATTATTATGTTGTTCTAGTATAAATATTGGAATAACTAACACATCTTAATACCGCATTTCTGTCAAGAAAATTATGAATTAAAATTAAAGTAGGCATAGTACATGTTGATAGACAACTGGGTGCAGCCAGGAATTCCTTCCGGGGGAACTCCGGCGGGTTGTGGAACGTGTTTATATATTTTTGATTGGAACTACGAAAATTAAATAAAATTATTCATTAATTGTTATTTATTAACTGTTATTTGCTATAATCAAGGAGGTGAGTATGAAAACGTAAGGGATTATGATGCAATAACAGAATTCTAAAAATTAAGATAGTCGAGAAACAATAGAGACGACATTTTACGTTATAATATAAATAAAATAGACGACATAAAAAAACCTGGCAAAATTTTGGGCTTATCTTTTACAGACACTGATAGAGTTAAATGTTTGATACGAATTTTTGTACGACTTCGCTTAGAGATTACGTGTCTGTAAATATGTACAGACAACTAAATTTAATTTGTTTTAATTTTCCATAGAAATGAGTAAAGGATTTTCTAAAAATGAGCACTACAGTTCCTCAAAACCGAATACTTTTGTGTGTTATGATTCTGAAAACTATTTGCACGAATGAGTGTGAAATTACGTGGTTGGCCGTAAATGTGAAGTCAGCACACAATTGGTTCACTCGCAGGAGCGCTGCCAAACGAAGTTTTGAAAACAGAGTTCGGTCTGTATCGGTCGGTTAAGGTATGTACAGAGTAACAGACACTATTCGTTGACCTATCCAAAAGAATAATAATGTACTAAATTACAAAATTATAAACATTTTTTAATGCCAGTCTAAGAACCGTACACAACAATAGCTACAAACGTATAGGATTCAAAATGTGTTGGTTAGGTATGATCTGAGATTGAAATGTAGCTCTCAATTTGCAAACAAGTTGCTATAAATGTATAATATTGTCTATCATTTATTCGAACGTAAATGTATAACTAAGGAAGATGTGCTGGCGCGTGTGTGATGCCTGCGTTTTTTCGCGTAAAATATGGTGATGTTTCAATTGTTACTTGCGTACGTTCCATCAAGCTTTTCATCAAGATCTAGTGACCGTGAACTATTAACTCATGTTGAAGTAATATATTTTTCTGTAAGAATTAAAGGTACCCATTAAATTGTATTAAAAAACATATTCTTGGTTGCTCAATCTGCCCAAGGCACATACAGCATCCATACAATTTGTGTACAATCTTTATTCAGTATCCAGCTACAAACTCAATGAAGCAAAACAACAAACACACAGTACTAATTCTTTTACAAATAGACACAGAGACAAATCAAGAAATGCTTGTCTGTCCTCAATACATATCAATCATTTTGTTTTTTTACCCAGTCGTTCCCATCATTATCTCGTTTTTTATCATATACGTCAAGCCTATATTCCGCATTCTCCTGCATATTCACATCTCTAAACTCAAAAAAAATTAACCTCCGTCCATCCGATGTTCGCTCCAGACATAATTCGTCAATAATTTTTACTTAATAAAATAATCAATGTGCAGTAAATAATTTCTTCTTCTAATTGAAATATCTTTTCGACATTGCTATCCTATCTTTTTATTTTTTCTTAGACATCTGGCATTACCCGTCAATACACTACTCCAGAATTTAAATTCATCTGCTTCTTCCAAATTTGCGTTTTTATTAAAATATTAAAAAGTTTTTCTTCCATGATATTCTTATTATTTCAGTTTCTGCAATATGAAATTTTTCTTGCAATTCTTCTCTACTTCTACTAATTTATCCAACACGTTCTGAACTTTTATCTGTGTTATTCTAGACTTGCACTATCATTTGAATTTGGCCAGTTTATCTCGTTTTAACCTCATAGCTCTCACGTCCAATCTATAAAATTCAAAGTTTGAGGGTTTATGTGTACTGAATACAAATCCTCAGCGTTACACTGATTGCCACAAACGTTTGCACAGGTAACTTTTGACACAAGGCGAAAAACACTGTCTAACTTGGAATTTGATATTTTGCCCCGTTTGAACGATTTAGGCCTTTTAATTATGCCTTTTCGTTGACGCGTATAAAGATGTCAACAACGCCATAGAGACCAGAATAAATTACTATAGTAACAAGTAAATAAACAAATCATATTTAGCGTCATCGGAACTGTCCCTTTATCTTTTCCTGCAGTTTTTAATCTTTTTAATATGCGATTGTATCGATATATTTTGTAATTTTTTATACAGATACGTCAATATATTTTGTAATTGTCTTAAACCATTATAAATTTATGTTTATACATATTTCTGGTGATGCAATGAATAAGTAATAAAATATATTAAATACTACTACTAAAGATGTCATCAACACCATGGAGACCAGAATTAATTACTATAGTAACAAGTAAATAAACAAAAGCTATTTAACGGCATCGGAACTGTACATTTATCCATTCCTGCAGTACATTTTCGATGTAGAAAATACAGCACATTCGATATTACGATGTAGAAAATAAAAAGTGTACTAATTGTAAATTCTTCTGTTACTTAATACAAAGCGAAAATATGTTGCTTTCATTTGTGAGGTTATATGACAACCGTTTTTGGTTTTTAGTTTACTGCTGAAATAAATAAAGCCATGGTTGAGGAAAACATAACGTTTAATGTGTTATACAATGCTTCTAACACAATAACACTTAAAACAAAGAATTTAGCGTTTTTGATTTAACAGGTACTTTATAAATATCTCCAAAGGCTTTATAAACGTGTACTTTTAAATCTCCAAAGGCTATTGCACCAACATAACAATTTAGTACATGTTCAAATAGTACATGTGTTGAAAACAGCTTTGAACAGAATTTGGATAATGAGTACAAAATTGTTATACGACCTGACAGAACGTCATATAGACATAGACAATGAAAAAAATATTAAAATACTTATTAAAAGTCAAATATTCGCGTGCGAAACGGCGGATAACAGCTAGTCGTTTATGAACTGTACTTGGCCGAGAGAACATTTATTATAAAGTTGTTTGTAAACTGTACGTAACAGAAAAAATTATGGAAGTATGTAGACAGTGGTAAAAAGTGGTGAGATCAAAACAAAAAAAAAAGAGCCAAAAATGCAAGTGACAGAGAAAGATAGAAAGGAATTAATTGGAATTGGTCGTGCAGTCTAGTGAGACTAGGTAACATCTCGGTCTTCCACATTTTTATTCATTTATTTTTTTTTTTTGAGCTTATACGTGCACGAAAAAATCAGAGTGACAGTGATGACGAGCGTACGTGCCGACAGAAAGAAAGAGATGGAGGAGGAAGTGACGGAGAGAAAGGGGGATAACATTTGGGGTTTAAAAGCTTGAGAATTATAAAGGACAGAGAATGTTAAAGAGAGTAATGCCGTTGTGAATTGACGAAAAAGATTAGAGGGACTAAAACGAATGAAAAGTACGATGGAGAAAAATCTTTTGGAAATATTTATGTACGAAGTGAAGAGAGAAGAGAAAAACGGCGTGGTATTAAATCGCTCTTGCGACGAGTACAGATAGACGTAATAAGCGGTTATATTCATTCCTCTCTTGGGTATAAACATTTTAGCGGTAACAGCTCGTAATATGCCTGAATTGTATTGACATAGACGTACGCCCCTCCACCCACACACATGTCAGATGTGTATGCACACTTTATTGTTCTACTGTTTACAGTACACCTTCAAATCTACTCTTCCAAGATACAATTGCTTTACTCTACATACGATTCTTGTAAATAACTTTAAATGTAGTACACAAAAAACTATACTTTGCCAAATAGACAATTCATACGAACCTATAAACGACTCACAGAGATCTCCTTCTCTGGTAAATTATAGGCCTAGTCACTCAACGCACACATTCTGTACGCTTGTTTTGATGTTTGTTTTCCAAATATAAGCGTTACTTTGAACGCTAAGACGCATTTTATATATTTTTTATACATAAAGTAATTATAAAAATATAATAATTATGAAATATTCTTTCACAAAAAACAAACATGTATGTGCGCATTGACTTCACTAATGCTCATTCATAAGACGTGAAAGATTCCAGCTGGCTTTAGTGCGTAAACGCACAAAGCATGACCAGCTTATATACTCTGGGATGTCGATAGCACATAAAATAAAATAAAATTGAAATCGAATCTTGTCTAACACAATAAGATTGTAGTATTGAGCAAAATTGAAAAAAGCGTCCAAGGGGACTGATACTGTATTCCAGTGCTCTTTTCACTTGATCTTTATCATGTAAATCAAGAGTAAGGCAGTGAGAATACGACTTCGTTACCGCTCTGCTCACACCTTAGTCATCTCCGTTCTCGTCTTATCTTTTATAAAATACCTCTTTGCGTTCCTTATAAATAAAACGCACTTTTATTTTACTCTTTCGACATAACGAGTTGAGGGTGGTCAACGATTACGAATTACGGGGTTCTGATATTAAACTTGATTAATTTTCTAAGATAAAGGAAAGATTTAGTGTAAAGTGTTATTGTTTGATCAAAGTTCACCCTAAAACATTAACTGTACATATTGTTCTACCTGTCTAAGCAACAGGAAACGTGCACGGTAGCAATTACGTTACGCCGAAACTGAACAGTTCTATAACACCGACGTCGACGCCATACCTATATAACATTACGCTGAGCCTACAACGAGGAATATATCGAAAACCAATCAAGCCTGCGAATCTCACCACGTGATGCAGGAATCCTATATAACCTATATATATTGCAACAGATCAAATTTTATTATACTAATAAGGATATAGTGAGTGTGTAAAATTCATAAACAAGTCTATTATGGAGGAGATGAAAAATTATTTATTATACACACAAATATAGTTTTTAAAGATGTGTATTGTATTATAAATTGTCATGTATTGATAATAGGAATAATTGTTTGTATTGTTCGATAATATAAATCGATTTTACTTGGTTGCTGCAACGTCCTCCTCTCTTCTCGTCGCTCCCTTCCTGGCGTCCTCTTCTACAACGTCACTCCTTCCTGGTGTCCTCTTCGTCCTGGCGTCCTCTTCGTCTCGTCGTCCTCTTCTACAGCGTCACTCCTTCCTGGTGTCCTCTTCGTCCTGGGTCCTCTTCGTCCTGGCGTCCTCTTCGTCTTGTCGTCCTCTTCTACGGCAGGCGGCTCCAGCGGCGATATTTCAATGAGTCTCGTTGTTATGTTTGACTGCTAACATTTATTAGTTTCTTCATAAATTGTTCACTCACAATGATTATAATTTTCACTCGTACAGTTTATTTTTAGTTTATACTTTATATTTTCCTAATCTCAGGATTAATATGGGTATTAATGCGGTGCGTTTAATGTACACCTTCCACGATATCTTGAAGTGTCTTTAAATTCCCTAAGCGGATATCTTAACTTACACGAAAACAGCACTGTATTATATTTTTAATTTTACCTAAATATTTTACCCAGTCGGTTCTTAACGCAAAACTTCGTTAAGAATTACCACGGTTTATTTTATACATGATATTTCGACGTTCGTAAGAGAACAACTCTCTTCACCGGGCACAACTTCCCCTTGCAACTTCTACAGACAGACTGTGTCCATCCTTGCTCTACAACGTATGAATCTCACTGAATTTAGTGTATTCTGATAGGCTAAGCCCAAGTCACATGATTGATGGAACAAACAGATATACGAATTTCATGAAAAACTTTGTATAATTTAGCAAAGTCCTGCATGGAAATTATCTCCAAATTTTATTACCCTATCATTGATAAGAGTTACAATTGAGTTTGTCTTAACTTAAAAAACCATATTTCTAAAATAGTTATGAACCTCAGAGTATACACAAACTTACGACTAAAAGACCAAATATTACATAAAACCAATTTAAACAAGAAAATGCTCGTCATCCATGTGCTCTGATATAAACAACATATCTTATCATCCTGTGTTCTGTTGCAATATATATATATATATATATATATATATATATATATAGCAACAGTACAAATGTATAGGGTACTGTGCATTGCATACGTAGTAAGGTAATTAATGTAATTTAATTAATAATTTAAGATAATTACTACAATTTAAAACGAGATAAATTGACCACATTAAAATTAAAGGAGTTTCTCTTTGTGATTGCTATTTTGTCACAGCTTTCTAGACCTGTTTCTTCCTGTGTGTAGAACACATACGTACTTATTTGTGGAACAAATGCTTTCCTTCTCCTTCCCTCTTCTCAATTTTTCCCTGTCACTCTGTTATTCTCCTCCATATTCTCTGTCCCTGCCTGTTTCATTACATAAATATGCTTCTATCTACTTTATCTTACAGCGTATTATTTCTTTTTTTTTAATTAAAATGTAGTGGATAGATTCATCCGGTATACTTAACATACAACAAATTATATACACATTATGAATCGGTCGCTGGAAAAATATGTATTGACAATCTTTAAGGTCTGTTTTGCACCACTTAGTGTCTTCCTTACCAACTTACCGACGGTACCATAACGCAGAATGGTCGAAACGTTCGGTAATACAAAAGAAACTTGTACCAGTAATAAGGTTAAACGTATTTTCAAAAGTGAAATGTTGTTTCTAACAATTTTGGCCACACAACTATACTGGTGGCAATTCAATAGTTACACCTTCAATTTCCCATTATTTTCATACAGTAACAGTAACGGATGCTTTACATTTTACATAGTATATTTCTGACGTAACGAACGCAGCAAATTTTGTAAGAGTTAAATGTTACTTTCACCGTTTTACTAATGATTATAATCTTCTTTGAATACTGAATATATAATCGCTATAATACGGTTATTTTAATTGTCAGTACACATTAAACACGCAAGTAATTAAACAACCACCAACTCTACTCTACAAGTTGAGTTTCTGAAAACCTTTCAAAACATTCAATTTACGTTTTTATGAAGAAACTTATAGGAACAGAAATGCCATTAGGAGTGTTCTGCACATACGGTGTCAATACACGTTGCTTTTATCGGTTCCGTGCTCACTCAATAAGAAAAAGAAGAAACGAAAAAAGCAAATGAAGATAGTGAGAGAGACAGAAAGAAAGATAGGGAGGGAGAGAGTGAGACAGAGTAAGTGAGACAGGGTGAGGAAGAGAGCGAGAGAGAACGCGACGGTAATAAATAGTTATATTTAATTATTATAAATTTCTTTTCAACTCCTTCCTGTTCAACGTCATTAATATCTGTTTAATATCGGTTCTTGAATATATATTTACTCAAATATTAGTATCAAACTACGCGTACTAGTAAATGGCTTGACAAAACTCATAAAAATTGAAGCCGAGTGGTTCAACATAACCTCCAATTACAAAAAATAGGCGTTGTATTGAATAAAATGTTGCAGAAATACATCTGGATTTACAATACTGTATGTATTCTGTTATCCATTCATTTGCTCCGTAACTGTCGTTCTGAGAGTTACTGTTATTAAAGCATTTATATATTGTACTATAGTGTTCTCAGCAGTAACTATTACCACATCATATACGGATAATTCGCACAAGGTAACGAATAATCCAATGAGCGTAAATCGAGGTGCTACTGCAGTCTTTTTCTATTTACTCTGTTACGAATACAACATAGTTTTGAGAATCACGTTGATTGTGTTCATAAAACAGTAGAATATATTAAGAACCCACAATTAACAACCAAAGAAATTAATACTCACAATCTAAATTTATATGTAATTCCATACAATAAATGAAACAAAAACACTCGTATTAGAATACTTCATCCGTAATACAATTCTCCAATACTCACTGTATACATTAAACAATAAAGGCGACCAGATTAAATAATTTATTGAGTCGCAACGCTTAACCCTTCTGTTTTTTAAAGTCTGTGTTTTGTTAAGTATTCTGGATCTACAATACTACATAATTAAATCCATATTTAAATTGCAGCCTGCAGTAGCCTAAATTTAATCTGATCCGGAATAGTTTCTCCTCCTGGATGCTTAAATAGTACTGGCGGATACTCTTGTACTCCATCAGAAATATTTGTCGATGTTGCGTTTTAGTTCCGTACTCTTCTGCGTCTACATGGTAGGTCGTGGCCCTTCACCACGCAATATGGGCTTGCTGGACGCTCCGTTGGGACCTCATATCATTGTACCCATCACTACGTAATTGTGAGGATACTGCCAAGTTACCCGGAACAAACTACTGGTTCTCTAAAGTCACGATTCACGTAATAGATTGTAAAAGAGATCTCCAGAATATTTTCAAAGCTTTTCCAATACTGTACAATAATTTTTTTTTATTTGATAGAAAGGCAGAAAATCTATGGTGCGTCTTAAGAAACATCTGTCAGTAGGTGGCATTTTAAAGTAACATATTCAGCTCTGCTTATTTGATACAACGTAATTGTAATTATCTATATTTACTATCCATAAACTGCTTCATAATTAGGAGAAGGTGGGGCAAGATTGGGAAGCTAACTTTAACCCCTTACAAAATAGGTAAAAATAAACAAATCGAAACCGGTTTTATTATTTTTTGTTTATTCAACTATTAAACTACAATAATATACAAAGAAACTTGAAAATTTGTTAGATTTAGTTATATATATATCTTGATTTGAAAAAAAAAGTACATTTTCTCCGTCTTGCCCCATAGGCGGGGTAAGACGGGGAACCAACATTAATACAACTTTAAAGCTTAAATAAAGACTTCTGGAATAATCCAGTAATGAAAAAATGAAAAGGTTTCAAAACATCGATTTTGTAAATTTCACAATCAAGTCTTTTGGATCTTATTTAGGCTACCACTTTCGCATAGCACACAAATGTGAATTGCTGCCTCGTCGTCTTCACTTTCTATCCCCGCGCAGGAGTTGTGGGCCCAACGCCCACATGCAATACACCGTATCCAGCCTTCTTCGGAGAAGTCGTAGCAGTATAAACATTGTTCGTCATCTTCTTCGCTGTCACTCGACCTCATTTTATGGTCTTTTGAGCATGAAGGCTTGTTTAAGAAATCAGAAGAGGTCTCCACTTTTTCCTTGGCAGTAAGGTTTTTTCGGTTTCTTTGTTTGATTAGAACTATTTGACAACAGTTTTCGTTTTGGTGCAGACGTTTTGGGCGATTCTTTTCTTTTAATTTCTTCAACCAATTCATTCTTGTAAGGGGTTTCAGTTAAAACAACAGTTTTTCCACGTCTGTTGGAGGGTTTTCTTTTGCTTTTTTTATCCACTTTTGGAATAGCTAAAATAATTTCAGGGCTGATAACTTGAAAGTTAGAAGAAGCGGCCACTTGTTCTTCAGCTGGTGACTTTTCAGGTGTTTTACATCTTGACACTATTGCTTGATTCCCATCGCATGGTTCTACCAAAGTATTTGTTCTTGGATCTTCTGGCATCTGTTCTTCAGTTTCTGTATCTTCTACTGTGGGAGCTGGCTGAATGTCTGTAGTTGAACATGGGAGAAAATCACTTTCTTCAAACACATTTTTGTCTACAGGCCAAATTCCTGTTTTCCTAAACCCGTTCACTGCTGTGCTCATGGTAGCTGAACGGATGAAAGCATTGCCGAATAAACTTGAGATCTGATGCAGCGTAACAACTTTGCCAGGATTGATGCGAAGCCATGTTCTTACCTCATCTTCGTAAAACGTACTCAGAAGTTTCATAAATGCCACGTCCAAAGATTGAAGACGGTGTGAGCAATGTGGTGGCAAACAGAGCAAAACAACCCCTTTTCCACGTGCCAAATCAATCAATTTTAAGTTCTTGGTGTGCGTTTTGTGGCCATCCAATACGAGAAGTTTTGGTCTTTCCTATGAAGCTCCAGTAAATTCAATAAACCTTTTAAACCAAGTCAAAAATAGTTCTTCTGTCATCCAAACAGTTTCTTCGACTTCTGCCCAGGCACCAGGAGGAAGTCCAGTCTCAAACTCTTGTTGCATTCTTTTTCGGGGATAGATCAACATCGGTGGGACGTAGCACTCTGAAGCTGAAACACAGATCTCTGTAGTCACAGTCTGGCCTCTTTCTGCTGAGGTAACTGTTCCTACTTGTCTACGCCCTTCCAAAGCAACAACTTTTGTGTGACCTTTTGGATTGACTGTTAAACCAGTCTCATCACAATTGAAGATTCTGTCCCCAGTAAACTTCAATTTGTCTACATGACTTTCTAAGAGATCGAAAAACTTACCTTGAGCAACTTGGTTAAAACCCATCGCTCGTGCGACTGATGTAGCCTCCGGTTTTTTTATTGCTAAGGTGGGATTTCGAGCAAGAAAACCTTTTACCCAATCTCTTCCAGCAGAATTGGCTGCGGCATTAAACGGATGTTTGATGTTGTTCCTTTCAGCAAGCTGAAAAGCAAGTTCACAAAGTTCTTTAATAGTTAGGCCAAAAAACTATCCTTCCATATGTGTTAGATAGTCTTTAAGTTCTGCCTCTTGTTCTGTGGTAAACATACTAGTGATTGGTCCTAACTTTTTCACAATATCATAGCCAGGATTAGCGTTTCTTTGCCACATGTCGTTCAATCGTAGTTTGCGGTACGTTGAATTGTCGAGCAGCCTTGAAAGAACCCATTTGGGCTTCTAAAACAGCATTCGTAGCTCCTTCCATGGACTCCAGTGACCATTCTTGCCTAGTGGTTTTCCGTTGATACTTGCGAACCATCTGAAACAAAACACGTCGAACCTAGTATGCATGCGGATTACACCTAATAATCTATATTATATGGTAAATATAACATATATTTTCAATATCCAGTTGTTAAAACAGTGTTTGGATACTAATTTTGGAAATGTTACGTTTTTTATTTACCATATAATACATAGCCTGTCATAAATTAGGAAAGGTTGGAAAATTCAAAGCATTTATATTTAAAATCCTATATGACATTATTATGTAGTTAATCAAAACCAGGAGTAAGGTAACTTGCCCCTCCCCGTCATGCCCCCAAGCACGCTTTCAGGTTATGCTACTTCGTTATACTAATTGCAGTAATTGATTTAGATTTTGGTACGGAAGTGTAAACACTACTATTAATCTATATTTAACATTCAGCTACAGTCAGTTTGTTTATAAAACTGGCGTCGTGTTGTATTCCATTTATCGCTAATTGAGACTAGACGCGTACAAGCCAAAATGATTCAGATTAGCAGAAGCTAGTGTGACAGGACTAACGGAAGTCCGACGACACCAAGACATATGTTGTATAGTGTAAATTCTGTTACTGCACGAATTTATGGGAAAATGATTTTATTTAGCAATTATGTCAAGAAAACTGAAAGAAAATCAACATAAGATATACGTGAGCTTACAATGCTGCTAAAGATCTCATTCCAATATTTTACTGTAAAGATGAAATGTGTCTAAATAAAAAAAAAAATACTCAGTTGCTTAGAGGTAACAACTGTACGTTAATAGTCTACATTTGAAGTGTTACCATTGTGGTCAGTTGTTAGTGTCACGACTTTTCTAAAATCTCGTCAAATGTTGTTGGAACAATTTCTATTTCCAGTGGGCATATTTACTACAATAAGGAGTTTACTGTATCTCTTGGGGACCGACAGAAAGAATTGAGCTAAATACCCGAAAATTGCTTTTTAAAAAATTAATGAAATGTGCTTGGAAGCCCTTCCAGGAACTCAGTTAGTAAACTGATGTGAAAATCAAGACGATTTAATTAATATTGCTGTATAAAATTATAAATATTGCAAGCCAGAAATATAAACAACTACTACGCCAAAAAAATAAGATTCTTTAAAAAAAAAGTGTATTGTTTTTAATTTTTAAGGAAAACTTTAATGTAAAATGTAAAAGTTGCTTTAATCGTGTAATATCAAAGTATAGTAAGTTACTATGTAAAAGTGATAAAACCATACGGGTGAATAACATACTTTCTTGTTCCTATTATTTCTTTAACCATCCATCAAATAGTCTCCATAACTGATAATTAATCGAGGCTCTACTGTGCATACAATACCGCCAATACCCACCACGATACAAGTGTGTGTGTGTACGCTCGCGCGCATGTGTGTGAAGGACAACCGGATGTAAACAAAGGTGGAATCTGATTATTTCACTGATGTGCACTTCACTGATGGTCCAGAGGGTTCGTTATCACCACTTGTTTGGCTTCATGTGTCAAGTCAAAGTGTACGCTTCAAAGTGTTTGTTCCGGTTTGTTTAACCGGAGTTCTGTGTCAGACACAACTATGTTTCAAACGTTTCCCTACACCTTGTAACTGGAAAGGTCAACGAATGATGGAGGTGCAAAAATAAACGACTGCCGTTACAAGTAATCTGTGTTATCGCTGAACTTCTACGAAAATGTAGGCCTACGTCTAAAAACTTGATTTTTAACAATAATTAAATAAGGTTTAGTGTTATATGTATTCTATTCCTCTAAAGAAATTTTTGTTAAATATTTTAATGTCATTTTCACTTTAAACTCTTGCGGCATCAAAGATTTCAATAATTTTTAATTACACAAGTTTACTTTCAAGACAAGATTTGTTCATACTTAACCATTCTTTCTTATCTAAATAAAGACTATTCCAAAGTTACTTAGTAAGTAATGTAGGTTTAATAAAGGTAGACAACCCGCCAAACTGATTAAAGTAATTAAGTTATCGACTTTTCTAATAGTTTCTGCTAGAATTACCTACTCCACTTAAATTCAATTTTCCTCCTGTAGTTCAGTACCTTTTCCATCGCCCGGCCGGTCATTGTATTACTGAATTAATTTTGTTAAATTTTATCTTGTTTTGAATCTTTGCTGTTTGATATCACAAACAAATGTTTGCCTCCCGTAGATTTTATGTGGCAGACCCAGAAAAATATGGGATTTGAAAATATTCCAGTCTTCTGTAAATTACTCGTCAAATATTAATTGTAGGGAATTTTAATGATAAACAAGGTGAAAATAAACATGACCAAAGTAGGAGATATTCGTTGTTATGAAAGTACTTAAACAAATCCTTCATGACCCACTTATTTGAAGTAATGCAATTTGTATCGCTTCTCATTTTTCTTCAAATTTTGTTTCTTCTTCCCTCAAAACTAGATTTGTATGTGGTCAACATATGGTTCGACGAAAACTTTGGAATCTAAAGGGTCAAGTTCTTCAATTTTATGTTGAATTATAGTTGAGTTGAAGAGTTGAATTGTGGATCATTAGACGTTTAGTACTGTTACACACCGATGTGAATCAATCAATCCATTAATGCATCATGGGAGCATTAAAAGTTACAAAAGTGTTGCTCGTGAAACGGAAACAGTTACAGCGGGCATATCATTTGAAACCACATTTCATACGATTCATAAATTGTAGATAATCTTCGTATCAGCTGTTTAGAAATCTCTCTCTAAAAGAAATTTCTACCTTCAGTGTCTCTGAAGACAAACAGAAAATAAAACCAAACGTTAAAACTGTTGAAACATAAACTATTAGAAAGGAGGCAAAAATAACTAGGTTACAAAAAGGTAAAAATGAAAATGTTAAATAAAAGGGTGCTTAAGGATTTATAGTACAGGACAGACTGAGAAAGCAAATCATTTTGTACAGTCACGTAGAGCGCATAGAAGAGAATAGGGACCCTAAGGAGGCTACGGATATTCCAGGACAAAAAGGAAGAAATAGACCGAAAAATACTTTAAAATAGGTACCGGTAATTTAAATAGGAAAAAGTAAGAAACGCTATTAGTACGACAAACCTGAAGCAAGGGTATTTGGAGAACTAGGCATGGAACAACGTCAAATCACGTCAGAAAAACTATTTATTACATTTGTTAAATTACCGATTAACTACAATGAAATTTGTTGGGAGAATAGCTGCTTAGAAAAATGTAAACAGTCACCAAAAGCAAGAGCGTAGGCTACAATCTTTGGAAATGAAATTTCTTTGACGAGCATACGGATGCTCGAGACGTAACTGGAAAGGTACAAACAATTGAGAGGAATCAAAACATAAGGAATGAGATACAAATACACAATTTGATCGAAAGGGCAGTGGCTTACCGAGCAAACAGAATTATATTATAGAGCGAATAAATTATATTACAACATATGAAACTTAAACAGCTTACATTTCTTCATGTAGTGAGATTCAAAATATTAAATTCAAAGGAAACTGTAAAAACCTTATTTTGCTAAACGTTTTGCTTTACACTTATTTGAATTTGCTTGCACCTTTTACACCAATGTTTTGTGTAAGTTCTCGATTAGATATTTTAAATTCGTAGAACCCCGATAGCCCGATACTACATACAACGCGTACATAAATCGCGTAGTAGTAGCCCGACGCTTTAAAAGATTTACCATTTGGCATTTTTGTCACTTAATTTTGAGAAATTACTGGAAATGTAATAATACGCGGAAAATTATTAACAATACTGTTTCGTTAACACTCCAATAAAACTGAGCAGTGAATTGAAAACGGTCTGAAGCCATAAACACACCAGTCTTAAAAAAATATATTGATTTTAATATGTGTTCCTCAGTTATGTACCTTATTAAATGGACTTTCGAGCAGCTTTTTATTTATTTACTTTCGTACTATTAACATGCCGTGGTAATTTTATTACACTTTAAAAAAGCTTGAAACGAAGAACACTGACTTCAAAACCTGAAGACATCGACGAGTCAAAGAAACCAGCAAATGCTGCGATACACAAGGCTAAATCAACGGAACTGCATTGTGCGATAGTCTTGAGAAGGTACGCCGAGTGATGTTAAGTAAACAAATTATTTCATCGCCGTTATCAGTTTTACTGCCACTGCATAAACTGTGGTCACTATTAAATTTCCGTACTATCAATAATGGTTTTAAGAGCTTTTTGATACAATCAAATAAAAGCTCGGCACTTGTTTATTAAGCTCAATTTGTAGAAGTCCCAACTCTGCAGCTGTTTGTTCTTCTGTCTGCTTTTGCTGCTGTATTAACTCTTTGATGTCTTCTGTTTCACGCTTCCGTTCCTCTGCCTTCTGCTTACGTTCTTCTTTTTGTCGTCCTTCAGATTCGAAAATGAGTGCTTTCTGCCGTTCTTGTGTTCACAACAGGAGGGATTTCTGTCTCTCTTCCGCTTTTTCATCCTGTCGTTTCTCCGTCTGCAACAGCAGTACCTGTAAATTTTCCATCATCTGACTGGCATCCATTGTTTACCGATTAATTACAAATTACACAGTATTAAATAGTGTCTACTGTTTCCACTGTTAACGGTTCTATCCCACTTCTGACACAATTGTTTAGGACGATCTACTGATCGTCGTATGGTAATATGGAAAACAAAATATAAGACACCAATTAAGTCACTAATCACCGGCTTTAATTATCACAATTAAACAGTTTGTAATCAACAAAATAGTCTCTTATAACAAATCGAATAAAAATTGTTCACGCGCAATAATAATGTCAACTAATAGAGTCTCACACAATTATAAAACACACAATACTTTGCCACAACAATTCGAACCGCACTAGAATAAATCGACACTAAAACTGAACTAAGCGTCGCTGAAGTCTTGTATTTATACGCAGCTAAGATTCCAGAATATTCCGTTATAGGTGTCTACTAGAAGACACTAGAGCGTAATTGATTGCGGCCTTGAACACAGCGCGCGCGGACCGGTATGGTCTGGAAAAGTCTCGTTGCGGACGCGTGACAAGTGTCACCTAATTGTCCGTCATCTCAAAGTACAGTAGCAGCAATATGTACGCACACACACATTACAGCCGGGCTCCGCTGGAATAGCCGGTAAACACGTAGCATGCCCTGTAATGTCGTTACAGTATATTGAGCGGTCGAGTACATACATGCATACAACCTAAAATAAAATACGTCATAATATGAATAAGTAAATTTAAAGGAATGAGTAAGTTTAGATAATTTTAAACATATTACATATTTTAATAACTTTTGTGATGTTTATAAGAATGTGTTAAGACATAAACGGTTTATATCTTAAGAATGTGTTTAAGAATGTTATAAAGTAAACCACGTTGTGAAACACGAGTTTAATTGTAAACAGCACACATTTTAGGAAAAATTACCTTGACTCTGTAATGCAACATATTGTTGCAAAAATCACGCCACGTTAAGGAAGAGATTCAGCGTTACATCTCACTTCCCTATAAACTTTACTGCCAAGAACATTTTCATAATCTGTGTTATGTAATTCACATAATTCTAACCACCCGTTATGAAGTAATATTATTTTGTTTGTAGAACCGAAAAAGAAAGTTCATATATTAAATTAGCTAAGTTGTTAAAGTCGAATTTGTGGTACAGTCGTTGAGTGCGATACAACTTACCAGCTCAAGTGAGTGTGTTTATTTACAAGAGTTTTACAGGCCTAACGTAGGCTACTTGTACACGTTATTGATTACTATTTCAGATTACTTAATTCCACCGTTCTGTACACGGTATCAGAGGGAACACATTCGGAAACGAACATTTTCCTCCAAAACGATCGGCTGTTATCTTTTTCATCCGCTGCCTTAAAGGAGGAGTGAATGTTTTGTTCTGTTCTGTTTTCTTTTTGAATGTTTTCTTCACGGATTTCCTAGTAGCACCCAACGCTGTTCATCGCATTGAATTAAACTTTAGACAAACTTACACGGCACGTGTTTTCATCACACGAAACGTCTTAACAAAGACCGCTATGAAGCCACTGTAAATATTGACTTCTCACGCCTGACATCGTTGTGTCCAGCGAAGAAGGCAAAACACGTCGAATTACTGTTCTATCGTCGCCTGTCTTGTATTTTAATAAAATTTTAAGACAGTTTTTTGATACCATCAAATTGGAACGACATTATAAATGGCTTCTATAAAATAAACATCCATTTTGTTAGGGTGTTGTGCTAATTAAAATGTTAACGAGACGACAGCAGAGACAAATTAATGTCGTTGTAATAATGCGATATTGAACTGACAGCTCAACAAAGTCATAATAAATAATATTCTGCTAGACAAGTAACCCAGTTTTACAGTCTGTTAAAGTAATTGACAGTAAGTAACCGCAACGCACACACACTCACAAGTGTCAGAAAAATTAATAAATTCGTCTCCCTGTAAGAAAAGCGTGTGGTGATGTTTTAAATTGTATTTTATCTCAGACCGCAGTCAACAGTGGCGATGATGTATTGTGGAAAGTGTCAAAGAGAAAGAAGCAAGCGCGCACCTGCACAAATAGAAAAAAATTATTTTATTCTCAGTGAACAACAGTGATCAAGTTACAGTCGAGTGCTGTCTAGTCAAGTTGTCAACTCTAATTTTTATACCGACTAAAATATGATTTATACCTTTTTTCTAAAAGAAAATGACGAATTATCAAATTTTAATTTGCTTTTAAAAGAATAACAATTGTATGTCAAACAATAAGTAACATATTTATGCCTGATTAAATGTCTCACAAAACTGTAGTCGAACACGTAGTCCCCTGCTGTTGTCAACTTGTGGCAAATGTTCACGCGTCAGCAGTCATACTTTGACTTCTTTTAGACATTTCATTTCAGACTAGCTGGTCCTGTAGAATCATTTTCACAGAATTTTATTAAGCCATTTTCTTACAATATTTTGTAGAAAACTTGGGAAGAGGAAATTATAAATAAAGTTAGAGGCCATTAAAATCTCAAATTTTTAAATACAAAAACTTTCAAATGTTTAAATGTCATAAAACTCTAAAAAGGCAAAAAAGTCTTTTAGTACACAAAAATTGATACTAATTACATAAAATACATTTTCTTCAGGCATTATTACGGTCGTTACATAATCTTAAAGAGCGGAATAAATTGTTGAACACCAGAGAAATTGATACTAGCAATTTTTACTTACACTTCTCTAAAACAAACATATTGGTATTAAATTAATTCCCTTAGTTATGCAATTATTGATTATGCACGACAAACAGCTAACAAGTTGCCAGCTTTAGTAAATTACCATAATCTGCAACGCTATAAAAGAATTTGACACTTGACACTTCCCCGAAAAACTGTAATAAGAGCGTAACTCCAAGAATCTCCGAACATCAACTTTGTTCTTTGGAAAGGGCTAGCTTTTTACGGTGTCTACTTTACTGGTTTCAATACTAACATCCGCTGCTGAGACAAGTGGCAGTAGCATTGTACTTTCTTCTCAAATACAGAATACTCTTTCAGCTAACCTTCAGTTGATCATACTATATTCTGGTTACTACGTCCTTAAGATTTTCCAAATCGTTTTTTAAATATTTAAGATTTACCAATAACTATGACACTATTTATCTAAACAAGGCAGGTTTTCTGTGTCAGACCTACTGGGATAAGATTTATTAGTTATTTGTCTTTTAATGTTACTGTACCATTACAGAGTCATAACTTTAAACTTAAAGAGGCCATATGGAATCGAGGCTGTGTTCTTTTATCTCCTTAATTTATACCTACTCTCTAGTATCGACACTTTATGTGGAAAACCATCAAGTTCCGTACAGTGTGTCAAGTCGATGCGAAGTAACAGATAGCACTCTTTCTTCGTTGTCATCAGCTTCCGGTAACTTACGCAGTAGCGTAGCGTCTTTCCTGCATTACTGAAAAGACCAAGCACTAGATGAGTATAGATCAAAAACGTTATCTGTCAATATGTCATGTGCTAGCCGAGACTTTCCACTTGTTTAGCTAAAGGAAGTCTTCAAAAAATTGTGCGTATCGTTATTGAATTCCCCGTGTTTATAAGATATAAACATTGGAGGTTCTTCCCAGTGGTTGATCCGGTTTAAATGCATATAATCACTGTCCAAATTCTTTAATTTCATCCTTAAATATATCGTCGGAAAATCTGTTTAACATCTCCTCAAGTTTTTCTGATAATGTTTAAGTTTACGAGGCCCTGAGTTTCCTTTATACCTTTCCGGCTACACAAGTCACAAGAGCATTTCAGGTAGCGTCCAGTTCTAGTAAACGTTTGTCAATTTATACGCCCGGCGTATCTGAAGAGTATTACCTACCCCTATTCTCTATATCGGCATTACCTATGTTCATTGTTTTCCTAGATTGCCGATATAAATACATAACTTTATTTATCAAGTACATTGCTTTTCCTGACGCATTTTCTGTGGAAAGCATTACATTCCCTCTTCTTCCCTGATCCTTAGGGCTTGAACTCTACTATAAGCCTATAACAAGTACTTGGTGATCCAATTGAAGTCGACCCACGTACAGCTGTGATTCTCTACTTTTCCGAACACTTTTACAAGTTTTCCAGTACCAGTCTGTAAGAGCAAGCGCAACTAACAGGTTTGCGATTATTTACTAGTTAAAAACGCAGAATGCATACTGTGACGCCTGTGTCAACTGTCATTGAGATCGGCCTTTCTTGAACTAATCCATTAATTAACAATTTCGAGTTTTTTTCTAAAATGTAGAAACTGGGTGCTGCCTATGGGCTTTGTTCTTCCAGTTAATCACATATTCCCCTCTGTACCGAATACTGCTTGTTTTCCTGCTGTTTGAAAAAAGCAGGAAAACAATCTTACTCAGTAGCGATCGGTAAACGCGTGGTGCACCACGACAACAGTGTTATTCAAGTTTTTGATCATTTAATTATTGTCAATGAATTTACATATATGTGTTTATATTTTAATTGAATTTTAATATATGACGACCTCTTTTCGAGCAAGTGTCTGAGGATGGGTCAGATGACCTGAAACGCGTCACACTAATTTTGTTCTAAAGATGAAAGTCACAAGGCGGACCTAACAAAGGTAAGAAAATAAAAAATTAAAACACGTGACTTGGACCGTTAAAAAACAAAAATGAGTTTTATCATCTATCGAGCACAATATGGTGTACAAATTGGTACTAGAAAAAAATTCTGGTGGGAAAAATGTTAAAGATCAAGGAAGAGCATCTTGGAACTAGTAACTGTATGAAGAACTTGAATTTACAAGAGTGGGTTTTAAACACTGAACTATAAACGAATTCATTTTTTAAACTTGCTTGACGACTTCAGGATTTGGCCACACACCGACTCCAGGATTACGGTTGCAAAAAAAAAGAAAGTAATACGTTGAATTATACAAATTAACATTAAATTTAACTATGTAATTTAATTGTATTTAAAAATGTTTACTTACGAATTACCAACTCAACAAGTGCATACTGGTTGTAACCAAATAACATTGTCAAAAACTGTTTACCTGAAAAATGTTACGTCTTTATTATTGCTTAGATACGGTAGAATACGATTCTTTTTACATATTCGACGATAACAATCTAAGGTACATGCCAAACAATTAGTATTCATTGTGTACAGTTTGCTGATAGTTTCAAATTATAAAGGTAAATCAAAAATTGTTTGTATGTAACACATCGCCTATTAATAACATTCCTTTATTCTGTTCCAACTACAAAATTTCAGGTTGACATTTGGCAACGAATTTTTTTCTGCTTTGTTGCGTTTCGTAGTACGTAAGGTAAAATTATTTTAATGTATATTTAAGTTACTTGTTTACGTGTTTTACGTTTTCGTAAAGAATGATCACAGAAACGTCAATTTAATTTTGCAGACCTTTGTTAATTTCCTTTTCAGGATTTTCTATATTCATATTTTATAGATGTTGTGCTGAGGGTAACTGCCTTGTGTAAGGCGTTCGGCAAAAATGGAAGATAGTGTAACCAGTATTACGCTTCAGCCGTCAATTTTTCCACGTACTCGTTTCCACAGGCAAAGTCCATCTGGCGGGTTGAAAAACGCACCTTGTTTTATGATGCGCCCAGGAAACGAACCCGGTAGGAGTCGGGCGCCATACCCGCTGGTCTACTTAATCCGAGTACCAAAATTAGAGGGGGATTTGAAAATAAACTGGCTGCGGATACCGGAACTAGCGGCTCGCGGCGCCTTGTACTAGCCATGCAACCGCCACACTCAACATGAAAGCCGCGCGGTATGCCTTGGACCTTAACGGACTGTTGAGCAGAGGTTTATTTATTTTACTTTAAAATAAATCTAATATTATACCTTACTGAAAACGGTAAAAAAAGAGGGCGGCCGTGTAAGCCGCATATCGGATGGGAGAATAATGAAGATAGTAAGAGATTAGTTTCCTGTTTGTAAAACAAATAGCGATTGACCAACGATCATAGGCTGTACGCGCAGAGAGCTGGTCAGTAACAGGCTGGTAACTAACATCTCTAACTGGCTACAAACCTATTAGTAATTCTGTTCTAAGGCGGACGTTTCCGATGTAGTCGTCTCTGGTACAGTGTGTTATTATTATTATTATTATTATTAATTATATGATTCATTTTATTGAAAACCCTCCCGTCACCTGAACTTTCGCTACTTTAATATTCTTTTATGCTGATTTTTCTGTAAAATCTTTCACGGAGTGGCAGCTTTTAGTCAAAATTAATGAAATATTTTCCACTTTTCCCACAAATTAAAATTTGTTTCTTCATCTTTATTTAGAATTTGAAGGGACTGCCATGAGTGACTAGAGTAGTTATTGAGCGGAGACTGGTTAGGTACGAGTAGCGAAGGGATTACGAACTGGTCTGTGAACGGTACCGTCGTGAGTACAGATTCCAACTGCCTGGCATAACCATCCAGTAGCTTCAGAGTAGTTCCGTGTGCGGACCGCCTCAATTTTGTTGTTCCTGTGATTGCATTCAAAGGCAACACCAGAGGAAATGTTGCTAAACACTAGGTGTTATCTAGATTACTCTTCCTATACTTCAGAATCTATACACTCAGAATCGCACGTTCTACTTCAGAAATTGAAAATTCCATTTTCACTAATAACATTCCTCCTATCCGTGTGTTTATAATTAAAATCCTACCATCCCTGACTGGTAGCTTGTTACAATTCGTTCTTACAACACGCGCTTTCCTTCTGTTCTCAGTTCAAGCTGCTTATATATTAGTCACATCGTACAACGTTAGGCCCTCTTCCGTTATAATGTTATCGTTCACACTTTGACAATCCATAATATTGACCAGCATCGTCTGTAATCTGGGGAAAAAATTAAATTAAAAGCGTCTCCTAATGATTCTCCAATTACGGACCAACTTTATTCATTTCAATGAGACTCAATAGTCTTTATGTCAATGTAGGTTTGTGTTCGTGCACGCGCTAGTGATTAGACAGAGAGAGAGAAAGAAAGAGACACAGAAAGAGATAGACTGACAGATAGACAGACAGACAGACAGAGACAGGGAGACATGTAGAGAGAGACATAGCGAGAGTGTGAGTGGAAGATGAAGGGGTAATAGTGAAGAAAGGATTTATGCTAGCGGAAAATGGGTCACTTTTCTAGCGGTAACATTTATTTATTATAACTGCACAGTAAAAAATACTGCACACGGCATTACACCAAGTGAAATTAATATTGCCACTGCTGCTTCCGCCTCGTTTACATACAGGTCAAATATTTACAGACACCCTTAAAAGACCGACAGTCTCTGCTTTGTTAAGTTCATTGGTAGCAAAACAATTTACTTTTAAAGACTGTGTTTATATATTGTTGGTTAACATTTTCGTAATGTGGTATAACTTTCATAAAGTTAACATGTTCACGTTGTTAATAACATAAAATTATTTATACATTTTATTAAAATATTATTTAAAATTTACTGAAGCAGCAGGGTAGGGTTCCAAGAGTTAAACTGTTAAAGAGACCGAAGTTAAACAGATAAGGAAGAATAGGTGACAGGGACGTAAGTGACAAGAGTGACGGGATGGAATAAGAAGATGTAGTGCAGAAAGGAGCGGCGAGTGGTGACAGAAACTGGGGAAGAAAGAAAGGGCTTAAAGTAACTCATCATTGACGCTGGTTTCGGAATCGGAAGGGCCTGATAGTTTGACTGCAATTCCACTAAGAATGTACAGCCTATTAATAATAACAAAATATAACCTATTTAAATTACTGGGTTTAGTGTACTAAAAGTATACCGTCTGGTTACTGACTTTGAGGTAACCGGTTCAGATAGTGGGGAACGTCAAGGTGCGTTTTCAGCTTCTGGGTCACTCTGCATAGTCAAATGTGTATCTGAAATACCATACTATGGGATTATGGGAGGCTCAAGGGTAGTGCTGACCATACTAACTTCCTTGTATGCCGCAAGGCTCAAACTAGCAAAACACCTTGCTCCACCAACCTAAGCTAATTCAGTGATACAAAGAGGAACCATAGTTTTTTTTTTAAATGATTATATATAATTTTCTTCTTATTTATTTATTTGTTTAGGGAATATGCAAAATGTTGTTTCCGGTACCCCCACAAAGAAATTATATAAAAATTATATAATATGTTAGTAAAAGTTTTTATTTACGTTGACTAGTTCTTCATGTGAGAACGAATAGTTTTTGAACCTGATGATGGGAACATGTTTCCCGAAACATGTCGTGTATGACATATAACGAAGTCGCAAGATGGAAGGGAAATAAGGTAAAACTATAAGTTTTATTTCAATAACGCGACTTGGAGACCGTAAATCACAAATTATGAGAAATTATATCTACATCACCAACGCCGCCTAGGTCTTCCTATACTTGTTTGTTCAAAATACTGATATTATCAATCAATCGTCTATGGGCAACCGGCCATCCGACATCCTATTCAGATGAGTAAACCACCTCTCTTAGTTATTAGCAATACATTCTCATTATCCTGATTTGTGAACCTCCTATTCACTCGGTTTCCTACATTACTCAGTATGTATATAACGGTTACTATTTCTTTGTCACATTTGTTTCTCCGTCAGAATAGTACCAAAAAACTAACTATCAAAAATATGTTAATTAGGATCAATGAGAAACAATACAATTTACGATTCTGCAGTGAATATCGGACAATCGAAGGCTATTGAGTTATTGAGGAAACATCTGCCAATGGTAGATGTTATTATGATATACTATGTACATGTACTATGATGTTATTGCTTCATTAAAATTTAGTCACGCTGGTAATTTGTTCAAATCATAAGCAAAATACAAGAATAAATTCCCTACTCAACTCACTGTCGTACGAAGATGACGTAGCTTTAGTAGCTCTGAGTGAAGCAGACCTTCAAGGATATGTTTGTAATAGTACGCCGGGAACTATAAGACGTTATTGTTATCAACATATTTATTTTCTACCTGACTATAGACTAAACATAAATAAATTTATTTAATATATTCAATTTCTTACGAGCCAAAATATTTTGAACTATATGCTATATTTTTACCTCACAAACTCTTCCTTTTAAACCACATTGGTATGGTGACACAACGCAGAAAGTGAAAGAAGAAGTAGAACATCAAGTTAGTAGAATTCTTTCTATTATTAAAGAACGACTTAACGGCCTTAAAGTAGAATTACAGGACAAAAGCATGAGAATCAATTCTCTGAACTAGGGTTTTGAACCAGGGATAGTTCATAGTACCTTTATATCTTATTACTTTAAATGAAATTCATCCGTATCTTTATCCCTTTATCGAAAATTTTCTATATTCATTTAATTATCACATTTTCTCTAATCTATCATTTTGTCTATCTGTTATATTGTTTGTTATAAAAATTGTCTGTTTCTTTAATCGTAATACTAAATAATTCTAGTGCTTAATATACTAACCTGAAATTGAAATAACTGAGTAACTTCGTAGACACGTTCCTTTGTGGTATTGCGGTTTCAATCTCTTAAACAGAAATTAACCTTTCTTAATAATTTCCACAACTACTGTATTACAAAATACGTTGTCTGTTGTGAACTCAAGACGGCCGGGTGTAATCAAATCCTTGGGTAAACCGTCATGAAGTAACTTGTCTAAGTTTTCCCAAAACAGTTTGAACTTTAATCAGTAACAAGACTTTCAGGATTCATTATAACGTTAAATGATAGCCCTTAGCGTTTGGCGGGAACAACAAAGGCGCTGTGACGCCACATTTTAAAGGGATTCTGGCGAGCGTTGTGTAGGAATTCTTTGATACAAAGATCGCTGTTAAGCCACTGTAAATCTTGGCTTGTCACACTCCACTTTGTTGCATTCAAACGGAAAACACACCTAACCATTTGTCTCTTCTTTTTTTCCATCGTTTCTATTGTCTGTTTGTCATTTACTCTATGTGAATACTGTACTTCCCTTGTTGTCTTTACCTCAAAGTTTGTGTGCCACCGGGAATGCTTTTCTTTTGTGTATAACGTAAAAAAATGAAAAATATGATTCTTTTTAATTTAAACATAAAAATGTGAATTTTCTGTTCTTTTTATACATTAGACGTCAGTCATTGTTCCTTTCTTAGATCTTGTCTACAGAATCGCTTCTTATTAAACGTCGCTTGTCCGCTCCTTGGACAATAAATAATGGCAGTGATAACGAGGGATTTTGTTCGTTTAGTTCCCTTCAAAGCACATTCTGCTACATGTTCTGAGTATTTACCTTCAAACATTAGTTTATAATGGAAATACCGGTCCTCTAATTTGTTCACCATCGACCGTGTCAGTTACATTACTCACCACGTTACTTTGTTCGTATTATTTTACCTCGTATTACTTTGTTCCCCACAAATGACCTGTACGTGTCTTATCATATAAAATACTGTATACACCGATTCATGTGGTGGCTTAATCGTTTCTTTCTCTATTGCTATTCCGTCCTCCATATCTCTAGTAAACGTATTATTGTATCCTAAACGATTAACATTTTCAGTAATACTAACAAGTAAATTTGTTTTGAATAATTTTGTTCTGCAACGGATTTCAAAAAGTAATTTAATTCCTCTCAGCTTTGTCCATCTGCCTGTTTTACTACCGCTCTTTGCGATTTTCTGCCTTCCGCTTTGTGTTTTTGCTCCTGCCTCAGCTCTTTGCAATTTTAATTAGACCACTGTAAAACTCCCTCCGTTGCTTCGCTCGGAGGAAGCATTTGACACTCTAATGCGGAAACTACCTTTGTTGTGGTCTTTTTAATTTTCCGTTATCACTTCCTTTGTCCATTTCATAATAGTTCACTGTAAATTTTACTGTTCTTTGAATAATTTCAAGTCTTTATTTGTAATCCATGTGTAAATAATTCTTTATGTATATGTTTTTTAGCGTAGGTACTGTTAATAATGTTTCTGAACAAGAGTGTATATACATATAATACTGTTGGGTGATTCCAAGCTATTAATCCTATCTTGAAATATAATTTTGCTCTAATTAGTCCTTAAACATTACAAGCTTTTGCGAAGTGTAAATTAGTTATGCGGAAAATCAGTACTACTGGCGCTTGTGTAGTAGTCTGTGCTAGTGAATTTAAGTACTTCTAGTGTGACGATTTAAATAGTAACCATGATTAAAAAAGAAAGAAATAAAAAAAAATTTAAGGTTGCGAGCCATTAACCATTTAAATCTCACAATAATAATAAAAACATATAGGTACTAAGTGTGAAAGGAAGAAGTAATTAATAAGGGCAAAGAAACTGTAATAAAGAGGCATATTGTAAATAATTATTATTGTCGTATTTAACCCTTGCTTGCTATCAGGCGCCTACCTGTTGATTCCGGACTCGACATGTTTTCCGAGTCTTCTGTAATTATGAATAAAATAAAAAACTAATGTTAATAATTAAAGAATCTGAAGACACAGATAGTCACTAAAATAACTCATTTAAATTATGTATTTTTATCTAGGGATAGTTTGTATAAATAAAAAAGTTTATTAAGAGGGAGACAGGGACTATATTCTCGCGGAATAAACACCCACTACCTCTTGTGCAGTACCAGTGGAAGCGGGCGAAAAATCTCTCTCTCGCTATGAAGACTCCAAGCAGTGCACACGCACGAGCAAAAGCTCTGTTGGAATGTTGTGTGATTTGTTGTTAGTTTGGCTTATTTCAAAAGTAGTTTATTAACTGATACACAAAAAGTGTAACATGTAACATTAATTAAAAATCAGAAACGTGGTAACAAGAAGAAGGATGTGACAACAAAAGTACGAGTATTAATAACGATGACTGCTAACTTCACCAACTGACGACACTTTTCAACATCCTACCCGGAGATATGAACTACCAGAATTTGCAACTCTAGTAGACCCGACAGAAGATGCATTTCGAGACATCAAAGATCTACGCCTACCATCGTAGAAGGTTCGACCTAGACTGCAGACGTTTAAGCCTTTAATGACTAAGACCAGACCTAGATGAGGACGACGCTTTTAAGGATTCCCAAGACGGACACTCCCGGAGGAAATTTCTACATACCACATTAAAGGTGACTCGATAGCACGTCTATCGAGGAATAAATAATAATTATAATTGTAACACAATACACTTTAAAAGAGAGACTTTTCAGAGACTTTTAAACTTGTAAAGATTAAAAAGAATTAACTCTAAGAATTTAATGTAACTATTCAGACATCATACATTGTAACAGTTTAAATCTTAATGTATCGTAGTATAATTAATACCATTCTTCAAATGGAATAATAATGAAGCATAAAACTAAAGGTATTGCAAGCTAATATCATGAATTGAATATAATTAAAAGTTTGATGACTAAATACCTAAGGTTACCCGGATCCGTGGTATAGCTAAATAAAATCTGTTGTGATCCCAAAGTTTAAATAAAGAATTCAAATAACTTTAATAATTCAATTAGTAATGTCATTGGATCTATCTTTTGAGTAAATGTTATTTTTTCAAGTGTTTAATAAAGAGAAGTCTTCTTGTTACACACATATACTGAGTACATAAATCAACAGTTTTCCAATTCCCTGATTCCTTTTAGATTTACTCTGTGTTGTTCTGATTAAATTTCAGCTCGTCGAATAAGGCAGCCTGAATAATTGGCAGAACCAATTATTTCGGGTTCCCCAAGTTATAACACTAGAGAAGATGTTAATAGAATGCGCAACTCTGCTAATTTGTTGAAATTTTGCTGCTAATTAGTAAAAAAAAAATTTTTTGGTGACTTGTGTTGTTTAAGCAGTAATTGTGTCCCGATTAACCCAGTCCATAAGCTGTTGATTTATTCACTCGTGTACTTTAAAATGTGTCTTAAAATCTTAAATAAAATTAAACGATAATAGTTATTATAATAGTTTTATAAATAAGTAAGTTAATTATTATTTAGATATAGGAATGAACAGCATGTTAACTAAAGATGCCCCAAGAATACGATATAACAGCAGGTACGTGCTTGTCAAAAGTTCATTCATCAACCTGTCGGTTTGTAAACAAAATGAGACCTGTAAATTTCCTGTTCTCGCCTGTACTGAACTGTCCTTGTCACCCTACCCCAAGTTGAGTGAGACAATGCATTCACCCTCTAGTTGAGTCCCCTTTGTAAACAAAACAATGCCATTGTTTAAAACTCGTCTGACCTACATTCCAGCGAAACAGCTGATCGTTTAAATAAAAATTAATGCTAATGTTTAATAATAACTGTTAATAGATGTTTACCATGTACTAAAGTGTGTAGGAAATAATTGTGTATAGTATAGTAGAGCAAATAATATTATGATTTAAATTTCAAATGAATAAATGACGTAGTTAACCCTCCCTTGTTAAATAAAAAAATTAAACCCCATGTCCCAAATCAGTAACCTTGTAAACTGAGCCAAATAAAAAACAAAACAAAGTAAATAAAGTGTTGTAAATAATTATGGTAAGTCGATAGGAAATAATTCGAGGTAAGTTTTTTAAAACCCCCAAAGTAATAATAAGAGAATTATAATTGCTTGAATAATAATAAGGCTGAATAAATCTTAAGTTAAACTAAATTTGTGGAACTTGTAGCAGTAAATAAAAGAGAGGTAAATAATAATACGAGAAACGTTGCATAGTGAACACCCCAGTTGTGGCCAGTAAGCGAACAATAAAGCGTGTTAAGAAATTGTAGTAAGCAGCAACACTCTCCCTATTGTGATAAACCGTTGCCTCCCTAAACAATGAATACCACCGCGCGTGAAATACAATGAGTTGTGTAAAGTGTCTCCCCTTCCGCATAGTTTGTCTAGTTATTGTTAAAGAGATAATAAGAATTACCATCGTGAGATTCCGCTTCTCTCAAGTAACTATAATCTAGAGTGGAGTATGGGATCCTCTTTAGATTATTTTAGAAGTAAGTCTATGGTATACAATCAAGATAGAATTATATACATGTAAAGTAACTAGTCACAACGGCGCCGGCTGAAAAAGATAATGATGAGGCAAAAAAGGTGCCAAGAGTTCATTTATGAATGCTGAAAGCTAACCTGTAGAGTTAGAGTAAGCTGATGTCAGTCGGGCCACGATATTGTGAGTTACTGTAATTAGGGAAATTAGTATTATAAGTTAGTACTGTAAGAAGTGAGATAAAGGGAATTTCACGAAGGCGAACATTTAAATGAGAACAAGATCATTTAAAGAGAGATTAAAAAAAACAAACCTTGCAATAATAATAAATAATGATAATAATAGAAAAATTTCACACGGTACGCCCCAAGCATACTCTCGGTACGTTGCTGACCATATTTTCAGGAGTCTGTGTTGGTTAAGAGGCGGAGTATGTGACGATTTAAATAGTAACCATGATTAAAAAAGAAAGAAATAAAAAAAAATTTAAGGTTGCGAGCGATTAACCATTTAAATCTCACAATAATAATAAAAACATGTAGGTACTAAGTGTGAAAGGAAGAAATAATTAATAAGGGCAAAGAAACTGTAATAAAGAGGCATATTGTAAATAATTATTATTGTCGTATTTAACCCTTGCTTGCTATCAGGTGCCTACCTGTTGATTCCGGACTCGACATGTTTTCCGAGTCTTCTGTAATTATGAATAAAATAAAAAACTAATGTTAATAATTAAAGAATCTGAAGACACAGATAGTCACTAAAATAACTCATTTAAATTATGTATTTTTATCTAGGGATAGTTTGTATAAATAAAAAGGTTTATTAAGAGAGAGACAGGGACTATATTCTCGCGGAATAAACACCCACTACCTCTTGTGCAGTACCAGTGGAAGCGGGCGAAAAATCTCTCTCTCGCTATGAAGACTCCAAGCAGTGCACACGCACGAGCAAAAGCTCTGTTGGAATGTTGTGTGATTTGTTGTTAGTTTGGCTTATTTCAAAAGTAGTTTATTAACTGATACACAAAAAGTGTAACATGTAACATTAATTAAAAATCAGAAACGTGGTAACAAGAAGAAGGATGTGACAACAAAAGTACGAGTATTAATAACGATGACTGCTAACTTCACCAACTGACGACACTTTTCAACATCCTACCCGGAGATATGAACTACCAGAATTTGCAACTCTAGTAGACCCGACAGAAGATGGATTTCGAGACATCAAAGATCTACGCCTACCATCGTAGAAGGTTCGACCTAGACTGCAGACGTTTAAGCCTTTAATGACTAAGACCAGACCTAGATGAGGACGACGCTTTTAAGGATTCCCAAGACGGACACTCCCGGAGGAAATTTCTACATACCACATTAAAGGTGACTCGATAGCACGTCTATCGAGGAATAAATAATAATTATAATTGTAACACAATACACTTTAAAAGAGAGACTTTTCAGAGACTTTTAAACTTGTAAAGATTAAAAAGAATTAACTCTAAGAATTTAATGTAACTATTCAGACATCATACATTGTAACAGTTTAAATCTTAATGTATCGTAGTATAATTAATACCATTCTTCAAATGGAATAATAATGAAGCATAAAACTAAAGGTCTTGCAAGCTAATATCATGAATTGAATATAATCAAAAGTTTGATGACTAAATACCTAAGGTTACCCGGATCCGTGGTATAGCTAAATAAAATCTGTTGTGATCCCAAAGTTTAAATAAAGAATTCAAATAACTTTAATAATTCAATTAGTAATGTCATGGGATCTATCTTTTGAGTAAATGTTATTTTTTCAAGTGTTTAATAAAGAGAAGTCTTCTTGTTACACACATATACTGAGTACATAAATCAACAGTTTTCCAATTCCCTGATTCCTTTTAGATTTACTCTGTGTTGTTCTGATTAAATTTCAGCTCGTCGAATAAGGCAGCCTGAATAATTGGCAGAACCAATTATTTCGGGTTCCCCAAGTTATAACACTAGAGAAGTTGTTATACTAGTGCAAGCATTGTCGTACTGCGGCTTATAGGTTTTAGTTTACTGACATATGTGATCAGTGTGTTGTTCTGATTTCAGTTCCGGGTCTGTGCGCTGACAGCTGAGCAAATCAAAAATTTCAACACGAAAGGGTTAAAACAACAGTCAAAATAATTCGTGGTTAGTAGATATTGATTACGGGTTTTCATATAATACTGTATAAATCTCGTCGTATAATATTCACTTATTGAATTGATTTTACAGTTAACTATCAATTTACTTTTTATTTTACAGTTTTTTTATTGTTTGTACACTCTGCTTAGTCGTCACCGACACAACGTCTTCATCCTAAAACCTGATGGTCGTCGTCCAACTAAAATAAACAATTTAACGTTTCTATATTTTCTTTAAATAATAAATACAGACCCAACCGTCACTCTCTAAAGGTGACACAAGTAACCTTTTTTAATAATACGAGCCTATTGTTCTGTCCGATGACTTCTCAGATTGTTGCATGCATGGTACACAAACAAGTTTGATTTCCATGCTTTTATTACTCACCACCAGCACTGAGTTGGTATGCAGTTACAGGTTGGTATGCAGCTGAGGCTCAGGGGAATCCGAGCATCTGGATTCCGCGCGCTGTTCAACGTTAACCAGAAGCTTGATGGTGTACTATGCGACTCATAATGAATGTTATTGAAAATGTGGTACAACGCTCTGTGCCCACACGTCTCATGCGTCAAGTCGGCGGCCTTCTGTTCCTAGGTCCAGAAGCACAGACGCTGCTGATGCGTGACAGGCACACCCCTACGATTATGATCGAGGTGTTCTAATAGATTATGATGGCTCCGTGAAGTAAAGCCAAGCACGAGGCATTATGTCTTTCTGAAGACACTGCCATAACCTTTTCAGGTACATTACATAAGACCAACGATTTTAACACTGTTCTGTAATACCACGTGTCATACGTCGGTCTGTTACAGGAAATACATGAACGTCTGCTTCTGTAGAGTGTTGACAAAGATGTTTTATTGTTGTGTATGTAATTTTGATTGCTCTTTATTATAGTTGTTAGCCCTTAATTTATAAACAAATACACTACACTCACGATCAGAAGCACCTGTAATTATTCAATTACTTGCTTATAAGGTGCAGTTTCCGATCTCTAAAATCACGTGTTCATACAGAAAGAAATGACAACGAAAGGCATCATACCGATTCGGGTAAATTTATTTAGCGTGTGATGTACAATTTGCCTTCGCCCTGCTGTCGCATAGTTATCGAACGGAATGCTTGTCTAACCATTTACTCATTTTCCCTAGTTTTGTGAACTCATCTTAGTGGTGGATAAGTGCCAATTACTTTGTTGAAGTATGTAATTAGATAAAGATTTAATTATAATTTCAAGATTTCATTATAATTTTTATTATTATGTCAGTGAGAAAACAGACAAGAATCTGTTGACTGTCAAGGAGAAACATCAACTTTAAAAGTTAGGGGGCAGTACGATGCAAACTAAATGCATTGTCTAACAGTAGGCACGTACAATTTTTAAATTGCTGCTGGAAGAAATCCACCGACTTTGAGAGTTTATTGAACTAAATCGGCCCTCAAATTTCAAAACGAGGTACACGTAATTTAGAGAAGCCTGGAATAGAAAAGCTAGTATTCACTTTGCAATACTTGGCTACCAGGAGATTCTTACAGAAACTTAATGTACACTTTCAAAATAGGTAACCAGCTTACGGCAAGTGTAATGTCTGAAATTTGATCTGCTACAGTTCAACGTTTTCGCGAATACTTAGCCTATACACTATCAGCAGTCTACTTACGAACTTCTTTTGATGACCTTCCGGAAAAGTGTACGAATACTTTGGGCGGCGTCAATTCGTTCGTTACCCTTCCATGGCCGTCGTTCCCTGTCCGTATACGAAGTTTAAGAATGTACTCGTGCGAGGCGACAAATAGCAACACCAGTACGCTATGAGAATGCATTAATTATGCCTTTCAAAAAACGTGTGTTACTTGGAAAATCAGATTATATATACAAATACTATATGAAATTGTAGCGTTTTGCATACGTTACAATTCGGGAACCTGGTTAATTGGCTCAGGTCAATTAAACAGGCTGCCATTATCTTTACAAAATCATAAATAACTGGAAAGTAAACAAAAGTTAAATAGGATCCCGTGAATTGAGGAATATTGACAGGGGTTTGTAGATTTATTCACTCACCTTTTTGGACCATGACATCTCTTTATTACATAAAGTTTTAACATCTCCGAAGAAATTTAGCAATGAGTATATTAAAAGTAAAAACATTTGCACCTCTTGTACAAATAGAATTAGATTAATTAATGAGTTAACATAGCTTTTACTGCCCTCGGATCCGAGTATTTTGTTTCAGTATATGATATTAAAATTATCATCTTTATTTCGTGCCATCTGAAGAATGGGCTTATTTAACTTTAACGTGTTATATTCATAAAAGCCTTAAACTTAACACATATTATTACTAAGCATGAAATTAGAATTTTATGGTAATTAAGTCAGTCTTTCGTGTTTTACTTTACTTTCATTGGTTAATTAAGTGTCTATCATGTATTATTTTAAGTTAAGTTCTGAACCACGGAAGTTGAACTTCCGTGATACCTGTGTGTAACATCGTCGGCGAATCGGCGCTTCTCCTGGTTGTGCAGGGTGTCTTGGAGATCTTCTGGCCATCGTGTTTTGGTGAAATCTGCCGTCATTCCTAAAGATGAGTCGTCTGTTGGGTCTGTAGATTCTTGTGGTAGGTTTTGGGTTGTAACTTTCACTGGTATTCACATTGTTGTACCGCACATGTTACTTACGTTTAACAGTTACATGTTAACAGTTTAACATCACATTTAGGTGATGTTAGTTTGTTACAGAGATGTCATTGTCATACACTCACGTCATTTTCGACATTTTTACATTCATCCGGCTATCTCACACAAGCTTCTCCTCGTTTATAGGTTTTTATATCGACTACATACTTTTGTACGCTGTATCAGCAGCGGAGTCTGAGATACAACTGAACTGGCTAAGTATAGGGGTGAAGAGGCTGTCCGCGCGCGGATAGCTTGTCAGCGTAAAAGTAGTTCCATATTCGATTAATATTTACTCGATTATTCTCTGACATAATTAACTATATTTAATTATACTACGGTATCTCTCACTTAGTATTTTATTATTGTACATCATTATGTTTTTTATCAAGTTCCGATTTAATACAATTATTAGTCATATTCACGGGTAATTATGCGTGTTGATGCCGGTTTCGGCAGGTTAAAGCCGGGTTAATTATTAAGGGGTGTTATCGCAATTTTATTATAGAATTCTTTTTGGTTTTAAAACTATTTATTTTGGGTATTATGGCGGGGTTACATTATCATTTTCTTTAGGGGTTTGGTTCTGTTTTAATGTGAGATTTTAAATTTCTTTTATTTCATTTTTTCCTTTTTTAAAATCGTCACAAAATACGTATGTTGCCATCACTAAAAACTATATGTATTTACTCTTTATATCTCGTAAGCGATGGGTGATTTCTATTAGGTAAACACTCTACTCGGTCTGCCTCCGATGGATTACGATCCATTTACTTATGGTTCTTTTGTAACGTTGCTATATATTTACTTTCCAGTTTCATGTTTCCGGTTTCTTACAGATCAAAAATAGTATAACCGAGGCACTCCGAATAGAGAGTTTACATGATACGTATTTATGTATAAGAAAATATAGTCATGAAAATAGAAATTAATAGACTTGAGCAGCGTTGTGATCTTTGCAAGGAAACATCGAATAACGTTTGCCCCTTAGGAAAATGTCACATAACTCTTAAGGTCTTCAGACAAATTCTAAAAGAAGACTAATGCAGTTTAGACTGTGGGAAGAAGGGAGGAGTATCGAGAAAGAACGAAGGGGTATGTTAAACAGAAGGAAGAAGGAATGGAAGAAGAAGCAGTTGCAATGAACGTAGTCCACAGTGGATCATACTATACAAAAATGAATATACGAATAAAGGTAAATTAACAGCAAATAAGCGGGACTACTGGAAGCGGAGCTATATAGTGTCAGTAATGGACATGATCGTCAACGAGAAAATAAGAAGGAGAATGAAGATAGTATAAGTTATTTAGAAAATAAATACTGATGTGGTATATGCAAGAAAGAAAACTGATGACGGTAAATGTATAGCGTGGATTAAGAATTGGATCCTGTAGAAGAAGAAGAAGAAGAAGAAGAAGAAGAAGAAGAAGAAGAAGAAGAAGAAGAAGAAGAAGAAGGAGGAGGAGGAGGAAGGAGAAGAATGTTTTGAAAATTCTGGAAAGATAAAGTGAACGAGGCGATGGAAGAAGAGAATTTGAAAACTGCGGGTGAGAGGTGGAAAGCAGCTACAGCCGTAAAAATCCTTTGTATGTACATATGTGTAGGCATGTAAAGTATTCTAGATTGTTGCAGCTAAAAAATCTGTTTAATGAAGAATGGATGATTTGTTGATAAGCGTGTCGTATAGAACACGACCTACCATTTAGAATACCAAAATAAAGCGAAATTATTTTTACAATGTTGAAAAAACAAATGAATGCATGCATTTTGTGTGATGTGTTAGAGAGAGAGAGAGAGAGAGAGAGAGAGAGAGAGAGAGAGAGAGAGAGAGAGAGAGAGAGAGAATGTGCGTGTGAACCAGCACGGACATGCATTGTACTACTTTAGGGGAGATGTAAGAACTGTTGGTTTTTATTACTAAATCAGGTATCGACATGAATAAAATAAATTAATAAATATGTGTTTTACCTGTTACCAAAGACATACCGTATTACAATTCTAAAAACGCCATTACATTAAGGACATTTAAACCTATATGATGATTCAAAATTATTGCAGAAAAGTGCAATAATAAAGACGTCATACAAATTAAAGTTAATTACTACTACAATTAGCTAGTAATTAACAAGTATGTTATATGTAAATGACAAGTAAAAAATTACGAAGACAATGCAACCACTAGCCTAAAGATCAAGTTCACGAGATCGTGAAAACAGATTAAAAAGTGATCAGTGAAAAAAAAGGCGCTACACATGAATTGACAATTTCAACATGTCAAAAACAATATCCGACACGTCAATTTTCCGTCTACTATAAATATCTCCGGCAATTTTGGACGAGGTCAGACTCAAAGAATCTTTCTACGTCCGTAGAAATAAGAATCTAATGTCCGTTTAATAATCGTCAGACTCAAGAAAGTTTCATACGCAGTCACTATGTCCGACTGCCGATCAACTTGAACATCATCGTAATCATCACCATCATTTGCAATACACCACGATTGATGGAGGAACACATGACCATCATCAACTACAGGCTATAGCGTTCTGAGGACGCATCAGCATCATCATCATCATCATCGTCATTGTTATCATTCAGGATAAGCACACGCGCGCGTGCACACACACGTACACACGCAACGGTAACTTCGACAATACGTAGGCGACAAATGAACAATTATATTTTTTGTGTTAAACAAAGAAATCATAAAAACAGAATATGGTATAAAGTAATGTAAATATTGTAAATATTAACAGTAAAAGACGTAATTGTAAATTGTTGTTAACATACTAATTTTATTTTTATTAATTTTAAGAATTGGTTGTGTCATTATAAATCATAAATGTTCTTAATTGAAATGTTATTTTTTATTAAAATAATAATAGCAACAATTCAATTTTATTTTAGTAAAGTTAATATTATTTTTATAAATGAGTTGCTATTTTAATAATGATTCAAAGTCAGACACTCATGCAATATAAACGAATTTTATGATTTGTTCATCATATATGTTTAGATATTTAAGACTGTATGTTATTAATGTGTGCTAAATAGCAAAGATATGTTACGTTTGCAGAGTGTAACCTTATAAAAGACAATATTTTGAATTTTATAATTTCAAATTTTAATAATCGAGTAATTTCATTGCAATATTTAATAAACCGTTAATTGATTCTTTTGCTATGTTTTAATTAATTATTTCATGTCATCAACGTCTCACTGCTCTTTTAAAAATACCTTTATCTTTCAACCACATATACTTAACGCAACGAAAAGCAAAAATCCTACAACGTAGCCGGTGTTTAATAATATATAGTTGTGTTTGGTACATGTACGGAAGTATATTCATTTTTTTATAATACTTGTGACGTCGCAATATATATTGCAATGGACATTCTAATACGAAATGTAACAAGGAATATTGGAATATTACCATAGGATAACATGTAAAAAAGATATATGAATAACTAGAGGTGCAAGTTTGAACATTGTAATGTAGTTTATAAGGAATGTCGTGAAAAATGGTAGTTTTAAGTATTTTTAAACTTTTAATTCAACTTTAAGTGCACTTAAATTGTGCGTACTGAAACTGAGCTTCGTGTGTCGTTCGCGTGTGCAAGAGTACGAAATTATAATATGGGACAGTCTTAAAAATCCCGTTAAGTCCCGCTTTGGAATCGATAACGAGTAAATGCTCCGCTGGTCCAAGACATTTGGTCTGCCAGCTATGACAAACGTAAGTTAAAAATCCCTTAAAGTTACTGCAATAGTTGTTATAATTGTGTACTATCCGCGAAGTGCAAGATATGCCGTTTATGAATATATACACACTTTAAGCTAACTGGAAAGGTGTAAGCCTAGTACCCCAGTTTGAGAAGTAACAGTATCGGTTCGCGGTGTGAAATTCTATGTAACTGTGCTCGCAAGAACAATTTACACTGTTCGGAAGCGACCCTGAGCCCGGACAGAATAAATTGACCCATGTCATTCTCCAGATAGTATCCACGCGTTGTCGAAGGATCTGCAGTCAACATTGCAGGGAACTGAAGTTGTATTATTTTATGCACACTTATAAAACTTATATAAAAGGAGGACTGTAGCACAAGTTACATCAGTGAAGGACATTATAGCTAAGATAATACAAAAGAACTCTTTAAATAGGAATTTATTTTACTGTATAAAAATTAAATTTCAGTTTGTGTTACAAAGGCCAACAGAGACAAATTATGTACTTTTTGTTAACTGCATGAAAGTCATAATAGGTTGGCTGAAAATTAATAGCATGTGTAATAAATCCGTCTCAATCCAATAACATCTATCTCGACTGCTTAATATATGCGACCCTTATACATCTCAACACACACAAACACACACACACACACACACACACACACACACACTGATATGCACGCACCTTATATATATTATTCTCAAAGGATACTAGGCGTTCTAATTCTAGAACTTCTATGTATGATTCCAAAACGCCACATACTTAGTAAATCATAACGAAAAGAATGCAATTATTGGAAAGAGAATTTCATCTGTTAAATAATTCCTGTTTTGCGTTACAATCTTCCCCGTTGACTAAGGACTAACGAAACCCTGTACGGGAAACTCTGTACAAAATATAATCCTGTACTAGTATGCGATGATGAAATAACGAGAAGCTATTGACTGTAATGTGTAGAATGAAAGACAAGGGTTACAACTTTACAAAAGCACGTTGTTTGGGGCGAGGGAACGAATCCGCGACAACAGTATCAGGTGTATTTACCGTATACTACAATGTTGTATTATAGTTTTGTTTCTTAGCAACGGCACAGCCTTTTGTATTGCTTACCAAGATTTCATCGCGTAGATGAACTCGTCATTTGACTCAAAATAACGAAAGAAAATAAAGTTTTATGTGCTTCAAATGCGATCTTTATGTCCAAATTTACTACACAAATGCAAGAATAAGAACGTTGATGACACTTGACAACGCGAATTGTCATCTTTAGTTGCCAAGAGTGAACACTGACAAAGATAAAAAAAAAAAGAATAAATGCTAGCCATTTACGAAACAAACGTCCTTAAATATATTCTGTGTGTGTGTGTGTGTGTGTGTGTGTGTATGTGTGTATGTGTGTGTGTGTGTGTACGCACGCACTCGCACGCGTGTCTTACTCTATACTAAAAAGAGGAATACATCACAATAACTATGAGCTAAAAATCAACTGTACAAAAAACAGAAACATAATAAATCATTTCGAAATACAATGAGCTAATTGAGAAAAACAGGCGTAAAGAACTAACAATGAACAGTGCCAAAAGAAGCAAAAGAGATAACTGATAAGTAATAGAAATAGAGAGGTGATCTTGAAATTTCTGACGAGGCAACCTACACAGGTTGTCTTAAGAAGCTTAAGAAGTATAATTCCTAATGTGACAAATAATTATGAAATGTGGCAAATCGGCGTGCAGCGATCTGAATGAAAGAGAAACTAAGGAAAGTTAAGATCCAGTAGGTGTGTAGAACGATAGTAAAAAGATGAAATATTATTATATTTTACTGTAATATAAAGCGATAAAGGCTTGTAATTTCTATTTGAATGGTTTCTGACACTGTGTCATTCATAAGAGCAGATACATTCATATATCGCTCCATTAAAGGAATTATGGACTTGGTGACGAATTCATTATTATTATAGAAGATTCCGAACTGTGTATATAGTCCAAATTTCATTGGCAGCATCTACGAAGAACTGTCTCGATCTTGGCATCAACAATATGTATAAAAATTAGGATTCTTGTATTTGGCTGACCACTGTGGTAAACATTATCACTACTGCGGTAAAGATTAAGGCCAGTCTGACTCTAATAAAGATTAAGCACTGTGGGAGTTAGCGCACATTTTGCCAGTTACTTTCAATCGTTTAAACACTGAAGATGGCCTCCAATGGTGGGACCGCAACGTCTGTTGATAACAGTATTAGACCGCGGCCTAATAGCGCGGTAGTGAACAATATTAACATAATAACACCCCGGCCGTGAGAGCCTTTGACATTCATTATTACCAGTCAAGTTAGTTTTACTATCAGTCGTCTTAACACCAACTTATTGCACTGCACCATGAAAAGTCGTTCAAGACCTGAAGATGATGGAAACACCAAAAGGCCTCGTCGATAGCGAAGCGACTAGAATTTTTCAATAAGTGGTGACAAAGTTGACACTTATTATTACTTGTTTGTTTCTGATGGCAATTTTATATTGTGGAATATATTTTACGCAATAATCCGGCTTTGGATGATCCTTCCTTTTCCTTACACATAGTCAGTTACGGGTTCATAGTAGACATTTAATTTACCAAGATTATCATCGTTCTGTTGCCAGATTACTGTGAACAGCAACGAGACGTCGTTTACATTATTTATTTGTAGATGCGTGAATACTGCTGATAACGACTGAATACGTCGGTGGTGAATGGGACCGAATGTGCTGTATTGCTGGTGCGCAGTGTGCAACTGTGCATACAATCTGCTGTTGACAGTTCGTCACATCAGCCAATGGGAGCTAATGACGTTCCATTGACACTGTAGTGAGCGCGTGGGTGATGATGTTTTGTCTTGTTTCATCCCCTCTTTATCCACTGCTTGCGTTGTTTATCAGTATCGTGCCGCTGTTATAATATATATGTCATTTCTCGGGAGTCCAATAAACTGAAACAGCTGATACCATATTTATGATATTAGGTTCCTTAGTAAGGTTTACCCTCTGAAACAGTGATGAATACGTACTGTTATTATTACACGCGAAATAAAAAATGCATGGTTTAATTTGTTAGGAAGTTGGATAAATCATAAAGGACAGCTAGATTCTCTATACGTGTGAGTGTGGTGTATTCTAAACGTTATTTAAGAAACTATCAAGCTTTGTGTAAGATGATAAACACTGAAAGTAACGTTAATTTTGGTAAAGTTTTTGACACCCCTGGATTATACAATCTGTCTGTTGCAAGTATTTGAGTTGGTACACTGAGAAGAGACATAGGAAAGCGGCACACAGTGATACTGCTTGTAAACAATTTAGGTCATACGTTATCGTATTAAATACGTCAAAAGGGCATAGTGTACTGGTGAATAACATAAAGCTTTGTTACTAATATGGAAAGCTCGATTTATCTTCAAAGGCAGCGCTCTTTGCCCCATCAGGTGTATTCAGTCTTTGTGGAAATGAGTTCCACTTAATATACTGTCTACTAGGAGCCAGATCACATCTAATGTTGCAGGATTCAAGTTGGCAGCCTACCTTATCACTCCTAAGTTAATTCGGTGCTTTAAAAATGATCTACTATTTCTATACATCTACATTACAAGATGAGGAATACAATTTCGAGTTACTAATATTTAGCCTCTCGTTTTTAGACGGGACGTCCATTCAGTGTGACTGGTAGACCTGTAAGCCTAATTGTCTTACGAATAGCTGGACGTGATTTGATTTGTATCTATTTGCTGTAATAAAGTAATCATTTATCCAATTTACGCATTCGCACTATACGGAAAAAATACCTAGAATTTAGAGAATGAATATTTTCTATATTCAGAAATAAATTTAAGTAAAATGTTGTATACTTTTAGCTTCTTCGAAAATAAAACATCTGATATTTTATGTCTCATTTACACACTTAACATTCCTTAATCAAAGTCTAATTTCTTAAACTTGTCTTCAAACTTATTTAACATTATTTATGTCAATTTTCTGTAAGAAATCCTTTAAAATTAGGTAGCCTACAATATTTTTATTCTTTACTAGAAATGTACGTACATAAATCTAAAAAATTGTGTTTCTGAACTCAAATTTTTTAGTTTTCAACAATTTTCTTGCAAATTACTAAAAACAGAGTATTGGTACCCTCTTCTTTTAATATCGAAGTTAAAACAAGAAACGAAACTACTAGATTTGCCTCACACTTTGTCTTGCAGGAACCTTAATACAGATGTATTTCTCCTTTGGAACAGAAACACGGATTAAATTTTTAATTGGTCATAATTCGAGACCCAAGCTTTTCCAAACCTGTATTTAGGTAACATTTTTTCTTACTTTTAGATTTATAAACACCGCCTTAAATATTTTCCTTTCCTCCTGGTACAGCCTGTACAAATCATCACAAAATGTCAGCGCTGTCAACATTATCATTCTTTAGCTCTTCATCCTGTTCTTTTCCAATCCTATCTGACGTCAAGTGTTGGGGTCTTTCAGCCACGATCGGTACTCCATTTTACCATGGGGGAGGCGTTTAACTTTTACATATTCTACTCGTAGTGTTCCCTCTTCTGTTAGCCAACATCTCAGTATAGCCAATATATTCCTCTCCTCTCCTTCCATTTGGTCGCGCTTCCATTAGAGTTTCTTTTGTCTATGCTTAATACTTGACCAAACAGGTGTAGGTTCTTACTGACTTCATTACAAACTCGAAAATTGAATTCTGCTGGAACAGCTTTCTAATTATCATATTCGTAATTCATTCTCTCCTAGTTTTTTCATTTTCTCAGCTAAAATAGATACCCGTAGCTTGTTTTTACGTGATTTTCTTTTTTTTTTCTAAAAATAACAGTAGAAATCTGTGGTATATTTGGTTTTATTTACGTACCCGATAAAACTCTGGACCTGCTCCAACTATCGTCAGTCAAAGTTAATATTCAAGAGCTCTATATCATTTTGCTTGGTAATGGCCATCACTTTCCTTTTGTGCACATGGATCTGATACCTCTGTCGCTGATGGCATTTTCTCATTCAGTTATTGCATGCCTTTACTCGTCGCACTTACAACAATATAGTTAGCATAGACCGAGGCTTGAATATACACTGGTATCTTTTAAACGTTTTCTAATTCGCATGTTACACGTGTTCTAATAACGTGTTCTTGTTATTAGAGAACTTACTGCTTAAGGATGTGGTCCATCATAAAGGGTAACAGGCTGACAATCTCTCCTTCCTTCAAGCATCCTGTCACAGGGAATTCAACAAATCCCCCCCAAACAAATTATCCATTTTACTGTATGTGTGTGTGTGCGTGTGTGTGTGCGGGCGCGTGTGTGTGTGTGTGTGTGGCATGTGTGCATACTAGGCTATACATCTCTAACAGAACTAGAACAGACAGCAGGAGCAGTTAACGTATGGAGACGATTGAGTTTTACTCTAGGTTCGACACTTCTTTACCAACAATACATTTCAAATGGCTAAAACTAGGTTCGAAACAACCGGAGACCAGTTACGAACTTTGCGCTTACTTGGATCCCGCAAGTGACCGAATGATTATGTATTCGTGACTTCTCTTCAACACCGATTTATGTAAGTAGGCCTATATACAGGGCCGTTTTGAGAATGGAATCTAAAAACGTTTACTACTTCTGTCTTCTGTGGATAACGTCTTCTGTAAATTATGTGAAGCATTAAAGTACACATGTGAACTTCTCGTGCCTGATCCCAAAAGTGTAATATTAACTGTATAACCTAGGTCCGGATTTAAGTGAGAGCTTCAGAAGCTCTAACTTGTGCGGGTGCAGCTCAAATATATTGTCAATAGTATCCACAAACTTAGTTCCTTAAATAACAAATTGTGAAATTTACAAAGGTTTGATTTACAGATATTTAAACTGTCCTGAATACGTCTCTACTTTTTTAAAAAGTTTATTCAAATATTAAAAACTATATTTTATTAACCGGATATTAAGCTTCAATGACCGGATTTTAACTGATGTTCTAACTTGAATTTCAAACTGGGTTTAATAATGTGACCTAAACTCACTAAAACCATTTTTCTACACGTTACAAACGCTGCAAGGATCATTTCTTTGTATAAACAGTAAAACAACACTAACAATAATAATAAGACGAAATAATATTACATAATGTGAATGACATGCGATAGAGTGTTGGTAACCATAGACCATACAATAGCGGGTCGCTCTACTTTAACCTCACAGTGTATTTTCAAAACACTAATTTAACAACGAAAACAATTCACCAAGCATTAGCTCCCAATATAGATCTGGTAAATAATCGGCCCTAGCTAGGTTTAAATGTCACAAGTAAAACACTTACAACTCAAAACCTGGTCAACCCAGAAATGTGTCAACAATCTCCGTACGCAGTTAAATATGTCAACATAAGCACTCTGCTAAATTGTGTCACATAAATTCGCTAGCGTAGAGTCATTAGTAAGAAATTCTGCGAGATATAAAAAATAATAATAATAGTAGTAGTAGTAGTAGTAGTAGTAGTAGTAGTAGTAGTAGTTGTTGTAATATGGCTTTCGAGTCTGGCGTTACATGAAAGTAAGACGATTTAAGGGACATGAGAGTTAAGACGATTAAGAGACAAAGCAAATAGAGCTGGGATGACTAATCCTGCGGCCTCTCCGGCGAATATGGATTCAGGATCACAAACCTAAAGTTTACACAAATGTGTGGCAGACGGCGTGCTGTAAATGGAAAAGTGATTAGACTGGACAGTTCAAAATATAGTTGGCAATCCAGCAGCCAGTTTTATGTATCAGTGTAGGTTATCAGGCTTGATGTCGATTAACATACCTGTGACAGTACAGCCGTGAGTCAAACTCAAGTGGTGACTCAAGAAAGCCTAATAAAAGATTTATATTGATCAATATAAATCGCGTGAAGAATGACGAGCTGCTGCCAACCAGCCTATGGGCTGCTAACCTAGAAGAGATTGATCAATAAATATAGTATAAACACAGTTGTTAATGAATACTATTTTGGCGCTACGATAAATTACGTATTTGTTTTTAATAACATTTCGTTTATTATTATTTTTATTTACTTAGGTATATTCGATAAAACGACATTAATACGTTATTACTTTTGAAACAGCATTAAATTGTAAACATTAACAACATTCAATGTAAAACTGACGACCGTTTCGGACAGCGAGACCGAGATGGGTGGTGAACAACACCTCGTTGCTAGGCTAACAAATTGTCATTTATTCTAACGCCAGAAATTCTTGTCACTCGACCGTTAAGCATCTTATAGCAAAATTACACTCACAAAAATATAGAAACAAAAACATCACACTTATGCCGAGTGACTTATGCCTCTTTCCTAACTCAAAAATGTCTCAGTGGAAAAAGATTTACTGACGTCAATCTAGTCAGCGATGCTATAAACGACTACTTTGAGTATCCCGACAAATCTGCTGATCAGTCTGGCAAAACCATTTAGAAAAAACTGTATATAGCTAAATAGAGATTATGTTGAGAAATAATTGAAAATTAAATAATAAAAGTGTTGTTTTCTTATTCAGGCCCGGAACTTTTCATCATACCCTCGTATTTCTTTCACACCAGATATACCATCACTACCTCTGTCGTCCTCAGCACAGTCACTCTCTGAGCTAATTAAATCGTCCCTTATATTTCTAATAAAATTTTCAGTATTGTTTTCAACGCTTAATTCTTTTTCAAGATCATCCGATTCAATTTTCTCAATGCGTTAGCACCGAATTTTTCACTAATTCGCAACAACTTCGGAAAATTATTTGCTCACATAGTGTTAATGGTCTATCGTTTTAAATGTTACATTATGGCTTCCAACTCAACCTTTAGGTGGAACCAGATTGATTCAGTCGGGTACAGGTCTTGATGATACGAAAGTAATCTAAGGACTTTTCGCCCTATTTTAGTTAAAAACTTCATGAATTACATACGTTTTAATTTTAGGTTTGTGTCTCTTAATTAATTAGTAATTCCGTTTCAACATGTCTTCATGAAACGAAATTATTATATGTGTTAGTCAGATTTTCATTAAAACTTTTGAGGAATTAGAGGATAGTGGCTTTGATCCATATGATAAGACACATTATCTATTATTGTGTAGTGTTACGCTATGGTAAGTTAAGAAGTAATTTTTCTCTTGTCCAACATCTGCAATTTTGAAAGTTCATGTCACCGTGGAAATCATCAGTTCTGTAACGTGATTTGGGTATTGAGAGTGCGTTAGGCACAAACGTATTAATTCCCCCATCGTGACCAATAATTATCCTCTCTCCATTATAATTCGGCGCTAAAAAACCAGACAACGTACTTTTATCTAGCTAGGTTTTTACGCACATTGGCTACTGTGTATGAAAATCTAGTCTGAATATATAACTGGCTTATTTTTTTCAGGGTATCTTATTATATCCATTAAATACTGAACCTGCATTGTCAGTGTTTGATGATTGTCTATTAAAATTTCCCGGTTACTTCTTACTTTTAGCAACTTAAATACTAGTCCTTTTAAACTTTTTTGATGCTTGATTTCCTTCCTTTAAAGTTAGTAGACTCTCTTAGGACAGGAAGAAGTATAGTAGGCACAGTTTTTCATTTGCTATAAAAATTATGAATAGTTCATCGTATTATGCACTTATTGAAATCATCATCGTTTGTTACATGCGGGGAAACACAATGACTTTTCAGAATGAACTGAACAACTTATATTCACTACTGCTTATTACTTTAAATTCCTTCGAGAATTACTGTTTCCTTTGGAACAGTAGTTTGGGCGACACGCTCTTGAAGTTGTTTTAAATCTCTTAAAACTTAACCAGCTTCAGCTTCTCGTCTCATAAATTAATGTACGTTTGACACAATCTCACGAGCTGGACTGTCCAAAGTGTTGTTTGATACTTTTAAGGTCATCTTAGGCATTTTTAAGATTGTTAAAAACTTTAAACGGTAAACACGGATAAGTAAAGAAGATAAAACTTATTTAACACACAAACACGGAGCCACATATGAAATTTTTATGACTAAATTTAATATAGACTAACAGAAATTTAACACACCTACTGTCAAAGAATTTCTTGTAAAAACTGTACAATGATTGTCGTGTGTGCAGAATGTGAGTCTCCGATGATATTGCGTTAAGTGGGAAAGTAGACAAAAAATATCACTTTTTCGTCCACGGACACTTTTAAAAATTTAAAGTGACAATTATTTGTGGCCTTAGTTTTTCTGGCACATGCGCAGAACAATCTGTACAGCGTTTTGTAGCGCGGGCATCGGTTACAATATAGGTGGTAGATGGTCATGTCTGACACGATCATATTGTGACGATAACGATAAAATTATTTGTAATATTAATCACCATTATTTGTCAATGTGGAATAATCGGCAAACTACATTGAGTAATGCTTTTAAAAAAATCAGTACGTGTTGTACGCTGCAACAATACATATATTTGCATATTTGCCCAGGGCGATATGTTTTGTAAATAATACATGTAAAAAGAATATGACGAACAGTTTTAAACAATTTTGTGCGGTACAGTTCAGGCTGTGGCCTGTCAAAAGCGTGCACCTGCCCCGAGAGTAAATACAGCGTAATGTGTCTGTATGTGTATGCCAGTTCCGACATGCAAAGTTCTACGAGGGGAGAAACGTACCAATTGTTGGTTTCGTCATTAATCAGGTTTTAACAGGATTAAAATAAATTAATTAATAGGTTTTTTGCCTGTTACTAAATACATACCAAATTCTAAAAACAACATTAGATTAAGGACATTAAACGCATACGGTGATGCAAAATTATTGCAGAAAAGTGCAATAATAAAGACGCTATATAAATTAATGTTAATTATTATCGTAATTAACAATTAAGTTATATGTAAGTTAACAGTAAAAATTTACGAAGACGATGAAATCACTCGCGTTACGGTAAAAATAACATGATTGCGAAAATGGTCTAAAACGTGATCAGTAATCAAAGAGACGCTACACGCAAATCAACACAATTCAGCAAGTCGAAAAACAATCTCTGACATGTCAGTTTGCCGTCTAGTATAAATACCTCCTTTCATTTTGGGCAAAGTCAGACTCAAGAAATCTTCACACGAGGCCCACTATGTCCGTTTGCTAATCAACAGACTCAAGATATCTTCACACAACGTCACTCTACTGGTCTGCCGATCAATTTGAACACCTTCACCATTTACCACGATTTATGGATGAACACAGGATCATCATCAACAACAAGCCATAGAGACCAAAAACGCATTAGCATTATCATCATCGTCATTTTCAGCATTCAGGACGCGCGCGCGCGCACACACTCACAAACTCACGCGCAACGTAACTTCGGCAGTAGGCTACGCAGGTGACAAATGAACAATTATATTTTTGTGGAAAGAACTCATAAAAAATTAATATGAGATAGTAAATACTTAACGATTTAAATGTAAATAATGTACGTAATTTTAAATTGTAGTTAAAAATAATAAGTTTGGTTTAATAAAAAAAAGTAATAACCTTCTGTTCAATGGTACAATTTGGGTGTGTCATTAGAAACAATTAATAGTCTCCAAGTAAATGTTATTTTTTATTAATAAAATTTTGATAGGAATTAAATTTGGTTGTGTAAATTTAATATTATTTTATAAAGAAGTTGCTATTTATTTTTAAAAATGGGTGGAAGTCAGACACCCCTTGCAATAGAAAGTACTTGTATAATTATTCTTCGTATTGTTTAAAATATGGAAATATGGAAATAATCAAAATAGAAAACAATCCGCAAAAAAGAAAATGAATAGAAAAATTAGAAATACTAAAAGTTAAAAAAGAAGATAAGAATAAATTAATGAATATAAAAGTGGATTTTACAAATGAAGAAATATTTTATTATATATTAAAAAATAAACAAAAATAAATTAAAATAATAAGAATAACACACTAAAAATGACGAAATGTAAAAGATTATAAGTCAGAAAGTTAAATATTACATGAAGAAATTAACGGGAGATTCGTAAAACAATTTGACGGACGTTAGTAAAATGCCTAACGGAAAAATGTAGACAAAGTTCCCGTGAAGAGCGGTAGCAGCTAGAACCAATAGGAAGGGCGATGACATAAGGGGAGGGGCCTAAAGTATAAAAGCCTACAACGTACAGTTGACAGACGTTGTTTAAGACCTGAAGATCTCAGTGATGACGAAAAGCTTTGTCTAAATAATAACAATTATAGCAGTTTAGCAATTTTATAAAAGAAAAGACTTGTATAATTAGTTCAGCATGTATGTTTAGATATTAAGATTAAATGTTTTTTATGTGTGCTGAATAGCAGTGTTATGGTATGTTTTTACAGAGTGTACACTTATAAAAGATATTTTTAAATTTTATAATTTCAATTTTTAATATTCCCGTAATTTATTTTTAGTATTAATAAATCGTTGGTTGATTATTTTCATATGTTTTTAAATTAATTATTTCATGTCATCAACGTCTCAATCCTCTTTGTAAAATTACGTTGATTGTGCAACCACATATACTTAACGCAACGAACACAAAAATCCTACGACCTGGCCGGTGTTTAACACTTTATAGTTGGGTTGGGTACATGGTCAGAAATGTATTCATTTATTTTATAATACTTGTTGCCTTGCAACACGTAATCAGTATAGCTAAAATACAAATTGATTTCTGGTGTGGACATGAGAAGCGTACAATTTTTTTCTGTGAAGCGACGTGTATGATACAATGAGATAATGCGTGAATGAGACAACAAACAATTTCCGCATTCTCTCTCTCTCTCTCTCTCTCTCTCTCTCTCTCTCTCTCTCTCTCTCTCTAGTCTCTGATTAAGTAAGGTAGTGCTCTTCTTACTTCTACATATATCAGCGTTAAATAACGATTGTCAGTTTTATATCTTTGTATGTAGAAAGTAGCCTACGTGGTAAAGTGCCAGAATTATTTAATTCGGAGTGTGGATGTTTGTCAGCTGAATTGTTTTAATTGACGATTATAAAGAATGTCTGCGTCTGTTTCCTTTAATTTAAAAGTATTTTCTATACCCCAATGTCAGATTTACAATCTGAAAGTATGCAACCTTTCTTTTTGACATCACCATGTTGTATGGTTATAAGTCAAAGCAGATAAATGAGAAAAAGTGACTGATTAGAACACCCAAGATGTGATAAGGTAGCAGAATGATGGGGGATGGAGCTGTTTGACCTTGGATCATCGGTTGAATTAATGCAGAACATGGACCAGTTAAAAAGGAACTGATGTTAGATTGACCTTGAGCCGAGCTGTTGACAGTTGATAGAATGCCGTTTCAGTCGGCTTACAAGCACTGATCAACCCCGTCATATTGTTTCATCTAGCAAAATGAAACAAATATAGAATGTGTATCACGGGAGGCGTAATGTGGGTTGGGCACCGTCACAACTGTGAACCTGTACGAGGCAAAAGCTAAGGTTACATCGTGGGTTACAGTGGAATTAAATTTATAAAGATATAGTGAACGTTATGTCGACACGACTGGTAACCTTTTAACCCAGGAACAAATGAGTAGTTTGTATCTCTAGATCTTTATCGAGGGAACAAATATCTCAGTGCCGGGTTTATTTCTAACAAAATATTAATAAACATAATTATGAACTTTACTTAAATAAAAATTAGAATGCAAATGGCTAAGACAGCTTCCAGCAAGGAAAGGACATTTTTTTTCTGACATAATGTATACCAGAATATCAGTGAAGTAAAAGCCCATGTTTACATCATATTGGACCAGTTGTAAGATAGAAGGCTTAAAATAACATAATTTTTATATTCAAGCCTATTCAGTGCATTTCACATACTATGTCACATATTAAACACAGATAATAATTCAGGAAAGGTATGTAATTTTGTGTTCTGCTGTTCTCAGCATCCTAAAAAAATTAATGCGTATCCTAGTTTTCTTCCGCGTCTTCATGACTCAAATTTTGCCACTGTATGTGATCTGTCTTCTTCAGTCACCTAAGACGTCCGTACCACAGGATAAAATTAATCTTTTCTGTTGTTGCATATTACTTACTTGTTGACTTTCCTGGACATAGACCCTTGTGTCGACATCGCGAAGCTACGTTAATGTCTCATGATTTTAGTGAGAATAAAATTCCTATTAGTTTAAGCTCAACTGTGCGAACACGCCTACATGCACGCATACACACAAACAGGAGACGGAAGTTGAAAAACCCACTAGAAATATTATATTTCTTTGATCAGAAAAAAATAGAGAGAGAGAGAGACAGACACGCTTACAGACAGGTACGGATGGTGGGAGTGGGAGAGAGAGAGAGAGAGAGAGAGAGAGAGAGAGAGAGAGAGAGAGAGAGAGAGAGAGAGAGTTTCCTGTTCCCACACAAAATATTCAGTGCAGCTTTCTGTTGTATTGAGTGTTGCTTGCCTGTTTTTAGCAGCGTCTCTCCCTTTTCCTCTTATACATTTTGCATAATGTATATCACGTATCGCAAAGTTGCTGGAAGTAAACTGTGATCAGAAACCACTCCCACCCATATCCGTTTAAGGTATAACCTGCTCATTTGTCTTCATTTAAATTTCAACTTTATGATTATGTTAACCTGGATTTTAGGCCTTTTGTTACTAGGAACGTCAGCCTCAATGCGTGTAGGCTAATCGAGTCGTGTATTCTGAGACACGTGTAGTCAACCCTTAATACATAAATTATTATCATCCCTTGTTTGCATAATAGCATATCATGGGGAATGCCAAATATTGATTAACGATGATGTTCTCAATTTCTCGAGAGTCGAATAAAAACGTAGAGTAGATGAGTAAAAAGTAAAGTGTTCTGATTAGCCTTTAGATTAAACGGACTTGGTTTTAAATCCAACACTGATAATATTCAATTATTTCCTTGCCAGTTAATCCAATAATTATGGTATCCCTTAAACAGATACAACAAAACGTATTGTAAAAATACATAAAATACATTTAACTAACCTTAACCTTAACCTTAGTGAAAACCATTAAATCGCACTATAGTATAGAGGATAGTGCGATTTAATGGTTTTCACTAACTTCCCATTTTATATTTTTACTATTAAAAATTTTTTTTTATTTTACAATTTAAATCGTCACAGTCAGATTGGTATGTAATATCACATCCTAGGCATTGAAAGTACGATATTTGCTCCAACACTTTATCATTGATCGTAACGTTTTATCATATTGGCTGTTTGCCTTTGAAATCCATTACTTGTATGTTATTAATATATATACTCAAATTATATTGATCAAAGTAATGGCTTAGTTTGTGAATGTCCCTATGTAAATTATCTTCTATTTCTTGCATAATGAGCTGGTCATATGAGTATAATAATATACTTAAAATAGTCTCACTATGTATATTAATCACAGTAAGAAATTCTGCCCTCCACTTTGTCACAAAGTTGAAAAGGGTAGGGGATAAAATATATCCTTGTCGGACACCTCCAAGTAATTAAAATAAAGAAAATATTATGTCGCCGATAACAAATATCTGTCTTCCTGTACCTCCCCGACCTTAAGCGTTTGTACATTATCGTGTATGGTTTCAGTAATGACAACTGCAGTAGTTTCGTCCCATATTTCCTTTACCGAAATACTGTATACGTCAGTAAATAAATTGCAGTGCCGTATGTAATGGGGCGGATGTAGTAGAGATTGGTAAGGAGCTGTTATATTAGTGAAGCGTCACCTTAAATAACCACATTTGAAAAACTATTGACACACAATGTATACTAATTTGGAGAGTAGGAGTAAATAACGGGCATAGACGTATGTAGAATTCCGTTTCAAATGAGTTGTAAGTGGGGAGGATTAATACTATAGTCACTCATCTCTTAAAATCATTTACGTAAATACACAGAATTAAGTATTGTTCCTTATCATAAATAAAATCTAGGTGACTTTAAAGGGATAATTCAATGGCGCAATGATACAAATAGGTTAGAACACTTTCTTTTCTTAACAAAAATGTATACCCTTTCTTAAAAATGCTTAAATAGAAGACGAGAGGGAAAACACGGACATAGTTACTGGATTAAAGAGTACAGCGTCTGTCCGTCTAGAACTTGCCATTTGGCAGAACACCATATAATGATGTTGATCATTCCTGCAAGTCGAAATATACATATGTTTGTAATGTAACGTTCAAATCTACATCAAATCTAATCGATGTTAAATTGAATGTACGGCTTTTGTATGAAAAAAGCATTAAAATGTTAGTGATCGAGTTAACTTCGTTAAGTATAATAGACACTTTATTTTGGAAGTTGTAGGAAAATCAGTCTCTTATATACAACTGCTGCTTTGTTAAAAAGTGAATCTGCGATAAAGTGCAGTGTTATACCACACACACATACACACTGATGGAAAGTGAAATGTGTACTATTGTAACCGATATATGTAAAGGTGATTCATAAAGGACTTAATGAACGTCTGTCTTCTGTTAATAGATAAATTGTATTCTATTATCGCTTACTGACGTAGGGAATTTATTTAAATTTATTATAAAAAGTAGCTCTGAGTCACGGTTTTATCCACCTTCCCTCCTCTCTCTTCCTTCTTTGTAGAACACTAAAACGAAAGTGAAGAATAAATTACCGACTTAGAAGAAATTAGAATTAGAATTAGTTCATCAACGGACACGTCATGGACAACAAAATCCAGGAATAAATTTGGCTGTATAAATGCTATACATACAGCAGTAGTAGGCACAATCCAGCGTCAGTTATTCCTCAGAAAAACCTAACTTACTACCGTGTAGATACGCCTTTATCTGCGTCGAAACACTTGTACAACTTACGCTAATATCAGACCGTGTACAAACTAAGCGAACCATTATCAGTTCGTCATATATATGTATGATATGTAAATACATATAAGAGGTATACTGTGAGGTGCTCGATACCTTAACTGCGAGCCCGTTAACCTTTCGGTTACAGAATACATTTCGAAGTTAGAAACATAGCGCCGAATGAATAAGCAATAATACAGGCTGAGGGGGAATATAAAAGTTTGTGAGAGAGAACAAAAACTTTTTTAGTGTTGTACACACGTCCTCGGGGAGTTGTTTACACTTGCTCTGATTATTACTGTTCAGTTGATACAATGTTTTGAAACTTTGCCTAGAGGAAATTGTGTATGAGATATACAAGTCCATAGAATACTAAAGTGCACGGTACTATGAAATGGTTACAGCTTGAGGATGACTACTTAGACCAGGGGTTCCCAACCGGTGGTAGGCGGAGGGATCCAAGGCGGTAAGCAAGGAAACCTAGCTAGGGAAAAAAGTATTTGCCTATAAATAAATACAAATTTATTTAGACAAAAATACCTAAGTCTAAAAGGAATTAGAAAAAAATAATATAAACGCAGAAGAAGCAATGGGAAGAGAAGTTCTTCGGGCAAAAGTGTTAAAAATGGAAGGAATCCAGGGCAGAAGAGAAAACAAAGCAGGTTTAAAATACACTGAAGACAGGAAGAAGAGACACAGTGAAACGATGAAAGAATATTGGAGAAAAAGAAAGGAACATATAATAAAGAATTGAAATTGACATGTGGTCCTTAGATGGCCGCAAAAAAATAAAATAAAAGTTTATGTTTGAACCAACAATTAATTTTCAGCGTACATGATTTAAAACGATTACCTTTGTAAAAACACTACCTAACGTAATTAACTGTCTTTTGAACCAAACTGAAATTAATTGTAAAAATTTCCCGTTTTGTAAATTCTATGTATTAAATATAAATAATTATACATAACTAGGAATAATAAGATATACTATTCATGTTGAATCAAATTTATTGAAAAAAAAACGTAATAACATTTCTTTAATCTTTACTGGTACTCGAAATGAGCGCGGAAGAACAAAGTGGCACGCGGCACCGGAAAAGCTGGGAACCAATGAGGCAATGCCTGTTACTGGTGATAATGCTGCTGCTGCTACTACTACTACTACTGTCTTGAATCTTGAGTGACACAGACCTTGTTAAGTAATACTCAATGGTTAAGTTATTACTATTATTGTACCAGGTGGAAATCCAATTACACTTCCTTGCGTGATTACTGGTGTGTGTGTGTGTGTGTGTGTGTGTGTGTGTGTGTGTGTGTGTGTGTGTGTGTGTGATTAATCTTTTTAATTTGCACTTAGCAAAATTCTGCGTCCTTGACATATTAAAACCGGTTGGTAAAACTGATTTTACAATCAGAATGATCACAGTTGCACACCACTATATAAAAATTATCCCGATTAGCGCTTTCAAGCCTCACAGCCCATCGTCAGATCGGAATAGGCAGAAATTATTTTAAAACAAACCCTTCACCCCTCTCCCCCACCCTGCTCACACACAACAAGCTATAATATAAATGACCCTTCCCCACCCCGTAAACACTGTCCCACCATCTGCACAGTTACATATTTTTCTAGCAAATATAGTGGTGTGCAACTGTGATCATTCTGATTGTGATTTCAACCACTAACACAAATTTCTTCATTAAAAACTGATTTTAAGAAGCATTTTAGCTATATTAGGTATCAGTTACACAAAGTCAATTGACATGCGTTTATCGCGTTTAGTAGGTACTGATTTTACATTTAAATTCGAATCAATTCCCGTTATTTTCAGCTTTTGATTATACAGTCCAGTCATTACGAAATGCTGAAACTATAGTCCTTGTTTATTGATTTATTACAAAAAGAGGATTACTTATTTAAGAAAGGATCACTTGATTGGGAAACGTTTTGTATAATATAGAGTTACAGCGTTTGATAGCAAACAAAGAGAAAGTAGACGCTGAAGAACACATTTACAGTAAAATATATCAAACGATCCTTATATCGGTTGCAGGTACTTCAAACTGTTGGAGTGGCTACTTAATATAATTTGACCATTAATTAATTTTACCTAATTAATGAAAATAGCCTATGTTTATAAAAATGATGCCATTTTATAATAGATAACAATAGCTTATTGTATATGTATACTGTTCTGTTATTATTAATAAGCGTCAAGTGTTAGTAGGAAAATTGAAGCAACACGTCTTATAGCCGTGGCGTGTTTACCGCTGTTTCAGTTTACGGCTGTGCAAACCGTGACTTCATAAAATACTACAACGGTATTGTAAGCATAAGAAGCATTCTTGTCATGCCGGTGAAGCTGAATTCTCAGAATTTTGTTAAAGTTTACAGAGCGAATGAGATATCTCTCTCTCTCTCGCGCGCGCGCGCACGCACGCACGCACACACACACACACACACACACACACACACACACACACACACTAATTAATCAAAGTTCAGAAACTATGTTAACATTCTCATTAACTCATGCTGTGTACTTTTTGTTAGTTTAATATTTTTAGTTATTTTCATGTTTTGATTACTTGGAAATTGATGTTTATTATTTAAAGATTGTGGTTGTATTAGATTTTCAGACATGACACATTAAAAAACCGTAAGGAATTAAAGAAATCTATCGAGTAGGTATTTCTTCGTTTGTCCTTATCCAAACACACGCGCGCGCGCGCACACATATACAGTAAGTAGAATTGTTTATATCTTTGTCAAATAAGACTGTATACACTATTGTTCATTGATTCCAATAGACTCAACTACAAAATTAACGATAACGAAAGACAAGTGAATGTACAAAGTAGGTAGTGCAGCCTCGAGGGTCACCGAAGTACTTAAACAAGGTTGTTGCCTAACCCTTACTTTAATTAAAATTGATGTTAACACCACTGAATGGGAAGCTGCCGTAGTAGGCCTACAGGATTGAGAAATGGGGATGCTAAAGACACAATACAAAGTAGTGGGTGAACTGGGACAACGTCTGATATCGATGGGGAGACAACTAAGATATTTTTAGGAATTACGTTATCACCAGAAGGACGAAAACTATAAACGGAATAATCTCTCAAAAGAAACAGTTTTGAAGAGATAGCTTAATTACTTGTAATGGAGTGACCGATTAACGAAAAACACAAAAGAAAGATGTATAGGACGATAGTTGAAAATTGTGCCCTAAATGGGTTTTAAATACAGGATACAGGTACTCAACATAATGTAGAATTGAGTCACTGTAAACGAACAAAGTGAAGTGGACCGCATCAGTAATACAGAAGTAAGGTGTAAAGTGAAAGTGGAATCTATAGGCACAGATGAGACAACGAAGGAAGATAATTTGATGCGGGCAATTAAGGCGGATGCTGGGGAACAGGTTGCTACAGAAAGATTTTAAAATATATGTGACTTCAACAATTATATTGTAATTATTAAAAGACTAAAATTGTTTACACCCACTAATGAAAACACTTTAAAATAAACCCAGATTCATTGTAAAAAATTGCTACCATTTTTTAAATCTATTCATGTTTTAATCTATTCATGCTGAGTCGTAAGGAATTCGCGGTACAGTGTGCATGCATGCGAGTGCTCCGAGCGATTCAGTTGTTACGTTTTGTATATTTTATTTAAAAGATTGTAAACATTTTAAATTATGACATAACCACAAAATGTGGTATAATTTACGTTTTGAATTGATATTGTGTATCTGAAGATGGGATTTCATCCCGAAACGCGTCATTGAACGAAAGAAGCTAGTGTCACTAAAGTGGACCGAATAAGGTAATTTAATTATATTTACCATTTTTTTTCTATGTATAGAATCTACGAATACTTCTCTGGACGTTATACGAGGGCTTCAAATATAAAACACGGGAACAAAGGAAATTTAGCTAAAATATTCACTACTATGAAAAACGATTTGCTGATTTGTCATCGTCTTATATAACTCATATAAACTATCTAGTAAATAGACGCGCAATACTGGAAATCGAACCCAGTGTTCTACAACGGTAAACCAGTGTGATGTTATCTAATTTAGACTGCCAATACCTCGACGCCAGCAACAATGAAATAAGAAAGCACAAAAAGATACATTTTAAGAAATTTTGAAAGTATATTATCTGAGAAAATGTATAAATTATGTGCTGGAAGATGACAAATTATGGTACAGTTAACGTAAGTGATAGTAGAGACAGAATATTAATGGTAAATATGTCATCGCTCACTAACAGCATACCGCGTTATAGCCCTACCATGTAATGTTGGCAGCATTTGTTCCATAAACAAACAGTGAAACTGTTCCTTCCGTATAAAGTAAGTGGATTATTATGTATTCAATGCGACAGGCGACTGATATCATCTCACACATAGGACGGAATTTAATTAATATTCGACAATTTACTTTAATATACCACCAAATAAAAAATGTAAATTATTGATAATGATAATTAGATAAATGTATCTGTGGTTACTCACGCGCGCGCGCACGCACGCACACACACACACACACACACACACACACACACACACACACACACACACACAGATTTCATACATATTAAATTTCTGTATAGATAGTTTAAATAAACATAAATTAAAATGAAGAGCACTTCAGCTCTTTACTGAATTTTGATGTTTGGAGAGAGAGAGAGAGAGAGAGAGAGAGAGAGAGAGAGAGAGAGAGAGAGAGAGAGAGAGAGAGCATGTGTAAAATAGAATGTTTCTTTTTAAATAAATTGTTTGATTAAAAAGTTTACCTGGTTGAATATTTTTTACAGACATACTGTTAAAACGGACTTACAAACTCAAATGATTACTTTTATAAATCTGCGCAAGCAATATAATTATATTAAAACTATAGTCTTTTACTTATGATTATAAAGTCTATACAATTAACGAAAAATTGTTAGATGTCTTCACAATGTAGTTCCTTCATTTGCTATTAATAAAAAGTAATAATTTTTTTCATTTCCCTGCTGTAACTGTGCTCGCTGGTCCCAGATTCCGGTGTATGTAGATATCAACACGTGAATTCGGATAGGAACAATCTCCTACAATCGTGCTGGTCCTATATAAGCTCGGCTCGTAGAACTGCCTTACGCGTTAACGATACTCAGCCACAACCTGTTCTGGGAGATTTATGCGAAACTGCTCGGTCAAAAATTCATGATATAAAGTAGCTCCATACTGCAATGCAGAATATTTAATATTTCAATGCTATTAGTAGCCTATAGAGAGAGCTACATCTCAACTCCAAAATTTTCTTAAACGTCTTTTACTACATAGGCGGTAAATATCCGTCTTTGAGCACACTCGGAACAGTGAGGCTCTAATTTGTGTCCATTTTAATCCGTCATTTTATTCAATTACAGATTAAATTACCTTATCCATAATGTTTTTAGCATACTGTTATAACTGAATAATGTATCCATGAATAGATCTAATGGCATATCCACGGTACACATTGTTCTATCAATACGCACAGGCACTAATCTATTCACTGGTAATAATATACTTAATAATTTAACTAATATCTAGTTAATTTTAATAATAATAATGAACTTGAATTCTCAGTTCATTGCTGTAGATGTCTAAGCCCAACATTAAATATGAGTTCTTAATGTAACGACAACATATTGTTATTATTACATTAGCAACTTCGGCCTGGTTAATTTTACTTTGGTCCATAAAAAAGAGTGTCTCTTTTGTACAAGTATACTTGGATGCTTCTCTCGTTGCAACACACGCACACACACACACACACACACACACACACACACACACACACACACACACACACACACACACACACACACACACACACACACACAGGCTGACGTATCAAAATATATCTCGATATAGGCCTGTATAAGTATCAATGTAATTTATTTTTTACTAGTCGAGATGCAAGTAGCAATTTTACTAACTTCTGACATGTTTTGTGCATTAAAATGTCAAAATGGTTCAGAAGGTTATACATTTTAATGTCCAAAACTTTTCTCAACAAAATTAAACTACATCTTGACTGGTAACTCTAAAAATTACATCGACTAATTATTTTTATCTCTTCTTATGAAAGAATTTATTTACGTCAGATAATACATAGTTCTTAAGACTCTTACGTTATATTTCAAAGGCAAACTAAATTGTTTTATGATTGTCAAGTTTTATTTACTGATTTATTATATTAACTGGCATAACATTTTGCAATTACTTCTATAAAACTTTATAACTACAGATATTTATTGAATATTACAAATTACGTGTACAAATATTAAGGAATAAATATACATCATTCTATAATGAAGGTAAGAGTCTCTACTGTAATATAAAAAGGTTTACATTTACTGTAGTAAACAAACAGTAGGTAACGAGGAACGTCATGTGGTCATTATATTCCTAGATAATTAGCCAGTACCCAGAGAGGTTTGCACATCAGTTGCAATACTTGAGCCATCGTCCTGTATTGTAGTTCATTTTAATTTTTTATCTTACAGCATCCTCCATTACAGTTGTGTAATACTGCATGCTAGATACTTTCTTATTCGAATTACAATGTGTTTATAAACTGTGAAGACTGTCTCACTGTTCGTCGTATGGTACAGTGGAAAACAAAATATAAACACCAACTGAGTCGCTAATAACCAGCTTTAGTTAATTAAAAATAACAATTCATAATCAACTCCTACAATAATTCAATTTAAATTTGTCCACACGCAATAATAATGTCAACTATAAAGAATTCCGCACTAATTATAACATAACAACTACTTGATATCGCTTGACATATCGCTCAACATAAACTGACTGACAAAGCCAGCTGCTGTTGTTTAAATAGGTAGCACTAGTGTTCTAGAATAATCCATAATATGCGTCATCAGGCACTAGAAAACATTATAGCGTACTTGAAGAAACACGCACATGCTGGGCTAGCCGAGAAACGTATAGAATGACACTCTCTGTTATTCGATAACGTTCCGTGTTGCATTTACATCAAGTAATAACAAATACGTTTTGAATAACAGTATAAGCTTACAATGCTTATATGTTAATATTTCATTATTGACAATAAAATAACTTATTAGATTTCTCTTGCATTGATAAATGGTTTGAAGTCTTTTTGATATTTTTTTTTATTAGATCTACTTCTGTAAGTGGCCAACTTCCTGTTTTTTTTTACACTATTGATTAAATTATGTCTGTTTTTTAACAAATCATGCTCATATATGATGTGATCCACTGCTTGATCTCCTGCATTGCACTGTCACATTGGATCGTTTATTATCTTGGAACAGTGGAGTAAGGTCTCATTTTCCATGTCTAGTCACTATCACAGTTGAGTCATTTACAGTAGTCACGAGACATTTCCAGTTTTGTTTGTTATTTGTCTTTGATAATAGGGAAGACCATTTTAGTTACTGTACTCTTTGTTGTTTCCTTCCATTCGTTTTCCCACGTACATGTAGTCTAGTTACTTGTAATACGTTTAATTTGGTTAATTCTTGAATGTCTGCAGTTTTGGGTATTTTTTCAAAAGAGATTGCCAATTCGATATTTCGTGCTGCTGCTTTTGCTAGTCGGACATCCAGTTCGTTACCGTAAACTCTTACACGAGCCTTGATCCATTTAAAGTTTATTCTCAAGCCTTGTTGTGGCTTTCCTTATTTTTTCTATAAGGCAGTTATGGTTGCTAGAATTAATAATTGAATCTATTGTTATTCTGCTGTTCGTATACTTTTGTTATCCTGGTTTCCTTGGGTTTATTTCTTTTATGTGTTGTAAGTTTCCGTAAATCTCTTCAGTGCCTACTACATTCTACATAATCAGAATGGCAAATTGCTCAGATTGATTATTGAGCATCTGTTATCGAGATTGAGCAATAGTTTTTCTATTAATTCATTTCCGTTAAATATGGCAATGGACATACTGTAAGGGAATATTCTTACATTATATGCGTGTACACTGCATCGAAGAAGTCTATGGTGTGTTTAGTTATTTTTTTACTTCCAGCCACTAAATTCATTATTTCAAAATATGGCTGTATTGTAGCCACACACACACACACACCGCGAGCGTGCGTGGGTGTTTAGGGTGTTATATTTTCCGTTTGTTTATCCAACTTGCGAAGATTTCTTGGTTTCCTCTTTGTGTATCACATGTTAGTTGACTGCTCATTAGTGCTTTATCTTCCATTTGCTTCCACAGTCCCCTTGCTTTACATCATCTTTTACTTTCTGCAAGTATCCAATTTAATTCTGTGTTCGCGTTGTTTCCTGGATTTCCATGAAGCATCCACACCAAGAAAATCTCTTTACCTCTACCCTATCTATGATATCCTTTCCAACTTTCATTATTTAATTTATACTGGCGATGAATGCTTTTTCTAATAACGTTCGCTTCTAAATCTGGAAATTTTTATATATGGCTCTTATAGAGTTAGTAGACTTTAGAACTGTGCAAGGCAACAATTGGCACGTAGCACATCCACCTGAAAGCTCTCATGATTAGAAATACTAGAATTCTACACCGTTTTCAAAGTCCCGCAAGAGCACACTGATGTCAGTAGGCCTAAGCCTAGAGCTTATTTCATCACAATTTACGACGAATATTACGTTTTACCTTTATAACTTAACGATTGTTCAGTAGATCAATTTCTTTATACTACCTTGTACAATTGTACAATCGTTAATCCCTTTCTATTTTCTGCTATTACCTCAACACGTAAGTAAACATCCTTACAAAATGCCGTAATCGACCGTAAATACTTTATGCCGTGTCATATTAACCCCTTAGCATACACAAGAGGAGATCAATGAATTTTCGGAATATTCGTAATACGGTTCAAAGGTCTGTTCGTATTGCTTAGGAAACTCAAAGTATATTTGTGATTTCAATGCTTCCTTTATGACGAATAGCTATTTATATTTTGTTTCACATCTTTCGCGATCAAAGTCACATCTTCTATCACATCTTTTATGACATTATTTGTAGTCTTCCTAAAACACGGCGTTATCAACGTTGACTTGAGCTTGTTTGTAAGGCAAGAGATCTTATCTCCCTGCATAATTCATGTAATCACTTCACCGTCACGTTCATGATTTTAATTAGGAACCGGATCGTTATTCACTAAAGCTCTGTATACTCAGACAATCCACGGAAATGTTAATTCGGTTAAAGGCTAAATAAGTTGTCTCAGTATTTTACTAACATGCTCTACAGTGGCGTAACGTTCTTATCATACTGTAATTCAACAGGAAGTAAAGTAGGCCTACGAATGGATCGAGTGAATGAGTAAAGTGGGACATGTGAGCTTGAAGTAAACGTAAAACGAATGAGACCCACTCAGACTAATTGAAATTACTTTAGCTCGATCCAGCCAAAAAGGTCAACATCCAACTAAATCGTCATTCTGTATTACATAAAACGAAACATATGTACGATTTTACAGTATGTAATACTTAAATTTATAAATTATACTCCTTATAAATTTATGTTCATAGCCTTACATAACTTGCCAAATTAGTTTATGATTTACATAAGTAAATTATAAATAATTTAATAATTTATTACCAAATTATAAAATGAAATATCAAAAATTGTTAATAGAAATAAAATACAACAAAATAACACAAAAACACAAACCATTTTTAAGCTTTCGGACCAATCTCATGGTCTGAAAACTGCTGTCTGAGAGCTTAACATTTGTAGCTGTCCTCGCCTTTTACCTTCTTCTTGTTCTTCTTTTTCCTCTTTTTTTCCATAAAACAGTATGTATTAAAAAGTTAAACCTTTTCGTTACACTTTGGTAATACTTTCAGGCACTGTTGCAGTAATAGCAGACACTATTTCAGGCTTTGCCATTTAAAATGTTAATAAGAAAGTCTGCAATCAATGTTCTTCTATCAAAAGACTGAATATGAATTTCATTTAAATTCAACAAATTGCTAAAACAATGAAGTTGCAAGGTGAACAAAACTGAACAAAGCTTCTTTGTCGTAGTACAGAATTATATGTTTAAAGAGAGTCATTTGACTTTTCTAACTTCTAAATTTTGTGCGTGGTGCGAGCGCACGCGCGCATATGTATGTGTGTCTAAAACAATGTGACAAGCATTTACGAAATGTCAAAATAAAACATCTGATTTATTATGGGCAAAAACATAATTACCCTTAGCAATAATTTACAGTAAAAAGAAATATTGCCAGTAAATGAAAAAGTTATGTTTAAAATAGTATTAAGGGGTCAATGACATAAACTAGGCCTGTAGTGTAGACGTCTGTGACGGTGAAATAGTGGAAGTATATGTGTTTATTGGTAACAACTCGAGAATAATAACATTCTACCCATTTATGGACACGGTACCAAGTGTGCAAAATTGTGAGACAATACACATGAATAATTTAAGCTTTAATAAAATAATGTAAATTAAATTAACGATTTAAATACATGTAATTCGTAATTCAATCCACTTTGTGTCCAAGGTTTGTGATTGTCCGAATTTTTATTTTTAGCAGGACATCTACATAAATCAGTTTTTCTGCAATGAGACGTCATTAATCATTCTACCGTACTGTGTCAATCATGTTTAATTGAACAGCACTTACAATTTTTATTTGGACGTGGGATCGAGAGGGCCGCGTTATCTTTCTTCATCAAGTTGGTTAGCCTAAGGATCCAGAATCTACCAAAACATTATGAGATTTTTCCTACGACAGAGGATGACTGCAACGGAGCATATCCCAATAACATCTCGGGATGGACAGAAACATGGAAGTACGGGAAAGGGCATCGACAACATAATGCAACGAACCCGTAATCAACACGCTTCCATCTAACTTATTATCAACACCAGAAAAATCGTAAACTATTAACTTTTATTGATATTTTATAAAGAACAATATAAAAGAAAAACACTCAAAACGTTTCATATACTATTACAGCTATTTCTACTAATAGTAAAACTTAAATTCATTAACATTACTAAAAAACTTCAAATTCAGAATTCATTGAAAGTCTTACAAATACAATAAAAGTTAATGCTTTCCATTGTCTTAAATATCTTCAACTACATTTTTTGTAAAGATGGTAATTTTGTTTAATTGCATAAAAAATTGATAATACTAAAGAATTTTAAACACTACACATACTAAAACAGCCACATATTTAATTCAACTTGAAATCATGCAAAACTCGATTTAGTATCAAGTGCACAAAAAGAGTAATCAATAAAATTTTATGTGTTTGAAATTTTTCGTACCAATCAATTTATTAATCAATTCCCACAGAAGGGCTCCCACTGACCTCAAACTGTACTCTTGTAAAATTTCTCCCTTTAAAATTATGTATTTCTATTTTTGGATTAATACAGTTAATGTGGTTAATACTATACAGTGGAAGTAGGGAGTACTGCAATAATAATAACTAATTGTACGCGTAGAAAAACATTTTTATGTTACATTTTGGCGATCTCGCATTCCAGATAGACCATTAGATTATAGTCACTATCACATTTATTATCACTTGTGCTTGTTAAATTATTTGTTAATTCACTAAAAACTCAATCACATACTCTATTATCTGCGTTCCACATTGCATTCCATTTTTTCGATGACATGCAGTACGCAATACTTTCATTTTTCAAGGACTACATTTTCAAAATCTGTATGGAAAGTCTTTTATGCCCTCCAATTTGAATGAACGTCTGTTCATTTGTCTTTTTCACGTGAAAATAATAAAATTAATTTAAATTTAGAGGAATTGTAGCCTAGTGGTGGGGAGTTAGGTTTATCTAGCGTTTGTTTGTTACTCAAGGTAGGCGGGCCTTATTCAGTAACGATGCGACATCTCCATATGAAACACAACTGCCTTCTCCACCGTACAGCTTGAAATTGCACCTAGTTTAACGCTGACAGTGGTGTGATGTGAACTGTACCGACTACAGGGGTAGAAATAGGCAGTGGGCCTAATGCTTGAGGGGAAGGTTTATTATTTGAGTATATCAGGGGTCTACATCTTGTGAATACGGGTTTGGCAATCCCGATGTGCCCTACCTGGATTCTCTTTTTGCTTCAACTTGTCTTGGCTGAGATCGTTTCTTTTAATCTTTCCTGTCTAGTCTCTCTCGACTGACCCTTGTTCTTTCCGACCCCGACGCTGATAGTGTACTCGAGGGCTAGAGTGTTCTCCTTTTTTCATTCTAATTTCTAAAATACCTAGGAACCATGCGATGGACAAAAAATTTGGATCTAGTGTACCCCAGGTGGCAGACCAGAAACTCTGGAAAATCCACCATCCACCATGGAGGTCGGCCCCACGGATTCTGGGTGGGGCCAACTATCGCATTCAGGTGATCCATTTGGAAGGAGCTCCAAACTAAATAGGTTAGCACCACCGCTTGGAGCGGCAAAACAACCAACAACAACGGGAGTTGGAAAGAAGAGAGAGCTGAAAGTTCAAACCTCAGCACAAGCTGACACCGTAAAAATTGAGCGAGAAAACGTCGAGTTAAGGGGCATGCTAAATTAATTTAAAGAACTAATGAAGAAGCTGCTACAGAATGTAGCGAGCCTAACGCAGAGTAATGAACAGCTGAACACATTAGTAACAGAAAAAGCAGCTAGTACAACAGAAGAAAATGCTAGCAAACAACATCTTATTGAATATAGTACTGCTGAAGAAGAGCTGGTGGTTAGGGAAACTGACTGGATTGTGAAAACTAAATTTACCAAAAAGCGTAAACCCGAGTCCTCACCAGAGGTAGAGCTAAAACCATACTCAAAAGATAGAGGAGAACTAAATGTCACCAGTCAAATGAAAAACCATCGTTCTCAGACTATACAGAGTGCTAGCCAAAAAGAAAAACTACACCGCTGCCACCAATCAACATTGTTGGAATAGTAAATTTTGCTGAAGTCAAAACCCTGATGGCTTCAGTTACAAATGCTAATATAAACTGCAGAATAGTGACACAAAATAACAATGTTTGGAAAATACTCATACCAGACTCCGACTCATATAGGTCACTGGCTAGTAAATTAAACGCTGAGAAAAAGCAGTAGTATACATATGAAGGTAAAAGCCAAAGGCCCATTAAGGTTATGGCTAGAGAACTTCACCCAACTTATGAAAGGCAAGATATTATGACGGACCTGCAGGAGAAGGGCTTTATGATAATTGATGCTGTGAATATCATCAAAAAACAAAAGAATGAAAACAAACAAGGAAATCGGGTGATAAGTAGAAAAGCGCTTCCTCTATTCATGCTTGCATTCGACTGCGAGAAGGCAGAGCGTGTTCATAACATACGATCAATTCTTAACATGAAAGATAAAATTGAACCGGTCCGGGAAACCTCTGATACCACAGTGCAAAAAATGTCAAGGTTACAACCACACGCAAAGGTATTGCTCTCGAGAAGCAAGGTGTGTCAAATGCCTCGGCAAACATCTTACCCGGGACTGTCCGGTAAATCGAGATCAACTTCCCACATGTGTCAGCTGTAGGTAGCACCATCCTGCAAATCCTGCAAACTACAGTAGGTATGAGGTAGCCAGGCAGTTACAACGTATTAAAAATCTAGGGCAAATCAAAGAACCTAGGCAAAGAACGATTTCACAGGGGGTGAAACCAGAGAAGCCACTAATGAGACCACCACCACCGCCACTGGAACAATAAAAGCTATGCTGTGAGAGTAAAGAAATAATACCAACAGGAAACAGCGGAAAATAAAATGATTAATACTCGATAAAGTGCTTAAAAGACTCGATGCCATTAATAAAGGATTTGAAAAACAAAAGGAATCAAACTACCTGAGCAACTTCAAACAAACGCGAAACTCTCTGAACGCGTATCCAGAATTGAAGTGCAAATGAAGAAACTTACCACCTTAAGTAAAACAAATCATGCATGACACTATAAGAATCGCTACAGGGAACGCAAACGAACTCCTAAAACATTTAGCTGAAGTAGAGATTTTCTGAACATGAAACAATTGACGTCTGCGTGATCTCAAAAAGTCACCTAATAAAAAATTCGGTCCTCAATATTCGCGACTATTGTTTCTATCATGCTGCCCATCCAACGGATAAAGCCAGGGGAGGCTTTGCCGTGCTGACCAAATCTTCGATCAAACATTTTCAATGCATGACAATTGAGGAAGATTTGATAAAAGTGGCAACTGTCAATAGACTGCTGCTAAGCAGAGGAAGCTTTAAAATATCTGCAAAATATTGCCCATCGAGGCATAAACTGAAAAAAAGAACTACATTGTACTCTTTAGGTCTCTAGGCAACCATTTCATTGCTGGAGGTAATTTCAATACGAAAAAGACCTTTTGTGGTTCAAGATTAACGACCACAAAAGATAAAGAGTTATTTAGAGCAGGGAGAGCACTAAAACTTGACTTCCACTCAAGCGGTAGACCAACATACTGGCCAGCAGACTTCAGTAAAGTTCCAGACATGATATAGATTTCATACCGTGATAGCAATATCTGGACATTATATATATATGTTGAAAACAGCGAGGATCTTTCATGAAACCACTCACCGGTGGTCTTGACAGTTAATGCGCAGGCAGAAACACAAAAAAAACCACCACATGAGACGAATCGCAAAACAAACTGCAGCCTATTTAGAAAGCTTCTGGAAGAATAACCCAACCTTCAAGTCTCGTTAAACAATATATTCCAACTGGATAAAGACGTTGAGAAACTTGAGAAACTAAATGTATGCATCTTGGGAAAACACCCCTTAGTTTCAAGGAAAAAGCCAAGATCGAGCCAACTACCCGCTTGAGGTAAAAGAGCTTATCAGAAAAAAGAGAAAAGCTTGGAAATCCTGGCAGAGGGTTCGCACCCCAGAAAATAAAAGTAAAGTAAATTTGCTCTGTAATGAGCTCAAAGAGCTGATAAATAAAGTTAAAAATGAAAGTGTTCAAACATTTCTTGGTGGACTTACGGCACGGAAGGCACAGACTACTCACTGTGGAAAGCGACGAAAGGACTGAAGATCCAATCGTCTCCACTCAGGCAGAAGGATGGGTCTTAGGCAAGGAGCCCAAAAGTAGTAGAAAGTAGATCTCTTCGCGGGGCACTCGAGGAAAGGTTTCTCCCACTGCACAGACAAACAGAGAGGAAAGTACTATCTTTGTACCCAAGATTGATAGAAAAGATATACAAAGAGTAACGTTGCAAGAACTAAAGAATTAAATTAAAAACAATCTGAACGCGAAAAAAGCTACAGGGTATGACCTTTTAACAGGAAAAATATTGGAGGAACTACCAGAAAAAGTTCTGAAAATATTACAACATTTATTCAGTGCTACATTCAGGCTAAAATACGTACCAAACTAATGGAAAGTAGCTGTGGTGATCATGATCCTGAAACCTGACAAGCCTCCAAGTGATAAAAAATTTTACAGACTAATTTCACTGATGCCAGTGATCTCAAAACTGCTTGAAAAACTGCTCTTAAAAAAGCTCAAACCTTTGATTGAGGAAAGAAACCTTATCTTCGAATTTTATAATTTTCGTCTATACTTATACCTCACCACCAATATGGTTTCAGAAACAAGCACTCCACAGTAGAACAAGTGCATAGAATCACACACGTGATTGAGAAATCGCTGGAGGGTAAAACTTTGCTCAGCTGTATTCCTGGATGTAGCGCTAGCATTTGATAAAGTCTGGCACCGTGGACTTAAATATAAGTTACACAGGGATCTTCCGGAGGAATTCTATCTCATACGTGGGTTGTATATTTCAGACCGATATTGTTGTGTTAAGTATGGGAACGAGTACTCAGAATTAAAGAGGATTTCTGCGGATGTTCCGCAAGGCAGTGTGCTGGGACCTATTTTGTATCTATTGTACACGAGGGATTTGCCTAATTGTGAGGAAGTTACCGTGGCGATATTTGCTGACGATACTGCGATCCTAACAGTGGGTGACGAGGTTAAAGCAGCAGCAAACAAGCTCCAGAGCTCTATCGCAGATGTATGTGCATGGACTAAGCGGTGGAGAATCAAACTCAATGAATCCAAATCAGTTCATATCAACTTCACCAACAGAAAAGTAGATCCAGTAAGGGTTTATATTAATGGGCTGGAAGTGCCATATGCTAACACAGCAATGTATCTAGGTATGGCGCTGGGATACAAAGCTTAAATGGAAAGAACATTTAAAAAAAGAAGAAGGAGCTCACCATAAAATACAGAAATATGTACTCGCTGTTAGGGAGAAACTCGCAACTAACAGTTGAAAACAAACTGCTGTTGTACAAACAAGTTCTGAATCCTATGTGGACTTATGGAATGCAGCTGTGGGGCTGTACAAAGAAAACAAACTTAGAAAAGATACAACCTATCAGAACAAAGTACTCAGAAGCAAAGTGAATGCCTCTTGGTATATAAGGAACGACAACCTACATAGAGTCCTCAATGTAGAGTATGTCAGCAAAATAATAACAAAATATGCAGACAAACATGATCAGAGGATTCAGATCTACGATAACCCAATAACGAATACGATACGATAACACGTGATGGAAGAAGCTCCACATGTCCTGAGGCGGGTCAAAACAAAGGAGCCACATGATCTTGTATCGCAATAGTAAGCAATTAATACCTACGTATAGATCCATAAAACTCGACGTGAGAGAAAGACAAAACAATCTTGGGATTAGCCAGTGGGCTTCACCCCATCTCCCATTAAGGAAATATGAAGGAGAAGCTGCTGGACGAGCTTGCTCAGTTGTAGCATTCAGGGAGGTGTTTTTAGTGGGTTAGAGTCCTAGGAACTATGGGGTTCCTAGTGTCTATAGAGATTTTCATCTAACCTTGTAAAAAAATGATTTGAGGTTTTTATTTTAATCAGATTTTGGTTGTTATTTATCATTCTCATTTTTTGTGCCTTCACTCTGTGTGTGTATGTGTGTGCTGCAAATCCGTCTATGATAATATCTGCTTTACATTCCTACAATACATTCACAAAATTATCTTTTGCTTTGTGTACATACACATTCCATAACACAACCTCCTCTCTCTAATGTTGAATTATTCATAACCGAACAATTCAGCGAGTAGTTTGAGTCAGTAGTACAGGTAGGCTACACCACGGAATCCAATAACAACGTCTGAAAGGGATATTGCTTGGTCCTCTTTGTGTTTGTATTTTTATCCGACGTTTTCTGACTCCCTCTTCTCAATGCTCAGATAACCTCAGGTGTCTGGAATTATACTCACACGTATCACGCGCTCGCGTTACTTGACGTTATATTCAAAGACGTTTCTTGAATATTGTTTTCTGTATACTTTCAGATTTTTCTAGCAAGAGTAAGTTTTTGTCCCCGCAAAATTTTGTAAAAATGGGTACACGTTTCTTCTTCTATTAACAGCACGTCCAGTGATGATTCGATTAATTATTCGAACTAGCCTTGTTCCTGTTCCCAATCTTTTTGCAAGTTTTTTAAAAATATTTACTCTTTATAAACAAATACTAAAAACTCGGCCATGCAGTGTCTCAGGGTCAGGATCAGGGTCTGGAAAGAGATGAGAAAAAGATGGCACCACGGCATGGCTGTAGGTCGTAAACCTACGTTATCCACTGATAGCATTAATTGCTAACTGGATCACTTATTGCTTGACAACTTTGACGGAAACAATGGAGAACTGTAAACATGTTAAATTTATATTTTATAAAAGTAAAAAATCTAAATTGGACTATTGTACATTTTTATTTGCAAAAAATTTATCTTATTCTTTTCCTTCTTTTCCTTTTTACTTTTACAGTTTTCTCTTGCAAGTATTGGACAGTTTGATTCTGGTGACTCATTGATCGGCAGATCTAATTTTTAGCCTACAAATTTTTAAGATTGAAAATGTTTATAAGGACGTGTCGCACATTTGCGGCTGGTGCGTGATCGAAAATGGGAATCGGTGAGTTTCCATAGAAACTACTTCTTTTGTTGTCAATAACGTAGTACACATATAAAACTTCGCTTATGAATGCGACTACATTTAACTTATAACCTGTACATTGGTAAATGAAGAATGAATTCATTGATTGGCGAATGAAGAACGAATTCATTGATTGGCGAATGAACAATGAATTCATTGATTGGTGAAGGAACATATATATATATTATAACAAAAAGAAATTGGGTGTAAAGTAATGTGTATGTGTTGTAATTGTGTCGGGCGTTACCTCCGCGCACTTTTGTTACTTACTCTGTTGACTGGATCCTCTGCAGTGATGTAGTCCTGTAACACAACTTAAAACTATGCTTTTTGTGGGCGCCACTTGGAAACGTTTGTTCCAAGAAAAATTAAATGTGATTGAAAAAATTTTTTAATCTACGAAAAAATTTAAACAAGTCAGTTTAGCTTTGAAAAATCAGTTAAGTTTAATGATTCTTTAAAAACAACAAACAAATCGTCTGAAGGACTATCATTCATAAAAATTATAAAATTGCAGAGAAAAAATTTTACAAGTTATTATTATTGACAATTTTTTATATATCCAATCAAGTATCGGCTAGTATATTTCAGATTCTGACTCAGTTGAAAAGCATGAATTTAATATGTGAAAAATCTTTACTCTCAGGACGTGACTCCTTTGAACTACCAAGACATATCAATTAGATGCCTTACAAGAAAAAAAACTAAGTGATTTGAAGGTGTATGTGTGGCGTGTAAAGTACAACTGTGTGATAAATGTAACCAGGTAACAAATGACTTTAATTTTGGTAACTCACGTTCCAATGGTCGTTTATTCTCTCACTGGACACTTCCTTCGGGTAGTTTCTCGATCTCGCCTCTTCGGGTGTACACTGAATCTATTTAAAGTCAATTTTTGCGATCGTTACTTTTTCCGCACTTTTTGTCAAAACGTTTGGCAGTAAAATCTCGTTCAAACGCCGCCACTACGAATCATCTGTTTAGCGTTGATTCAGAAATCTGCCACCGCAGCGCTGATTCCCATGCAGTGTTGAGGAAGGCTAGTGTATACTTTGTTTACGTTCGGGGGAATTATTTGTCACGTTAGTCAGTCAATGCGAACACAGCAGAATTCGTTCTCTATTTAAATGTATGGTCCCTCCTGGGCCGTCGACGTTCTGGCTGCGTGCTTTCTATTAAAATTTGCCGTATCGCTGCTCTATTTCAGCGATACTTTTTGGAGACTCTCGTTGAGGTTAAGTCAGTCGGGTATGTCTATGTACGGGAAAAAGCCTTCCTGCCGTGTCTTGTCGATTTCTCGCCTCTTTGGTTTCGCCTTAGTGTTGTGTGAGATGCATCAGTTCTGGAGTTCAATCTTCAAGTGTTTTTTGGGTCGAATTTGGTCTCGCTTTTATACTAAATCGGGATGACTGTTTTCGTCGACTTCCGGTATATTTGTGTAAAAATTCTTTCTAGATTGTTCGAGAATAAACGAAATGGAATGTCATAGAACAATTTTCACTTCCGTAGAAGCTTTTAGAACGAATTTCTTATTCTTCATACAATGGATATTTCAAAATTTACACTGGTATTTATCAAACAGTTTCACATTAGTACTTACAATTTGTATGCCATTAATGTATTTAGATTTCTTGTTTTTTACTGAATCTAGCGATACTAAATATGATTGGTGTCTAATTAACTTAAGTCTAACAAACATTAGAATTTACAACCTTCACCTTGAGTTGTAGTCATTAAAAACTCAATATTTATAACAAAAATTGTTGTGGAGTTATAAAGTTCCCTTGACAAGCTGGATATCTACTACTACTACTCTCCTACAACAAAATAAACAAATTTTAACATCAATAAAACACAAATAAATACAATTTTATATGGCCTCTGCTCATGGCCTAAATTCTTGTCAGTTTTCTAATACAATGATTAGTCTTTTTCCTTAATATATGTGTTATTTCACCACTATACACACAGAGTTTATTATTTTGTCTATCTTTTGTGATACCTGGTTACTTTGTACATATATTATATTTATCACAAGATGACATAGCATCATTGATTGGTCTTGAGATGTCATTTTCTATGGTGTGACAAATCTCACTCTAATTAGTTAAATTCTTTTATAATTGACTTTACTTTCAACTGAGTTTGTTTCTTATTAAGGTATACTGATGTATTGTACCTTTCTATCTTATTTTTGTTAGTATTATGTAAGTATTTAGCCAGATATGATTATTTTTGTACTGGATAATTGGCTTCAGCCATACATGGTATAAGTAAATATTTTGCTGACTTGACTATTACAATGTTAAAGTTGGTCAGGTATATTAGCATAGTTGCTTCATATCATATTACAGCTTTCTAATACAGTTTGGTTGCATTTTGGCAACATTAAATTCATAAATTATACAATATTAGATGCCTATTACATGTTTTTAGTTAACACTGTTTTTGGCTATTTTGACTGCTTTTCATTCATTTGACAGCTTCCTTTATTTAAGATAAATTGTTCACTATTTTCTGCTTGACAATTGCATATAGTTTTTATTTAGATCTGATAATAATTAATTTTTCCATAAAATCTTCGTGTATGGTCTCAAATCCAACACATTAATATTTTTTTGTCATTGCAAATATACAATTTTTATTTTAACTTAAACTCTTTCTAATAATGTATTTAAGTCATTTAATACATTTATTTTATTTACATCACATAATATAATAATGGATCATGTCCATTTATTCACAAAAATTAGTTTTTAATACTATATTCATAGTTATATAACTTAATAATTATTGACTTTATTCTGGTGGATTCTGACATTATTTCTCTCTCTTATAGTGTCTTATGGTTTTTTCACTCTTATTCACTTTAAGAATATATATGGGGTTTTGTCTTAGTCATAGTTTGGTCGTTTTTTCAAGTTGATAGAAATAATTATTATACAAAATTACACAATTTTTTGGGACTACTTGGGTTCGATACTGTTCACTTCACTTTCCTCTTATGCTAACTTACTATATAAACGATTTCTTTTTATGGAACGTTCTGTGACGTTACATATGCCTCACCGTTAAAGTTGATAATTTTGGAAAAACATATCTTTGGTTTTGATGAAATTATCATCTCTATAATAACCCTTTGTTATTAGCTTCTTTATATTTCATTCTTTTATCTTATAATTAAATTCCTGTACTACTCCTTTAATATATTAATCCAACTCAATATTCCTAGTTCGTTCTTTGTCATATCACCTATTCCTTTCCTTTTTACCTTGATGTCTTATAATTAATCTTTGATATAATTCCCTATAAATTCCCTAACTTACATAGAGGGTTGGGAGTCAGAGTGGCTCGCTATGGCATACATTCTCTGTCCCTTCCTGTCTATAACTACTGAAATCAGAGGCAACACATCCCTGTTCAGAAAATAATAATTGCACCTTTGCAACAAATAATAATAATAATAATAATAAAAAAATACAATATTCAAAGATCATAGGCTCCTACACATAAATTCCCTTTCTTAAACTCTTCTGATTAATTCACAATTATATTAATATATCGTTCTCCGCAGGTTAAAATTATCGTTTAAAATCATTCAATGTTAATAGCTATATTCATATTCATCATTACCTCCCTATGTAACACACTGTTTTCCCTTTTTTTTTCATTTATCATTTCCATTTAAATATCAAATATCTGACAGTATTTCTCCTTCTTTTTCTCCTTTACTAAGTGTCCATCTTGTAGTATTTATTAATAATAATCTCTCTCCTTCTCTAAGTACGGGTAAGCTGGTAAATATACGTTGACATGGCTATTGGAAATAAATCTATATTTTATATATATCTTTATGCCTTTGGTGTAAGGTGTCCTTCTCGTAATATTTATTAATAACAATCTCTCTCCTTCTCTAAGTACGGGTAAGCTGGTAAATATACGTTGACTTGGCTATTGGAAATAAATCTATATTTTATATATATATATCATTATGCCTTTGGTGTAAGGTGTCCTTCTCGTAATATTTATTAATAATAATCATTATACATAATATTTATATTTATTTAAAAATCTCTACCTCCTTTCTAATTATGACTAAGTTAAAAAATTCACGTTGACATGTTTAGTCAAGGTACCTTCTCTATGAGGCTGTATTTGATTTGGGTCTTTGGTCATGGTACTTGGTTACTGATTGCGTATTTGACTTGTGATTTTTTAATCATGGTACTTTTTTAATGAAGTCTGGTTATACGTTCCTTTTACCTTGTTCCTAATTGTGTCAGTTACCTCGTAGGTATTGTTTTCATGTTTGATAATATTTGGGTTATATTTGTCAGTTTGGGTTAATTACGTTGATTATTTCAACCTCTTTTGGTTGTGTTCCTTATATTATGTCCTTACTTATCATTCCCATTCCTTTTTAATTCCTTCTCTTTTCAATATTCGACCTTCGATGTTTATCACCTCTACTCCTTCAAATGCCTGGTCTATGACATTTATTCTGGATGATTGGTTTCATGGCCTTACCATCTCATCACATGTTTGGGCCATAATTTTTCTGCATAGCGGAATTCCTCCTCTCTCTCACTTTCATTTTGGGGATCATTATCTGGTTCTCGGCCAGTTTCTGCCAATACATGGTTTACATAAAATACTCGGGGTTTTTCGTCTTTACTTGCCTGATTATGCTGTAATGAAAAACCTGGACTTTCGTGAACTGTTACCCGATTCTCATTATTATTTTGATTAGCGTTTGGCTCTTGTTGGTTGTTACTTTCGTTTCGGGGTGGTTCGTTACTCCTACCCTCTGATAACTGCTGCCGGTTATTCGCCGTATCACCCTGGCTACCTGGCGCCTGTTGAGTCATATACCCGTAACTTGGTAAATTGGGTGGATATGGTCGTCGATTATCGGCCATCATATAATTTACCTGGGGCCTATATTCATTTTGGTTTCTCCTACCGCCTCCTCCTTGGTTTCCCCCGTTGCGATAACCATTACGTTGACCGTAATTACTTCCTCTATAATTATTCCCGCGATAACCGTTTCCCTGGTGGAAGTTCCTACCGTAGTTATTCCCGGTGTAATTACCTCTGTTTGGTCCCGGATAGTTGCGGTTAATTGGGCCCTGAGTGTTATCATTTCGGCCATTTGGTGGGAGATTATTATTCTGATTATTGGTGTTTAGATTATTACCGTTCCCACCTCCATTCCGGTTTGGTCCGTTATTATTGTTGTTGTACTCTACCTTACGATTGGGGGGTTGGTAATCCTGGAACCTTCCTGTGGATTCGCAATTTTCCAATAATTTGGCCAGATCGGCTATTTTGCTAATCTGTTGGTATAATTGGGCATCCTTGATCCCATAGCTGTAATGTCCAGCTAACTGCCTTACCAAACATTCTTCTGGGATCGGCGGTATCAACTTCCGTGCTAAACATACCTTTCCCAGGAAATAAGACGTCGGGGACTGTCCATAGGACGCGTCGTATTTGCCATAGAAAATGTCCATTCTTACCCTGTTTTGTGCGGTCTCTGACCAATACTTTTCCTTAAACTGGCGTTTAAACTCTGCTAAATTCGTTATTTCGGGTCGTACCGCTATCCACCAGTTATCCTTAGTATTTTTAAACGTCTCGTCAAGCATCTCTCTTATCCTGTCCCACCTTGTTTCTCTACTTCTCCCAATAACCTCCTCCATTCTTTCCAAAAATTCCATTGGGTTTCGTCGATAGTCCTGGAAGTTGATTACTTCCCTGTTTTCACCATGACACGTATGAGTGTTTAGTATTGGTGTGTCTCTCAGCGCCTCTAATCTTTCCTGCAGGTTTTTCTCTCTCTGGTCTATTTCCATTATGCTATTTTTGTTAGTTTCTATTTGTTCGTCCAGCCTGTTAGCGATGTGCTGGACTTCTCCCACCTCCTGCATGATGGCGTCTTGGTTCTGCCTTACCCTGTTTTCGAGATCTATAACATCTTGTTTGGTCTCTACTCTTTGCTCCTCTATACTTTCGAAACGTGTATTGTTTCCCTCCCGTAACCTTTCCAATTGTTTCTCCATGTTTTCGACCTTCCTGTCAGTATCGATTTTATTATCATCGATCTTTTTAGTTACTGTTTCGTATTTTATGCTAATTTCCTTTTTCAGGGACTCTATGCTTTTTTTATTCTCCTCCTGAAATATCTCCAGTTTCATCCCATTGTCATCTATTTTCTCGGTTATATCCTTCTTTAAAGATTCTATGTTTTTGTCTAATTTCTCTTTATCTTCCAGCCTGTCTTTATTATTCTCCTCCTTATCTTCCCGTCTATTTTTATTCATGGATTCTATTATTTCCGCCTTGTCTTCCTGTCTATTTTTCTCATTCTTTTTCATATTTTCGTTCATATCCTCCATTTTTTGGAGCATCATCATTAATATATTCGCGTCAGCACTCCCTGTTATTTTTGCTGGTTCGGGTTTCTCTGTCTGTTCTACCATTTGTATGGGTTCTTCTCCCGTTTGTTCTTCTAATTCCTCTGTCGTTTGTACCGGTCTTTCCATTTCTAGTGTGGGCGGTTCCAATTCCGTTTCCTCCATTTGTACTGCCTCTCCGTCTTCCACACTTAACTCGGGTTCCACAGTTTTCTTCACCTTCTTTCCCTTTGGTTGCGGCATTTTAATATGTCGGTAGTTGCCGGGCTTTTTCCGTCTTTTTCAAGCCTCACTAGTTGGGCTGCCAATTTATAACAAAAAGAAATTGGGTGTAAAGTAATGTGTATGTGTTGTAATTGTGTCGGGCGTTACCTCCGCGCACTTTTGTTACTTACTCTGTTGACTGGATCCTCTGCAGTGATGTAGTCCTGTAACACAACTTAAAACTATGCTTTTTGTGGGCGCCACTTGGAAACGTTTGTTCCAAGAAAAATTAAATGTGATTGATAAAATTTTTAAATCTACGAAAAAATTTAAACAAGTCAGTTTAGCTTTGAAAAATCAGTTAAGTTTAATGATTCTTTAAAAACAACAAACAAATCGTCTGAAGGACTATCATTCATAAAAATTATAAAATTGCAGAGAAAAAATTTTACAAGTTATTATTATTGACAATTTTTTATATATCCAATCAAGTATCGGCTAGTATATTTCAGATTCTGACTCAGTTGAAAAGCATGAATTTAATATGTGAAAAATCTTTACTCTCAGGACGTGACTCCTTTGAACTACCAAGACATATCAATTAGATGCCTTACAAGAAAAAAAACTAAGTGATTTGAAGGTGTATGTGTGGCGTGTAAAGTACAACTGTGTGATAAATGTAACCAGGTAACAAATGACTTTAATTTTGGTAACTCACGTTCCAATGGTCGTTTATTCTCTCACTGGACACTTCCTTCGGGTAGTTTCTCGATCTCGCCTCTTCGGGTGTACACTGAATCTATTTAAAGTCAATTTTTGCGATCGTTACTTTTTCCGCACTTTTTGTCAAAACGTTTGGCAGTAAAATCTCGTTCAAACGCCGCCACTACGAATCATCTGTTTAGCGTTGATTCAGAAATCTGCCACCGCAGCGCTGATTCCCATGCAGTGTTGAGGAAGGCTAGTGTATACTTTGTTTACGTTCGGGGGAATTATTTGTCACGTTAGTCAGTCAATGCGAACACAGCAGAATTCGTTCTCTATTTAAATGTATGGTCCCTCCTGGGCCGTCGACGTTCTGGCTGCGTGCTTTCTATTAAAATTTGCCGTATCGCTGCTCTATTTCAGCGATACTTTTTGGAGACTCTCGTTGAGGTTAAGTCAGTCGGGTATGTCTATGTACGGGAAAAAGCCTTCCTGCCGTGTCTTGTCGATTTCTCGCCTCTTTGGTTTTGCCTTAGTGTTGTGTGAGATGCATCAGTTCTGGAGTTCAATCTTCAAGTGTTTTTTGGGTCGAATTTGGTCTCGCTTTTATACTAAATCGGGATGACTGTTTTCGTCGACTTCCGGTATATTTGTGTAAAAATTCTTTCTAGATTGTTCGAGAATAAACGAAATGGAATGTCATAGAACAATTTTCACTTCCGTAGAAGCTTTTAGAACGAATTTCTTATTCTTCATACAATGGATATTTCAAAATTTACACTGGTATTTATCAAACAGTTTCACATTAGTACTTACAATTTGTATGCCATTAATGTATTTAGATTTCTTGTTTTTTACTGAATCTAGCGATACTAAATATGATTGGTGTCTAATTAACTTAAGTCTAACAAACATTAGAATTTACAACCTTCACCTTGAGTTGTAGTCATTAAAAACTCAATATTTATAACAAAAATTGTTGTGGAGTTATAAAGTTCCCTTCACAAGCTGGACATCTACTACTACTACTCTCCTACAACAAAATAAACAAATTTTAACATCAATAAAACACAAATAAATACAATTTTATATGGCCTCTGCTCATGGCCTAAATTCTTGTCAGTTTTCTAATACAATGATTAGTCTTTTTCCTTAATATATGTGTTATTTCACCACTATACACACAGAGTTTATTATTTTGTCTATCTTTTGTGATACCTGGTTACTTTGTACATATATTATATTTATCACAAGATGACATGCATCATTGATTGGTCTTGAGATGTCATTTTCTATGGTGTGACAAATCTCACTCTAATTAGTTAAATTCTTTTAGAATTGACTTTACTTTCAACTGAGTTTGTTTCTTATTAAGGTATACTGATGTATTGTACCTTTCTATCTTATTTTTGTTAGTATTATGTAAGTATTTAGCCAGATATGATTATTTTTGTACTGGATAATTGGCTTCAGCCATACATGGTATAAGTGAATATTTTGCTGACTTGACTATTACAATGTTAAAGTTGGTCAGGTATATTAGCATAGTTGTTTCATATCATATTACAGCTTTCTAATACAGTTTGGTTGCATTTTGGCAACATTAAATTCATAAATTATACAATATTAGATGCCTATTACATGTTTTTAGTTAACACCGTTTTTGGCTATTTTGACTGCTTTTTATTCATTTGACAGCTTCCTTTATTTAAGATAAATTGTTCACTATTGTCTGCTTGACAATTGCATATAGTTTTTATTTAGATCTGATAATAATTAATTTTTCCATAAAATCTTCGTGTATGGTCTCAAATCCAACACATTAATATTTTTTTGTCATTGCAAATATACAATTTTTATTTTAACTTAAACTCTTTCTAATAATGTATTTAAGTCATTTAATACATTTATTTTATTTACATCACATAATATAATAATGGATCATGTCCATTTATTCACAAAAAATAGTTTTTAATACTATATTCATAGTTATATAACTTAATAATTATTGACTTTATTCTGGTGGATTCTGACATTATTTCTCTCTCTTATAGTGTCTTATGGTTTTTTCACTCTTATTCACTTTAAGAATATATATGGGGTTTTGTCTTAGTCATAGTTTGGTCGTTTTTTCAAGTTGATAGAAATAATTATTATACAAAATTACACAATTTTTTGGGACTACTTGGGTTCGATACTGTTCACTTCACTTTCCTCTTATTAACTTACTATATAAACGATTTCTTTTTATGGAACGTTCTGTGACGTTACAATATATATATATATATATATATATATATATATATATATATATATATCATTTTCTATATAAGTAACTCGATGTTTCTTGCAGTAATTATATAATTTGTGATGTTTTCAATTTGTTTCTTCTGCAAGTAGATTATATTGTATATTCTTTTTTTTATATATATATTTTTTAGATTTATTGAAGCATTTTCAATGCTTCTCTGTGCATTGCATTTGTGCAATGCCTGTAAATTTTTTTGTTCTTCTGGGTCTATAAAGTAGATTCATTTTGGAAGGCGTTGTAAATCAACTTCAACACTTTTTTTTGAGTTTTTTAGGCTTATCCCGAAGGACAAGACTCAGGCTAATTTAGGACTGGGCCCCTTCAGCCGTATGGTATTAGATAAGAAGGGACGCATTCAAGCCGGACGCGGAGAAAGTGGAGGAATACATAAACGAGAGTTAGTGTGTGGGTGTGTATGAATATGAAGTGTGAACCCAGCCAAATGAGGATTGGATGGTGATGATGGGGGGTGCCAAATTAATAAACAGCCATTGCGGGGTCGAGTAGCGCAGGGCGCTAAAGATGGAGGGTAGCGTCTAAGCTGCATCATGGTATAGGCGGGGGACACAAAGAAGAAGGCATATTATAGGGCGTGAAAAGAGGAAGAATTGTGAAATTAGGGGATCAAGTAGTATCGAAGTGGAGTGTGTTGTAATGTGTCTATTTAGTTGTTTCTGTGTCTGCGTGTATTTCTAGATGGAGGCTCATCGTCAATAATCAGAAGACGGTTTATAAGGAAGGAGGGTCTGTGAGTGTTCCTAGTAGTCCTGTTAATGGAGGCTGCGATGGATTGAAAGATGGCACGTTGTTTGGCAGTTTGGACATATTCCCAATTTAATTTATAAAGGAAACTGTCTAGGGTGGGAAAGAGTCTATGACGGCATACAGAGCTGTGTTTCTGGTTTTGGTTTTGAGAGGTAGACGGTAAATTAGTCAGAGGATCGCCGTTTAGTTATTATGTATGGGTTTAGGCGGGCGGAGTCAACAGTTAGTAGGACTGGATGCGCGTAGGTTACGATGGGGCGAAGACAAGAAGTGTAAATGCGGCTATCACGCTGGAGCAACGATCATTGTTACTGAGAGCTCGGAAGAGATTGGATTCGTTTACGAGCTAGACATGTGGTTCGTTTGATATGTGGTTGCCAGGTTAGTTTGGAGTCAACCATGACGCCTAGATATTTCTTACACGCTTCGGGTTTACTGTAGAAAGACCAATGTGGACTGGAGTTTGAAAGAAGTGATCCATATTATCAACACGTGGTCCATCCATCCTTCTGTATGTTTTCGATCTATTCGTTAAAGTTACAAATTCCCAGGTTTTCCTTGATTGCCTCTTTTTCAAATCTGTACATTCTTAATACCCCGGCCTTAACTTTAGAAACCTCATCTCTGCCGATTGAATTCTACAAGTTCCCCGATGTAAGGCGGGGTTTCACTTCCGTTTATACTACAGGACAGAGGTATAATTTTTTAGAACTTTAACAGTATGTCCCGTTATGCATTACCCTTAACCCATCTTTTGGTTGTGCTGCATTTGAGGTTAAACTTCTATACTTTTTTTCTTAATCGACTATGCCATGTTGAGGTACGTCACAGCCAAAGAATGTAAAGGTATTGGCCTGTTCTATTAGGCCTATTTTGGCTTCTACTATGAGGTTACACTTTAAGGGATAGGGACTTGGAATACCATGGACTTGGTTTTACTTGTCGACATGCAGGTTATAGACTTTTACTGTTCCACACTATTCATGCAAAACTCTTTGCAAGTTATTATCATTGTCAGCAACTAAAACCTGATGGTCAGCAAACATAAGAGCTTTCGAAAAAATTTTGCCCTTTAATTTTGTCTCAGCTTTATAACTTATTAGTCGTTTCTTCCATTACATTACAATGTTGTCTAAAGTTTCGATTAAATACAATACCATTGTCTACCCCTTTTTATTGATGTTTTTAATGAGATCCTTTTTAAAAATATTTTGGAATACTAGTTTTGTGCTAGTATGTGTTAAACAAGGTACGTTTTTGGCGTGTATATTATTAAATTTATCAGTGTAAGCGATCATGAGGAAGTTACCCGTCAACCCAGGAGGCACATGTTCAATATAAGGGCACAAAGCTTCGCCTTTGCAGATACCAACACCAACTACGCCGCCGAGAAACTAAAAGTACTAGTCGATGAAGTAGACAAGATGGGACTTGTCGCAAATACAGATACCAATAAATTATAACCAATACGAGGAATTAGACAAGGTGGAGACAGTTTAAAGTATACTAACGTGTGTAGCAGTTGAAATACCTTAGAGGGTTTGAAACGGGGAAAAATGAAGTGCCGACGGAAATTAAAGCGCACGTGGCGGCACGTAGTAGGCCTACGTGTTGTTACAGCTTTCGAAAGCTCCTCAGTTCCTCCTTTGTGACAAGACACTTTACGCTGTTAGTATACAGGACACTTATCAAAAGTGGTGATTATGTATGGTTCAGAAACATAGACCTTGACAAACAAGCCTCCTCAACACGTGGGAAATGAAGGTTCTCCGCAAGCTCTTTGGAACTGTATGTGAGAATAACGAGTAGAGGATAAGAACCAATACCGACTTGGAAGTAACTTACAACTTCCGGGAAATCGAGACCAACGTGAAAGTGCTCCGACTAAGATGACTAGGGCATCGAGAGACGATCGAGAATTCTGTCCCTCAACGGCAATTAATGTAAATGTAGGCCTACGTGTTAATATGTGTATCCTCATACACGTTTACAATAACTCTAAAAAGTTGGTATTGCACTCCTCTCTTCTCCATAACATTCACAATGTGAAATATTTCAAAAGCTTTACTACAATCTTTTTAAGTCTTCAATCTGTATCTAAGTTTTAAAGTTAAATTTACTTTTCTTTTCTGTTAGTTGTTTTAGAAAGAAGACATTACTTTAGTAAGATGTTACCTCCCGGAAACTCGTATGTTCCTGTAGTAATATATAGTCAATGATAATCTTCAATTTGTTTACTTTTATGGTAGTATATTATATTTAGTATAGTGTTGAGAAGACTTTGTCCTCTACAGTTAGCATAGTATGTACACGTTTATTTTTTAAATATGAGAATTTAAATTGAAGATTAATTTTGCCTCTCATTCAATAAGCAATTTTTTTGTAACCAACACGGATTTAATTAGTCTAGGAACCACTGATTAATTTCTACTAGATGTATTTGTAGAGAACTGTACATGAGTTACGCGTTACTTTAGATTTTTGTTTTTGCGTTTCGTTTGTAAAGTTTCCTGTTGTTCTGCAAATTCTAGGCTTATTTTGTTTATATTATAAAGGTGATAGAAGGTCACTATCTTTCTATATCTCATTTGTACGGTTTGCAAAATTCCACTCATTTCTCTCTGTTTAGAGGGTTTAATGTCATAGCATCTTCGTCTTCTATAGATTTTCCACAAAATCCGTATGCATTAAAATTTAAAAAATAAAATGTATTTAATTTACGCTAAATAAAACAATATATGTAACTTAGTAAATAAAACCTAAAATTTTAAGGAGACTTGTGTGTTTCTTAAGTTGCTTGTATATTGTGTTTTGTGTTTAAAGTGATATATTAAACAAGTTCTTTAGTCAACTCAATAGTTTACAAAATTATTTTTCATATTAAGTCAAACATTACAAATATATTAAAATAACGTTTTTAATTTTTGCAGTTATTTTAAAATTTGGTAATGTTTTTGTTTGTCTTTAGCAGATTAGATTGGAGGTTAGTTTTTTTTTTGTACACGGAGTATACTTTTAGTTTTTAGTATACTTATAGTTTTTTAGTATAATCCTCTACGGAGTAGAAAAGTGATCGATTAACACACGTCAAAAGTCGGTTCTATCGACATCAAAAGTTGTCTGTTGCTGAATAGACGAGGAAATCTAGGACATAACTACGATATGGAGAAAGACAATCACTGAAATAAAAAAGCAGAAATAGAACAGTCATTTTAAAAGAGTGAATGAAGGTCTTCTTCTTTCATTAGTGTTGACCCACTATGTATGTTAGACGTATCAATAGTGTCCTTCCATTTTTTCATCTTTTACATACATTTCTCCATCTTCTTATCCTCATCTTACTCAAATACTCCTCTGCGTCTTCCAGCCATCGTTTTCCAGGTCTTTCTTAATATTCTAACATAAGTTTCCATTCCAATACTCCACCAGTCATTGTCTGGTAATCCAGTCACATTACATAACCTAACGAATGCAGAGTTTTGAAATACACGAATGCAAAATACTAAAATACTGAAATTTAGGAAGCCCATATGGAGTTGCTAGTCTCCCATGCATCGGGCGCCATCCTAGGTGGCGGATAGGGGAATGTTCACCAGATATGGTGGGTACCGGTGAAATAAAATACCCGAGGCGGACCAAAGCTAGCAGATGGTGCCTTGTAGTTGGATATTGGTTTATCAAAGGTTAAATGAAGTAAACCTTGAATAAAAATTGCCTGGTCCTTTAGGTTGGGGGTTAATGGAATCGGCCAACTCCCCATACATTGGAAAGAAAGGAAATATTAAAAAACCAAATAGATTGCAACCGGATGGATTCAATAAAGGTAAAAGTATCAGTGGAAGATGAGAAATCAATCACTTCTGTAATCTTTGGTTCCGGAAAATGAGTAAACATTGTACAGACGGAATAATATATATATATATATATATATATATATAAATCTAGGATCCAAATTGTAGTAGACGAAAAGGAAAATTCAGAAGAACTGGACTAAATGTGCACTGGGTGTGTACAGGTTTCAATCAGAGTATTGTAAACTATACTATAGTAAACGTCCAGCACGAATGGTGGATAGAGAAACGTGTGGTAAAATAATGTAATTTATAAATTATTTGTATATATAATATGTAAATTATTTGTATATTTAATATGTACCGTGATACGTTTCATTGTATATAAATATTTAAGTACAGGTAGCTACACTGTTTATGTTTTTGGTGTATTAAAAACACTCTCACTAAAGTACAATCAGTTTTCAAGTACATATGGAATAGAAGCGCATGACAAACTTTGGCCCTTTTGTAGCTGATTAGTAGCCCTACTTTAAACATAAAACTTGGACCACCTTCAGCTGCTTCAATCATGTTAACGTTCTCTCGCCTGAGTAGCGAGAACTTGCACAGATCCCATTAGCAGGCGCTAAATAATTAAGTAAGTTAGGATAATTTAGGACCCAGCCGGCGAATGGCAACGGGTGTATTTTTGCAATTAGTCAAATTATAGCAAATTATAGTTCGAAATACTGGGCAATTAACAATTGCAATTCTGCTGCGAATTCTCAAATGACTCTCCGTACTTGCCAAGGCATACAGTAATGCATAGAATCAGAATCTTCTTACCGCGTTTTTTCAGCAACGATGACGCCATCAGGTGTCCTCGGGAGCAGCCCTATAGAAAAAATTTCGACAGAACCTGGCCAAAATTCAAAATATCGCTTTCTCAGTCTTCCGGGCGATTACATCTATTTTGTCTTGTAAAGAATGCTTGCCTGAGCAATACAGTTAGCCGCCTCCACGACGAAAGTATCTGTTGCAGTATTTGTCAGTCATGTAAGTTATTGTAGAAAATTTTCGTTACCTAGATGTATATTCTACTACATCCTTCGTTCTGTAGTCCGTTCTGTACATTACCTTCACAACGTAGGAACTTAATCTCGGAAGCTTGGACGTATTTCCATGTCTTTTGCGTTGTTACCCAATTTTCAGACATGAAGAGGACGTTTCAAAGCAAACAGAAATTTCAAGGTAATAGGATGAGGAACAGATGAGGAGGAAGAGAAGACGAAAAGAAAATGGAATGAAACAGCATTATTTCATAGAAGCACAGTGAAATTAAAGAGAAAACTCTGGTGTAAATGAATTAAAGTAATAACAAAGTGCATACGAATGTAATGTGTGAGTTCGAGTGTTAAGTGGAGTCCTTGTACTGTACACATGCATCAGGTTTGGCCGCTTTATTGGTTTCGCTGTGTCTGCCATTAAGGTTACCGTACAGTAAAAGTTTCTTACTGAGCACGTGTCGCATCGAACGTGGAGTTTTGTGGCTCGTTTTTACGGCTTCCCTCGTGTTTTAATATGAATTTCATGAGTCTTTTTGTTAGGGGCAAAGTTTAATGGGTCATTCTCACCGTGTTTCCTTTTTCATTCGATTTGCGAAAACATCCCTCGGCACTATTATTATAGTCGCACCCCTGTGTGTTATACCGTGCAGTATTTAGGGAGAAATTGCATGTCGTATAGGCCTACTTAGTGTTATGGGAATTTACGTGTGTGTTTTTATGTTAGCACTGTTGATTTTATTGAATATTGTTACATGATATTTTGCCCATCATCTTGTTGTGTAATTGCATGAGTAAAATATATTTTACTAATCTTAGAAAAGTACCAGGAAACATAATGTAGCTTGTGTCAAGGACTACCAATTATAGGTTTATTATTATTGACTAATTTTAAATAATTTTCTAATAGTTATGTTTGAACTATTAAAGTTAGTAAGTAAGGAGGACAATGTTTTATAAATACTTACTATGCTAACACTAATCCCACTATGTGTGTGAGAGTGAAAATTAATTCATAAATTTAATAAGAATTGTGTTATGTTTATGAGGGAAGTGATTAATCAATGTTTTAATCGTTGTATTTTGAGATATTGAAGTTATTAAATAAGGAGGACAATGTTTTGGGAACTACTTACCATGTTTTATAATGTTTATAAAACTGGATTGTATCCATAAGTTTAATAATAATTGTTATATGTTTCCTAATAGTTGTTAGTAATTAATTGTTTGATATTGATTAATAATATATGTTGTAATATTAATAAAACAAATGTTAATGTTAATGGAAGGGTACCAAAATCATAATAACAGAGATTTGTGAAACTAGGCATGTTAGGCCTAGATAGTTAAGGAATTTGAAAAAGAGTTTATGTTAAAACTAGAATAATTAATGTCAGGTTGAAATAGGTTATTACTGATTGTATCTAATAGTTTTAGTAAAGTGGAGGGTACAAAAAGAACTAATTATAAATAATTTTGTACAAATAGTTAAAAGTGTAAAATAGTAACTCAGGACTGAAAATAATTTACTTGCACACGGTACACCATATTCAATGTACAGAAATCGTGATAAAGACTTTAGGGAATTTTTTGTTGAAGACGGTTTAATGGTGTTCTGCAAAGACATCGCCGGACTAGTGACGAAAATGGGAGCTCAAAAGTATGACAGTAAGCAATGGAGGTTATTTATAGATTCTTCAAAGCGAAGTTTGAAAGCAGTATTACTACATATTGGAAATGAGCTAGCATCAATTCCAATTGCGTATTCAGTACACTTAAAAGAGACGTACAGTACTGTGACGATTTTATTAATAAAAATATGTTAATTAATTAAGTTGATAATGTATAAGCTGAGAAATTTTAAATTTTTAATAAAATCTCACATTTTAAACTAAATCTTATTGAAATCATTAAATAATAATAATATTTAATATAAAGTCTAATAATAAATTAAAAGGGAATACAATTGTACAGAAAGGGTAAAGCTTGTTAATTAATCCTGCAGAAACAGGCGCTAACCAGAATCAACTTGTTTTCTGACCCCTAAATAAACTAAGTATTATTGTAAATTTGTTATTATTTAAATAATTAAATAAGACCACTGTTACGTACTTTGATAACCTCTGTAACTAAGAATATCTCTAGTTAATAATTTAATCAAACTTTAGTCCTTTAATTAAATTAGAAACACGGAACTACTTTTATGTTGCCTAGTATTTGTCTTGAGATTACTACTCTCCCCCTTTACTATTTTCGCCACTTGCAATGGAGCGCTCACGCCGTAAGCAGCGTAAAGCGTTGTTTCGCTACGTATATATAAAAATGTGAAAGGCTTGATTCAATGCCTATTTAAATAAGTAAATTTGTGCGGTGATGACATCTCTCTCTATTATCAAATAACAAACTATGTAATTTGTACAGTACTACAAACAAGAAGGTGATATTCAACTAATCTATAATCATGTGAAGTGTATAACAGTGAAACAAACTTTCTATTTATTTATTCTAACTACAAGAATTACTAAGAATTACTACAGTCGCCTGAGATGAGTGTACCGCCCCCGGAATGATTTGACATACTTCAGGAACTTCACCGTCACAGGATGGTAAGGTAACGACCGACCTTCAGGAAACACCGGAGGACCGAAGAACCTATTCAGCAGCAACTTCAGGAAACACACACAGGTGACATGGAGGCTTGTCTTCCATGGTTAAGAGTTACAAAAATTATAGTCCACAAAAGACAATTTAACGTATCATATTAAAGACTTTAAAACTTCTGTTTTAAATGTAATAACATTAAAGACTTTAAAAGACAGACATTATATGTAACATGTAGTCTGAAATGTAATAACACTGGTTATAGCAAAAGAGTAAAACTTTAAACTAAAAGTTTTGTTGTTTTAAAAGCTTAATAAAAACCATTCTTCAAATGGTTAAATTTTCAATATTGTATATGGCAAGGTGACCATTATTCATTTAATATATTCAATCCCGGATCCGTGGAATAAATGAAATAGATGTACATCATATTTTGAGGCCCCTTTGTAAAGGAGTAATATCTATATATAATCATATAGTACACTATATTGTTTGAGAACTTTCAATAGAGAACTTAATCACCAAATGTAATAAAGAGATGTCATCTGAGTACCGAGTAAACTGAGTGCATAAATCAACAGTCTCCCCTTCCTAATATCCTGCTATAAGAATTGTTTTATTTGTTGTGATTATTTTCAGCTCGTCACAACTAAGGCAGCCTGTATAATTGGCAGATCCAATTATTGCGGGTTCCCTAAGTTATAACACAAGAGAAGATACAAATAAATTGCGCAACTCTGCTTAATTGCTGTTGTTTTGCTTAATTGCTGTTGTTTAATAATTAATTGTGTACAGAGTGTCACAAATAAATTGCGCCACTCTGCTCTATTGTGCTAATTTTGCTAACTTTGCGTAAGAGAAAAGAAAGAAGTAATTGTGTCCCGATATCCCACACACACAAGCTGTTGATCTATTCACTCATGTATTTAAAAATGTGTCAGAATTTTAAATAAAATAAAAATAATAATTAATATTATAGTAATATAGTATAGGTAACTTTATTTGTAAATATAATACGTGTAAAGTAATATTAACATATAATTCCATGTAAACAAACCATGTAGGTACTTGTTAAAAGTCTCATTCATCAACGTGTCACCTTCACGACAAACTCGGACATGTAAGTTTCCTGTTGCCGATTGTTTAAAACTGTCATAGTTGGTCTCCCCCAAGTTGAGTTAGACAATAAGTCACCCTCCTTGTGTGGTCTATTGTTATAAGAAGCGTGTATTTTCCTGTGTTTAGTAACCGAAGATTCCCCCTTTTGTCGTACGCATATTCATGCCTGTGTGAAATTTCTCTCTCTCTACCAATGTAAAATGACAAAGGTGGTCATCACATTTTAATTGTTTATTTGTAAAAAAAAAGTGTAAGAATACCATTGATTTATATTTTTAAATTTTTCTTGTGTATAAAAAAAAAGTAAGCAACGTATATAAACTAATGCAAATGTTTAATAATAACTGTTAATAAATGTTTACCATGTACTAAAGTGTTTAGGAAATAATTGTGTATAGGATAGTAGAGCAAATAATACTATTACTTAAATTTCAAATGAATAAATGACTTAGTTAATCCTCCCTTGTTAGATAAAGTATTAAACCCCATGTCCAAAAACAGTAAACTTGTAAACTGAGCCAAAAAAAAAAAAAAAAAAGGTAAATAAAGTGTCCTAAATAAATATGGTTAGTCGATAGGAAATAATTCTAGGTAAGTTTTTTTTTAACCCCAAAGTAATAATAAGTGAATAATAATTGCTGAATAAATCTTAAGTTAAACAAATGTGTGTAACGTGTAGCAGTAAGTAAGAGAAAGGTAAATAATAATAAAAGTATAGTTGAATAGTGAACAACCAGTGGTGGCAAGTTAGAGAAAATAAAGCGTGTTAAGAAATGGTAGTAAGCAGCCACCCTCTCTCTATTGTATAAACGGTAGCGTCCCTAAACAATTGAAAACCACCCCTGTGTATTACAATGAGTTGTGTAAAGTGTCTCCCCTTCCGCATAGTTTGTCTAGTTATTGTTAAAGAGATAATAAGAATTACCCTCGTGAGATTCCGCTTATCGCAAGTAACTATAATCTAGAGTGGAGTATGGGATCCTCTTTAGATTATTTTAGAAGTAAGTCTATGGTATATAATCAAGAAAGAATTATATACATGTAAAGTAACAAGTCACAACGGCGCCGACTGAAAAGGATAATGATGAGGCAGAAAGGTGCCAGAGATCATTAAAAGAGTGCGTGCTGAAAACTAACTTGTAGAGTTAGAGTAAGCTGATGTCAGTCGGGCCACGACATTGTGAGTTACGAGTAATTAGGGAAATTAGTATTAAGGATTAAAATATAAGTTAGCATTGTAAGAAGTGAGATAAAGGGAATTTCACGGAGGAGAACATTTAAATGAGAACAAGATCATTTAAAGAAAAAAAAAACCGTGTACTAATAATAAATAATAGTAATAATAAATAATTACACACATTGTCCCCGAGCATACTCCCGGTACATTCCTGAACAAATAAACCGGAGTCTGTGGCCTAAGCGGCGGAGTATGTGACGATTTTATTAATAAAAATATGTTAATTAATTAAGTTGATAATGTATAAGCTGAGAAATTTTAAATTTTTAATAAAATCTCACATTTTAAACTAAATCTTATTGAAATCATTAAATAATAATAATATTTAATATAAAGTCTAATAAAAATTAAAAGGGAATACAATTGTACAGAAAGGGTAAAGCTTGTTAATTAATCCTGCAGAAACAGGCGCTAACCAGAATCAACTTGTTTTCTGACCCCTAAATAAACTAAGTATTATTGTAAATTTGTTATTATTTAAATAATTAAATAAGACCACTGTTACGTACTTTGATAACCTCTGTAACTAAGAATATCTCTAGTTAATAATTTAATCAAACTTTAGTCCTTTAATTAAATTAGAAACACGGAACTACTTTTATGTTGCCTAGTATTTGTCTTGAGATTACTACTCTCCCCCTTTACTATTTTCGCCACTTGCAATGGAGCGCTCACGCCGTAAGCAGCGTAAAGCGTTGTTTCGCTACGTATATATAAAAATGTGAAAGGCTTGATTCAATGACTATTTAAATAAGTAAATTTGTGCGGTGATGACATCTCTCTCTATTATCAAATAACAAACTATGTAATTTGTACAGTACTACAAACAAGAAGGTGATATTCAACTAATCTATAATCATGTGAAGTGTATAACAGTGAAACAAACTTTCTATTTATTTATTCTAACTACAAGATTTACTAAGAATTACTACAGTCGCCTGAGATGAGTGTACCGCCCCCGGAATGATTTGACATACTTCAGGAACTTCACCGTCACAGGATGGTAAGGTAACGACCGACCTTCAGGAAACACCGGAGGACCGAAGAACCTATTCAGCAGCAACTTCAGGAAACACACACAGGTGACATGGAGGCTTGTCTTCCATGGTTAAGAGTTACAAAAATTATAGTCCACAAAAGACAATTTAACGTATCATATTAAAGACTTTAAAACTTCTGTTTTAAATGTAATAACATTAAAGACTTTAAAAGACAGACATTATATGTAACATGTAGTCTGAAATGTAATAACACTGGTTATAGCAAAAGAGTAAAACTTTAAACTAAAAGTTTTGTTGTTTTAAAAGCTTAATAAAAACCATTCTTCAAATGGTTAAATTTTCAATATTGTATATGGCAAGGTGACCATTATTCATTTAATATATTCAATCCCGGATCCGTGGAATAAATGAAATAGATGTACATCATATTTTGAGGCCCCTTTGTAAAGGAGTAATATCTATATATAATCATATAGTACACTATATTGTTTGAGAACTTTCAATAGAGAACTTAATCACCAAATGTAATAAAGAGATGTCATCTGAGTACCGAGTAAACTGAGTGCATAAATCAACAGTCTCCCCTTCCTAATATCCTGCTATAAGAATTGTTTTATTTGTTGTGATTATTTTCAGCTCGTCACAACTAAGGCAGCCTGTATAATTGGCAGATCCAATTATTGCGGGTTCCCTAAGTTATAACACAAGAGAAGATGTTATAGTACCATGAATCTACTCCTTCAAAATGTGAAGTATGAAGAACACCAGTGGCTTGTATGTGGTGACTTTAAAGTGATTGGCATCCTTCTCGGCCAGCAAACAGGGTACACCAAGATGCCTTGCTATATGTGTGAATGGGACAGTAGAGCATATTATCATGAGCATTGGAGTAGGAGAGAGTGGTCTAAGAGGGAAAAACCTGATAGCGGGATCGAAGAACATTGTGAATGAGCATTTGGTTAATCCAGATCATATTTTATTGCCTCCACTGCACATCAAATTAGGACTGATGAAAGCATTGGACAAAACAGGAAACTATTTCCAATACCTGTGTAGCCAATTCCCAAATCTATAAGACGCAAAGTTGAAAGAAGGGATATTTGTTGGACCGGATATACGTAAGTCGATGTCCAATGAACACTTTGAAAGTACAATGACGGAAATAGAACAGCAAGCTTGGAGCAGTTTAAACAATGTTGTGCATCGTTTCCTTGGCCAGAAAAAGCAGCCTGATTACAAGGAAATAGTGGTAGATATGCTACAGTCGTTTAAACAGTTAGGATGCAAGGTCTCCCTAAAACTACATTTTCTAATGTCACACCTAGACAATTTTCAGGACAATTAGGCTGACACATCAGAGGAACATGGTGAACAGTTCCATCAGGAACTTAAAATTCTGGAACATCGTTATCAACGTCGTTGGGGAATAAACATGATGTCTGACTACTGCTGGTGTATCACACGTGAAGGAGAAGTGACACACAAAAGGAAGGACATCAAGCGTTCATTCACGGGCAAACGTAAACGGAAGTAATACCTCCACCCTGTAAGTGTCCAAATCACCATATTTGCTTCTTCTAATTCACATGTGTCTCACGTTACTTTTTTTTAGCATTTTATTGTTCCATTTCGCCTCCATCTTCCTGTAATTGCTTTCCGATTTCAATGGGTACAGATTTCGATGATGATGATGATGGTGCAAAAACCTGTCGTGCTGTAGAGAAGCAGGCTTCAGATTTGTGATCAGCGCAATCGATTTAGTCAGAAACTCATATTTTCATGCAAACCCCAGACAAAAAGTCAAAATTTGTCGACCTGTGAATGTAAAAATTTTATGAAGTTGCGTTTCTGCTAACACGTTTTTACCTAACGAATCATGTTATTCTAAGAGGTGGCACTCTTGCATACATACTACTCTGTTTCGAATGCTCTCCTGCACAATGTTTGTATGTCCTACTATGAATACGAATTTTCTGACTTGCTTGTAAAAAATACAGGGATTAGAAAAATACAGGGAAAGAGAGCAAGACAAAAATAAAAGAAAGTAAAGAGATATTTCAGACGGGAGAGACAGATAAAGAGAGTGAAAGGAAAAGGGAGACAAATAAAATAAATAGGAACAGGAAAAAATAAAGTCGGTGGGAGAGAGAAATAGGAATATGGGGGAAAAAAGGAAAAAGAGTAATAGGAGCGGAAGCAAATATGGTAGGCAGAAAAGGAAGATAAAGAATTAAAATAAAAAACAAAAGACAGAGAAAGAGAGAGTGATAGGGGGAAAGAGAGCAAGGGAGTGTGTTTGACAAAGGAAGGCAACACAATAAAACGTTTCAGCGCTGGCTTACAAAAGCACGTTTAATTGTGTTGTGTTAATAGACGTATGTGTATTATGTCTTGCCTTGTGTTTACCTTGAACGTCCTGAGCACACTTCCAACTGTTGCCTTTGCGAAGTATGTCAATTCATACCCGCTGGATACGGAATCGTAGTACGTCACTGGACGCAGGTAGACGAAGCATTAAACGACAGCGTGAATATAACGAGATCTGTGAAATCGGATCATGTGTTTACGCTAAACTTTCAAATCAAAATTGGAGTTATTATTATATTTTTTTACACGAACAGGCCAGCCATGGACTACGCGAATATCATTTCCTTTTCTCTTCCTGCCAGAAGGCCCTCATTCTCACACTATGCGCCGCCATCCTTTCCACTATCCACCCCTTTCTCGTCTTCTTCTTACCGCAGAGAACCTCAAGATTTTGAATTTTGTTTCTGTATGTATTCTATCCACACAGTCGTTCAAAGAGATACCCAGTTTCATCATTTCCTCCTTGAGTTGTTTGGAGTATTCGTTCAGACTGGAAAGTTGCCAAATATAGTTGAAAATTTGTTTATTTAATCTTGACCGATCCATCCGAACCATATTTCTAAGGAATCCATATGTCTTTTTCTTCGGAAAGCCGTTTCCATATCTTCCAGATCCCTGTACATCTCTTCTTTGGGTCTGTGCCTGTACCCATATTTGGTTTTCTTGGACCATAAATTTTCCGAAGAATTCTTCGTTCAATTTTAAGAAGAGGTTCCAAGTTTTGAAAGCACATTGTTTTTACTCCATACATAATTACCGCCCTGATCACAGTGCTATAATAGCGGACTTTTGCACTTGTGGAAAGGGTTTTCTTTCCGTACAGTTCCCGGGTTAGACTAAAGGCCTCTGCATTTGAGTTTCCTTGTCTTAAAGCATTCTTTGTCTGAAGCGTTTCGGGATATGTTTTATCCAAGATATTTAAAATTGTTAGTAAATTTTATTTCTCCATACGTGGTGTCCTGGCACGTTTCCGGGAATTTAAATAGGGTGGTCATAATTTCCGTTTTAGCAAAGGACATTTGGATGCCAGTTTTCTCTGCTATCTCTTTGTGACCTCCTACTTGCTTTCTTGCTTTTTCTTCTGAGTGGGCGAAAGCTAAACAGCTTATTTCTACGTCTTTGAATTTTTTACCTATTCTAACTCTAGTAGAATTGACTTCATGCCAATTTTGGAAATTGTGTTGGTTAAAGTTAATTTAATTGAATTTAAAATTTTGGGATCGACACCGCATTTATGCAGACACTGGAAGAAGTTCTCTCGATCCAGTGAATCATAGACCTTCTGAAAATCAATGAAGGCTATGTTACACAGTTGTTATGGATGCTCCACGTATGGGTATCATCTTGAATGCACTCTTTCCGATCCACCCAGTGGGTCAGACGCACATGAGTTGCATCACGTTGCAGCAGGTAAGTGCCGCTATTTAGTGAGAAAGAACTAAAGAAGTCCGCAGGCTAGATGAAGAGTGGCAAATGCCCAGGACGTGAAAATGCTTCTTTAGAAGTACTGGAGGTGATTCCTTCCCACGGATATTCCTTAAAATTTATAACAGATGCCTCAAGGAGGGAATTTTCCTAAACGGCGGAAAGTACAGAGGCTGGTACGTATCAGCAAAAGTAATTATGATCCGGGCACCCCATCAGTGTACATGCCTTTGCGCATGTTGGATACAGCTGGAAAGTGTCTGGATATGTCGCTGAAGTCTTGTCCATTAGAGGCCATTCAAAGCGAAGAAAACCTATCTAACAATACGGGTTCCGGAAAAACCGATCAAGTAACAGGGAAGTGGAAGTTGTAGTAGAATTTTGCATGCGGCATAACAGCGAAATAATTATACAAGAAGGATAGTCCTGTTGGCGACAGTGGCTCACACGGCGACGGATCCTCACAATCATACAGGTGTAAGTGGAAACTGAGGTTATACTGATAATGAAAGCAGTTAAACACCTGAGGAAAAGACTAGATTCGAAACTCTCCGACTGGGAGCAAATTGAGTATGAAGCTGGTAAGGCTGTACACATCATAACTCAACTCAGCAGAGGCTTCTGGCCAATGTAAAAAGCCCCACTGTAAGCAAGAGGCGTTTGTTGATATCGGACACGGAATCTATCCTTCTCTACGACTGAAAAATCTGGGCCGATGTACTAAAAGTGGAAAATACAGGTTACTAATTGCATGGGTGCAGAGAAGAGGATTCCCCAGCGTAGTATACCCTTATCGGACGGTGTCAAAAGCAGTAGTCCGAGTGAAACCGGAAGTGGTTTCTATAGAGCTTTTAACTCAAGTGTAAAAGCGCCTCTTCAAAAGAAGAAATGTAATTGGAAGAGATGCGGCAAAGAATTGAGCCAGGAAACTCACACTCCTGCACTCTCAAGATCGGTAGAATAAGAATGACAGAGGAAGATGGTCTACAAGGCTGTACATTTACCTCCACAGAATGGGAAAGGTGCAAAGCCCAGCTTGTCAGTACGGTGACTCTACGCACGAAGATTCCTTGCAAAACTTTTCAAGAAAATTCAGCAGATTTACAAGAGAGAGGATGGCACTAGAGACGGAACTTGGAAAGTTCACGCCTGAGAGTGTAGTTGAGATTATGGTTCGTGCCAAGGAGGAATGCCACCACATTTCTACATTTATTCAGTCGGTTCCACTAGAAAAAAGAGAAGCCTAACTTGCACCGAATGGGCAGTAGCACGAAAGGGGCAATTAGGAGCCCGATAAGAACGCAATAGGCTCCATCCTAAAGTGATATGCTAAGTGATTCCAATATAAACATAAATGCCTGAATTAGAGGTGTTTTTTTATTGGTTGAGAGTCCCACACACCACTAAACAGATGGTTTACTTTTACAGTGGATAAAACATTATCCCTCTTTTAACAAAAATATTATTATTCCAATTTACATATTTACTAACATTTATACCACTCTTCCACTCTTAGCCTATGTTACCAAGAGTAGACTGGTAAATAGCCGACCAACCAAAAAAATATTTTTACTTTTTTATTCTTTGACGTATATTTAATCAAAATTCGTTTGTAGTGACGTAAAACGAGAGTACACTGTGTTAAAATAACGGAAATCCCGTAAACCAATTTGCTAGAACTGAAAGGGAAGAAAAATGAGACAATTCACTAAAGAGATACTTCTTCGTACCTTCGCAATGTATTAGAAATCTAATCTAATAAAGTTCCTTTGAGACAAACGTAATGTAGGCGTAAAGGAAGTGTAGAGAAGTGTGATAAATTTGATAAAGTCGGGTCGACGCAGTGTTAACACGCAGAGAAAAGAAGTGTGCCTACGCGGATCAGCTTACACGTCAGTGCGTCGATGTTGATAAGCTGAAATGAAGTGGACTCAGTTATTTGTTGTCATTTCATTAGCTTCATCGCGTCATGATATACCATGGCTGTAAAAGATTTATTACGTTGAACATATGTGTAACCGTGATTTATTATTTAATTAAATGTTAATTTCTGATTTACGTTAAGTGGAAAATAGGGTGAGCCGAAAATATTTTTATTTCTTTTCGATTTGCTATACCGCGGAAAACTTGGCCCTAGGACAGATAAGTAAAATAAAAAAAAGAAATAGAACATTGGTTAATATCTTCCGGTCGCGCATCACCCCAAAAATCATAAATGATTATTTTTAACAATTATTCGTAATTAAAAAAACCAAACATTTTCTACCTAAGTCAAAGCTTTAAATAAGTAAAGAATAGCACCGGGAAAATAAATAAATCAAAAAAGTATAGATATTTCAACTTTTATTGAAAAAGAGTCGCGCTTTACACCTGAAAAACACGTTTTTAACATTAAAATTGTAAATTTTACATTTTGACATAAAACAGTTAATGATAAGTGTTACGAGCTATGCCATTATGTTAATAATATTTTACTCATTCTTTTTGGTACTTTACTTGCTATTTTAAACTCCTATTTGTGCGAAAAACATGGCATGATTGATTGTGAAAGAAGCGCTGTTATGACGAACCCATCCCTGGACTTATCACCAACGACTTTGTGTGACGTTTCTGTCACCAGCTTCACGCACCGCTCCACTGATTGCGTATGATGGTCAAAACTCCATTCAGCTGCTATTCCTAATTTTATTTCAGATGAATTAATATAATTCCACCATGGACATCTGTGAAGAGGTAAATAAAGCTTTGAGTCTTTTGAAACATGGTACTGGAAGAGAAGGCTTCGTTCACGCATTAATTGAAATTCTGTCTAATGGAGAAACTCTGTTGAAATATCGTCAGTAGGTCACTTACTTAGGCACAGTAGCTTTATGATTGACAAACGAACACCTAAAAGAGTTCATAGGGGGAGTATGGATGGAAAAAAACAAAAATTATGGGAAGATGCTCTCGCTGTGGATGCAAGAGAGATGTTGGGAGTGCAAGGATGGAAGTCCTTTGCTACTGATAGAGAGAGGTGGAGGGTCAGGATAGAGGAGAACAAGGCTAGACTTCAGGCTGTGGCGCCATAGGAGGAGGAGGGGGAGGAGCTTTATGATTGTGATGTTAGAGGTTCATGAGAGAAACACTAAGTTAAGGCAAGATATTTACTCTGTGCAAGTTCCTGCGTCAATAGCTTTTCAAAAAATAATACAAATTTAAACAGAGGGAATCAAGACAGGGAAGAAGATATGATCCCATGACTTTTGAAAATAGCCACCTACCAATCGTCAAACTAAGGTTTTCGAGAAAAGGGTGTTGTACAGAATTCTCGACCATTATTGTAATCGTCACCATCATTAACACTTTCCTTCAAGGATTATGCTCACTGCTAAATGCAGTGACGAGCCGCACGGTGGGATGTGGTTTACGTGTAGTTGTAGAATACTTACCGGTTGAAGTGAGTTTACCTCAACGAGACTGCTGTTTTGTCAATAGTATTTAAATGGCATTGAATTGATTCGAGCTTGAACCGAACCCTGAGAACGAACGAAAAACACCTACCCCTCACTAGCTACCCGAGTGTTTCAAATTTCCGTTATTCATGTTACAATCAGATGACAGACAACTTTATAATCAGTAATATTATATTTATTGAAACACCCAACGGCGGCAAGGGAAACGGAAATATTCCTTCTACATGGAGAAAGTGGAATAGGGACAAAGGGAGGACATGGTCACTAACAGTTATCCAAAGAACATCGTCATGTTTAAAGGCATGAACGTTATATCGAGAAACGCATGGAAAAGCCATAATAACGAGCTACAAAAATTCCACGTCCGCAATATTGCGTGGCCAATAAGAGAGTTAGATTGCACATATGAGCACAGCAGGGCACGAACTGAACCCATATAAAGTCAGCAGAAATCGACAACTAACAAACATCCATTCTGCTTCGTACGTTTCGAATACCTACTTTGTAATTTACTCTGTGTGTGTATGTGTGTGTGTGTGTGTGCACATATTCTACTAAAAATACTCCCTATATGTCAATCTATTTTTACGACTCGAATTTCCATTTAAAACAGTAATAACAACGCCAATGAAGTAGCTTTATCAATGGGAAAGCTGTTACCAAACGGGAGAGGAATTTCTTAAAAAAAAAAAACCATACAAATTAATTGACATTACAACCGATGCCTCACACTAACTTATTTTTAAACCTACACATACTGTTTAGTAAGAAGAATGTTGAATGTAAAAATTTGTACTTAGTTGATTCGCCAGGATGCAGAAATGATGAAGCGAATGGACTGTATTCAATTCATTTATTTGAAATTCAAAAGTACATTAAATATGTAGTTAGCAATTGTTTTGAATGACAGGTTGGCTAATAAGCATGATGTATATACAACGTATCAAAAATTTTAAATTACATTAATAACGGGCCTAATGGGCCATAAGTAAAGTGTGTTGGCCTAAGGCCTACATTGAATGTCGCGACAAGAAAAAATATGACAGTGAGGCTGCGGGCGAGCCGACCGCCGCTTACAAGCGTTTGAGACGTACTGTACAGAGCACCGACATGAATAATCAGATTACAACAAAAAGTAAAGAGCAGATTAGCCAACCTATAAAGTAAAATTGTCGCGCTACTGCACATAAGCTGCCCGTCAAAATCAATCGATTTTTTACCACCTTTTTAGTAAATTATTATACATTTTTATAACTTAGTTTATAACATACAGTGTTCTTAATAATGAAAGTTAGTTTCAAGGCTGAGTTGAACCTTGAGTTATAATATTAGATAACAGCTGTACGTTAATGGTTTAGCGATAAGCATGAATAAGATAAGCCTTAAAGATAAGCGTTTTTAAGCCAAGGTTGGCGAACAACTGATTTCAAACATGAGCAAAAATGTATGCGTTGGCAAGTATTGCCGTCATATATTGTATGTGTGCAATATCGAATGTTATGAAACATGAAAAATACATAATTAGACAATGCTTAATAATGTATGATCGGAAGCTCATCACATGATGGCCCGATAGTTTGTAACCCTATGCATGTCATAGATGGTTGCCGTGAAATAGTTGAGGCCAGTAGACCTGTACAGAGAATTATGTACATGAACAAAATTGTCACAAATTACATGTTTAAGCGTAGATTTAGCATGGGCGTCATGTATTGACCAAGTCATGCTGTTCCTGAAGTTTCAGGAACTTACAATATGTATTTGTGTAAGAACAAGCTATAGATAGCTGACTGAATGCAAGCACATATATGATGACATGTATGTCATAATTTAAACAGAAATAATAATTGTGCAATGCTCAATCACAAAATATAAATACAATATAACAATAAAATATAAAATAAATCTAGACGTGGCATGGTTACATGCAGTAGACGCAAAAAACGATAGGTTTTACATAAACGCAAGTTATATAATGAATATAATAAACAACAATTTAGTTAATTACAATATGAATAATCGCAATGGCATAAGTAACAAATACGATACTGTGATTACAAACGTAGTACATGAGTTGAACAATCGAAAAGATATTCACAGAACAATAAATCACATATATTAGCAACTGTGTAAAAAAATGCATGCATGGTTGCGCAACTGCAAAACATGCAAATATTATATAACAAATTTTTATAAAATAATACCACCAAAAACATGACACATACCCAAAACATCAAAATGTAAATGTGTAGGACATAGTATGCCACACAAAATATTAACATACAAATACAAAATAGTAATATATCACCATAAAACTATGATGATTATAGAAGCACGCAATGGCGCAAAATTGATATGAAAATGTTGTGATAATGCATCACAATTAAGTTGACCAAATGGTCATAATAAGTAATACGCCAATGGCTGAGTAAAATAGCATTGTGCTAAATGATCATAATAATCTTGTCAAATCTCGTCCCGCGCTGGCAACAGACATAACTTATGTACTCGTCTCCGCAAAACACCAGTTGGTGTGCGAATGTCTACGACTCGAATTAAGTTATCTGGGCCGGGAAATGAGACGGTAATTACACCAAATTTCCAGGCTAATGGAGGTAAATTATCCTCAATAAGTAAAACTAGGTCCCCAATGGAAACATTATCCTTAGCGAATTTTCATTTGTGACGCTGTTGCAACTGGTGCAAATAGTCGCGAGACCATGCCTTCCAAATGCCTTGGACAAGCTTCTGTAGAAGTTGCCAACGCCCAAGACGAGAGATAGGAACATGAGATAAGTCTGGGTCCGGTATCGCCGTTAATGGTGCGCAAATCAAAAAATGGCCAGATGTGAGTGGCACCGGATCATTTACATCCGAAGAGATTGCAAATAAAGGTCGAGAGTTCAGACATGCCTCTATCTGAGACAAAACTGTCGTAAACTCCTCGAAGGTGAGTATAGATTTGCCTACCACGCGGCGCAGATGAAACTTCAAACTCTTTATGCCGCTCTCCCAAAGGCCACCGAAATGAGGTGACGAGGGCGGAATAAATGACCATGATATCCCCTGAGAGGACGTGAATGACTTGAGCGATGAGATGGCATCCTTATTATGACAAAGGTTGTAGAGATCATGTAAGATATTGCGGGCCTTCCTAAAGTTTGTGCCATTATCGGAGTATAATTGACTGGGTATGCCCCTGCGGGCCATGAAACGACGTAATGCAGCTGTAAACGCACTGGCAGTAAGGTCGGAAACCAATTCCAAGTGAATGGCCCTAGTCGCTAAGCAAATAAACAAAGACACGTATGCCTTAGAAAGAGTTCTGGATTTCTGCCCGCCATGACGGATCATGAAGCGACCACCATAATCAACCGCGCAGAATAGAAACGGCCTTGAAGGAGTGACTCTAGGAGATGGTAAAATACCAAGCCTCTGAACCTGCCGTTTGGCACTAAACCTGAGACACTTGACACATTTCCGAATGATGGAGCGAATGACTATCCTGGCATTAACAATCCACCAACGTTGACGCAGTGAGTGATGCGCGAGTTGAGCACCAGCGTGAAGTAAACGAATGTGTTCGCGTTCAATGATGAGGCGAGTAATATGCGCCGATGGGGGTAAGACAATAGGATGTTTAGCGTCGTAAGGTAATTGCGACTTCTGTAATCGCCGCCCACGCGTATCACTCCAGAATCATCAAGAAACGGGTCGAGAGAAGCCAACTTACTCCTAATGGAAACAGAAGATCCGTTACGAAGACAATTAATTTCGGCTGCGAAGTGGATCGACTGAGATTGTTTTATGAAGAAATTGAGAGCATGATAAATTTCGACAGGGGTAAGATCGCCCGTAAATTTGTCAGCACTTGAGAGTCTAATATTTCTGATGAACCGAAAACAGTAAGCGTAAACGCGCAAGCTTGCAAAGCCAGAGTTGCTGCATAAACTGTTTGTACAAAAAGACAACGGGACCGATCAGTCCAAGAGGATCGTATATGCCTGCAATAATCGAAAGAATTTTCCTCTTGGAGATGCTTGATTTAACTGGGAATGATTTAATGTCAAACAGAAATGAATCGGCAGTATTATTCCAGAGAAGGCCCAGGGTACGCACATTGTCCTGTTTGTTTAAGGGGCGTGATAAATTGTCATTATTTGCGACCACTCTGGGTTCATTAGATGCCCATTTATGCAACGTGAAACCATATTGACTTAGTAACGCACCTAGATGAGATTTCAGCTTGGTCAGATCAGAGATGGTGTCCGAACCGGTAAGCAGATCGTCAACATAGAAATCATTCGTTATAGCTAACGCCGCATCAGGAAAGGAAGCTTGATGGTCCCTACTAATTTGTACAAGACAGCGAGTGGCCAAAAACGAAGTACTAGCCGTGCCGTAGGTTACCGTTCGCAATGCAAAGTGTTTAAATGGTTCGAGAGGAGAATCACACCTCAGAATGCGTTGATAGTGACAATCCCCTTCAGCTACGCGAATTTGTCGATACATCTTCTCGATGTCGGCGATGAGAACATATTTATGCATGCGGAAACGTAAAAGAATGGAAAAAAGGTCTTGTTGAACATTCGGGCCTACCAACAATATGTCATTGAGAGAAAGGCCATTGGTAGTCTTGGACGAACCATCAAAAACGACGCGCAGTTTTGTGGTCAAGCTAGACTGTTTAAATACGGCATGGTGAGGCAGATAGTAAGTATTTGACGCTCCTGAATTGATAGCGCAATTATCGATAAGCGTCATGTGTCCAAGATCCTTATATTCGTTAATAAAGTCTGCGTAATCGCGCGCGAGTTTAGCATCACGCCTAAATCGACGCTCTAAGTTCAAGAATCTTGCTTCAGCATTGGTGTAAGATTCCCCCAACTGGAGATTATCGGGCTTAAATGGGAGTGAAACCACGAACCTACCGTCGTGGTTGCGCTGGGTAGAGCGCACGAAATGCTCTTCACAGGCTGACTCGTTATCAGGGGTGTTGTCAGGAATAGTTTCTGCTTCCCAAAATCTTTCGAGAGACTGCAGAATTTGACTGTCGTTGTTCCTAGCTAGGAACGAAACAGCAGGACCCTCGTTGCGGCAGTGTTTGGGTAAATTGCCAGCCAAAATGTAGCCTAGCTTTGTTTCCTGAATGATGGGAAAATTAGGGCCGCGTATGTATTTATTAGCTAAAATTAAGTCCAGGTAAAATTGTACCCCTAAGAGTATGTCGATTTGCGACGATATGTTGAAATTTGGGTCAGCCAGAAAAATGTTGCTCGGAATGTGGAATTGATTTATGTCAAACGATTTTGCCGGCAGATTGTGGGTTTATGTAGATAAGATAGCACATTTCGCCTCGAAGCTATATCTCTGATAACGAGAAATAATGAGTATAGACGCAAGATTAGTGGCGTAACACGCTGTATTGTTTATACCCGTAATTGGTATGTTGGACTTAGTTAAATTAAGCCGTAATTTCCTTGCAAATGATTTTGTGCAAAAATTTATTTCTGACCCGGCGTCTAAAAGAACTCTTGCCCTATGTCTGTTGCCAGCCTGGTCAATGACAAATACAACTGCTGTTGATAAAAGAACATTGTTCGTGGATTGTAATTTGAGCGAACAATAGTTACTACTACTGGCAGCTATTGATTTCGGCACGTTGTTCGCGTGCAACGATGTGTGGTGTCGTTTTGAACAGATCTTACACACCTGCTTATTCTTACAGCTAGATACAAGATGATCTGATCTAAGACAATTGGTACAACATTTGTGACTTGATACAAATTGTCCCCGCTCAGCGGTGCTTAATGTAAGAAATTTATCACATATGTAAAGCGGGTGATTAGATTTACAACACAAACATGAATAATTGCTTGCCGCTGAGTGATAACTCTTAAATGTAGTATTGCCAGCAGTGTTTCTTGATTTATATTTATCATATTTATTGTTAAGTCTTAAAATCGGCTTGTTGAGTTGCTGTCCGGCTTCGATAGGCAGTGTATTTTCTAACAGCTGTCTACGTGAGTTTAAAAAATGAGTGAAATCTTGAAAGTTAGGTAAATTGTCAGGGTCTATTGACTCCTTCCATAGTTTAAAAGTAGTAGGGTCGAGTTTAGTTGATAATAATTGTATAATAATAAATTCAAATGAATTCACTGACAGTTGCATTGCCACCAGTGAATTAACGGAAAACGTTATTGTGTTTGTGAATTCTGCCAAACTTTGGACAGAGTCCTTAACTGTCGACTTGACTTGAAGTAAATTTTTAACATAGTATTTTGCTAGTATGAACTTGTTGTCATACCTTTCGGACAGCAAACTCAACGCTATTGAATAATTTTCCTTAGAGATAGGTAACTTAGGTAACTTAACTAAATCTAAAGGTTCATTTTTTAAAGAAGAATGTAAATAATGTAACTTCTGCACTGGCGTTAAACCGGATCTTGTATGCACTAAGTCCGTAAAAATTGAATGAAAATGCTGCCATTCCAATATGTTGCCTGAGAAGCAGGGCAAACTTATTGGTTTTAATTGCATGTGTGTCGATAATACGGGAGGGAGGTACAGTCTGAACATTAAATGTATCAAGTAATTGCAAAATATTTGCTTCAGTCGAGTATAGCATTTCTGCGACCTCAACTCGGTCTTCTTGAGCCGCGCTTATGTCTTTACAAATAAGTTCTATTTCAGACTGCACCTCGTCGTACTTCGATGCCAAGCTTTTCAGACTTTCTAGCTTACTGTTAAAAAATGTTTTGTGCTGGAATTTATATCAAAGTTATTTACGGCTGATTGTATTCGCACTATTGCGGACTTTAAGCCGCCTCTCTTTCTGGTTAACACTTTGAGGCCTTCTTCAGCCATTGTACGCACCTTGTTATGCTGTTATTGAGGTGATACCTTGTAGGCGATGTCCTGCAGCGTCAACGCCTTGGAGAAGATGGCAAACACAGCTCGGAGAGATGACCGCCTTGTTTGAAGCACTGTAGCTAGCAGGCTCTTGCGATGATGTTGTCAGGAGGCTCAAAGGTGACGAGCAAAATGCCGATGGAAATCACGTCGTATCAGCGGATATGCTAATTCGCCCGTGATGGCCAGAAATAGTGGCAGAAAAATATTAATTAGGAATGATACATCGAAAATCCAGGTCCGGAGTGACCAAAAAATGTTTAGTAAGAAGACTGTTGATTGTGAAAATTTGTACTTAGTTGATTCGCCAGGATGCAGAAATGATGAAGCGAGTGGACTGTATTCAATTCATTTATTTGAAATTCAAAAGTACATTAAACATATAGTTAGCAATTGTTTTGAATGACAGGTTGGCTAATAAGCATGATGTATATACAACGTATCAAAAATTTTAAATTACATTAATAACGGGCCCAATGGGCCATAATTAAAGTGTGTTGGCCTAAGGCCTACATTCAATGTCGCGACAAGAAAAAATATGACAGTGAGGCTGCGGGCGAGCCGACCGCCGCTTACAAGCGTTTGAGACGTACTGTACAGAGCACCGACATGAATAATCAGATTACAACAAAAAGTAAAGAGCAGATTAACCAACCTATAAAGTAAAATTATCGCGCTACTGCACACATACAAATTTTTAGTAGTAACGAAACATGAAATATATAGTCTCTAAAAATCCCTTAGCTTGGAAGAAAAAAATTAATTTTTAATTAATAAGGTTGTGTTATTGGTTATAATTACGAACAGCAATTACGCTGTTGCAAACCACTATGTAAAAAATTTCAAATATTTCAGACTATGTAAAAAAATAATATTTTACAAGAAAATTAATAATTATTTGTTTCTTTGGTGAATCATTAAGAAAACAGAAAAATAATTCAGTTTAAAATAATACATTTTTTAAACGTTTTTTATAAATATGCTTTCAATATTGGCTTTAAAAACAAAGAGTCTTTTTATACTTTTTATAAACAGGAAAAAGTAAGTCTGCAGCGTAGAGAATATTCCTGTGTAACCTTCAGCGTTGACAGCTTACTGTAACAGTCAGATTATGTGAGGTTTATATACTACGTACAACTTTTGGAATTGAATTAAACTAACTGCTGAAGTCGTCGCTAGAAACTTATAGAAATGTAAGCTAAAGTAAAGTGTGTGCGCGCGCGAGTATGTGTGTGTGTGATGAACTAAGGGTAACGTTATACTAGCTTAGAGAATTGGACGGTATTGCTCCTGTTGGCCGTTGTTTATGTTTAGTCTGTTCTATGTAATATATACATTAAATTACTCGCAGAAGTATTATAATTTGATAATATTGTTGCGAGAAGCGTACCGAACAATTCAGAACTTTGTCCCCCCCCCCCGCGGCAAATGTGCTGTGCGTCATTCAAGTAGATGATTCTGGTGAGTTCCAGGAACCGCATTAAACAGCTGGCGTGCAGTTAAGGAGTGAAAGCTCTACTCGGCCTCAGCACAGCGTATATAAAGCCACAGCTGCCGGGTTGTCAGTTAGTTACGTGAGCGACTGCGGCTATTGTGAATTGAGTGCTTGTCAAAGTGAAGGATTATTGTGTTATGTGTTTTATAATCGTGCAAGACTTTAGTATTAGTAGACACTGGCCTGTGAACAATTTTTATTTGATTTGTTATAAGAGACTGTGTTGTTAATTACGAACTGTTTAACTGTTAAAATAAAGGTGTGATTAGTGACTTAATTGGTGTCTTGTACTTATTTGGTTTCCACTGTACCTACGACGATCGAGTAGACCGTCGTAACAATATTATACGTCGTATCTGACTACATCCGCTGGCGTCATCCTCATCTGTGTCACTGGTATCCCCTCCAAGTTGAATGATGAAATTTTCAACAGCGTTTTCTATTTGTGGTTGAGATGTAACGTTAGTCTTCTTCAACATTTTTTACATGGTCACATTTTTGTTGCCAGGATTCTCTGGTGATTTCCCCGAATATTTGTACTGTTAGCTGCTTCACGTCTTCAATTGTAAACGTTGTGTTGTTGGTTGCTACCCAGTTCTTCACTTCGGCCCAAATAAGTTCTATTGGGTTGAGCTCCGGATGGTATGGAGGTAAGCGCAATACAGTGTGGCCGTGTTGTTGAAGGAGCGAATCGATTACATATTCTTTGATCCTTGGTTTATGTAACGAAATCAACTGCAGTAACTGTACCTTCAGCATCGAATCATCGAAAGGTATTCGGTTACTTCGAAGCCACTCTTGCATTTTACTTTTACTTGAAGCGGAGGTTGGACACTTTTTTCACTGCACATTATGGTAAAGGTGTGCATTGTCAATGATAAGTACACTCTTTTCTGGCAGGTTTGGTATTAATTTTTCTGTCAACCTTTTTGGTAGTTTTCAAAGTTCATTGAACTGTGATAGTCTCCTGAACACAGACTTGATTTCCACATGGTGAAGCAGTTTTCAATAAAACCCATCTCTCCTCCCGCATGAATTATTATAAGTCTTGCTCCTTTAGTGAGGGGTATAGCGACACCATCATTGTTATTGTCTGCCCACGATTTCTGGCTCACATGTGACGAGTGAATATACGTCTCGTCCATGAAACTACTGGTCGCCCTTCTTCTCTGTATTTCCTAATGTTTTTTAAATATTCGTGTCTGTGGAATGCTATGTGTTGTTGTTCAATAAGTACATGTCTGTTGTTTCTCGTCTTTTTCCATTTAAAACCCAACTGTTTGATTACTGTCCTTAAACTTGCCTTCCCTCCATTAAACCCTATATCTTTCACTAATTTTGATTGTAATTTTGGTAGTGTAGGTAGACATTTTTCGACGAGGTAAAAGCCGTTGATCATTCGGCGTATAACAGATTTATCAAAATCATCCAAATCTGTCACAGGCTTTTCTCTCTTCCTTTTCTTATTTAGCGTTTCAAATAATGGTTGCCCTTCGCTTCTCTGCCTCTTCGCTTCCTGGTTTATTCTCGCTAGTGTCATCCGACTTACACCAACTGCAGCCGACACTCTTTCTCTAACTTTTTTACAGTCTATTAAAAACCCTCCATGATCTGCTTCCTTCTTCATAAACTCCATCACATTGTATATAACTTCGCGAGTTTGGCTTTTAAGCACCTTTCCCCACAACTTACTCATTGTTAAGCAATCACTAATAACAAAAATTAAAGATATAAAATGTATCTCAACGGAAAACAATACAAACAAATTAGTTTTAAATAATATCACAGAAAGGAAAACCTAATCACTAAGATAGCTATTAAAATACAAAACCACAGCACACATTGCAAAACACAAAACAACAGCAACTCAGTAACTTTTGGAATGCTTGCACACTGTACGTGTAAACAACACCACACTTACAGTCACGCTGTATGGTGGGAGACGCTCATTCATTGCGCATGCGCTAACTAGGCAACTTCCTAAATTGATGTGTGTATACGTAATATTATCAAATATGTAAAAAGATTTAAACCCAATGTGTTAAGATTTAACTCAAGGATTTCCTCGAAGGAATTTATTAATATAAATAAAAAAAAGACTATTTCCAGTCCAGTGTAAATCGGTAATACCACCAATAAGTAAAACAGTTATTTTCCCATGTTACTGCGTAAAATAAATTCTCAGTCGGTTTACTTTTGTCAGTAGTTTCCGTAATTACAACTTAGTTGTAAGTTACTGAACTTAGTTATAATTTATTACAGATCCACGTTTAGAACTGTATAATGGAGGAGACAATATGAGGTTTACCAATATCCTACGGCAAAGTTAGAATATGAAATCATTTGTACAGTTAAAGGCGGTTACATTTAGTTTGTGAGAATTAGAAAAACGAACATACGCAGAGAAGCAAAATGTTTATGTTTGCTGTGGAGTTGTACATATGAGATAAAATAATACTGCGGGTTGGGAGATCCAAGTAGTTATGAAATAGTGCAAAAGTGTAAATATCCTGTTGTTGACAGATAACAAGCTACATCGCGCGCGCGTGTGTGTGTGTGTCTGTGTGATGCGGGTGTGTGGTGTGAAGCTCTCTCTGATTATAGCAATGAAATGTACTGTGATTTACTGAAATTTATATGACTCGGAAATAAACTCATAAGAAGTCAGTGTGTAATGCATATTCTTGTACCACTAAATCATTATTATGTGACTTACAAAGGCAAAAAGATATGAGGTGAAAACATACGGCTACTATTTGCGTTTACAGTAAACCGCTACTACTCTTAAGGTTTTTTTTAACTTAAGACGTATCTAAGAACATTCCAATTATTTTCCTGTATTGGTAACCTCTTATTTTACCGAACTTAATTATATTAAATTCAATTTAAATTACTGTTTACTACAGCAGCTTTAAGCCGCGCTAGAGTTTCCAATTAACAAAACTCGGCAATGAGTCGAAGAGTTGTAAATGGAAGTCTTCCAAAAAACTAGTAGCCAAAACAAAAAAGTTCCTGTAAAACAACACTTATGAATTCTATGAGTTAATAAAGTGGACTCGTTCGTTCCAATGAAGTTGAGAGATTTGTCAGCGTTATTGATGGCCATATATATTACAGAGAATTTTACAACCCACTTTGACCTGGTTATATTTACTGAACGAGTGCGCGCGAACACATTCCATTTCCACCTAGTCTTTTAGTATGCGGAAGTTTTCACATCAGAAGTATAGGGTAATTTACGAACGAGAACAAGTAATCAATGTATATTTTCCAATTCTAAAATTTATTTAAACAAGCAAATTACAAGGTCCCTAATAGCTTGGTAATTTTTAGCAAAGACTGCTTCGCTAAATCACTATATTTCAATACTTTTTGTCAACACTCGTCAGTCACTTTCGGGTATTGATAGTGTATTTCTGATCGTAGGTGTGTGATTCTGTGTGTGTCTTTGATCAAAGGTTTATTTGACACATTTCTTGTAAAAACAAATTTACTTGTTAGTTTTAACGTAAGAATTTATTCTGATTCTTGCAAGATTGTTAGACAGAAATTTAAGTTAAGTTTCCATTGTTTTTGCAAAATGTATTAATCAAGTTTTGAAGTCAAATGAAGCTAATGAATATATCTACATTCAGACATTAAGAATTGTTTAGAAATGTGAAACATGTAGTTGCCGAGAAAGAGATTACTTTTGTTTAATTATTTTAGTAATAAATAAATAACATTTGTTTTAAGAATAACAATTTTTTTTAATTTGTATATAAATTCTAAAGAAGACAGTTTATACCGTTGAAAGACTGTGAATATTTAAAAGATTCCAATATATCCTTGTAAAAAATGTATTATTTATTTATTATTAAAATTATTAATAATAAATAAAACTTTTCTTACAAGAATATATGTTTTGAATATATTACACTGTGTTAAATGAATGGGAAAGGAGTGAAGGTGGTATTGAGTTATAATTAGTATACCTACATTAAAGAGAAAGTAGTGGATAATAAAGAACGGAATACAGAACGTCAGTAGAAGGGAGGGTATTACTAGTAAGGTAACGACATAGAAAGGCTGGATAGAAAGGGAGAGATTGAGGGAGACCCAGAGAACATCGGTTGTGGGAGAACAATAGTACATTGTCTGTAGCTGCTCTCTGTGTCGTAAATGATTAATCAATTATCGCATTGCTAACGGCTACACAACTTCATGAATATTTTACATTTCCTTATCGCGAGTACAGAGTGTTCCGTAACTACATGTACCGGAATTCCCAGCGTGGTACATCTACCTCAACGCAGCCTCCTGTGAGGATCGCTCATAAACTATCCTGTAAATTTTAAAGAAAATACAACGACCGTTTCTTATTACCGGAGTTTGCGTATTACCGACGTAACCTGTACATAACCTAGCTATCCGTTAATATATCAAATCCCGACTAGCTGTAGTATTATAGGTTTGAAGATTGCAGATGAATTGTGCTGGAGTAATTAAAAAAAAAAGTAAGAAAATTAACTAAAAATAATATAAAAACATTGAACACCAAAGTGATGACGGAGAAGAGAGGTTTTGGTTCATCAGTCTGTCATGAAATAGAGAGTGTGCTTGAGTCAACATGATTGAGCCGGTATGATGGAAGGCTAAAATCAAAGCGAAACGACGTCAGCCAGTTTATAAAAAAAATTAAGTTCCATAAATTTCGTGCATTAATTATAAAACAAATAAAGAACAATATTATAAGTTTCCTTCAGTTAGTTAAGGAATTGTTAAAATTATTATTACTACCAACAAAGACAATTTTATGGCAAACTATAATAAACAAATTTTAAAATTATATTTTTCCTAGCATTGAAATGTATATTTTCTTCTATAATTGCGAAAACTGTTTTATATTACGGTTGTTTACTACTAATTGTAAACCAACTTACTACTAGGTGCTTACTACTTGCAAATGGACATTACAGTAACTAGCGCAGACAAATATTTGAGCCTAAAATCTTGTACAAGATCTTGGGGCCTGGGAAAACTGAAGGTGTGTTCTGAATGATACGAAGAATTATGAACTAGATCAATTAACACACTGTGGTAAATCGTCCGATTCACCACGAGTAGAAGATTAGAAATTGTGTGTCACGTAAGAAGATTCGATGATAACAGAATAACTAAAAGATTCGCTGACTGGATACGAATAGAGAAAAGAATTAGTGGAATACCTAGGAAAAGATGGCTAGACGATATAAAAGTATAAATGTGAGAGGCTGAAGAAAATGTGTGAAAATTAATGGTTGACCAGTCTAAGACCCAGACTGGCCTGTGATGACTGAAGAAAAAAAAGAAGTTTACTACTAAGTACAACTAAATAAAAATTTTACTATAATGAACTAATGAAATGATCCGAGATATGTATGGTTAAGACACATTATTATACAAAATTCATGCAATGTTGCAGTTCGATGTAGCTTCCATTTTGTTGATGCAGCATTTAGCATGAACATCGATGCCTCTGAAGCATGTTATACCAACAGTAGTGCACTTTCTAGAATAAAGCGACATAACCAAACTCGAAACAAAATGGAGCGTAAAATCGGGTGATCGTGGTGCCCATTGCACTGGTCTGTTTCGACCAATCCATCGGTGTACCTTTATATCGTATATAAATAACCGCTAATACGGCCCATAGAGATAAGGTGCGTCTCAACCATTCTAAATGCATGCAGAATTACTTGCAAAATTATATTTGTACGTTTATACTTTACCAGCCTAGTCTTGTTTAATATTATTTTAGTAATAAATTTTGTTTTAAGAAGAATATAATATCTAATTTGTATATAGATTCTAATCATGACATTTTATACAGTTAGAACACCGTAAATATTTAAAAAATTCAAATTTATTCTTGTAAATAGTTCCTTAAATTTTTTAGTGACCGTCAATCAATGAATGTTTTAGTGGATGGTTAGTGAGGATCGGTCAATAATAGAAATTTTAGCTGTTTTGCGTCGACGTTTCGACAATATTTATTGTCATCTTCAGGACCTGTGTATGAAATACAATAGAAATATCAAACATAACGAAACAATTAAATATTTGCGTGAACGTGTTGGTGTATGTGAGTGTGTGCGTGCGTATGTATGTATTATTTTTTATGTGAAGACTTATGATAGTTTGTTTACATCTTCAAATTACCTTTAAGAAAACGAGCAAATTATAGTATGAGGGAACTTAATTTATACAGTATTACATAAACTACAGTAGTATCATTACTAAATGTAATGATATTTTAATTAATTAAACAAACAGTAATCAACAATTGGATATTAGATTGGTACATAAACTGATTATACCTACATGTGGTTTATACCTACATATTGTCGAAACGTCGACGCAAAATAGCTAAAATTTGTATTATTGACCGATCCTCACTAACCATCCACTAAAACTTGTAAATAGTATTAATAATTTATTTATAAATAACATTTTTGTATACATTTGTTTTCTTCCAAAAAGTTTACACAGATTCTCTGGAAAATAATATTTTTAAGAGACCACATACATTAAAAAATGTTTAACATAAATATTTAAGGTACATTTCATTGTAATTTATAAATTATTAGTGCAATCAAAGTCATATCTTTAACAAATGAATGATAAATATTCAATGAAAACATCAGTAGAAAAATTAAAACAGATTGTTACACATATTAATTAATATTGTAATTTGAAAGTATTAATTACAATAATTAGTACCAAGTTCTGAGTGTCTGAATGTTCAAAGAGTCCAAATTACAGTATTCAAAAGAATAAAATTAATAAAAGTTAGTCGAAGTTTGTTACATCTATGTCAGAATATTAGACGCAGAAACATGTAAATATTTATAATTTCTAATAATAGTCATTCACTGTAATAACATCAATTTAGGCACTGTAAGTTGACAGCGGTTTGGGTAATCTCGGATACTCTGAATGATAGCGATGGGACGGGTGGTGTTATGGTTTAGCTGCCTCGGACTTTTACCCTCTTGACAAAATCCGACGGCGACGACTCACGTTAAATATTCAATAACGGCTGTTGTTAATATTCGAGAGATAATGGTGGGTTCCAGTAGGGACTGCTGAAGCCGAACAGGGCACCTGACAACGTACCAATTCCAGCTGAATATATCTGAAGAATGAATAGTACATCAGAACATAATGTACACGTTGGAAAACGCATTGGAAAACATTAACTGAAGTAGTAAATGTTATTTGCAGATTTAGGGACCATTTAATGTAACCGAATAAAATTATACTATTATTAAAACCTCCGGTTTCTATCAAATTAATTTATTTTAATTGAGTCTTGGAGGTCACTGAGAAAGTATTTTGTAATAAATAAATGGGAATAAGGTGTACTTGTGTAAATTCTATGGAAAACTATTAAACAACATGCATACAGCTATACTAATATTTCTACACCATTAAATTCAAAATCTCTTAAACTCTTTTAATGAACTTCCAAAAATGTGTTTCTTAAGATTAATGTTTTTAGGTTTTAATTTCTTGTACAAAGTTGGAACAAATTTGTTTATTGTGTTTAGTAATTTTTAACTATTGGTAGAAGAAAATAAAACGGGCATTTTATAACACTACGACCACATACACTGGACTTTCGGAATTTTAAGCTTTATCATAATATTAGTTACGAAAAAAATTATAAATTTTTATAACTTAAAAAAAAACACATGATACAATTTTGCTGTAACTCTGACTAATATTTAGTTGGAAGTGTCGTATTTCCCTTGAAACATATTACACATTTAAATTGCTTGTTTATGTAAAAGGCAAGTTTAGATACATTTTGTTAGAACCATGAACCACAGATATTACAAGCCAAAGTGTGTTTGGAAAATGCAAACATGGATATGCCATGAGGGCGAGTGGAAAGTTAATAAAAATACGTACAGGACGGTTAGTCTTATGCGTAGGCGTAATAAAGAGAAAGAAAGAGGACAATACAGAAGAAATCATACATCGAATTAGTAGTGGTAGAGGAAACAATAGGAACGAAAGAACAAGACTAGAAAAACGGTAGTGTGTGTGTGTGAAATGAGGTGTCGGCTGGCAATGTGGAAATGAAGAGAAAATATAACACGCATTATCCCAATTTAGCGTGTATACGTATATTTATCACATACACGGTTTTATATTAGCCAAAAAAGATGAAAAAAAATCACTTAATTAGCGCTAATACTTCTATGCAGCGTGCATCTGTAGTTCCGGATAATGATAAAAGTGCACAGTTGGTGATATGTGCAGATATGAGGGATATGTAGGGAAAGACATATGTACTGCACGGACACAAATTATGTTGCAGGAAGGTTTGTGTGTTTGGAAATAGATTATGTTGATGTGGTGAGGTTAGATCTATGCGCGGTGAACAATAGTTACTTCTAGAGTAGAATAAATTGGGTTGCATGTCTGGAATGTCCGTTTGCAGCCAGACCATACGTTGTATGTTTCAACTGAGAGTTTCAGTAAAGTACCGCTCCCTCACCGTCGCAGAATATTCTCTGTAAAGGAACGTCAGTTACGAAGGCTGGGAATTCGCGTACTTCTCACCTCAGCAAAACTGCGAGGTCTGTAAATTAAGTAAAGAGACTAATTCAGTGAAAAATAATATTTACAAACAAACTATTCTAAACTATTATATTCTAGACTTTATCACCTTCAAAATCGTTCCCTTGGGAATCCACACAGCGCCTTAGAGGGAGTTTCCACTCTTCATAGCAGTGCTGAAACTCAGAAACTGGAATCTCCTTCAACTGGTCGGCTACATTTTTTTTAATATCGCCTATCGTTCTAAAATGGTGTCCTTGAAGATTTTTTTTTAATCTCGGGAAGAGAAAGTAGTCACAGGGACTCAACCCAGGTAAACAAGGGAGCTGAGGAACAACAGGAATATTTTTCTTTGCCAAAAACTGATTAACCGAGAGTGCTGTGAGATAAGGTGCATTATCATGATGGAGCATCCAGATATTTAAGATGCCTGGTCTGACGCGGACAACTCTTTTCTGCAGTTTTTTAAGAATTTCTCGGTAAATGTGTTGATTAACAGTCTGTCCTGTAGGCAAAAACTCCTTATAGATAATTTCAATACTATCTAAATAACAAATAAACATGGTTTTTATTTTGGATTTTTCCATATTTGCTTTTTTAGGACGTGGTGAGTTTGGTGTGTGCACTCCTCGCTCTGACGTTTGTTTCTGGATCGTACTCAAGGACCCATAGTTCATCACCAGTGATAATATTTTTTGAGAAAATCAGGATCATTTTCAATTCGTCCTAGAAGATCACGGCACACTTCCATCCTGTTATTTTTCTGTTCAAGAGTGGGGTTTTTTGGGACCCATTTCGTACAAACTTTTCTCATTTCCAAGTCGTTTGTCAAAATGTAATAACTGTAGTGTTGTTCAAATTTAATAGTTTTGCGATGATTCTGACTATTAATCTACGCCCAGACCACACCAAGTCCCTGATTCGATCAACATTGTCATCAGTTCTTGACGCTGACGGTCGTTCAGAGCGTGCACTATCCTTAATTGATTCCCTAACATCTGAAAATGGTTTAAACCATCTGAAAACCCGTGCTCTTGACAAATCTTCAAGAATTCAAGCTTGCTACTGAAAAGAAATTTCAGCATTTACCACACAACTGCCAAGTTAAGTCACCACTACTAATGTGGATTTGTTTAGTACAATGTAATGCAAGTTTTTATTATGACCATATGGCCACTAAATAACAACGGTCTTCATCATAAGAATTGTGCAAGTAGCTACTCAGGTAACTCGCCGAACAGTAATTGAACAACTATATATGTTCGACCAGAGCCACTGATATTTTTGTTGTCTGTTCTAGCCCGTCGCGATGTTTGGTGATATTCAACATAAAAACCGTTATTCATCTTACCAATGTTCCTTAAAGGTAAATTTGTGCAGAAGTGCATATACTACAATTTAGTGATAAAAGTTGGTTCACTAAAAAGCAGAAGTTGTCAGTTCATATTCTACAGCCAATTAATTAATGCTTTTTAGCTTTGTAGGTAATCCATTTGCGGTCAGTCGGTTCTGCAATACTGAACAACTTCCACCGCGGACAGTGTTTGCTGCACGTACTAGTATTGTTACACCTGACAAAGCGTTAATTTTTACACATTACTTGATACCGCGTTGCCTGAAGCAGTACGATAATTGATTAATCGTTGCAATGTTAACCTGATGGCATGTGACTACAGTCGATTCACTCAGGTATCGATTCCATGGTTTCAGAATGTTACTGCAACGTCTCATACTGTCTGTGAAATCAGTAAAATATTGTCTAGTTTTGCGATAATTAAATTTATTTATACCGTTTAGTATGAGCAATATAATTTACAAAACGCTTTATTAAATGTTTTATTTGATAACTGACAATAAAAATTATGTATTATATACCACATAAAGTCTTGTAAATACACAGGCATAAAGTCTTTTTCTCTACAATGATACTACTTCCTAATATCAAACTGAATGTTGACTATTTTCGGCTACAGAAAAAATCAGTAGTCGCCGTTTTTATTCCACAAAACGGTAAGGAAATAATATGTTTATTTTCAGTCGTATATAAGGCTGTATTTATGTACATACAGTATAAAAACCTTTATCATAACACAATAAACTGTTTAGCACATTTACTATTTCTTTCTTATTCACTGGAACCGATTTAGTACCATTTTATACAGAACAGTACCTATGTCAGTAACAAATTATTATAGACGCTACGCCTTCCTTTTATGTGCAGTGTATTGAGCTCTCCGTGTCCCCAACCGTTCTTAAAGTCGTCAAGAATTCCTATTCTCTTGCTTTGTCTGCCTCCCTCCCTGAATTCTCACCTTCGATTAATGTCTCCTGGATATACATTTCGGTCTCAATACGTGCCCTGTCTATTTCGTCTTTCTCTTTCTTATTGTCTGAATTACCTTACGGTACAATCACCACCTCCTCATTAGTTGGTCTCCCTGTCCAGCTATATTAGAATACTCAACATTCACATTTAAAAACTGTTCTCGCACCACATAATAATACAATATAGAGATATAATATTCTGTAAACATCCTTCTCATACTAAATGATGTCTTTTTTGCAATCCACGCATTTTTTAATTTGCTCCAAATTTCCAGACAGTCGGCAGTACACGACTCCGTCTGCATTGACGGAGAAAAAGCTCACCCATCCTTGCCCACTTTGGAGGTGGTGGCTAAGTTCCAGGTCGTGACGTTCCGGCGATTCTTTGCTCTTATTGTCTGCGGATTCCGATTTTGACAAAAAAGACAGTCGAAAACAAGCTAGAAAGCTTTCTCTCTCCTCTTGTCACTTCCGTACCAGAATCCATTTATGGGATGAAATTCTAGTTAACCTCCGACACACAAAAGCCGCGTGGGAGGACAGTGTATTTAATACCGCCCTCCAACGCTTTTTGCAACACGGAAATAGTGATACCGAAAGGTGTTATGCGTGTAGACTACCTACAACTCATTTCCTTTCTGTTACATCACAGCCACATCAAAGGTAGGCGAGACCCTTGTGCAACTTTGCGTTCGAATTATCTTTCAAATGTTGACACTTTGGACCCCGAACAGTATTTCTTTTGCTCAGGGTAGGCCAGCAGTAATTGCTGACAAAACAGAATGTATAATGGGAACCGTCTGCTGGAGCGAGCAGACCGTAGGTTGTTACCTTAATGTGGAAAAACCTTTGAGTTTGGGAACGATCTAGTCCGCCGATTGTGACGCGGATAGAGAGATCAACGACTCTAGCTCCTCTCGATACTGGACTGCACTAACTCTGAAGTGGTTATTAACGAGCCGTAAAGGACGCAGCCGGAAAGAAACTCGATGGCGTCTGCGAATATATGGGGCAGAATTTATTCTAAAGTATGATGGGGCAGAACGTAGTTGCGCTGGTCCACGGACGTCAAGTATCTAGGAATCTCTCTGACTGTCAGGTTACCCACACCCTACGGGTTTCGAGAAAGTGTTCTCTCGTCTGAACGTCTCTTCCCAAGTACTTGGCTAGCGAACACACTGTTCGATCCTTAGCAGACACAGTTTGGCATCTTGCCCGTACAAGTGAAGTCCCAAACAATTCCTTTACAGCCGGACCTTATACGCCCAGGTAATACGACGGAACGATTTCAACACCTGCGCTAAGGTGGCCTAACAAGCCGATTTAAACCTACCCAGGCAAATGTGTCAAACTTGAACAGAAAAGATGTCAGGAACACGAGATTATAGCACGGAATTCGACTTCCACGCATTTTGCCTCTACATGCACAAAGTAAACATCCCATGGCATCCTGAAGAAGACGTCAGGGAAGAAGAATGTCAAAAGCAAACGAGGCAAGTCAAATCGGCACGAACAATCGTTCACACATACGGACACATACTGTGTGTGTGCGCGCTCGCGGGTGTGTTTGATGTCTCTTTTTTCTAGGTTTAATCCCTTGTTGTATTTTGCTCATTTCCACAACGTTTCGGCAAGTCCAACTCTGCCATTTTGAACCTGATTCCGCTTTAAATAATGGGCTGGAATGTTTCTTCATTGGGATAAATCTTATATTTATATTTCCGGTGGAGCTGAAAAGCATGTTTTGTTTCCCTGCAACCGAACTCGTGTTTGCCGGCCGGCAGCCAATAGATTCAGAGATAAATGTACCGAAACGTTGCGAAAACCCTGCGAAAAAACCTGAAAGCTCATGTCGAGATTCAGTACAAGAAAAATGCTGACTTGAGATAGAATATAATTCTGTGTGTGTGTGTGTGTGTGTGTGTGTGTGTGTGTGCGCGCGCGCGCGCGCGTGAGAGAGAGAGAAATGTTAATAGTGGTTCAAAAATTATTATTATTATCTTATTATTTATTTGTGTGATGATTCCTCGCCTAACAATAGACAGTTTTTGTTGAGTTTTACATTAATCTTTCAGCCCAGGTGACAAAATGTACGGAAAACAAAAAAAGCAAGAGTCTTACTAAGTGTTTTTAAATTACGTGCTTGGAAGAGCGTGATAAATTAAGTCGGTGTCAAGTGAATATTAATGGAAAGCTTTACTTGAAGTTTTTCTCTTCATCTATTTCGATGAAAGCATTCTATTTGCTAAAGGAAAAAACGCAAACGTGAGGTCCTCTAAATATTTTTTGCTCGTTAATTCAAGAACGAAAAGGGGTTGTCATCCAAGTCAAGCCACGTACTTTCGTGGTCAGTGAACTCTCTTTCCGCCCCTCACTCACTCACTCTCTCTCCTCTCTCTCTCTCTCTCTCTCTCTCTCTCTCTCTCTCTCCCTCTCTCTCCCTCCCTCTCTCATTCTCTCTCTTTCTCTCTGTCTCTCTCTCACTCTCTCGCTTTTTCTCGCTTCTGCGCCTAGCATACATGATACCTGGCTGCCTTTACCTGTATGTCAACTGCCTACCATTCGGATTATCAAAGATGTCAACATCATATAACATCCTCTTGCAAACACGAACCGCTAGTTACTGAGAGAGTGTATTTGACTGATGGGTAGCAGGTATATTGTATATTGTTCTGTGCATTTACCCTCTGTTTAATATTCAGTATCTATTCAATCCATTTTCTTCAGGCACTGAAAACAAAAGCCTGTTCTTTGGCGTAACGGCAAAGATACATGGCAATCAGCAGCCGTATTTGTCAACTTCAAAATCTGGCCGCTCAAAAGGCCACGAAAACCACGAAGACAGGATCCTTAATTATGAACTGTAAGATAAACATGTTCAACAAATATACAAGTTTGCCCCACAGCGAAGAGACAGCCTGCACAACTTCGTACGGAATGCCGAATAATGTGTGTCAATGGGCTGGGTACGTCCAGGATTTATAACAACAAGGTAAAAATACCTTTACTTTCCGCTCAGCGCAGCCAAATGTAACCTCTTCGTAATGGAAAATATTACTACAATTTCATGTTTTCAGAGTACAAATAGATATAGCTATAATTCTCAATGCACGGAACTTCATATTTTATCCGTGTTTTCTCAGAGTTATTGTGTTAACCCTGTTTTCATTAAACGTATTTTAATGTTGGAAATAAATATTAAATTTTCGATGAAAACAAGGAAATAGCCGAAATACTAAAACGCCAAATATGTGATATGCTATATTAATTAGGGCTATAGGCTCTAACTTTCAAACTCTATACTTCAGCTTTATGTGTGTGAGCACAAATGAATAACATCGTGCACACAACTATACAGTTTACAAAACACACAATTACGGTGAAACCTGCTGAACTGCCCTACTTTCTCCGCCCATACTTTGTAAACAGAAAAACACAAACATTTATCAATTGCGTGGTTTTATTTTTTGTTGCATCCTGTGTGCGCTTACATAAATTCTGCCTGTTGTTTGTGACAGCTACTGAATTATGCCGTTCAGTTGCAACTAAATATTTTTTTCATAATAAAAAAACGCAAATTGACTCTTTATGAACATTTATACAATAAATAGCAATATGGAAAAAAAAATTTGGGATGATAAATTGAAGGCTTGCTGTTTCGGACTAAATGTGTTTGTGTAATGTAAATACACAGTGAAAAGGAATATCGACTTGTGATGCGGAGTTCGCATAAACATGGTTGTTATTTCCTTGGAATAATTCCACGGACTTGAAAAAACTTTGCAATACCGTACAACAAGTAAACAGGGGGAATATAAATTGCATCACACCACTGCCGCTGATATACAATACTTGCATATATTGTTATTCTTGTGTTAACCGAATAGTATAAGAAAAAAACACTTTTTTATCGGTAGTGTTTGCATACACATGCACTGATCTCTTATCCCAGATAATGATTAATCAGTAGAGTTTGAGATATATTCAGATTATGTAAGTTTTGTGGAGGGCGTGGTTGTACATAATGTTCCAACAAACATTTATGTGTTCGGGAACGCTCTGTATGAGATACGGTATATCCGCAGAGTAGAGGCAGGACGATGTAAATTGAACACTCATGTCTGGATGCGCAGTAGACAAACACCTCGTTGCGAGGCTAACAAAATTTTAATTCGCTTCGCACATGCGCAGAACAGTTTTGTGCAGTGTTTCATAGCGTGAACATCAGCTGCAACAAGACTAGCGAGAACAACGGAAGCATTTGTGTGACAGAGAGGGAAATAATATGAAAGTAAGACAGTGAACGTTATAGCGTTGTCTCCCCTCTCTTCTCACTAGATTACTTAGCTATGCTTAAAAGTGGGGGTAATTCATGGATTGGGTCGGCACAGATGACTGTTCAGGAAAGGGTGGCGGGCCTATAAACAGTTCATGTCAATTGTAAAATGATAAACGTTTAGAGGGAGTTAGGTTACATAAAACGGATGTCCGTTGTGTGCAGATCATACATTGTTCGTTACAATTCATAGTTTGAACACGTACGAGTACGAACATGTACTGACACTCCAACCCCTGTTAGGGAAAGAAGACTGGCGGATCACGAATAGTTCTGTGCAAGTATCTTATTGAGATGACTGTGTTTTGAGGATATTTACAAAAAAAAGTTAAATGTCGAAAAGGATTCAAATCCTTTTATTTAAAATGTAAAGTTACTATAAGATCTATGCCCGAACTGGATTCTATTTACGCTTAGTCCGCATCATAAAACAGTTTCTTACATATATCAGATAGGCAACCTGCATGACGTGTGCGTCGCTTGGTCTGCAGCAATGTGTACAAGATCGGCACGCAAGTTTCCAGTGTCTTCTAGGTGTGGTCAAATATGCGATTATTCCTATCGCAACGTCCGGAATGCGGTAGATTCGCCTCGCAACTGCGGCAAGGTAAGTATATTAGCTGCGAAAGCGGTCAGCCAGTCGGTAGCATACTGCGAACTAAAGTAACTAAATAAGACATGTCATTAATTGGTTTAAGGCAGTTGTGCAGTTGCGTTTAGTGTAGAGTAATAATTTTGAATTATTGTTGTCGAACGTCTGCAGTTGGTGACTTGTCATATTTAGTGTTACACCGTTGATGAAATGTTTAGCGAGGATACATGCTTTCCGTAACGTTTTATAACGTTTAGTTTATCAAATTAAAACCCCTAAAAAAATTCACTGAAAAATAACATAACGTCTTATATACTTTTAAATACGGATAAAAGGAACAAAATCATCCCTTGCGTACGACAAAAACACTTTTCGATAAATAGCCCAATACACTGTTGCATAAGTATGTTGTATAGGATGTATGTGTGGGTCGGCATGATGAATAAGAATATATGAATTTTGTAGAGTTTCATGTCGGATTCTGTATTCTAGTTTGTGAGATACTTTGTTGTTGAAACTTATAAATAAACTGCTACAAGTGCAAATATGTATGAAAATGTGTGTAATTATTTTCGTTATTCATTACCAACGTTTGGGTTACAAATGTCGAGTGCGCATAGGCGTGCGTCGTGTAGACGCTAATTAAAAACCATGATAGCGTGGTCATTAATTGAGATTTTGAGATAGACCTTCGACAAGAATATAGTTTATATTAGTACAAGCAGTTTGCCCTAGTATGGATAAGAAATGTAATAGGAATTAAATATGGTAATTAAGTAGATGACGTCAAAAATGATTAGTTAATTTAGGATAGGAAGTTAAACGAATAATCAAATAATCTCACAATAAATAACAACATGCTATCCAACAGTAGATGGAGTCCAGACACTTCAAGGCAGAGCTTTGTAGAAGGCAGAGATAAGTATGTGAAGATGGGGGAGACAAAGTATGATGCGTGGAAAGACCGAGAAATATAAGAAAGAAGGTAGAAACTGAATATCGGATAACGTCAGAAAACTTTGTCAACTATGATGCACATACGATAAAACTCACACAGTCTCAATCCGATCTAACAGAAAACATCTCTTTAACTTTATCTGTTTGCCTATTCTGATGACAGATCTCTCGTTTTTTACTCAAATAAATAAGCAACTAAGGTGGTCTTAGTTTGTGCTTGTTATTTTACAAACGCGAAATTGTAATTCAATTCAAGCACGTTCACGCAGTTTACGTGGTTAGTGACCTCGCCTTTTCTCCACTCTTTTTGTTATCTTATTTTACTTTGTCAGATTTTTCTTGACACCGTCGTCGACTTAAAATTCGCGTATTTTATAAACCCACTTCTGCAGTTACTTGATTCATGTCAAGCGTCTTTCTTGTCCTTTTCCTCACATTTCTTTATGTCTTATACCACCAAAATGTAGTCAATGCACCTAATTAGTTACAGTAGGAACTATTACTATCGAACTATAGAATATTTTCTTCCTTACGTAGGAAGATAGAAAAGTCTTTGTTCAGCATGAGTCTCTATTTGCTTCTCACGCGGTTTTCCAACAAATAGTTTTCAAGCATCCTCTCCCGTACTAAATCAGTGTTTACAAGATATTCTGTAAATTCTTTTATAAAACAGTGTCCGAAACAGCTCTACTCTTTCCTTGTCTGTTTTCTTGTGTTTAAAACTGGACAGAGCAATGCAGCACGTGAGAATTTTATAAGATATTATCGAGCTTCGAGTATAATGTTAATTAACGTTTATATTGCCGCAGAGCTTGGGTATTGTGAGATGTAGATTTTTAGGTATCGTTGGATAGATAGTGGTTCTTACAGTTTAAATAATAATTTTGTACCTCGAATAAAGAACATGCTACGTACGAGCTTGTCTGAAAAGTTATAAGACAGAATTGTTTTCACAGGAAAGTGGGAACGCTGCTGTGAGACCAATAATACAAAACCAATACTTATAACATTTGATTACTATTATTAAAATTAGAAATGGAGAGAGAGAAAAATTTAGCACGACTATGAGTTGGTTTTCGTGGTCAGTAGAACACGATGAGGCAAAAAAAAACTCCTATATTTTCAAGGCTAACAAAAAATGTGAGTAATACTATTCTTACGTAGGACGACAGAGAAGATTAGTTTTTGAATAGAATGTTTTTTCAATTGGTTTTTAAACCGATCTTCAAATTGTGGCCTTCTTTGCGATATACGAGACCAATCAGTTTCTGAAGTTTTCGTCAGTCGATTGGTGAGCTGCGGCGTTACCATTGCAATTTTTTACAATTTTTTAGCATAGTGCCTTCAGGTCATCAATGGTTCATGATTGGCATCGGTAAACATTATCCTTAAGATTTTTTTTTGTTTTTTAATTGAAACTGGTCTAAAAGACCAACGATCAATTTACATCTAATGTTATAATTTAAGTTACTTATACAGTCACCCACTGGTGTACTATATATTACTTTCTAGATTTCTGCACACACTGCACTACACTAATTCAAAAGTTTTAGTTCTCTTCAGCCTTCTCACTGTATTGGTGTTGTCAAGCAGTTGAATAGCTTCTACATTGATATGCTGGTGTAGTCTAGATTCGTGCTTTGCAGCAAACCTTTTAATTTCACTGGCGACATCAGGGATCCTAAGGTATCGATGTATATCACTATTTCTGATGTACCATGGAGCACTTACCATGTTCCGTAGCACTCTATTCTGGAAGGTTTTAATACATCTAATGTTCGTTTCTTTCGCACAACCCCACAGTTGAATTCCATAAAGCCAAATTGGTTTCAGAATTTGGTTATATATCAAAATTTTGTTGTGTATTGACAACTGAGAATTTCGTCCCAAGAGCTAATACAGTTGTCTATATTTGAGACCAAGCTCCGCCCTTTTTTTTCTGATGTGCTCCTTCCATCGTAGCTTTGTATCTAGGGTCATCCCCAAATATTTGGCAGTGTTTGCTCATGGTACTATAACACCATTTAAGGTAACTGGAAGACTGTTCTCTATCCTTTTGTTTGTAAAATTGATATGGACAGATTTCAGTTCATTAAGCTTAATTTTCCATTTCCCAGTCTACTGCTGTATCTGATCACTAGCATCTTGAAGCATGTTGGTAGCTTCACCTAAGGTCGAACCAATCGCCATTATAGCTGTGTCATCAGCGAAAGTAGCAACAGTCACATTCTCTGGCTGTGGCAGATCACATGTAAACAACAAGTAAAGGATGGGCCCCAAAACACTCCCTTGGGGCACACCTGCCCTCACTTCTCTTAGCTCAGAATAGTCGTCTTCCTGTTTGACTCTAAATAATCTTTCCGATATATATGATTTTAACACGTCAGCATATTGTTTTGGTAGCATTTTATTAAGTTTATGTATTAAACCTTTATGCCAAACTTTATCAAAGGCCTGAGCCACATCGAGGAAGATTGTCGAGCAGATTAGTTTTTCTATTGTGTCTGTTATTCTATGTACTTGGTCTATTGTGGAATGTTTTTGTCTGAACCCGAATTGATGATTTGGTATCAGCTCTCTCTCTCTGTTTTTCTCTCTATTACTCGATTTAGCCTTTGCAACAGAAGTTTTTCAAAAAGCGTTGATATAGTTGGCAACAGTGATATGGGCCGATATGATTTGGCCTCATTTGGCGGTTTGCCTGGTTTACGTAGCATAATAACTTCTGCCACCTTCCAGACACTAGGAACATGCTTTAGCCTAAGTGCCGCATTGAATAAATATGTAAGCATAACAATCCCTTTCTTAGGTAACTGCTTTAAGATCTCACCTGTAATGAGGTCAAAGCCAGGTGATTTTCGGGGGTTCAAGTTTATCTTGATCTCCTTAGCTACCTCTTTTGGAGTGACCAGTTGAATGTCCTCCTCTTCATGATTTGTGTCTTCATCTAACTCTGTATCAGACTGGGTATTGTTTGGCTTAAAAATGTCAGCTAGATGTTCAGCAAACGCTTCAGCTTTTTCTTTATTATCTCCAGCCCATGTACCGTCGCTTTTTCTAATAGGTGGTACTTGAGTGATCGACCTTTTAAGCTTCCTCGTTGCTTTCCACAACGAGTACTCTGTATCTGCATCTGCTGTTAGATTTTCCAAATAGGAAGCTATTGATGCTTCTTTTAACTTATGTATTACACGCTTTAGTTGTTGCGATTTGTTGTTAAGCACAGTTTTATCATTTGGGTCACGAGTCTGTTGCCATTTTCTTCTAGCTCGCCTCTTTTCTTTGACAAGTTCTCTGATCTCTCTAGGATAGTTGTTACCAACAATTCCATGGGTGATTTCTCTCGTATTGTTCCAGGCTGTAGTTTGAATATTATAATTAAACTTCTCGGCTTCTATTTCTAATTGCTGCTTAGTTCTCAACTGAACATTTAGTTGTATCTTGCCTTCAAGTTATAATTTGAAGCTTTCCCAATCAGTAGTTTTGTTAACTAGGCTTGGTTTGTTTACTTTTTTATTATCCTTTCACTCAGCGTCAGGATTACTGCTGAATGATCAGAGTCAAGATCAAAATTCTCCTCGATATCAATAAAGTTCTGCGAGGCCCTCCTTGATATGAAGAAATCTAATAGATCTGGAATTTTATTAGGATCTGTAGGCCAGTAAGTAGGCTTGCCTGTACTGTGAACGCTACAACCTGTTTCTTGTATTGCTTTATTAAGCTCGCTACCTTTAGTTGTTGTTAATCTGGATCCCCAATCTACATGTTTGGCATTGTAGTCTCCGCCTACAATGAATCTCTCACCTAGGTGTAATATAAATTTCTTGTAATCTAACTCCTTTAGGTTGTGTCTTGGAGGACAGTATATCGCACCAACGATTAGTTTTTGCTTGGTGAATTTGATTCCAACTACAGTGAGTTGGATTTCTGCAGTCTGAAGGTGACACTCCTCATAGTGGTTAATCTTATTCTTAATAATAATAGCACTACCTCCTTTGGCTTTATTATCCGGATGAATTGTTTGATATACCTATCCTTAAGATGGTCTTAAAAAAAAAGGCAATATCGGATGATCGTGTGGGCCACTAACTCTCACATGAAAATATCAAACGGAAAATATATTCTCAAAACATCCAATAAGTTTCTGGGTATGTGAGCGGCGGCCCCACTCTGTTTAAACCACGCTTCCTGATATCCACGCGCGGTGAAATTAAGCTGCACAAAGTGTCTGAGATTGTAACTTACCGAAGGGAATTCACTGTACCTGTTTTACACCCATCCTCCAAAAGGTAAGGAAACCACAAACTCTACAAACAGCGCACCAAACAGTAACATGTGGACTGAGCAGAGGCCTTTCTTGAAGCTGACGAGGATGTTTTCTGCCCTATAACAAAAGGTCTGCTTATTCGCAGACGCGTGCTCGGTTTGGAGCACCACATCGTTTGTAGAAACAGTTTAAGGATAGCCACTCGGGTGTCAGTCACGGCAGTAAACCCTTTGTCATGGCTCCACCATTTTGTTAGGATGGAATTTTACATCGGTGAGTACAATATTCTTGACAGTTCGATCAGACACTACCAGAACAAAAACATGTTTACAAACCAAACGTTTGGCAGGTTGCTCAATGGACTGTCTTACAACAATGCCTTTTTCTTGTGTATAAACACTCTGTGATCTTCCACATGGTTTTCAACTCTGATCTTGTAGACAGAAAACTTTTCATCCATAGCAGTGTTGTTTTTTGTAGGAAACGTAGAAGGTTTTTTTGTCTCACCTTGTAAAACGTGTCTGACGAACAGGCTTAAGCAGGTGTATTTGTGTACTTACTTTGTAAGTTATATTAAAACCGACAGTATGGAATAAATTTGTGGAAACGGCTCACTACTATTTTATTTAATCTCAAAAAATATTAATATGAAAGTATAAAATACCGTTGAAAATTTTAAAAATTAACTTGTTTGTCAAATCTAAAAATTGAAAATAGTTTAATGATGTATCAATTGTCAACGTTTGATAGAAAAATTTATTGACTAAAACTGTCAGTAGTAATATGTAATTTCAAATTATTTTTACAGCAAATATGGTTTCACCAAATGCCTAACTAGTCATCAATAATCTGAAACATTTTAGTTAAAAAATGAAGGTGTTAAAAATTCATTCCATCTTTGATTTTGCAATGTTGTGACTCATAATAACCTCCTTAAACAATGGATTCAAACACGGAAAATTACTAAGGTTGTTTCGTTTAGATCGTCCCTTAGTATAATTCTTAATCACGGACTGATAGAAAGAGATATGAAAGATTAGAGACTTCAGAGACAGTGCTGAAGGAGAAGACGGCAAGACGTCTAGGATGAGCTCTTACAAAGTGTTGAGAGGATGTTGAGAAATAAAGACTGTGATAGTATTCTGCCAGAATATAATACCGACGGCTGGGTGTTAATTTAAATAAATGCAATCGTCATATGACAGTGGACATGGATACATTATATGGTTTAAGATACCATGGCACTATATGCATTGTACTTCATAATGTTAAAGGAAAACTAAAAAGAAGAGAAAATCAGAGGTGAGACACGAGAGACAGGTATTGTAATCTAACAGTATTTTTAAAACTGAATTTTATTTTATTTAACGTGTTGCTTTTAATTCGTTTATCGTAAAAAGTTATTAAGTGGAAGTTGATTCCATTTGTGTAAAAACGGATTTGTTGCCGTAATCGATTCTGTCTTCGAGCGTCCTGTTCTTCTATTAAGTAATCTGGTCCGTTCGCTGCTCACTCTCCTGGTTGCTGCCTGTAATTGTCCTGTAAATTCTCTAATTCTCTACAATGACAACTCTTTCCAGTCAAAATAATAATATTTATTTTTATTTCAATTGTTCAGAAAAGGATCAGTCGACTTGTGTCGAAACAAAATAATGGTCGAGTCGACTCTACTGCTCAATTCGATTATGACACTAACAACCTTCAGTAAACAATTAATTGTAATAGTTATATTAAATCTCAGGGTTTAAGGGTTCTTTGAGACTGCTATTGAATTCAGAGAATGTACACAAAATACAATACATCACAAAAGGTAAGTAAAATTTAAAATCTTAATACTATATTCGCAAACAAGCTTCGTTGCTAAGCAACGAACCTTGTTTCGTGGCTATAGCGGGCAGTGCAATATCCACAAGATGGCCGCTCACATGTCTACCCTGTATGAACTGTTAATTTCGAGCCCACACAAATTATTTTAAAATAAAAGTTTTAGTGCTCACAGTTTTAGTTTTAAGCTTTTCTTTTAATTAATGATCACTAGTGTCTGTTCTGTTAGTGTAGATAGTGTCTACGGTAGTGTTGTGTAGTCGTATCTGTAGTGTGGCTATTTTTTCGGTCTCACCCACAGAAGTTCTGTACAAACGTGCGTTCGCTCTAGGTAGTCAGGATTTCTGAGGTTCTGCATTTAGTTTTAGTTTTAATTCAGTTATTTCTGTTTCTGGTCTTCCCTAGAGTTTACCGCTTCCGTTGGTAATTATTATTGACTGCCAATAGTCCAAAAAACATTACTTGTATTTAATTAGAATTGGTTTCATCAGAGCACATCTGCCCTCTGCGGTAGTTAACAATACAATACTATTTTTTTTTTTTTTGCTTCTTCATCAATGGTCTCCTGACCTTACAATACTGGGCTGTGATTGGTCAAAACTGAGAGTTCATTAGGTCACATGGTCAGTTTACAAAAATCAAATGTTCATTTGCCTATAAGAAAAATACTCCTTTTTTAGCCTTAAGTTTCATTAAATTTAAATTACATCATGTTTTTCTTTATATAATTATGATCATTTTGATACCTTATTTACATAAGTTGGTTATTATAAAGGGTGATTTCCCACCTTACAAAATTTCTAACTTTGGGCCTACACTTTACCTTCACTTCTGCAATTTTACTTCACAATTCTTTAATTTAGCTTAATATGTGATATTATTATTAAACAACAAAGTGCATTGTATAAATTTGGTCCCCTTCTGGTGTCCTTACATTTATTTACTAATCTATTTGTTTCTGACATTATTCCTTTTATACTGAATTTGTGGCTTAGGCCATTAATGATTTTTCAATACTATTTTATAATTTACATTTAGTATTACTTAAACTCTGATTCTGAACCCTTTTTTTCTGATTTTACTATTTACTAAACGAGTCTGGACCCTTAACATTATTTAACAAATGGTTACAATAAAATTCTTTAACATATCATTCAATATACTGTCTCTATGGCCGAGTCTACAATTATTAATTGACAAATAATATAATTAGTATTAATATAATAACCTGATTGTTTATACATAACAATACTGGAACTAAAATATTCAACATGTTAGTTGCAAATAACCTGATAAGAACAGAATCATCCGGCATGCTATGTTTTAAGCATGGCCTACATGGTTAAACCTTGTATTTTACAATTAGCCACAATCATTAGTTAACTGGCATACTATTCAGCCATCCCACTAATCTTAACCAGTACTACTAATCAGTGATTAGATTATTGTTCATGGGTTTTTGGTTCCTAGTGCATCACCTTCTGATTCTGCTCATATGCTCTAACTATTTCTAACAACATGGTTCATGAATGTTACTTACAAGCTTTGGCATGAAACACAATCATAACTAGTCATGCCAAAACCTTTGTAAACATCTTAACATGATCTAAAACCCTCATCACAACTCACTATTAACGTGGTCCATGGGTTTTCTTTATATAAAAGTATTTACCCCACACTTCTGCCATTACCTCCTCACTGACACTTTTTGTGTTTGGGAATATCACTGGTGTTTTACTGAGACTTTATTAGTTGGGTGTTTGTTTGTTCGTACTATCTAATATCAGGGATCATTAGCTTTCACAGTCTGTTTCTGTTTGCTTAGTAACTACCTTTATCCCACACTCTTTTACATCAACATAATTACAAAAGGTTTGTATGTTATTTTATATTTATTTTACATTTTGATCGGTTTATTAACTACCTGCATTGTATTTTTACTTTTATTATTTATATGAGACCGTCTTTCTTTTCTATAACTAAAGTTTTTTTTTTTTTATTGGTCTATGTTGATAGCCTAGGCAACTCTGCCTACTATCATTCCTACTGAATTGAGCAGTTCTAGCTTTGGGACAGGGTTACTATTATGTCGCATTACAGTATTTAAAAGTCTAAAACCAAGGTCTGCCAAGAGGCTGACGTGGCGCACAAACTGTGGCTGCCCAAAAAGTCCCAAGATTATGGCTCGACGAAAAAACCAATTAATACCTAGTGTTTTGTATTAGAATGTATAATAAATATTTATAACTAAATTGCCAGCCTTCACAACTTTAAACAAAGACCTAGATACTTCATGTTAAATAAATAATGTTTTAACAAACAACACTGTAAGGAAACTCTCAACTCTCCGCTCTGCACACGTAAATCTCACTGGAGTCGCAGTTACTAATATTTCATTCTTTGAAATTACGAATAGCTTTACCGTATAATTCTTTTAACAAGGAACTTTTTATTTTATCCGTGTTTTTTCGAAGTGTGTTAACCTAGTTTTCAACTAATTTATTGCAACTTTGAAACACAATATTAAAATTTCTTTGGAAACTAGGACATCACAAAAATAAGAAATCAGGTTCTCAAACGGTTTTAATATATGAATTGCAAACGCTATAATTTGACTTGAAGTGTGTCAGTACAAGCGAATAACAACACTTACATATTGTTACGCAACGAACAATCTCGAACAATGAAGTATGTCTTTCTACGTGGTTATCTCAGCAGAGCCCAGCTGTAATGTTTGTGTGCGTACATATTGCTAATTTGAAAAGAAAGACAAATTCGTGACACTTATCACGCGTCAACAATCGAGGCTGTTGCAGACCGCAACGGCCCGCGCACACACTGTCTAGTGGATTCGAGAGCGCCCGTAAAATGCTGTTATTTAACACGTCATCCAAAAAAGTGACAGATTATTCTGGCATCTCAGCGGGTATAAACATAAGCATCCAGGGACGGTCAGTTCAGTTTATGTCGCGCGATTTACTCAGTGAGTCTCAAGTGGTGTATTAGTCATTATTGTGCATGACTCTATTAGTGGCCATTAATATTGGTGTGGACAAATTAACTTAAATTATTGTACGAGTATAATCTTGTTGAATAAGTTGTTAATTGCAAACTGTTCTTTGTGATAAATTGAAGCTAGTGGTTAATGACTCAATTGGTGCCTGTAATATTGTTTTCCACTATACCATTCGACGATCAGTGAGACCGTCTTAATAATATCTAACTGTACAACTACAGAACACACAATTACGGTGAGCCTACTGAATTGCCACACACTTTCCCCCCGCACCGAGTAAACAAAAATGGAAAATTATCTAGCACTCGCGCTGTTTACTCTTTGATACGTTTTGTGTTCGCTGACATACATTTTACATCTTGTTTCTAACAGCTACTCGATTACTTCATACAGATGCAAAACACCTGCTCGATGTTGTACGGCATATACATTATCCGTCCGTTCTACGCAAATTAGCTTGTAAATGACTGTGTTTGATTTAGAAAATACTGCGTTGCGAAAGTTAAGTGGATGATAAGGGTTGCAGTCAAATGTCTCATAATAAATAAAATATTTTTGCGTGATCAGACGAGTGAGTTCTAACAAACATTTAAAATACTTGTAATCAACATTACCAGTAAGCACCTGTGGGTAGTTTAAATGGCAAACATTCTAATTCAGGTGATGAACTACAGAGGTTTGTGCAGGGTAAGCACATTGACACTCCTCTTGTTTTACAACAAAGTTGTCTGAGATTAAGTTTCCTCTAAAATATCCTATCCCTACGCCATGAAAGCGTTGTTTACATGGTAGACATATTACAAGCCCACTCAACTTTATGTGTAGTGTTTTATTTAATAAATGGAATTGACAAAAATACAAATTATTTCTTTAGGCATGGAGAAAGATGGTACATCTGTATAATGGACTAAGGATTCCTTTTATTGGTCAGTTATCAATGTCAAATTTTAAATTAAAGTATGAAATCCATAATTTATTATTGCAAAACAACATACGTACCTATCCTAACAAACGGAGCAGAGTCGTCAACGATGGCTAAAAGGCTCAGATATATAATTTAAAGATTTTTTTCTAGTATATGTCAAAATTTAGTATAGTCTGTATAATGTTTCAGTAAGTGCACAATAAATATGTTACAAAATTGTTGTGATGAGAAATAATTGGCCCTATTGTTTTTTTAATTAATATATAACAAGGACATTAATAAACCTTAACTTGTCACTACTCACAGCATGTGGTGAGCAGGTAATTCCTAGTGCTGTGAATGTAAATGACATTGTAAACGTAAATAACGGTAATAAAGATATTTAAAAAAAAATACCGCTGTAGAAATGACACATAGCCTACGTGAAAAGGTTGGGGGAAGGACCGCAAGAGACAGAATATTAATCACAAGCGTAAGAATGGGGTGTTTCTTCTAAAGCCACTCACAGAAAAAATATAATGTCTTACAGAAAGCCACCTGCAGAAAGAAGAAAAGAAATAGAAGTCAGTCGTGAAACATACAAGCTGCTAAGGAATGAAACACCGCTTGTTTAATTTAAACAAGGCAATTGAAATATACTTAAATTAGAAAGAACACTGACACTATTGGCATAAAGTAGTAACAGATCTAAATAAAAAAATATACAAAAAATCCGTACGTAGTAAGATCTGGGAAAGAGGAAAAAGAAGTATTTTAAAAATGTAACTAGGAAAAAACTTCTAGCAATTAGTTGAACACAATCCAAGTAAAAATATTGCGAAGATATTTTACTGAGTTTTCGTTTAGTATGTTAGAAACGTCAGTAAACGTATTTTTGAATTAATACTTGTTAGTTTTAAAAATGTATCATCTAAAATTCTCCCAGAATAGTGTGTCTGTGTGTGTGTATAAAATATATTAAATTTTAGATATGTTGGAAACTTACGTGGGAATTGATATTCGTGATCACATTACTAAAATATACAGAAGATAAAAAAGTAAAAGATAACTGATGAAAAAACAAAGGGAGCAGGAAAACATAAAAGAACGATTTTAGGCAGAAAAAAGGTAAACTAGAAGGAAAAAATAAAAGCTAACAAAAACGGAAAAAATATGTAATTTAACTTTAACGTAAAGTTAACTTTCAAGTGTTAAAATTAAGCCTTTTACAAAATACAACCTATATTGTACGACACCATCTTCTACGATAGGAGCAACACCAACAACAGAATATTAGATATATTAACGAATTGTTTAAAAATTTATTAAAGATTATAGAAATTATTAATTACAGAAATACATTAAATGAAGTAACAAGAAAACTCAAATTTGTAGTTTCTGTTAACATAGGCCTATTTATTATAAGTCCAACATGGTGTACGTGTTCATCCACCAGAAATGTATATATTTATTTCGTCGAATCATAGTCCAAAACATGTAACGTGTTTTGTATGTTGTTTCTACAATAAACTCAACCCTGGCTGAATTCGCCCATTGCAAACAGACTCTAGTGCAAAATTTTACTACTATGATTGCCACGATTAAAACAACGAAGCACGTGTGTACACCGCTAGCGCACATGCGTGCGACGTACCAGAGTGCGTGCTGGAGTCAATGAAAGGCGCACGCTTGCACTGACCCCCAACACGCAGACTGCATCGCAGGACATGAGTCGGCTCAACGGTGCGGTGTGAGTCTGTACGCGGGGGCAACACATGCACGCGCTTAGCAGAGTGCGTATTGAAGTCAATGTAAGGCGCGCGCTTGCACTGACTTCCAACATGCAGACTGCAACGCATTACGTGTCCGCCAAGCGGGTGTGTGTGAGTGTGATGCTCGTATCCTAATCGTGACAATCAGAGTAGATAAAATTTCATTACCTGAAGTATTTCACAGTAGGTAAAGAAGCCACAAGCTGAATTTATCTGCAGAGACACCGACAGGACGTCTGTTATTGTTGCCATTTTTAAAGAAACTAAATAATTTCTTTTAATTCATGTCACTGTCCTGTCCTATCGACAACAACAGTTTATTGTTATTAACAATTACAACATTGAAAAATTAAAAATTTGTTTGTTTTCTAAATACTTTATTATTATAAAAATAGTGTTTTAATTTTGGTTTTTAGGAAATATAACATACTACGATGTCCACTATGACGTAATTTCTTTAAACATTTGTAAAAAATAATTCTTAAAATTCAGGATTAGTCAATGATACGGGTAACTTTAAAAACTTCAGTTGTGTTTTCATTAATGCATTGTAATATTAACATTTTCACTAAATTGAAAGCATACATAATAGCATTTAACTAGACGCAGAAACTATAAGCTTTTGAACACTACGCCCCAATGTGGCGACAATTTCAACTCACACACTTTTGAAATCGAGTTTCTACGTTTTCTATTACACGGTATAACATGTGAACAGAAATTACACCAACTTTGAGTGTTTCGATGTTTCATGGGCTTGGATCATTGTACACCTTACTCCCAAAATATCCCCAATAGAATAAATGGCACGCTGGGAATCTCACGGGCCACGGAATGTTGCCACTCCTGAAGGTAACTCGTTAAACTGCCTGAAGGTATCTCATTGATCGCCTAGCCCTATGGCTGATTGCTTCCCATACTGTTTGGTGTGATTTCAGACTTCTCTGCGACTTGGAGAGACAAGAATTCGTTAATCGTTTAGACATATTGCTCTGACGTGACAGTAATGAAATTGCAATATTTATCCTCAAAGAAGTGAGCACTGATTATTCCAAAGGAAGCTATTGGACAACGTGCAGTAAGTTTAACAGTGTGCAATGGTTCTCCAATCATTTCTGGACGGTTATTTGGTTTTTAACACCGTGAGGTTCCGCTCAGATGGAAATGATTTTAATTACTCATTAGCGTATTGTAAATAACGTCTACGTTGTTATTTATGACAGACGAGTACTGGCGGCAAAAAGTCACACGGTTTACTTTATCACTGTCAATTAAAGATGCAAATGTACACCTTACCGATAAAGTCCTCTAAATGATCTTTTAAAATAATCAGTATTTAACATAGATTCTTTTGAGTTTTGATACTTAGTATTTTATTTAGGACCTGTTGCTACTCCAATATACTCCTACAAGGTAGTTCATCGTTCTGAAGAATTTCCTAGTATTTTACTATGTTTGCTAATCTCTGACGTCTCTGTTTTAAGATATCCTGTCTCCAAGGTTTTGTCCATACATCAGGGGTCCCACATCTTTCGGATATGGGTTTGGCAATCTCGATGTGCCCTAGCTAGATTCTCACTTTGCTTTAACTTGTCTTAAGTGAGATACATCCCTATAATATTTCCTCTCCTGTTTGTCTTGACTGACTCTTGTTCTTTCTAACCCCGACCCTATTAGAGTACTAGAGGGCTAAGATATTTTTCTTTTTTCCATTATAATTTCTTAAGTTATAATGGGCAAACTGGTCTCATCAGCCGTAGAGAAGGCGGCAACTCTAGGGGTTGTGTGCCTGGAAATCAATGCACCTGGTTCTCCAGGTTGCGGGTTGTGCGAGGAGCTAGTAACCCTTCCATGTAAAATTTAGTCTACTCAAATATTTTAACAGAGAATGGAAAACCGGCTGGAGATACAGGAAAATGACTTGGATGATGACTAAATAATTAAATGGAAGAGTTACAAAGGTCTATTTATACCTGACATACAATCTGTCAGAAATACAACTTTTAGATCTCAAATACTAAGACAAAAACCATGGCCTTCCTAGGGAAGAACTCTGTAAGAACAAAAACTGTAAGTGATAATAGTGTTTTGGAGCAGGTATCGCATTTTAATTATTGGGATGCGATATCTCATATAAGAACAACAACGATATCGAGAGAAAGTTAAATAATTTTAGTTATACCTGTGGAACAATAAGACGACTACTAAAGAATAAAACGCAGAGGGTGACACAGCTAAAGTTCTATAAGAGCGTGGCTGTGCCGACTTTAATGTATGGATGTAAAACATGAATTTCCTGCAAAAAGTTGTTTAAAAAATACAGGCCTGGGAAATGAAATTTTAAAGAGCAGTTAAGGGATGTAGTTTGAGAGATAATCTACAAAACGACGATGTAAGGAAAAACCTGAAATTACAGTCGGTTCTGGAGAGAATAAAAGAATACAAGCAGAATTGTAAGCCCCATGTGGAACGCATGGTAGACACGCGTATTCCTAAACAAGCATCGGAATGTAGGCCAGTGGGAACAAGAAATCGTAGAAGACCCTGGAATAAATGGTCAGAGACTCTGTGAAGTCCGAACGGGCTATAACCCAAACCATGTAGTGAAGAAGCAAAAAAAGGCTTCTGTTTATTTATAACGTTAAACCAGTGAATCTTAAGAGAGTAAGTGCTTTAAAATCTGGATCGGGGACAATAAAATTTAATACACTACCACCATAATGAAAACTGCACCTTCAAAGAGTGTAGGACAAAATGGTCTGAGAACGTTGGTAAGACCGCAGCAGCCTACATGCTTCCCACACAGGATTTCATGTTTCTAAAACTTAAGGCTCATGTATAGTTTCGTTTCAGATTCTAGATTTAATAATGTTTTTCTGAGTCGATTGTCCCATATTTTATATGTCATATTAAAGTTTTCCTATTTGCCTGTCTTGTAGTGTTTAGTTTTTGAGAATTGTTATTCAAACTAGCACTCAAGTACGTATTTCTCAGTCGTTTGGTTTGGTCGCAAGCACGCTGTTTCATAAAAGTCCAGTTTAGTCACTCCCAGAATATGAAAACTTGCGATCCGGCAAAAATTCAAATTCTATTTATACTTAAATTATCAGTTCAGTAGTAAACTTACGTTTATATGCGCGCGTAACACTAAGGAAAATTGGTATTACACGAATGATAAGTTGTGTTACGTGTAAACAATGCATTGACAACCACATCAGTAGTGGAGATGTGCGGCGTTGTTTGTGATCTATGTACCTTGTTATTGAGAACGACGGCTAACGAGAATTTGTTCGATTCTGGAAGGCGGTGGAAGACGCACCTTGTGTGTGTGGTGTGTGTGTGTTCGATCACTTCCGATAACTTCCACAGGGTAAATATAATAAATTTTAATACCACCCGTACCCCGGGGATTGACGCAGCGTTGATTACACTGCCGTTTAACCGAGAGACACGCTTGAATATGTAACATTATTTATTTTGCTTTACGACTCATATTTTATAGTAAGTAGTTTTGAAAAATAAATAAGGTAAATTAATATTATGAATAAAGTAACAGACAGTTCGATTTTAATTAAAATGTTAAATTGTCTATAGTTTTAAAACTAATTTAAAAATTTTAAATTGTATTGAAAGAAGGTACTTTAGAGAGACGACTTGTCGGAACGTCAGTCATCCAAAACAATTATTGGAGAGGTTAAAGGAATGGGTTTTAGGTGAGACGCAAAATTCTATGAATCGTACGGAAAACAATACATGAAGTAGGCCTACGGTTTCCAGAAAGTTAACTAACGAATTCGTAGAAATGTCTTACGCTCGGTGGGTTGGAATGTTATCCGACATTAAAACGAGTCTTTGTTAGATTTTACACAGACGGTTTTCATCTCCCATTTCAGCTTTTCTTGGACTTTGAAATTTATAAAAGACAAGTAAGATCGAGCAATCTGAAACAATGGTATGCTGATACTTAATCAAAATAAGTTTTTGTCCTATTCTTTTACTCCCTGCACTTTCATAAATATACACCATGCAGAACAAGCAGGAGAACAAGAAGACGAGAAGAAAAATAAGTAATAAGAAAAAATATACGATTTTTATTTCCAATTTTCCACTATAGGCGTACATAATGATTGAGTACAGTACGAAGTCGGACGTCAAGCGTAGTTCAGTTATAGGAAACAGCGTTTCGGTCACTGTATATCTGCAATTGTTATCAGGTTTGTAAAAATTAACCTAACCTCGTTAAAACTAAAAATACATACAATGTTCATAAATTTGTTATAAAAATCTAATTTCCTAATTGTTAACTGCAAATCGGATCCGTATCGGCTATTTACTGAATCTATAAACAATCCTCCTGCACTTCCAGTTTGCAAATTTAATTTTTTTAATTTGAAGCATTTCGATATTTACGAACATTGTCTGTAATTTTAATTAAGTTCAACAGAAGTAAAGTTAGTTTTAACTTCTGAAGAGGATCACAATTATATAGTGATGAAACGTTGCTTTCTTATAAGAGAAAACAGTGATTAACGTCAGACTCAAGAAACCAATAATGTTATTAGTACATTCTTTATTTCTATATGCTTTGGCTGGTACCTCGGACGCTGGCGATCACTAGAGCTGGGGCTTGAATATTTTCTGCTAGGCGATAGAGTTGTTCTGTTTATGTCCTAATAAACAATTTTCCAGCCGTTTGCTCTTCTACTTACCTGTTAACTGGTGATATGTTGGGTCCACGAGATTTTCTACATTTGTCTGTGCAGCTACATTTCCAGAGCTTTCAGACCTTAACTGTAACGTTTTTTAGAGTCTAAAACTAATCTCCGTACAGTAGTGAGGACCATAAATAACACTTCACCACCTGAAATTTAGAGCATCGTCGTAAATTGTAAATTTATTGTCTTAAAATGTTTCGTATCAATATGGGTCTTAATTGTTCATAATAGGGTCAATGAAAGAAATTCCTAATTATATTGTGATGAATATATACTAATCATCTTTAGGTCTAGAATATACAGTAATCATCTAAAGATATCTAAAATATCTTTACAGGCAATTATATAAAAAGAAATACTTAAAAATACGTTATTATGATATTATAAATGTATATATAAAATTGCATATGCTAGAAGAGTTATATTAACAAGATAATGCAGTTTGGAAATAAGTAAAATTGACCGTTATACTATTACTTATTATTATACTTCGGACATTAACCACCGCTTTAGAAAAAAATTCTAAGCGCATTCTTTCTACCTCTAAAAATCTGAGGTCGTACTCTGGTGTAAATAACTTTTTAGAACATCATATTTATCAAGGCAAAAAAGTTACCGTCACAAGGTACCAACAAAAAGGTTACTAACTACATATTAGAAAAGAAATCGACGACGTAATTACAAGAGAAGCCTCCTCTTTTATACACTTCCCAAGCAGTGGAGGCGAGGCTGGTGTGATCAGGTGAAATCCTCCTGAGACGGCCTTCTTGGTAAGGAAAAACTCTTTTTTTACTTTTGACGTGAAATCACATGGATTTCTCTACGTGCTGTAACATTGGTTTTTAAACGGACTCTTGTTACTTATAAACGAACTTGGTTTCATATCGTAAACTGCGAAGACATTGATTCGTTTAAAAAATAATAAACGTAAAGCTAAGAAATCATTTCGGGTGGTAACAAACAATTTATAAAACTCTCGTTTTTCAGCGTCATTTTTCAGTAATACACCTTACCCAGTTCTTCCTTAGGTTTTATTATACAGAGATGAGAAACGGATTAATAAAATACAAACTGAAAGACGAAAATCAAGTACGTCTGGAAATCAAATTACCTAAGCACGTCCATGTTCAAAGCATACAAATTTATTAGATTCTCTTATCATCCTAGGCAAATGATTTTTAAATTTTGCAACACAAATGATATTTCCAGAGTTTTCATTTATAAGCCATTTATACTTGAGTTTTCAATTGTAGCTTTCCTACTCACGATTTCTCTCTAAAGGATAGCGTTTTCGAGTCTTCCTGTTCCTAAATGGTCCTTAATTATCTATTCACACTGCGTTCTTCTTTCATTGACACACACTTCTTCACAGATACACCGGACCGGGTACACCAGGACATAATTGTACCAACTGGCATGTCTTCCGCAAGATGTTAGGGCTGACTCACCTTCCTACTTGTGTGAATTTAAGTTAAATTTGTTGAAGGAAAATTTAATAATAAAGAAATATATTTACTTATTTAAGTCTTACACAGAGTTTACGAATTTATTTCTACCTAAAGTTGATAATTTCAGGATAAGAAAAAAATTCACCTCCGCAAGTCTGGTTCGTTATAATAATTATTATTCAAACGATAGACGTAATGATGAATGATGACATTAACTGTCTTCGTTCTTTACCTTCATGCATATGTAAGTGGAATATAATCGCTTCCTTGATTTTAAGCAATTACGAATTTGGGTGTTCCGACCAATTAAACCTACCGCTACCGCTAATTTTCTACTCGTATGGTTACTCATACGGTCATACATGGGAGAATGTATGACGAGTTGTCTTCACCGCATGCGATCCGCTCACTGGTACTGGCTAATATTTTTCTAAGCCTTTGTTTTGCTTGCTTCTAAAACCTCGACATTGTAGTCTTCACCTTATCCATTTCTTTTCTATATTTCTTTCTATATAAAATCATCTACCCTTCTGTCGGTGTTGCCGGCCCATTTCAACTTGTCGGCCTAACTAGACTTTTATACATTCTGTTATGATACCATAAGACGATAAGATTGAATTCATGATTTTGTTAACAACAGAAAGACTTATACTATTTTATATTACTATACGTAATTTCTACCTTTTCGAAATATTTGAACCGATAATTGTTCTCACATAATTAAATTATTTCATTGTAATTAGGGAGTTTAAGTAGTAATTAAACAATTATTTAAACTAAACAGTGTTTAAAACATTAAAACAAGTATAAAGAATAGCAATGTTAAATTAGTTTGTTTAACTAATTAAATGACGATCTTTCTTATAGACAAAATTTAATTTGTTATTATACCAAAAGAATGTTACAATATTTTATGCAAGATTTTATCAAATCACATTTGATTTTTCAGGTTAAGAAAAATACACAATTATTTTAATTTTTATATTACTTATTTCTTCTTTTGTTCGAGTCAAAATAACTGATTAAATCCGATTCCAGGAGAGGCTAAAAATTATAAAACTTGAAAGTAGGGGGAAGATAAAGAAGTGTTGGTTATCCGACGGAGATGAACGAGATATAGGTGTCGTTAGAACGAGACCAAAGTCCTTGGGGACCGGAAACCCGAACTTCAGATATGAAAGACAATAGTTCACGAAACTTTATCGGGCTGTTAGTTGTATACTGCAGAAATAATGAAAAATAATGAGACGTAAACTAGAATAAAATTAGTATTTATTAAAAAATTGATCCAGTTTTAAAACTTGGCTAATAAATTCCCCTCAAAAACGGTTGAGGGGAACTATAAACTAATGGTGGAAAAAAAATAGTCCTACAAAACGTTTTACCCGACTCATCCATATTTTCTACATCTCGTGCCTTCATTTCTTTTGAACATTTTGCATGTAGTAGTTAGTTGTCTTTAGTCCCGTAAATACAGTATTTCAGGAGAAGAAGAAATATTTCACTACACTTGTATGTTACTCGATTATTCTCGTAATATTCTTCAATTAACGTTTCGATTCCTAGAATCTGGGATCGTTCTCAGAAGCTAAAAAACACAAAACAACTTACAATAAAAATTATAAACCAAATATTGGTAAAACATACTGTGAACAGTAAATAATTACTATTTAAATTAAGACTGTAAGTCTTATAAACATTAGGAACACTATATAAGAATAAACTAAAAAACAATATAAAATTAAATAAAATTTCTTACTTGTAAGTGGCGGTTAAAAGACGCTGTTGAAAGGCTTAACAACGGTTGTTATGGATTGAGAACCACTGATATATAGATATTACTTTGGTAATAAGCAGCTGAATGCGTGTAAACTCTAAGTAAACAGTTGGATCTCAAAATTTAGGAATTCATTTTTTGTAATTTACAAGTTCGTTGTTTGTTGTTGTTGTAACAAAAAATTCATTTCTTGTAATTAATTATAGCAAAACGCAGTTTATAAGACAAAAATATTAGATATGCAAAAAATAATATGAAAAAATATTTACTTAAATTATTATAATAATACTGGAATAAAAAAGACTGAACCACTACTTGAAGTGTTAGACTCAGACACAGACGCAGTCTTTCGCCAACCTCATTTTCATAATTAGACAATATGATCAGACAGTGAGAAATTGCAATCAACCCGGGAAGAATGTTACATCCTCTAAAAGATGTGCAAACACTTTAGTGACCTCTGACGATACTTAATGAATGTGAGGACGCTTTGTAACGATTAGTAATAAATACCAAAGCGAAATTCACATAGTATTATGTAATGATAATTCAAGATTAGTATTTAACAACAGCTATCACGTATTAATTTTCTATGATGTGGTATAAGTTATGAACATGCTAATGATGAAAATATAGATTTAAATACAAATCATATTTTGTGTTAAACAATACAAAGAACACCAAAAATAATACAAACCCAGGCGTGAAAATTAAATTATATACAGAATCTGGTCTTTTCTTTCGTAGTGAAACCCGGATGATAATAGGTAAAGAAAAGCGACTAATACATATAGCAGAAATGAAATTATTAAGGCGAGTAAAAGAAAATCGTCTAAGAAATCGGAAACGTAATAAAGATATAAGGTACTCAAACTAAATGTATTGTCTATGATCAACAGAATAGAAGAGTGAAAAGGCAGTGGATGGGGCACACTCTCAGAATGGAAGATCGGAAGGTAGTCAGCGTAAGAGCGGACTACCTACCAGTTGAGAGACGATCTGTGGGAAGACCCTTGCGGACATGATTACAGCAAAGACGAAACAGGATTTAATCATTAATACAATAAACTCGACAACGAAATATTTGTTTCACTAAAGATGAAGGTGTGATTTGGAGAATTGCAAAGATTTGTATGGGGAAATTAATTTTAAATATGTAACTAATAATCAACAAAAGCAAAGAAAATGGTTTTCATTACAAAAAAATGACAAAAAATTGCGTGTTTAATTTGCAAATAAAAAATTTTAAGAAACAAGTTCTTGAAAATTACATAAGACGGCTTGAAACCAAAGTCTCAGATGGCACACATTGAATACGTTACATTTTGTACACGAAGAATTCTGTCTTGGTAATACCAATAAGATTTATAAAATGTCGTCCAGGAAATAATGGAGCGTGCTAACCATGATTACAACCGCCCAGTAAACTCTTATAAACAATCAAAATGCTGTACGATGTCGTTGAAAATATTTTTCAATTTATTTTCTAACAAGTATGAGAACAAATTTTTATTTAATTGACCTGTTGTTTCAATTTGACTTTTTAGGAATTATAGTATTTGTTTGTTCGCGTCCTCTTCTACCTTGCGATGAAGGGATTTACAAATTAAGTTCCATCCATCGGCTGAACTATTCTACAGAATAAAATTAAAAAATCGTCAAAATATTAAAAAAACAAATGGAAATCCATAATGTCTTAGTAGACAAGTGGCTTAGTTCTCTTAGGTTTACTACAGCAGTGATAATGTTCACGAGACGCACGAAATGATATAAAATGAGAAAAACGACTTCAACATTATATGCTAGGCAGCCGACGCATTACTTTAACTGGTAATATAAACAATCTTCAAATGATTTTAAAGAAAAAAGATGTCTTTAGATAAATGAGAACACAGTAGTTAAAAACTCCGAAATAACAGTTCAAAAGGGAGCTGGAGAATTGGAAGATCAAGAATTATTTGGAAGCACCGCATAAAATAATGAAGTTACTTATGTCTTGTATCAAGTTAAATAAAGTTGTATATAGCAGGTGATACGTGTAAACAAACATTATTTTTAATACTAAAGACCAAATTATTTTAAAAAAATGTTTATCAAGAAAAATAAAATAGTAGTAAACGTAAATAGAAAGATAGACAGACAGACAGACAGGAAGAGAGAGACAGATAGAATTCGATAAGCAACCGTACAGTGGCCCACTTCAACCCCACAGTCCGTGACTGTAGATAGAACGTCTGCAACACGCTGTAGAACCAAACCGGTCAAGTGACAAATCGCAATCCCGGACTGGTAACTAAACGTCCTTTCCCCCAACTCTTACGATCCGTGTTACGCAGCACCATCCCCTGTACAATTCATTTGCCTTCTGAATGTATTTATTCAGACACATTTCGCAAAGATATTAGTGGGTGCATGCATTGTACTTATGCCTGAGAGAGTCGGAGGGCAGGGAAGTTGGTATTTCTATTTCTTCTCTTATGTCAGTACGCTTTAAGGTAGACCGTAATATATAGGATTCAGAGTGTCTCCAGCTGAATTCCCACCACAAACATAATAGATAAATTTTGTATCTTCTTGCTCCCCCCTTTCTCTTGCTCTCACTATTTCTCTCTCTATGAGTTTAAGGATGTACAATCCTTAAAGGATGTACTGTCCATCTGTTCAGATATCTGTGTATCTGTCTCTCGGGAAAAATGATAAACCAGAGCACCACTCTTTACAGTATACCAGCGTGTTGGAAGTCGAAGTAAAATACATGTCCAATAAATCTGCAAGTAATCCATATTAAGAAGCACAGAATAGTAAAATACATACAAGAGTTAAAGAAATCGTAACCGCTCTTACAAGTCTTTATCTAAGAGAAAGATTCGTGAGCAACCAAAGTCACCACTATTATCATCATTAGCTTCTAGTATTGGGCCTTCTGGCCAGTTCCATCACCTAGATAAGCTTATATTCTCTTATTTTCTTTCTAATACTGCTATGAATCTTAAAAGTATTTACATTTTTTTATCTTTGTTTTTTTGAAATTCAATCCGAGATCGGATAGACCATATTTTTAAATCGTCAAACCATACTATTATTGCTTATTGTTAAAAATTCATGTAGGCCTATCTTGGAAGCTATTACGTTCATTCAAATAAAATCTTTCTTATAAATATTTCGTTATCAAATATTATGGGCTCTCTAGAATTTTTTTACCTGTTATAGTAAAAAAAAAAAACACTTTTGAAAGGATGATAGTTCGAAAATATTAGAACCTGTGAACAATAACAGACTTCGGAGTTCGGTCTTCAGTTTCACCAAGAGTAAAGGTTACCTGTATCGAAATGTGTTAAACTTCACAAAGGATAAAATACAAATGGACAGAAGATCATACAGAAAGGATAAAAGAGCTTGGAAACACAAATTGTGTACTTCAGGGCAACAAAGGCAGACCAAAGAAAACATAAGAGTCGGAAATCACAGAGAATTAGGAATGAGGAGAGCAGCGGCTGACAGAGATGAGTGGAAGTAGAAACGGAAAAACAGTGCCCAACTGCAGTAGTAGTAGTAGTAGTATGTTTCTACATAATTTTCCTTTAACACTAGGCCTACTGTTATTTCAGTTATTATGTTCGATATTCATACTTCAACATAAAATGTTATATTAAAAATATTTCTTCATGTTCCTTTTCAGAAACTTCATCATTGTTTCCCCTCTTCCTCTCCTAAAATGTTCCATTTTCTTTATCATTATTGCATAATTCAGAACTGTACAGTAACACGGATTTTATGATTCTTTTGTTTTGATTTAGGTTTTTCTTCATGTTACAAGCCCACTTTATCGTTAAACCCGTTTTCGTTTATGCAGTTTTAGACTTGAGATCTCGTCGACTGGTTTTCCATGCGCTAAGCTTTTACTATTCAGGTATTTAAAAATTTCTGTCGTCTTTTTTTTCTTCTTATTTTCTTTGCGCAATATATATGCTTGTGTATCAAACCAGATGTAAATTTCCTTTACACCTTCTTCTGAACCGGCCGACTATTCTCTCGCCTCCTGAGTATTTGTCATGCAGATTTTCGTTATTCTCTGCTCCTCTATTATTCCAATATGCGCATTATATGTTTCTCTTTTTCTTGCAATCTATTTTCTAATGCTCTCCACGTTGTATAATTTTCGGATATTTCCACTTCTTTCCCAAACTTGTATTTTCATCTACATATTTTTCCTAATACCTTCATTTCTAAATTCTTTTATTGATTGTTTTTTCTCTGTTTCACTTCTCATCTTTACATCAAACGATGTTATTGGTCTCATTAGTGGCTTATGTATTCTAACTTTGGTATTCTCTTTTATGTTTTTGTTGTGTCACGTGGCATGTGTCAATCATTATTATATAAAATTATATTAGTGCTATGCTGTCGGCTCTTAATAACTCTTCAGTGGTTACCCCTCTCTCTTTTTCGAATATCCCGCAACTTCGTTGTAATTTTTTCGTGTCGGTTCCAACTAGTCTGTCATTACTTTTGGTTCCCTTCTGTTATCTGCACGTCAGATTTACAAGTTAATTTTATAAATCTCTCTCTTACAATCAGGAGACCTGTATCATCTGTAAATCTGTCCATAATTATTACTTTCCCTTACATTTACGTCTTTAATGCCTATTTGTTTTAAAGATTTTTATAACCGGGGCGACGTGTAAGATTACACTGCCTTATCGTTTTAGAAACCACAGACAACACCCAAGACAATCTTTTCTGTGCCTCGGTTTTACGAAAACTATACGATATTTTGCTGGATCTGTGTTATTATGTCATATACCTAATATTTTTCGATTTTTAAATCTTTTTAAATTAGTAGAGGTGAGCAAATAATGATATTAACCATGTAATTCCTGAAGATCCTGTGTTCTATAATAGGAATTGAATCCGAATTAATCTTCATCGTACGGTGATGATGTCTTTAAGATGTCGAAACGTATTAGAGAATTGTGTTTGAGATGTTTACCGTAAAAAAGTGGTCAAACGAATTTATAGTCATGTACGTCAATGTTGTTTCAAAAAATATAATATTATAGTGTAATAATATATTACGTTGTCATATAAAGTGTGTGTGTGTGTGTGTGTGTGTGTGTGTGTGTGTGTGTGTGTGTGTGTGTGTGTGTGTGTGTGTGTGTTTGGGCTGTAAATAAACCCATTGCTGATAGGAAAATTATTAAAACTATGCACGTACAGTGAACTTTAATATACGTACGAGTACATGTACGGTGTCGCTTTTAGTGAAATAAACCAGTAAACCTGATTCAATTTTGGAGTCACAGGTTCAGTCGATCTAAGTTCAACAGATAAAATTATGCTTACTACATTATCCCACCTGACAATTACTTCAACCAATAAATACAGCTGGCAAATATTTCAAAGTACAGTACACAACCGGTACAACGAGAGCGTAATGTAAAAACGGTATGACATGAAAAGGTAATACCGACGGTTATAATACAACGCCTGTAAGCGAGCTCAATGTACACCGTGTATTCAAGTTAAATAGACAATCAATATGTTTGCTGCGACAAATCCATTTGATTAAATTTGATTTTAATATAGTTCTAAGGCTTTCACGGCCGGTGTCAGTAGTAGTAAAAGTATGTACGGGGCTGTTTGGCCGTGGTCCATGGTTTTCAAACAAACCAAACGTTTCGACAGCACCATTGGCTGCCATCATCAGTGGAATTCGAGGAATCCGAGTCTACGTGAACGCCTGACGTTAACAACTCGCGTTAAAAACAATGGACCACGGCCAAAGAGCACGGTACATACTTTTAAAATTTGAGTTTGTTTGATTAAATTCATTAATTAAAGTATTTAATTGGATGTATGGTACACGCGTGGCATATATCACAAACATCATCGTCATTATCACTGGCTACTACAACACGGATCGGCTCGTGGCGTACTGAAGCGGATCTCGCCAATGATTTCAGCTCAGTGCAGCCAATTTTCAGTATTTGTTCCGGTTCTTCCAGTATACTTATTTATCACAGTTCATAACCTGCAGTCAGCTATGAGCTGTTTACTTGTTTGTCACTTCTAAATACCTGTCAAGTGTATCCCAGTACATTTTTGCTCTTTTTTTTAGGACCCAAGTTTCTGAGGCATGAAATAATAAGAAAGACAGACTTTGTTCTTCTTGTTAATAGCTATGTTATCTTGTGTTATTAGTGTCTTGTTCTAATATGTTGTCTGATCATGATACAGTCATATACATACGACTGTATTGAAAGTGAATCAATTGAAATCGTATTATTTTGTATTATTTAATTAATTATCTGTTATAATGTAATACACTTATAGTTAACTGTAACAATAGAGACTATTCTAACTCTATAAGCAACAGATAAAATAAAATTATTTTCTTTTATTATTGTACTTTAAATTGCATTATTTTTGTATTATTGTAATTCAAACAAACTCAGTTTTATTAACAGTACAGTGCATAAGAATTAAAATATTAATTATTTAAAAAAATTTACGCTTCAAACGAATTGTACCATTCTTATTTATTATTGTGTGCCTGAAAAACAAAGGAAAGAATTACTGATGTAAGATTACAATACCACAAATACTCCAATAATCTTTTATATCTCACTGCTTACTCTACACTTTTCTGAAAAACAGTTTATTATATTCTTTTTACTAGTCTATTTTTCTTATGCGATTTGATTCTAGTTTCCACAATTGCAACAATTCTGGCACATTTTAAGAGTATGATGATTGACTGTTTGCGACCATTTCTAGTCCACTCATGTAGTCAGAACAAATGTATGCAATTCAATAAATCGGGCATAAAACACTTGACTTTTGGTTTTATGGCTTTTATGAATATTATGTAGAAAGAAATTGTTACCTGTTACAATCTGGCAATTCTTGGTGAAAGTTTGGCTTTCAAGTTTATTAAAATCACAGCTGAGGGTTCACCATAATCGAATATTTGTGCCTGCACGTAATGTCCGTGGATCGAAACTAAAATTAAGTTTACTATAACCTTATGTTCACTATAATCCAGTTCACTAAATCCACAGTTAACTGCACTTCCCTTTTCCTTCAGTTATTTTTAGGCTGAGGAATCTTGCCGTAGTTTGAACTGATTACCGCTTCAGGACAAGGTTATTGTGTACGAGTTGTGTCACTATCTCGCCTTCTACTTCCATATAAATAGTTACATTGAAAAGCAAGCAGAGTTAAACTATAACTACTGTCTTAGACAATTCCCAGATGACAATTTTTTGTAAATGTTACTGTGAAAATTTACCACACAGTAATTTGTTTGGCATGGTTATTTTGCTCAGTTAAAATAAGTTTCTTCGATTTCCAAGTCTCTTAAGAATGTATAAAATATGTTCCCAGCAGTAGCGTACCTAGGGGGGGGGCGAAGGGGCGGCCGCCCCGGGCGCCGCTTAAGGGGGGCGCCAAAATGCCAAAACAATTTTTATTTGTACTTTAGGACAACAATATAGGGTTAGGAGGAAACATGCAATATAATGTACATGTGACAGAATGTGTTTTAGAATAAAGTTATAATGAAGTTTCATGTGGTCCCATGCATTGTTAGCTATTTTTAGCTCGTCGGGTCAGTCAACTGAAGCAAACGGACGGATATTCAGTGTTGCTGTAGACTTCGAGAGTGTCAGATCGTGATAGTGGCGGTGTTTTTAATAATTTTAAGTGCTAATTGTTTATCACATTACTTACTTCATTCAGGTAAGACTCATCTATCATTTTCAGCTTGGAGGTGATTTTAATGCTACGAGTAATTACGAAACCCACCGACGCTGAATTAGGCGGGAAATGTATTAGTACACACCACGTGTTTTAGTGTACTTTGCGCTTGTTAACTAACAGAATGTCGGTAATTTATTTGGTACCGGTAATTATAGTAATCTAAAACCAGCGTGCCTGTCCAATAAAACTGTGTCCGTTTTTCGTTTCAAAACATAACTTTTAAGATACTTAAGATATTATTCGTGCGTTTGTTAATTAACCGTGTTAGTAATTATAGAGATCGCAGTTTTTCTGTATGCGTCAAATTTATAGAGATCTCAGTCACAGTCTCTCTGTGTGCGTCAAAGTTATAATATTTTTGTTAGCCTACGACGCATACCAGCCTCGACGAACACACACGAAACGAAACGAACATACGCGAAGCAGTCGGTATGCGTCAGGCGTTTACACGCTCACACAAATTTGCGCATAGTGTTTGTATGTATAAACGGAAGTTTGAAGATTACCTTTTGTTTCCCACAGCGTAAAGTATAAATACGAGATTAAAATGTAAGATATTACATTAAGAACAACTACATAATAGTTTCGCTAGTTTTGTTATACCGGTATTTAGGTATAGGCGTATAATTTTGTTTTCATATAGGCTAACTTATAATTCTTCTTATTCATTCATTTATCGAAAAGTCGCCGCAAAATGCTAAACTAATATTTATGTTACTTCATATGGTGAGGCATACGGACAAACCAATATTTCTTTTTTAAACGCGTAGTAATATTAATTATAGCCCTAATTTATTTACGTGATAAATGACTGGTATGCGTTAATCGAATGTGAAGTGTCCTAATATTTTATTTAAACTGATGTATACAATTATTTTTTTTACTTCTTCTTTCTTCAACCTAACATTCGTATATGACCATATTTCCAATGTGTTTTGTTATTATACTTTGTATATTAATAAATTTCATTTTTATATTTACCAACAGCATAATTCATTAGGATTTTCTGCTTCTCTAATGCTTTTAGTTGTTTCTCGTTATAAAAACCATATGTTTTAAAAACAACCAACAGCCTCCTAAATATATTCATACTTGAGCGCGACAGAGAAAAAAAGGCGGATATGCGAAAACAATAGCTAGATTTAACAATCTGCTAATAATGGTTGGATCTTTATAATTTAAGGGCGATTATTACTCGTGACGAAATTCGCAAAAAATCCCTAAAGCTGAAACCAAGTTTAACCAATTAATTTTGTTCTATTCCAGATCCCAAAAATGAAACGACAGAAGCCAAGTGGGGCTCAGTATAGAAAACTGAAACAACAACGTACTAAATCAATCGAGAGTTGCAAGTCATTTATGAAAGCTTTTATAGAAGGATCATCGTCATCGACCTCTACAACTCGAAATGAACCTGAACTTGACAGCGACGAATTGAATCTTGAATTTGAAACATTGATAGTCAAAAAGATGATGGTTCTAGTACTTCCCGGCTGAAGGACTATTCTCAGATTACAACATCAACCAGTGACTTTGAAGAAGATGACCCAAATCAAAACTTAGAATCAAGTAAAGTAGGACCTTCACGTGAAAACTCAGCACCTGAAAATGAAAGTTTTGACAAAATTGAAAATAGGCCTACCAGCTTGAATGAAATGATTGAAAGTAAGGCTAATCCACTTGACAATGATAACTGTGAAAAATTGATGTTGCACGACATTGGAGTGTGGCCGACGAATATTTCAAAACAATGTCGTGACTCATTTGTAATGAAAGGTACATACCAACTGCAAAACAAAGACTCTGTTTTTCCTGAGGATGAATCTGGACGATCTCTGCATAGGCATTGGTTTAAAAAAACTTTGAAAAATGGAGAAAAGGTTAATCGGTCAAGGATGTGTTTTTCCCCATCTAAGAAATCCCGTTTTGTTTTTGTTGCACGCTATTTCCGCAGAGAAATCATAAATCTAGCTTTAATAATGAAACAGGATTTTCAACATGGCGAAAGTTAAATCCGCGCGTTCAAGATCATGAGAACAGCCCCGCTCACAGGGTTGCGTTTTTGGAATGGAAGGACTTAGAACGTGCCTTACAAAAAGGGACAGTTATTGATGACCGCCTTCAACAACAGGTTCTAGAGCAAAGTAGAATTTGGAGAGTTTAAGAGGCTCAACAGAATTTAGCTTTAAGAGGCCACAGAGAGTCGATTGTAGACGATGACAATTGTAGACCTGGGAACTTTCTCGCTCTCTTGAAATACCTAGCTAAATTTGATCCCGTTATGAGGGCTCATTTGCAATCAGTGTCCGAAGATCCAGGAAGTGTATCATATCTTTCTCCTCGAGTGCAAAATGAGGTTATAAACCTCCTAGGTGAACATGTTCGAAAGACAATTATTGCTTCCTGCAAGCATGCCAAGTATTTCAGTATTATGTTTGATAGTACACCAGACACATCACATGAAGAACAAATGTCGCAGATTGTAAGATTTGTCGAAGTAAAACAAGGTTCAGTTGAAGTCAGGGAATGTTTCATAGATTTTGTTCCAATTGAAGACAAAACGGCTGAGGGCATTGCTGAAGTGATAACGAAGAAATTGGAAAAAGATGGTTTACATTTTGCAGATTGTAGGGGTCAATCTTACGACAACCAAGCAACAATGGCTGGAATTCATTCTGGCGTCCAAACAAGGTTACTGGATCTAAATCAACAAGCCGTGTTTGTTCCCTGTGACTTCGATTCGCTTAATTTGGTTGGTGTTCATGCTGCACATGCTAACGTAAATGCAGTTACTTTTTTCGGGACTGTTGAACGCGTATATGCCTTTTTCTCTAGTTCAACTCACCGGTGGAGTGTTCTTAAGGAACATGTGAAATTAATGGTGAAGGGGCACTCTGACACGAGATGAAGGCAGAAGCTGTGAAAGCCTTATCATCCCAGTTAGATGGAGTATTAAGCGCTTTAGAGAAATTGAGAGATACACTATCTGAAACCATTGATACTAGACAGTCTGCATCACTGTTGATAAATGCCATTGAAAGATTCGATTTTGTGAGTCTACTCTTTTTCTGGTCTGAAGTCCTCCCCAAGATTGACAGAACTCAAAAAACCCTGCAAATCAAAGGTATTTCGTTTACCTATGTCCTAATCTGTCTACAGTCTCTCCAAGATAAACTTAGCGAATGGAGAGAAAACCTTCCTGATGACGTGGTGACAAAAGCTGCTGCTAAGTGTGAAGAATGGGGAGTACCTACAGAACGAAGAGAAAGAAAAAAACGAAAAATGCCCGGGGAAATAGCTGAGAACGTTGGACTTTCCTGGAAAGATGAAGTAAAACGAAGCATAGTAGAGATATTGAATAAGCTTCTATTGGAATTAGGTCAACGGTTCTTAAATGTTAAGCAACTGGACTCACGCTTTGGATTCCTTTGTAATTTCGAAGATTACATGGATATAAAATACACAGAAAAAGAGATGGAAGAGCTGAGAAAAAAGTGTTTAGGACTTGCAGAAAAGTACCCTAATGATCTAAATGGAGATGAATTATTTGAAGACATAAAAGATATCATAACTCTATTAAGAAGATCAAAATCAAATGGTGAAGAGCTTGATTTAAATAATCCTAAAGATATCTTATTATACATATCTGCTATGGGATTAGAAGCATATAGCACTTTAGTCGTAGCACTTAAACTTCTTCTAACTATACCAGTATCTGTGGCATCATGTGAGAGATCATTTAGTAAACTAAAACTAATACAAAGCTACTTAAGATCCACAATGACGCAAGAGAGACTAACTAATTTAGCAATTCTGTCAATTGAAAGTGACGTGGCATCTGCTTTAGATTATACTCTATTAATAAATGAGTTTGCATCACTGAAGGCTAGGAAAGTACACTTATAAAACTGCATGTTGATTGAACAAAGTTATAGTTAAAGCTATAGTTATTTTCTAGTTTAAATGCCTGCATAAATCAGTACATATACAATTATTAATAATTCAATAAATTGTTATAAAAGTGTTTTCCAACACTGTAAGAATCTTGAATCTAAGATATTTTATTTGAGAAATTTTATATTTTTCATGTATTTTCAAAAAATGCAATGCTACTTTCATTTTGTGCAATATATTTACATTGCAATATTTTAGATATGAAAGGGTTTTCAGTTCTTCTTATAGTTAGAGTTTAATTTTTAAATATAAGTTGTATCGTATTATACCAGATTTGTTAAGTACTTATTAGCCAATTATAATCGTTTGTTACAAATAAACTGAATCTTTATTGAAAATAACCTAGTCCTAATGAAACTTATAAATATTTAATTTATGACAATTATTATGTGCTGACATAGATAATGGTCAGTGTAGTGTGATCAGAGATGTAGCACAGCAACAGCCGACAGTAAACAACAGAAGAACAAATGTGGGCGAGGAATGGGAGTTGGAAGTAGGTAAGCTGATTCTACAGTCACAAATTGTGAAAGGACGGGGGGCGGCAATCTTGAAGTTTGCCCCGGGCACCAGTTGGCGTAGGTACGCCACTGGTTCCCAGTCTACTCTTGTATGCACCTATAAGTCTAAAAAAGCGTCTCTATTCAGCATTTTTAAAAAAGATTCAGGACGTAACAAGCGATTCAATAACCTAAGTCTGACACCTAATTAAACCTAACATAATAATTACGTCAATAGCTGAACTGATGCGTTGCTGTGCTGACTGCATGGCTGTCTTATATGTAATCGGCATACTTAAGTTTATAGCGGGCAACGTTTTTCGCTTTCTTGTACCCACTGGTAGCGCAGAATTTCTCTGATCTTGCCCAAAATGTATCTAATCGATTCTTGCGGTCACGACTCGATCAGTGCCACTGACAACGCTGCCATCGGCGGAGTCGTCTCATAACATATTCCCGCCAGATTCTTTTGTTCTTTAAAACGCTTATGCGCTCGGAAGTAGTTATGGCGAGTCTTTTCTGATTCGGCAGTTTATTTCAGATGCTTTCCATAACTTCAGATGCGCCTTGTCTGAGCGTTAAATCCTCTTTGTGTGTTAAATCCTGTTTTGATTATATATCAAAATATTTTCACTTCACTTTAATTTATCAAACGCATCTATTTTTATAAAAATTGTTTTTCACAAATATTAGATAAAACATTCTATATTCTCTAATTTACAGGAATTTTAAACATTAAATCTCGTACAATTATTACTTTATAATAATAGTAACAATTATAATAATAATAATAATATACACAATATTAATAATATTTCGTCTTATAGTAATTAATAAATAAAGTTACAGTTTACACATTCATGAAGTCGTTCATGGTGATGTACTTTTTTATCGTGTATCTTGTATGTAGATCTCCTTCAGTATTTCAATTAATTTTTTAATTTTCTCAGCCTCACTTATCTCTTCCATAATGACGCCGGTGAATAAAAAGGAAAGAGAAAGAAATACGAAAAGCAAGAAAAATAAAGGATAATGAAAATTAAAAGAAAAATTAATTTCGTGAAGATATGTGCCCGCCAGAAGCAAACACTTCTAAATTACAACGAAAAACAATTAGCGCCAATGCGCAGTGTCTTAACTGCTCGTGCATGTACCGCAGCAATTAAATATTGGCATTTTTTTTTGTTAATCCTGTAAGAAGCAAAAACCAAATCCTTTTTTTAAACAATTGTGGCACAAACACTTTAAGAGTAACTAGAATTAACTAAAACTAGAAGAACTACTAGTGAAACGTCATGACAAAATAACCTACTTAGCTACATGTACACGCAGTATGTAATTACGACAGTTACGAAAACGTAGTTCTTTGCCGCAATTAAAATTAAGTCTACAAATTGTCTGAAAAATTATGTAAACTTCCAAACTTGTTCTGAAGCGACCAGTGATTTGCTACGTGGAAACGTGTATTATAAGATGATTCAGTTTTGTGAGTTTGAAAAGATTTCTCTGTAGAAACGCAATTCAGAAGGTCTAAAGAACAATAAAGTTCTTCTCACTGTTGAATGCACATTTTAGGCAATTAATGTCTTGTCTATAACGTTTTCTCATCTTGAAATCTAGATCTTTTATTTTCCTCTTTAGAGAAAGAAAGAATGTGATAAATGGGTGGGAGAGGGAGAGAGAGAGTGAGAGAGAAAGAGAAAGAGAAAGAGGCAGAGATAGATAGCGACAGACAGAGGAGACAGTGACAGAGAGGGAGCATTGACTTTATTGGAAAATACGGTTCCTCTTGTTAGCTTAAGACGTTCTTCTCTTTCGGTTGTTTGTTTTATTTCCATTTGAATATTTGATTTCATATATTCCTCTCATTTATCAAGTGGTGGGAGTATTATTATTTTGTTGGCAAACCTGCTGACGTGAACCAAGCAGAAATGGAAACGAGAGAAGAATGTGATGAACGTTTAACGAGAGAAACGCCGACTGAATGAGAGAGACAGAGCTATATTGAAGAAAATAGTAAACACTGTAGGGACGCTGCTAAAAATAAGTACATATACGTTACAATAGAGCCAAGACGGAGGAGTCGTCAATTGAATCAGTGGCCGCGTTAGTGGCGGGGCTAATTCAATAACAAGCTGACACAGATACTGTGAGTGCACCACAGGTATTTTGTTCGCATAAAACAATTATACCCCAACCACAACCCTAGAGTACATACATACGTTTGTTGTCTTTGTAGTATCTTAGTGCAAAGTACTCATTACAACATCCTTCATTAATGTAAATTCATTAACAAAAACAATTAAATAACACAAATGATTATACGTATATTATACTATAGTTCAAGTAGACAGTTTCTCGCACCGTTTAACTTAGAAATTTGTACAAGTAAGAAATTTAAAAAATTAAATCAGACCGAAAGTTAATAGCGTTCCTAAAGCATAATGGACTGCATTGGCATAGACTTCAAAGCCCCCTTCTCTCCACATGCAAAACATTGAAGAAAACGGATTTAAACAGCCCAGTGTATAGTTGCGAACGTTTTCTGAATTTTATTGTTTGTTTTCAAGAGCCTAGTTGAATAGAATCCAAGGACAACACAGAGTTCTGGACATACATTATTGTGATTTTACGTTTTACAAAACAGGGAAAAGGAAAGGACCAGCCTTTGCCTGTCTTCACTGCACAGAGATGCGATTTACCTAAGCGACAAGTGAAAAGAAGAGAAAAGTCTGAAGGGATCGGTCTGAGACAATACTGTGACCCGTGAATATAATTAGCTAGAAGTTACAAAGTGACGGATGCTGGAATGAGTGGTAACCCTTGCTAGGGATAAGAGATATCGTTTCACAGTGTCTCTATAATTATAATTATCATTATGATACTAACATTCTACTTCTTCTCCTTTCCCATCTTCGTCAGGACCTTGACCTGTTTCATAATAAGGCCTGTTACCAGGTGCTGCCGGGGGTTTGGTTTGCAGTCACTTGCCTTTATTACCAGAGTGAAATCGCCCATTCACTACGTGTCAACGGTCATAAAACTATAACCTGCCGGTGAAGGCACAAGTACGTCAAGCATGAGGAGGAAGAGGTAGTTAATGTCTTGTTGGCTGACAATCTACGTGCCTTACCTTGTCTATCAGAGTTCGTAACATGGTGTTACGACATCACAGAACAATCTACGTGTTTATCGAACGTTCCAGGGGGATCCAGAATGTAATGCGGTGGTGTACGTGATTCTCGACGCCGCATTCGCGAGATTTTTCTGGAAGCCGCCCGCCGCGCGGACTGTGTCAAGGCCGCAATTAATTAAGTCGTACACACTGGCGCTAAGACGCAGTGTGGAATCTTCTAGTCTGTGCGCGGTTATATAAATACAAGGCGGCAGCGGCCTTAGTTTTCAGTATAGTTGCGATATATTGTAACTAGACGAGATTGTACTCGTTTAAAGACTTACAAGTGTCGAGTGTCTACTCACCAGTTCGCCTGTTCAAATTCGTATTTTCTGCCTCAACGTCGGGTTGGCCAACTCTTCTTAGTAAACCAAAATTGTAAAGTTTAATTTTCTATATTGTGTTCTAAAATTTTAAATATTAGTTGAATAAAATCAAACATACAGTTTAATGTTTCTATTATGTTTATTAACAATTATCAATTGGGTTTGAATTCTACAATTTCTTCCAAATTATAAATCTTAATTTTGCGCCGGCATGTTTAATTATTCGCGGTTGGTTATTCTGTCCGCCGTTGTTTATGTAGACTCACTGTTATGGAATTGGTTTTTCTTCGTTTATTTATAATCTCAGGTCGAAGTTCTTGTGACTACAGAAAATGTTGTTAAAAGGACTAATAAAAGTACAAAATTTTACAAATACCATATAAATATTATAGAACAGGTCATAAACTTATAATTACAGTGGCAAACTATAGCTACGTGATTTAGCGTTTGGAGATTATTTACGTTTAGTAAATTTTACGTTTTAAAATAAATTCACTTAAAGAATCAATGTTGGATTGAGATAGTTATTCAATTTGAGGTGTTCATTAAATAAAAGAAAGTTCAAATGTTTGTTAAAAAGTGATAAATGATGTAGAAAGTGTAGTTTCACTTATTGTTGACTTTCTTGTGGTTTTACTGTGAAGTCGTATTTTAAAATATACTTAACAATCCTCCGTCTCTGCTATCCAGGTAATATTTCTCACGAATACTGCTGCTTGTCCTTTCTTGGGTGTTTCAGTTAATTCCAGGCTTCAATTTTCGTAGTTCTCTTTTTAAGGTGTTTATTTTCCATCAGTCATCCTGGTTATTGCCTGTTCCATTGTTCATTTATGGGTTTCAGATGTTTTCTTCCTTCTGATGGTTCGTATTCCGTTACTTGGGATTCTTCAGCAATTCCTCATGGATAATTTAATTTCTTCAGGTAAATTTTTTAATTCGTTTAGTATTAGTGTGTTACTTATGTGATTTAATTTCCTAGTTTGATCATTACTTTTGATAAATTTTGTTGAATTAATTCTTTTTTATTCTTTGTGGTTTTAAAACATCTGCCCCCATCAAGCTCTAATAATGGACTGATACAATTTAATAACGGTTTTTTTCTAACAAGGTTTCGTTGTTATGGGAACTCTCATCCAAACTCTAATTCCCATTGGTTGGTAACTTACAACATTGTTATATAAAATTAACGTTTTACTATACAAAATTATTAAAAATCTTTAAATTATTATAACTCCCTTATACTACCTGTAATCTTAAATACAATAACACCATTAGTTTGCTTTTTGTTTACAAATTATTTTGATACCCCACAAGTTTACCTTTTTTCAAATTATAACAGATTACTATTTTTTCATTTGGTTTTTCTTTTGTTAATTACCTTTAAACTAATTATTTTATATTCAGTTTTGTATCCTACACTATTATTATGAAACCTAAACAGAGTATATACTTTATTTTATCAATGGTTATTGTTTTGTCTTAAATTTCACAAATGTCTGGTTACCAGTTATAGGCCTAATGCCTAGAGTTCACCTACCCTATACCCATTACAATTGTTTATAGTCATTTTTGTTAATTTTATATGTTACTAAACACAATTACTGTAACAACCTAACTTAAATCATAACATTTGATTATTTTTAATTATCATATAACATAATATAACTAATTAATAACTCTTTTAGGCCCATGCCTGTATCTAAAGTTTTACATGTTTTAACGGTTTTGTTTCACATAATTTTCAATATAATAATATTTTGGTTAATTACAATCAAAGAAACCTATAATAAAATTGAACATTAGATATGCACTAATATTCCCTTATAAACTCACTTTAGAGAATATAGTGTCTAACTCCTCTTACTGTATTCAGCCAAACATATTAGTCTTTTATCCTTATTTGAAATGTGGTTAATATAAATTTGTAAATTTTATTCATTAACAATAATACAATATATCCGTTATCATCCTTATACTATACTAACAAACTTCTTTAACATAATGGAAAACAATTTTCAGTGGTTTGCTGCTAACAAATATTCTTATATATTGTAACGTTCAGTTACAAATAATCCTCCTTATGTATCCTCTGAATGTGGAAGGCCCCACTTCTGAGCGTCAATATGTAATATCAAAACAAATTAGTATCTCTTACTAATAAAGTATAACCAGTTTATTTTTAAATAGAGGATTATTCATCTGAACCTCAGGGTCAACATACAATTTACATATAGAACAAACAATACAACTTTGATGCATGAGACTCGGTATTACAGTGTTGTTAATGTCTGTTGAATGTTTGTGGGTCCTTTTAAACTACTATTAACTACAACAAAAAACTCTTACAATTAACAACCATTTTCATAATAGTGCACTAACGCAAGTCACAATTATTATTATTATTTATTTGTTTATTGTTTATTCAGTTATTATTTTTGTGGTATGATCTCACCAACTTTGCAGGATTCACAATGGATTCATTCGTTGATTCCGCTCCTGGACACCTGGTTTTTCGCTCTCTCTCTATCAAAACATCACTCCTCTAGGTCCCGGGTTGGTTCTCCTGGTCATCTCAGCTTCCACCGGTCCTCAGTTTCTATCAACTCAGCAGTCACTTATCTTAAACGTTCTCTTGCAATTCACAATTTTTTTTTTTAACAATCATAATCTTCTTCACTCAAAACATTAATTTCATTAGTTAAAGGCCATGGCTATATTTTTTATGGGTCACAGGTTCGGTGTACCATTTCTAATTAGTAATATTCTGTTGACCTTTACTTTATTTTTCCTTCGTAACTATATTATTATAAGTTTTTTAACGTAAGAGTTTCTATCTTTTAAATTATTTACACTTGGTTTGATCTCACTATATGGGCTACATAACTGTTTCATATAGATTATATGTTTCATTCAATGATAATTCATTATTATAATAATGTTTAATCACTTTCCTTATACATGATTTTTTCCTTTTCAAAGTCTATCACTGTTATTTTCACTTTCTAGCACTATCACACAACCTAACTTATATAATTATAGTTTGATTTATTATATTTGTAAAATTTATAACATTCACTGTTTGCAGTTCAATGATACAAAACAACTGTCTGAGGCACGCAGACCTCCTCATAGTTTTAATCTAATGCTTATGAACTAACAAATGTCTTTTTACTTATTTTCTAAGTTTAACATTTGTACCTTATAATTCTATTAATTAATCATTATTTACATGTTAACGAGTATGTTATGTTTTATGTTTGGTGAAACGACACGTTACAATATTAATACAACTTTTCCTTTTTTCATTACACTAGGCCCATGATTACTTATAACTGTCCATTATAATTTATACTGTTTAATTATTATATCTGGGTTAATCGATTATTTATAATCTATTATTACAAGTTTATTTCTTTATTTCTGACTACACTGCACTTTCTTAACTAGTGTGTTTATGTAGTTCATTTATTAACACTGGGTCCTATAATGGTTCATAATTGATTATTATCTTTCTTATTCATTTATCACTTTTGTGTTCACCTCCTAACATTTTATCCTAGATTTCATGTATTTATTATCACTGGGTTCTATCAATGTTTATTACTTGCCACCGCTTTCCTAATGGATTATTGTTATTCAAGTTTATTTTTTATTAGTATCTTTTGGTAGTTTACTTATTAACATTCTTTCTATATTTTATCAGTATATTTGTTCTTACATTTCATTTTTCTTTTTATCTTTCCTACAGATTACATATTATTTATTTTCCTATCTAATTTTGTACTTTTATTTTTATATATAATTCTTTTTAACACTTGGGTGTTGTTATATAGTGGCTTGTACTATTTTCTCTTGCTCACCTTGTCCAATCTATTGGGTCTCGTCATCGTCATTGTCTTTGTCTAAGTCAAAATCAGTTAGCGGTGTTGTTCTATGATTTTTCATTTAATAATTTTTATTTTCCTTTAGTATACAGCTTTTCTTCCATTAATTATACTTGTAAATCTTGTGCTATCGTAGGTCACGTTACAATATTTACAGTGCGGTTCGAGTTATGATCGGGCGATATTACTGCGTACGTTCAAGTCGTTATTAGTGTTCCGTTATGTAATCGGGCGGGATAATTTGTAATACAATTGTGTATAATATTAGTGGACATTTCATTGCGTGTGAACAATTTTTATTTTATTTGTTGTAAGAGACTGTGTTGTTAATTACGAACTGTTTAACTGTGAAAATTTATGAACAATTTAGACCGTCGTAACAATATAAATTTTCCCTGTTTATAGTTTTCTGTAGCTATCTTATTGATGTATACGTAGGGTAAACTGACAGGTACGGCATAGTCATAGGCATCTGTAGCTACGTCTGATAATAATGTTTCGTGCTTTTGTAAATCTGTGTGAGTGTTAATAAATGGATTCTTCACAGTTTCGAGAATAAAAAATAGTAATTATTAATGCAATGTAATTATTCATTATTTTTAAATAATGAATCGTACAGATGAATTACTTTACATTTAACTTTCAATAATAAGAGTCAGCTTATTAACTTTTGAAGCTTAAGCTGCCTGTCTCTCTGTCTCTCTCTTTTTTCTCTCTTTCTCTTTCTTGCTCTGTAATATCCTCTATATATTCCCAATAGTCTCATAATTCTTTATTGTTAAAATTATTTTAAGGTCTATTCAACATCCCGACAGTTTTCCATATGTGTCTATCACATATATAGACCAATAGTTGTTCCAACTGTTAACTGAGACCACTGAAATACATTTCCTATGATTTGTAATTCAAAAAAACGTGCTAGACCTACTAGCAACACTGAGAAAAATCGTCATTTTGAAGAACGTACTATGTTACCTTTCCCTCACATCTCTGTACACATTCGTAAAAGCTAAATACTTTGCTAGATTCAAAATGACCTAGCAACAAGTATGACAAACAGGTACATTATTTATACAAATTAGTAAATAAAATTTTCATACAAAAATTGTTCTATAAAATTTAAATTTTACTTAAAAACATTGTGACTTAAAATTTTAATAATCATATGACTAGCTTCTGTTTTATAAAGAAAAGTCTTCGGCGTAAGACAAGCAATTTCATAATAAATTTAATACTTCGTAACATTTTTAAAATGATTTTTATGAAAAGTCTGGTTAGCGAGATAATAAACATTTTGTGCATGATATACCGCAAATATCTCTACTGTGTGTAACACTAATTAATTTAATTCATTTTTAAAAGTTTGCATACCAAGCAATTTCTTAAAATGTAGTGATTTATTTTTAAAAATTATTGACGTAGCTGACAGATTGTAATTAATATTAGTTTGAAAGATATAATCCTTTAGTTTCTACGATATAAAGCTTAGGTACATTGCAGTGTTAAGGTTCCTGTACTGTTGTATACAAAAGTACACAAATAGCATGAGGTAATTACAAGTAGACGTCTAATGTGAATACGTAAGTGTTAATAAATATTTATTGTTTACATAAAAATAGTCTGTGTCAACAAATTATTATTTAGTCTTATTAGAGTATAGTTCTAAACAATAATGGAAAAGATAACTATTTAACTGAGCCCATCTATTATGATACAGATTATTCCAGAGCATTCTTCGCACTACCAGAATATTGTTGGCGCTCGCACACGCGCGAACACACACACATGCACTCACTTGCCTTTATATGGATAATATCGGTGAATAGGGAGTAGCGTGCATATTCAGTGTTATTTAAATATCCAACAAGTTTCTAGATCTTTTGAAATCACCTGTCGAAAAATGTATGTGTACAGATATGAAACTGCAGCGTGTACCAATGTAGTTTGTCTAAATCAGTAAACATTGGACGTCAGAGAGGTAGAGGCGCTGACAGAGCAGCTCTATCAGTAAAATTACTTTACGCTTGTGTAAACACGTCTAGTTAGGGTTAATGTAAAACAACCGATCCACACTATTACGACAGTGAATATAATATAATACGGGCCACACTGTGCCAGACATTAATCAGCGCTGCACGGCGCTTCGTTGAAGTCCAGTGTAAACAGATCGAATGTAACTTAAACTGTAATACTATTAGTTATCCATTTAATATCTCGATACCTGTAGTGTCTCGCATAGGTACACTCCACAGTGCACGGTTTCAGTACTGTGAACGTTGCACTGCAAAACTTACTGGATAGAAATCGACTGCACTGACTGAACAATCACAAAACGCTTTACCAAATTAAATCAAGCAAATTGTGTTTTGCTGTTTGCATTAACAGGATTAATTTTAGGATATTATCTCACGTTTTTCAACCACTTTAAAGACAGTTATATTGATTTGTATTAACTTATTTTTTCTTTTGTATGAAGCCGACTGGACGAAACTCTCCCCCCCTCACAAGACCAAATATTAGATAAGGTACACCACTGAATACTTTAAGACACTTACAGACTCGCAAAGATCGTGTCACAAGCAAAGCGAGCAAGGAAGAGGCTGTTATATTAATGAACCGTAAAAACTTGATCAAAAAATAGGGAAGACCTTAAATTCTAATGAATACGAACTCTTGTTAAGGAATGTGACGACTAGTATAGAAAGTAGAGTGTATAAATTGTTTAAATTTATAGTGGTACAGAGTGGTATACAGAGTGGTTTAGAGTGGTATACCATAAACATTTCGATCAAGTTAGGTGTACGTTTACACGTCGTTATTTAGAACCTCTACACATATATGGGTTACCGAAAGTTCATTAAACTGACGTACCACTTAGGACTACCGCAAGTTCGCTCTGTGGAAATTCAGAAAATCTTCTTCTGCCTCTACTTCTCTTCAAGTATTAGGTTATATAAACCTGTTCCGGCATCCATCTCATCCTTGGACGACCCACGTCTCTTCTATCAATGGCTTTATAGTTCAGTGCCGCTTTCGGCAATCGATTCTATGTCATTATTTGCAAATGATCCCACAATTGATTTCTATAAACTGAAATAATTTAATTTCTTATTGTTTGAAGACTCACAATTGAACGGCCGGTGTCACTTGAATTTAAACTAACTGCCGGGCTCTTTGGCTGTGGTTCAGGGTTTTCAAAAAACCAAACGTTTCAGCTGCACCACTGCCTGCCATATTCAGTGGATGAAACGAGTCAAACCTAACGCAGGGTGTCGTACGTTAGGACCACAGTACTGTGGTTGTGCCAGCTTGTTTAACTAGGTAGTTTTTACTCGTTTCACCCACTGAAGATGGCAGCCAGTAGTGCTGCTGAAACGTTTGGTTTAATTGAAAACCTTGGACCGCAGCCAAACAGCCCGGCAGTTAGTTCAAATTCAATTTCATTTATGTTCTTTACTTTGAGTTTTGCTCTGATATCTTCATTTCTTATTCTGTCTTTCAATGTATAATTTAAAGTATTTCGAAGAAACTAAATTTCAGGACTCTTAATCTTGCCGCTTTCCATTTTTGTCATGACCCACGTCTCACTTGCATAAACCAACCTGGGTATTGCAATTGTCTTGTACAATTTAATCCTTGGTTTGTGTCTTGTTTTATTTCTAAGATTTCTATGAGTCGTACCACAAATATTCCTAAATTTATTTAACTTCTCTCTTATATCATACAGTATTCAGATTCATAGGTTACTGCACAGCCGAGATATTTGAAACGGCTCACTCGGTCAAAACTGCTGTTGTTTATAACTATCTTACTCCTCACTGGATATTTACCTTTAAAGGCCATGGTTTTGGTCTTTCTTACTGAAATTGTCAGTGAGTACACTCTTGCCACTTCTTATAATTGAAATATAACTCTTTGCAAATCATCCTTATTTTCTTGAATAAGAACTATGTCATCAACATATAGAAGGGAACCCATACAAATTGATTTGTTAAGCTGTATTCCCGAAGTCACTCTGGATTTTCATGCTCTCAACATGTCGTCAAAGTAGGCCTATATATTAAACAAGGTTGGGGAAACACAGCATCCCTGCCTAACTCCCTTATTTACTGGAATATCACCTGAGAGCCTACCATTCAGGTCCAGGACTACAGACCTACTATTATAAAGTATCTTAACTGAATTTATTAAATGCTGTGAATATCCTCTTCTATCCCCAATATTCCATAACTTTTGACGGTTTACATTAGCAAATGCTTTTTACAAATCACCAAAAAAGATATGCGTTTCATGGTTATACTCCCGCCTTTTCTCTATTACAGTATCTGTCGTAATACAAACAATGCATCCACAGTCGACCTACCCTTTCTAAACCCATTTGCTCTTCAAGAAGTATTCCATCTGTAATGATTCTTAATCTCTGATTGAGAATTCTTGTATATATTTTGTACGTTGAATCCAGCAAGCTTATTTATTAATTTTGGGTGGCTTAGGATCTTAGAGTGCTCACTGATGCCGATAGGTGAGAAACTTTCAGTATCATAGTAACTGATACAAAGCTACCAAAACTTACCTCAGAAAGAGAAGAGTGAGGGAAAATCTCCTGCTCCCCAAAACAAGGGTATTTCGGCTAAGGTATGGTAACCCTGAGAGAAGTGTCTCTGATCCTTCTGGTAGGGGGTTGTGCAACAGGCCAGTAACCTGTTCATGTAAAACTTTGAAATACTTGTAGTATCCAAAGCAGCGTCGAATTAAGGTCTGGAAATTGTGGCAGTAGGACTCTGACAAAGAATAAGGATTTGAATAAGTGGAAATCAACTTAGAGGAAACAGAATATCACGTTTATAGAAACAAAGAAGGGTTGTGTAAAATTGAATATAAAAGCAGGTAATCTCTAACTGGGAATACTGGTTAGTTTTGTTTCCTGAGATACATATATATTGAGATTACTGGTAACAATTTAGGTTTTTATATGATAAAATGCGAATAGCAATGGAATAACATTATCGTCAGAATAAGTGGAACTTGGCGCAAAAACAGCATATTAGTGTGACTACAAAATATTTTATTAAATCCTTCACTTGTACGTTAAGATACAAATATATCTTGTACAAGGTGTCTTGAACTTTAAGGGAGGATTAGGAGAGAAGGGGGCTTGCAACTGGACAAAATGTAGCTTTGGAGGAGGTTTGCCAAAGAAGGTTGGGTGGAAAGGAGGGTAATGAGGAAGTTTCGAGTGAAATTAGGAAGAAAGGTTTGCTAAATGCTATTGAAGGATAAGGTTTGCTTGGTTGGGAGGGGACATGACATCTTTCTTCAAAAATGATGTCTAAGATGAGCTATAAGGATGAGACTGCGTGGGTGACCTAGTTTGTCGTACTTGAAAAGTGTCGTCAGTGAGACGCGACATGACTCCTATGTGCAGAGAACAGGAATGAATGTCATCAAGCATCAAGTTCGTCTGTTGTTGATATTCATTTTAAAACAAACGCACATTTTAATAAATAGTATGAATAGTAAACAAATAATAATAAAGATTGAATAATGAATAGTTTTTTTTCTACAAGAATATATTTTGATATAATTTGTGTTACAGTGTTTTCACAGTTTTTTTTATTGTCTCCTTCGGCAATTTGCAAAAAAATAATTATTTATGTTTCTAAAAGATCTTTATATTATTGAATATTGCAGACTAAAATAGTGTGCAACGTTCGCAGACGTATATCAAGGTATAAAAGTGCCATTTATTTAAATAATACTTGCTACGTTATGCTACGTACGTGTTGTGTATCCTTTTTACGTATCACCAGTAACACCCCGTAAACCCAGATCCAATAACTTCACTGTTAACGGTAAAATAAAAACTCTTTCAAACATCTGTTATAATTTTGTTTTAGCAAACTAAGACGAGGTGGTTGATACGTGGTGCCCAGATCAAACTACGCGCATTTCATTTATAGAATATTTCGCTGTCCTCTGAATGTTACCTTCGCAAATACAATACCGGAAGTAGGCATTCCATACAGTTAAATTTTCGGTAGCCCATGTCTCGAAACGGAATAGGGGTTACAGAAATCCACTTGTGTACTCCTAGTGCACGAATTCGAACTGAATCAAATAAAACGCATATGAAGTCCAAAACGCATATGAATTTTCAATTGGTTTGAAAATATAACCAAAGGATCCCGCCAGTCATTCACTTCAGAGAAAGACTACAACTGGATTTTAGAGACAATTCGACTTCCAAAATAATCTCGTTTCGACTGGCGTGTCCAACCAGATTTCGATTTTTTTATTTAAAAAATCTCCTACAGTATTCATTCTATTTGTTGGAGGAAATTTTACACGTGTCAAAATTGACAGATAAAGATTTGAAGAATTACAATGTAATTTTCATTTACACACATTTAATGAAATGAATAGGGAAATGTAAATTATCTTCTCTGCTTTTCTTTCTCTTTCCCTCCTACAGTCTCCTCCCTAGCTTTCTCTCTTTCTTTGTTCTCCCCTCATATCTTTCTACGTGCTGTATTATCTACTTGTCTCTGTAAAATTCGATATTACAGAGAGTCCAACTATAGCTGTTTTAAAAAGATCCTGATAAATTGAAATAAGAAGATTTAAATACAATTGAAAGAGATATGTCCAACTTTAGATTTTAATACAATTGAAAGAGATATGTCCAGTTCTTGATTAGTTTCATAACTGTAAATCTCATAAGATAAATCTGTCGTGCACGACGAACTAGTTGTAGGGAGAGTCTGAGTGTTGTGCAAATTGCTGTTTGTCGTCTCCCTTACTTAGAAAACTAAATTCTTGGCTTAGAGATAATGAAATAGCCCCAGGTATCTAGCGTAAAGATGTTCTCGTCAATGTCCACCTTTATACTGACGACTCATTTACTGTTCAGGAAACAGGATATGATTACCGTAGTCTGTTTGTAAGTTTAAGTAGCTGTATGTAAGTTCCTTCACTTAATTCTAAGTATGTCTACAGTAAGCTGTCGAGATGGGTCAATTTTCATCCTTCAATCTTTTTCCGTTTTGTGTTGACTTGTCTGCCTTGTGTGCGCCTTAAGCATTTTTTTTTGAGCAGCTTGACTTATTCTTTGTACTCTTGTTTGAAACACTATGATTGCGAGTCATTTCTCTATTCTGTTAAAGTGACTTAACCATAGACATTATCTTTCTCCTACTTTCCCACAATTCTTTGGTGATTAAATATTTTGTCAAAACTTCATTTTTTCTTTATTTATGCGTAAATATATACCTATCCTCGGCACATATTCATACGGATATATGCCTTCAAAAGTTATGTCTGTAGCATAAGATTTTTTCTGGGCTTACAGTCCATTGCATTAGTCTCGACGATTTATGATTTCTTTTTATATTTGTGTCGCATATCAGTAAAAACAGTGTAGGCCTATATTGTGTTTATAATTGACGAAATAAATCCATTGTTGTAATAATTACGTATGGCCTAGACCTGATCTTTGCGACGAAAACTGAGTCATGTGTGTCCAAAATTCTTCATAAAGGTGACTGTTTTAATATTTAAAAATAATTGACGTTAATTTTTACAAACAATATTAATTATATCCGATCCACACTTGATGATTCAAAATAAAGGGTCATTTTGATTACTTAACTTTTACGCTTTATCAATGACAGCTGATTGGCAAGTTTACAGAGGAGTTTCTCTTAAAGCCGTACAGTACGACATTGGAGTGAGCTTATTTGAAGCCAAAAAAATGTAATTGCTTAGAAAATCACAAAACTGTTGAAAATCTAAGATCTTGTTCAAAGGTTATTACCTTTCTTTTCCGTTTGGCTCAATATGTCGAGGTAGTCCTTGAGACTTCACAAGCACCAAAGCACATTGGACCATACTGTCAACGAAAAAAATACCCCACTCCTCCATTTTATTTTAAAACGATTGTTCTCTCTGTTACCAAAAAGTGTCTCCTGTAGAACTTTATTTACTTGTCTTGATTCATTTATACGTCGTATATCTTCATACCACTTTATCTTTACTTTTTATGTTAGTAGGCAATGGGAGGCCATTTTAAATCAATATAATCCTTTATTATTTATTTGCCGCTATCTTCCACAGCTTTGTGTGGTTGGATCAATTACTCTACTCTGAGGTTTTCTTTTAGTTCCGTCAAATTATACCCACGTTTTCTTCCAGAGATTGCACGTTTGCAAAATGAAGAAATATCTAGTCGAAGGGGAACGTAACCACCGTTTATACATGATGTCTTTAAATATTGAATATAGTTGGTTGTTAAAATGTGGTCGGATCATTTTCATCATTGTAGTGGTTGTCATCATCTTCGTCGTCCTTAGGTCTATTGTCTTCTTCATCTTTCCTCTTTCTCTTTCTTGGAATTGTTAGTAGTTCTATTGAGACACACATCGCAGAAACTGACAGTCCCTCGCGGTTGCTGAACGAAATATACGGAATACATATTGTAACATTACATATCATCACCATACTTTTGAACCAAATTTTCAACATAACATAACATAAAAATGATACCAGAACTTACCAAGGATTAAGAATTGTGTACCAAGTATTGAAATCAGTTAAAGAATTAATAACTAAAGAACGAGTCTACAAATAATGAATAAAAGTAGTAACGAGAACGGAACAAAGAAGAAAATATATTAAATGTGATTAACCCAATGACGTAATAGATTAGGTAAGTGAGTGAACAAAAAACAAAGATAATAAAAATGAAAAGAAGTGAACGACATTATGATAGAACACAAATAAAAAGATAAACAAAGGAAGAGACAAGACATCTCCCACAATCTACAACAAATGAGGTACAACAGTGAGATAAATAAAATAGAACAAGTGAATTACAGAGTGAAGGACTATTAATGACACCAAACCATTGACAGACTATTTTAGGTGACTTGACTGTGAACAAAACTCTAATTTAAAATAATGGTATAATCAATAATGATCAGGAGAGTGAGATTAAAACTTGTATTAGTATGACTTAATAATTTATAAAAGATAACAACAAGATTGTATCTTAGCTGCTATTTATGTAAGTGATATAGAAACAGGGATATCAGAAAAACTGATAATCATCAATAATGTTGTAAATATTGTAAGTAAACGAAGTACCGGTCCTTTGTTTGTTTACGTTTACTTTGTTTAATAATTTTTGTTTTTTAATTGTTTTATGTTGAAATAATTGCTTTAATTAATTCGGTTAATGTCTTTTGTCGTTGTAAAAAAAAATGTTTAAAAATTGTTCAATTATTTTTCTTCGAAGTTTGTTTATGGTGTGACGTTTCTTCGGTTGACTAGGTGAATCTATGAAGTCGGTTTCTCACTGAAAGTACATTTAGTTTATTATTAAATGACTACTTACTTGAAGTGAGTCTGGCTGACCGCGCAGTGTTGAGGTGATAATCTAATTTTAGCTTTAATCACCATAAATTCAAATTGCCGCTGTCTGTCTTGCCATCCATTGAGAGGTGTCCACCTATTCTGTAATGACCTAGTCAACTGAAATAAACCGTCTGACTCTAATTTGTTGTATAAAATTGTAATTTATTTTATGTTAACATCACTTAAATTGTTTCAAAATCTCATAAACTCTTCTAGGTTTAATTTTGCTTTACAATGGAATTTACTGTTATGAAAATCTGGTCTCAGGGTTGGCAGTTCTGATCTACAATCATTAGACTGGATTAACTTATTTTTGGTTAACTATTTAGTTAAAATGTAGGTTCCTTTAACCTGCAGAATACAAATAAAATAACTAGAAAACTTACTCTATCATTATTAGGTAGTCGGGGAGTGATTACAAATCAGTTACATCTTAGTGCATAATAATAAATAGTATAGCCATGCCTGGTTCCGGCATTATAGGTTAACTTGTTTTATTGTCAACCGACAATGAACGTTAAATGAATTAAGAATTGTTTACAATACATAAAATGTGAACACAATACAATAATAAATCAATTCAGTGTTCCTTGAAGAATCATCTGAACCGTTATACTGGATTCCTTCAAATAGGTAATCGTTTAATTATTAGTATATTATGTCGCTTGGTACGACCTTACTTTATTAATAATATAAGGAAATATTTCAATAGTAGTAGACTCTTCCTTAACTCTAAACACAAATTATATTTTAATTGTTTAACTGTTGTTAATTAATTTTGTCAGCTGACAATTCTCAAATTTCTGACTAACTATTATTAGTTTAATATCGGTTTGACGTTTAATGACTTCATTGCTATTTTATTAATTGTAACACACTCAGTGTATATTGAACGGACTATTATCGTCTTCAGAACTCTTATTTACTAATTACATAAAATGAATTTGAGGATTCTCTCTATAATCAATTGCTGAATGAAATTAATAGGGTGCAATGCCCTTTATTCTTTAGTCTGTACACATACTATTAGTGTTGTTTGATAAAATATATCGTCATTTCTTAACTTCCTTAATTAATATAAAAAATCACTTTACTATCGCATAATTGCGATCGTATATCGCATAATTGCTATGGATTATACACTTAGCAATTCATGTCGCACTGTTTATTCTTCAAGCTTCAATTGTAACGTTATTATGATTTCGCACAAATGAGGTTAGGTTTGCATTGTTTACATCGATAACACGCACAAGCTAGGTTAAACAGCTGTTTTCTGGCGATGCGGAGCTGCCGTCTGAACTCTTCAATGGTTATTCAAAAAGTGCCTCGAGGTGGCGTATGTTTCTGCCGTTCCCGTCTGCAATCCTTGTAAAATTTGTCGAATTCTTTTGTTTGATTGGCTGACGATCTTTACTTTAGCGCACATACCCCCTTCGCAAAATTATTTAATTGTTGTAATAAGCGTGGGTGATTGGGTTCAAGATTACGAACTGATGCTAGACATTTTTCCAAACTATCTCAAATATTTTTAAAATTGATATAACTTTCTTATCACACCTTAGATTGTGAATCTAAGTTTACTACTGCATGGCGAATATTTGGCTCTTAATTTAGAGTCCACACATGATATGTTTTCGTCCATGATTAAGGAAGATATTGTTTGAAATGAACACTTTGCACTATTTATTAATAACTTTATATATTCCTTGATTAGAACTAACTAATGACAATCAGATCTCTTCGAGATTATGCTTTTCAAGTCCTTTTACACTCTTTACTTATCATCTACTTATGATTATTAACATAATACATTTCCTATGCTAACATTGCCTTAGGCCTATGAGTGTACTAGCTATATTGATTGATTATACTCGAGAAATTGTTTCTGGGCAATTTCTGTGTTGTCCCAATTATATATACAGTGTCATTACCACTACCGTTTGACTTGTTTACTGGGAATACATGGTTATTCCCTGGTTCTGATTCTATTTAGTGACCCCTGTATTGTACTATCAGGTGTCCCCTTACTTTATTTCTTTTTTAATTAAGTAGTGTTTTTCAAGCCACTATTTGGTTCAGAATTGTTCCCTCCAATTAATACATTGGTTTATAATAGGTGTTTTTAATACATTGGTTTGTTCCTTTGTGTTGAGAATTGAATAACTGTATTTGCATCTAGTGTCATATGAACGATGTGCTTAATTATTATTATTATACTTTACATTTGATAATAATTATTTTACAATATCATATTAGTGATATAACATCTTGTTTATCATACAGGTATCCCCCTTTTTATTCCTGTTTACTTTACAATAGGTTTTATCTACGTTTTACATGGTGATTCTCATTTTGTCTGTTTTTGTTCATTTGGTTTACATTAATTATCGTATAAATACTGCTCTAGGTAGCTGATCTTGGTACTGGTAGAAACCTTATCACCTCTACTTGATTTTTTGTCCAAGAGATTTTATTTTAAATATGTTTCAGTTATTGATAATTATTAATCTAAGTGGAAAGTACCTGTATTTAGGTTATGTGTCTTCCCCCTTTAAAGCAACAATGGGTAAACTGAGCTGATTCTAATTTACACTTTTAATCTTGTTTTTACTAGTACTAGGTTATTAATTATCACCTGCAATTTATTAATTAGTTCTCTTTCCTTTCTATTATCATTTTTCTATAACTTATTTAACAATTATTACTGTTATTTGACAATTTTGATTCTCTTTTCATTTACATTAATTCTGGTCAAATTATGTTATTATGCTGTTGTTTACAGCTTATTATTGTACTAATATTATTATTACTCTCACTCTTTTGGCTAATATACTATGCCCTACTCATTTACAAGACTATTGGTCATATAAAGGTCATCTAAGTTAGTCAGTTATTGTTTTGTCTACAAGTTGTAAGTCTCTCAGTTAGTACTTCACTGGTTTTGGCTATTTATTTCACATTTGGCATTCTTATCTCATTGTTATTGTAGTTTTGTGTTTCTTCTTAGGTCACCATTCTGATTGATGTCATTGCTGTTATTATTTCTTCTTTGTAATATTTTTCTTTCTTGGTTTCTTGGCTTCTTACTGACCGGATCTATTGGGTTATTGTTTCTGTTGTGTAATCACTACTTAATGCATTTTCTTCCTTGTTATTTATTATTATTACCATTACTATATTAACTCCCTTGTTATGAGATCATTCTTCTTTAATTGTTTGTTTATGTAGTTTTCATGCTTGGTATTCTTATTGTAAATACTTAATGGGTCTTGTCCCCCTCAATTATTATGATATGTTACTTATATTTTGACATTTAAAATATCGTGGTTATATGTCTCGTTACAGTATAATATAAACAAAACTGGAAAATAAATACCAAACAATAAATGGTAATTAATAGAATTAGTACATTAAAATAATTGAGTAAAATGTATAGAAACGAACCGCCAAATGAAGCCATTGTTACAAACCTGTGCAGGGAACACACATAACCTAACACAACAAGCAGATTGCACTTATAATGACAAGAATTAATGATAAAAATGTTATCAAACCATATTGTATGATACTGTACTTAAACTAGATGTTATAAGGACCATACCAGTAACAAGATTAATTACCAAAGTAAGATTTGTATTGTGAATAGTGTAAATTAACATACTGAAATTTACAGCTTAGAATTTACCCAAAAAACAATCTCTAAAAACGTTTAGAAATAGTAATAAAGAGAAAGAGGTTGATATCAGTATAATCAATGATGTGTAATACAACTAATATGATGTAAACCAATAAGTATTATCATGAAATTGAGTGATAATAATGTAAATTAAATATACTTGTCATGTAGCACTAGCTGCAAGAACTATTGATGAAATAACAGCAAATGAGAATACCCTGATGTAAACCAACAGATTGTATAACGTTATAGCAACTATAATGAGTATGTTTGTCAAAGATGATGACTTAAAAACGACTATATAATTTATAATGAAGATAATTCATGTAACACCCTATAGTGCAAAACTAGGGGATATTATAAAGACTAAAATCAACAAAACAAAGGTGTAATAACAGAAACTGAGGTGATCAGAAGTTGTAGTGGTCACCTCAGAGTAATTGTGACATAATAGAAGTTGTTCAGAAACCACTGTTGAGATATAATTATATATTAAGTGAATCTAGTTCGTAGTGTCATAGTCCTAGTAAAGCATAGGCATAGCTTAGGCATTTTATGAATAATTGTAAATAAATACTGTGTAAAGAGGACACAAAAGGACTTGGAAAGCATCATCTCGATGAGATATGACGGCCGTGTGTCAATTTAAGTTAAAGAATGTATAATTTTATTAAAAATTGTATTAATTGCAAGTTCAAAAAGCTATATTTATTAATACTGAACGAAAGTATTTCATGCGAGGACTCTATATAACGAGCCAGACAATTGCCATATCATGGTAGGACTAGATCAGCAGATAAAAGTAACATAAGAGTTTTATATCATTTGGAATGTATTTGCATTAATTATGACCAAATATTGTAATTAGACGAATGTCGTATGTGTTAAAAGCCACATGTTGTTGGCATCACTTTGTAAGTGGTCGAGATGTTCTCTCGTAGAATTTTTATAAGTATCATTATTATTATTATTATTATTATTAGTTTATGATTTATAGATTTATTTAATCCAATTCAATTGTTAATTGAATCCAATATAAATAAATCTGTTGAATTGCTCTTGAAGTTGGTTAATAAATGGATTTAGGTTTTTGATAATTTAGTTCAATGTTGTGAGTTCGTAGTCGAATAGTTTACGATGACTCTTCTGCTATTCGATGAGGTGATTCGAACGGTGTATCCCTGTACTGAAATTGACATAAACACAACATTTACACATTACTTTCTAGTGATTGTTGTATGTTAATAATGTGAGAGAATATTGCTCGCGAGAACCATTAGATTCAAATTCTCGCTGCTGTCTCTGGTACCAACCGTCGCTGTTGCTCACCTAAGCTGTAAGTCTATTCTTTTACAATAATAGTCAACACTTTGTCTATTCGTGAAATAATGCTTATTTATTTAATTCAATTTGAATAATTGTTGTTGTCCAATTATTTTACTCATTTTCTAAAAAAAAAAACAATTAAATTCGAGTATGGACTTTTAAAATAATTAAAATCTCAGGGTGGTCAGACTGAGCCTAATATTCGACTATGTCTGGATGTCAACAATTTCGTTATTTTGCTTTATACAATTAGCAGGTTCTTTGAGTCTGCAAGATACACTTTAACAAAAGAAATGCACTACTGTAATAATGAGTAGACGGAGAATACAAAATATTATTTGTTTCTTTAACATAACACCAAATATGAACGATTGTTCACTACTTGAAATTGAGGTTAACTAGGGTACATTGTAACCTTACGTGTTTGATATTAATTGATTAATGCTTCTTTGAATGCATTACTTATTTTACATAACATTGTTATTAATTAAATCCATTGAGATTTTCATGAATTATCTCCTAAAAGTGGACATAAAAAAAACAGGTAATTCAAATTAATTTACTACTATGGTCAACTCGTATGTTACATTGAGTTAACGTTCTACAATTAAACACAATAATAGACTAAAATTATTAAAACTTAGGGTTCATTTTTTCCCTCATTGATCATTCAATGTCTCTTTATAAAATATTACAGTTAATTTTAAACTAGAAAGTCAACATTGTTATTATACAAAGCTTTCATTGCTTATTGTTTATGTAATTATCAAATTCCCTTTCCTTATAGAAATAGGGTTATTTTTTATTTAATTTAGATAAATCAAATTCGCTAGTAGCGTTCATTATTTGACTAATTATTTTTTATACACAATATAATGACCATTTGCACTGATACTTGCGTGTACCGTTGACTCGAAGTATCAGTAACACAAAACTTTTTTAATTTTCAAAAATTATTTAACATTTGAATTAATGTTTATTAATTCTCTTCACACACTGCCTATACGCATGAACTCCGTTAAAGAACACTGTTTAAAATAAACTTCACTGTCACTTTTGGTCCGACCTAACCTCAACACAGAGTTTCGAGGTTAGTATGCATTATCAGCTGTCGGCTATCAATTCAATGTTTTGATGGTCACTCTGCCCACGTGGAGTCGGCCTCGATTGCTGGTGATGAACTGTTTTTGTTACGTGTGTCGGGATTCGGCACTTCGTACTTTTTAATGAGCTCTAATTGTCTTTATTTCGTGTACTCTCGGCGAGGTTCGTCAAAATAGACGCGCAAACAAGCGTCAGTAGGCTGGGGTGAGACTATAATTTTCTGGTCACAAAGCCACGCGCACGGGCTTGCAATTTATTAGTTTTTATTATAAAACAAATAGTTTGTTTATAATTACTCTGAAAACATTTTTATGACTCTCATTGTTTCTATCTTTTGATTACGAGTAATTTGCATAATCTCATCATATAGTTCTGATATGGGGTTGATAAGAACACACTTTGTACAAATTATTAATATTTCTTATGTTACATAATACATTAAATACATTGTTTTTATTCACTGTGTTTATGGTGATAACATATTAGTACTGTATTATGAAATTTTTACATATGGTTATTTAGTTATATTTATGAATTATTCATTTTCCTTGCGTCAAACGCTAGGCCTATTATCACATAAATTGTTTATTAATTATATCATATTTTTAGTGGTTGATAATACCATTTTGTTATGGCCTATGCATAATTCATTTGTCATTAACACTTCTGATAGTGTCAGTCTCATTGATTACTGGTTTTTTATTACCTTGATTATAGTCTTTTTGGTGAGTTTTTAGTACTCTTGAATGTTACACTTTTCATTAGTTGTAATTCTTTCACTTTTATTTCATTATTATATTTTGATCTCTTATCAGTGTTCTGATAACACTGTTAGTAATGGGGCAGTGGTTAATGGTGCCTTTATATTGATAATTACATTGGTATGAAGTTACTCAGACTTCTTGGAACTAGTGGTAACTAGTGTTTACTTATTATTTGTGTTATTATTATTAATTATGTGGACATAATCTTTGAATTGTCTCATATAAACCTTATTCTACATTATTCAGTGTTATAGGTTGAGTTCCTATTCTTTTATTACAAGTTTAAGTGATATTTTTGCTGTTTCAGGCAACCATTCTATGTGATACATATGGTTATATTAAATTACATTTATTCAGCATTTATGTTTCCTTAACGTATTATCTTTTGTACATTAAATGTTCCTTATAGTATCTATTTATGTTATACTACAACACATTTTGGTTTAACATTACTTTAGTCTTACTTTTCTATGGTTTTATTGAAAACTATTTGGCCAGATTAAGTTATGTTCTAATTTGGTTTCTCAACAATGGTTGAATGTCAGTTTCAATTTTCTACATAATGCATGATATATTTACACTTATCTAACACTGGTATATTATTGTTTATCACTAGATTTCAATTTGGTTATTCTCACAATCTTTATTATTGATAATTATTGGTCATTGACAATTTTAATTCCACTTTACAACCTTTTATTAGTACTTTGGATATAACCCCTTTTTAATGTTTATACAGCATTTAGTCATGCAATTACCATACTGGTATTCATTCTCCTTATTAAATTCTGTTTTCAATAGTTAATTATATTGAGTTCAATTTGTATTGTACCGTTATGGAAGGTATTTGATTAACAAGTTTGTCAGTGTCAAGTCACAGCTTAGAGATTTAAATCATTTTGTTTGTCTCACTTTTACTTTCTCTTCCAATACTTTTATTTTCATATGTCAATTTATTCTAATTTATATTATCTCCCTTTGGTGTTTGACCTGATTATGTTTTCTCCTTATTTGCACTGATTCCTTCCTCACTCTTAGTAAGTTTCTTCTTGGTGTTGTTGTCATTGTTTTCTTTCTCACTGTTTGATCGATTGAGTAATTAGGTAGGTTGTCTTGTCGTTAGTCTTGTCTTCTTTTCTTCAGTTGTACATTTACTTGTAAATCATAGTTTATTTTATTCCCCTATTTTAGCTTATAATACTTCCTCTGTTCATGATTGAATGTTCAACTTTGTAGGTAAATTTATTTATAGTGGCTTTTAACTCATTTGTGATACGTTGGTGTTGGGTGTGTTATATGTACCATTACATATTGCCTCCTTACTAGAATTGATTATTTCTGAAATTCTGCTTTTGTATTGAAGAAATTATCAATTTTTATTTTATTCTTCTGCATAGTACTTCTTCAGTGACGCTTGGTTATAAACTCCCTTTGATCTGTTGGTAATGGTGTCTATAATGTCATAGGTGTTGTTCTGGTTATCTCTAATTATTGTATATGGTCCAGTGTATAGCAGTAGAAACTTTTTTCCAATTCCTTCGATTGTACTTGGGAGTTCCCGATTTTTTAATAGTACCTCCTCTCCTATTTTATACCTGATGATCTTAGGTTGTAGCTTCTTGTATTTCTCTCGTAGTTTTTCTGCTCGTTCTACTGTCTTGTTGTAGAATCTTATTTGGTCGAATTTGTACTCATCACTTGGAGGAAAGCTTATTAATTCAGTAATTTCTCTAGGTGGTTTTCTCTCAAACGTGGCTGTGAATGGGGTTGTGTCTATCGCTTGGTGATGTGCCAAGTTGATAAAATCTCCTGTAGATGGTAAGTACTCTTCCCATTTTCTCTGTTGTTGGTGACAGTAGGTTCTCAGGATTCTCCCTACCTCTCGGAGAACTCGTTCAGCTGGGTTGCTACTAGGGTGGTATACTGATGTCTTGAATGTTTTTGCTCCCTGGTTTAATAGTGTTTCCTTCCATCTCCTCCCCGTAAATTGAGTTCCATGATCAGTTATTATTGATCTTGGTGTTCCTCTTCTGGCATGTATTTTTGGAGAATTATTTCTAAAAGCTTCTTGGTTGTGGCTCTGTTGATTGGATAGAGCTTAGTGAATTTTGTATAGTGGTCAAAGATTATGAAATGAATTTATATTGTCGTCTTCCCCCACTTCTAGGTAATAGGCCGTAGATGTCCACAAACACTTTCTCCCGTTTTTTAGAGGATGTTATCGGTATCATCAACCCCTCCTTTCTTTCATTGTTGCACTTCACTAACTGGCATAGGTGGCAATGTTTGATGTATTTGCGTACTCTCCGGTTAATGTCTTTGAAGTACACATGTTCTTCCAATGCTCTGATTACCTTCACAGCTCCCATGTGTCCATATCTAATGTGGTAATCCATGGTGATCTCCTTCTCGACAGTCCTTGGTATTACTATCTTCCATTAGTTACATCTGTGTCTATCCTTAATAAACAAGAGGTTATTGTGTATCCAGTAGTATGGGGTGATTCTGTCATCTTGTTTGTTTAATCTTTGGCATATGTTTCTCAGTTTATTGTCATTTTCTTGTTGAGTTTTTATTTTATTGAGGATTTCGGCTAGTTCCGTTTTGTCTTTGATGATGTGGTAAATTTTGGCTACTGTCTCCTTTTCTCCCTCGAAAGTTTGATCTTGTATATTAATTCTAGATAACACATCTGCTGCTATGTTGCTCTTTCCTGGTACATACTCCCAATTGATGTTGTATTCCTGCAACGCTAGTGTCCATCTTGTCAGTCTCCCATGACTCAGTCTGCAGTTCTTTAGAAAGGATATTGATTTGTGGTCTGTCCTGACCGTTAGTGTGTAACCCAAAATGTAGGTTCTAAATGTGTTACATGCAAATACAATGCTGAGTAGTTCCTTTTCTGTTACGTAATAGTTGCGCTCACTTTTATTTAGTACTCGGCTTGCGAAGCTAATCACAAGGTGATTCCCTTGGTCGTCTTCTTGGTATTAAACTGATCGCTGGCGTCGCAAGTCTATAAAACTATAGACTTATGTCGCTGGCGTCGCAATTCATGTAAAACGCTTTTTTAAAGTATGGGTGGTGTAACATCACTGATTCTAAAAATTTGTCTTTCATTAGTTGGAAGGTGGTGTCCTGTTCTGTTCCCCACATCCACTTGTCTTTGTATGATAGCTGGTGTGAAAATTCTGATGTTAATTTGAGTAATTGCTCTGAAATTTTCTATAATAGTTGCAGATGCCTAAAAATGATTGTAACTGCTTTTTGTTCTTGGGTGTCGGGAATAATTGTATTGACTCTATCTTCTCTTGTGATGGGGTGATTCCATTTTATGATAGGTTGAAACCCAGGAATTGTACTTCACCTGCGATGAACTTATATTTTTCTAGCTTCAGTGTCACATTATTTTCTGCTAACTTTAATAATACTTGGTCAACCCTTCTACAATGATCTTCCCAGCAGTCTGAAGTAATTAGCAGATCATCCACATATACGGTTGTAAATTGTAAGGCTTCTCGTCCTAGAATTTTGTCCATACATTTTACAAATACTGCCACTGAATTCACAAGTCCAAATGGTAGCCTTTTAAATTGATAATTGCGCCCTTCAAATATAAACGCCTTATATTTTCGGCTATTGGGGTGCAATTCCACCTGCCAATACCCGCAAACGGTATCCCAGGTACTAATAAAACGTGTACCGTAAAACTCCTTGAGGATTTCTTCGATCTCTCCTGGTGATGTTCGATCATTTATTATAATTTTGTTTATTTCTCTGGCGTCCAAACATATTTTTACCTTGCCATTTTTCTTCGGTACTGCCACAATAGGATTGGTATATGTGGAATAACTGTATTCGATTATATCTTCTTCGATTAGTCTGTTAATCTCTGTTCTGACTGCTTCTTTCTGAGAGTAGGCAATAGCTTATGATTTCTTTTTAAAATCCGCTGGTTCTTTAAACTTAATTTCGCATTGGACGTTTTTTATTTTTCCGGGTGTGTCGGAAAATACGTGCCGGTATCGCTTATAAATTGTGATTAATTCCTCTACTTGATCGTTGGTGATTAGTCTATCACTTTTAGCTGTTTGGAACTTTCGGATCTCTTCTAATTTTTCTTCTCACAGGTCGTCCCTTTCATTTTCATAATTAATCTCTTCTCTTGGTATCATATTCCTATAATTATTATTTTCCCTAACATAACAAATGATCCGGTCGTGAGGGGCTTCTTTGGTTCCAATTAACTCCGCCGTCCATTGTACATAATTTGAGCTCAGAGACACTTTCACTCTGCTCATATCAATCACAGCTGCGTATTTTCTCAATACGTCACAGCCTATTAACAAATTAAACGGTAACCCACTGGCTGCTAAAAAGATTATAGGAATGATTTTACCTTGACTGGTGACTTCTAATTGTACCTGTTTCCTTATGGTTTTTTTTTGCCGTCTTGTTGCTCCGATCAACGTGATACTGTTTATTGGTAAGGTTGGTATTGTTTCCTTATTTTCATTTTGTATTCTGTTTAATTCGAGTTGATCAATCAGTGATACATTAGCTCCTGTGTCGATCATTATTCTTGTAGGTCTTCCGTTCACATCGGCAGCTATATATGCGATCTCGCTGTTATTGTTATTAATTTTAGCGTTTTCTTCCTCCATTAAATCTCCCCTAATATCCTTTAAATAATGATTACGGATTATAGTAAATGTCCCGTTGTTTATTGGTTGATGTCGTAGTTCGTCATACCCAACAGATCGGATCAGTGAGGGTTTCGTAGAAGTTTTCACTGCCGCTGTCCGTTTAAAGAGATAGCACTCTCTTCGCCGCTCCTCTCTGTCGTGCTAGGCAGGTGATTCTCTCTTCCTTCGGGTCTATCGGTGTGGTTGTAATATTGTTCGCTGTTATGGTTTCGGCGGACATCTTCATTGCTGCGACTCCTTCGCGAGTCATATCCCGATTCTCTACCTCTTACGTCCTGTCTGTACTGATTGTGGGGTTCGCTAAAGCTGCGACGTCCTTGGTAGAATCGCCTCCCTCTATTTTCCTCTTCGGCCCGAACGTAGTTCGTTCTTCGATAATTTCCCTGGTTCTGGTTATTGTTATTGCTCGGCCTGTATTGGTTATTATTGTTGTTTGGTCGATAATTGTTGTTGAAGTTATTATGGTTATTATTCGGCCTGTAGTTAGGGTTATCTCTGTTGTGCTGATAATTATTCCCGTTATTAGTCGGTCGTGGATTCTGGTAGGTACTATTCCGGTCTGGGTTATTGTAATTGCCACGATAATTATTCCTGTTGCTGGTCTGGCCGTTCCGTTCGAAGTACGTGTCTGGTCTCTGGCGACTCCTCCGGTAATACCGCTCGTGCTCATAGTTCTCAAGTAGTGCTGACATGGTATGTATGGTGCGAATTTGTCCGTTCAGTCTCGCTCTGGCCACGCCTTCTTAAAAGTGGTATGCCAATTTAGTTACAAGGCACTCCTCCGGTATCTTGGGTTCAAGTTCCTGGTAATGCATACTTTGCCCAGGAAGTATACCGTAAGTGTTGTTCCTTTGTTGTGGTCGTATTTCCCATTCCAGATGTCGTCGCGCAAGATATATTGCGTCGACTCGGACCAATATTTCGCCTTGAAGAGTGTTTTGAAGTCGGCATAGTTTTGTATTTCGTGTCTTGTGGCAGTCCACCAGTTGTCGTGCACGTCCTTGAAGTAGTCGTCTAGCATGCTTCTTATTGCTGTCACTGTCCATCTGGTTTCACGGTTCCGTGCTATATTTTCCTCGACCCTCTCAATAAATTCCATCGGATTTTTCTTATATGTTCGGAAATGTATGGTCTCCCGGTTGGCCATGTTCGGTATTCCCGTCATCTGGATCGGTTGACTCCGGAACAAGTTAATCTCCTCTCGGAAGTTGTCGAATTCTCGCCGCTGTACCTCGGCCATTTTATCTTTATCGCTGTGAACTTGGTCTCGAACATCGTTTACAGTTCCAGTTATCTCTTCACACCTCGTTCCTAAATTCGTTTGTGCTTGCGTCAGGTCTTCTTGTTTTTTCGTAATTAATTCGAATTTATTTGAGTGATTTTCTTCGATGTTGTTGATTCGGGTATGAAGGTTTTCTTTCGTTTGTTGCAGTTCTTGGTTCACACCTCTCGTGAACTTCGGAAATCTCTTTCTCACTCCGGTTATTTCCTCCGCTATCTTCGTATTTAAATTCTCATTATTTTCCTCGATTCTCTGAATCATAAGTTCCATCTTCTTGTTACTATCTTCGATGCTATCGTCTATCTCCTTACCCAATTCTTCTTTATTTTTCGTTAATTGTTCTACCATATTTCTCTGAAAATCCTCTTTTAACGATTCTATATTTTTCTGGTTGTCATCCTTCAACTCTTCCTTTAATGATTCAATATTTTTCTCGCCGTCTTCCTTCAACAACTCGATATTTTTATTTAATGATTCTTCCATCTTTTTCTGGTCGCTCTACCATTTTTTTCTGGCTGTCTTCCATCATCATCTGGCTGTCTTCCGTCAAATTCCTGATCATTACCATGAGATTCGCGTCTCCTGTCTGTGTAGGCTTCTCGAGTTGTTCCTCTTGTTGTACAGGTCGGTTATGTTCCGCGGGAGGTAATATTTCTTCAATATCTTCGACTGGCGTCGCCTCCTTGTCCATCTTTATTTCCTTCTCGACTTCCGCCGCACGTTTCTTAGAAGTTGCTCTCCGTTGCATTTTCGGTTTGTGTGTATTGCAGCTGCCTTGAAAATTAGGTCAATTATTTATTTATTTATTGATTAGGTTAAACATTTTATACCTAATTCACGCCTCAAACGTAGGTCGCCATTTTGAAATTAGACGAATGTCGTATGTGTTAAAAGCCACACGTTGTTGGCGTCATTTTGTAAGAGGTCGAGATGTTCTCTCGTAGAATTTTTAAAAGTATTACTATTATTAGTTTATGATTTATTGATTTATTTAATCCAATTCAATTGTAAATTGAATCCAATATAAATAAATCTGTTGAATTGCTCTTGAAGTTGGTTAATAAATGGATTTAGGTTTTTGATAATTTAGTTCAATGTTGTGAGTTCGTAGTCGAATAGTTTACGATGACTCTTCTGCTATTCGATGAGGTGATTCGAACGGTGTATCCCTGTACTGAAATTGACATAAACACAACATTTACACATTACTTTCTAGTGATTGTTGTATGTTAATAATGTGAGAGAATATTGCTCGCGAGAACCATTAGATTCAAATTCTCGCTGCTGTCTCTGGTACCAACCGTCGCTGTCGCTCACCTAAGCTGTAAGTCTATTCTTTTACAATAATAGTCAACACTTTGTCTATTCGTGAAATAATGCTTATTTATTTAATTCAATTTGAATAATTGTTGTTGTACAATTATTTTACTCATTTTCTAAAAAAAAAAAACAATTAGAATCGAGTATGGACTTTTAAAATAATTAAAATCTCAGGGTGGTCAGACTGAGCCTAATATTCGACTATGTCTGGATGTCAACAATTTCGTTATTTTGCTTTATACAATTAGCAGGTTCTTTGAGTCTGCAAGATACACTTTAACAAAAGAAATGCACTACTGTAATAATGAGTAGACGGAGAATACAAAATATTATTTGTTTCTTTAACATAACACCAAATATGAACGATTGTTCACTACTTGAAATTGAGGTTAACTAGGGTACATTGTAACCTTACGTGTTTGATATTAATTGATTAATGCTTCTTTGAATGCATTACTTATTTTATATAACATTGTTATTAATTAAATCCATTGAGATTTTCATGAATTATCTCCTAAAAGTGGACATAAAAAAAAACAGGTAATTCAAATTAATTTACTACTATGGTCAACTCGTATGTTACATTGAGTTAACGTTCTACAATTAAACACAATAATAGACTAAAATTATTAAATATTAGGGTTCATTGGTCCCTCATTAATCATTCAATGTCCCTTTATAAAATATTACAATTAATTTTAAACTAGAAAGTCAACATTGTTATTATCCAAAGCTTTCATTGCTTATTGTTTATGTAATTATCAAAGTCCCTTTCCTTATAGATATAGGGTTATTTTTTATTTAATTTAGATAAATCAAATTCGCTAGTAGCGTTCATTATTTGATTAATTATTTTTTATACACAATATAATGACCATTTGCACTGATACTTGCGTGTACCGTTGACTCGAAGTATCAGTAACACAAAACTTTTTTAATTTTCAAAAATTATTTAACATTTGAATTAATATTTATTAATTCTCTTCACACACTGCCTATACGCATGAACGTTGTTAAAGAACACTGTTAAAATAAACTTCACTGTCCGTTTTGGTCCGACCTAACCTCAACTCGGAGTTTCGAGGTTAGTATGCATTATCAGCTGTCGGCTATCAATTCAATGTTTTGATGGTCACTCTGCCCACGTGGAGTCGGCCTCGATTGCTGGTGATGAACTGTTTTTGTTACGTGTGTCGGGATTCGGCACTTCGTACTTTTTAATGAGCTCTAATTGTCTTTATTTCGTGTACTCTCGGCGAGGTTCGTCAAAATAGACGCGCAAACAAGCGTCAGTAGGCTGGGGTGGAGACTATAATTTTCTGGTCACAAAGCCACGCGCACGGGCTTGCAATTTATTAGTTTTTATTATAAAACAAATAGTTTGTTTATAATTACTCTGACAACATTTTTATAACTCTCATTGTTTCTATCTTTTGATTACGAGTAATTTGCATACCCTCATCACAAAGTTCTGATATGGGGTTGATAAGAACACACTTTGTACAAATTATTAATATTTCTTATGTTACATAATACATTAAATACATTGTTTTTATTCACTGTGTTTATGGTGATAACATATTAGTACTGTATTATGAAATTTTCACATATGGTTATTTAGTTATATTTATGAATTATTCATTTTCCTTGCGTCAAACGCTAGGCCTATTATCACATAAATTGTTTATTAATTATATCATATTTTTAGTGGTTGATAATACCATTTTGTTATGGCCTATGCATAATTCATTTGTCATTAACACTTCTGATAGTGTCAGTCTCATTGATTACTGGTTTTTTATTACCTTGATTAGTCTTTTTGGTGAGTTTTTAGTACTCTTGAATGTTACACTTTTCATTAGTTGTAATTCTTTCACATTTATTTCATTATTATATTTTGATCTCTTATCAGTGTTCTGATAACACTGTTAGTACTGGGGCAGTGGTTGATGGTGCCTTTATATTGATAATTACATTGGTATGAAGTTACTCAGACTTCTTGGAACTATTGGTAACTAGTGTTTACTTATTATTTGTGTTATTATTATTAATTATGTAGACATAATCTTTGAATTGTCTCATATAAACCTTATTCTACATTATTCAGTGTTATAGGTTGAGTTCCTATTCTTTTATTACAAGTTTAAGTGATATTTTTGCTGTTTCAGGCAACCATTCTATGTGATACATATGGTTATATTAAATTACATTTATTCAGCATTTATGTTTCCTTAACGTATTATCTTTTGTACATTAAATGTTCCTTATAGTATCTATTTATGTTATACTACAACACATTTTGGTTTAACATTACTTTAGTCTTACTTTTCTATGGTTTTATTGAAAACTAGTTGGCCAGATTAGGTTATGTTCTAATTTGGTTTCTCAACAATGGTTGAATGTCAGTTTCAATTTTTTACATAATGCATGATTTATTTACACTTATCTAACACTGGTATATTATTGTTTATCACTAGATTTCAATTTGGTTATTTTCACAATCTTTATTATTGATAATTATTATTCATTGACAGTTTTAATTCCACTTTACAACCTTTTATTAGTACTTTGGATATAACCCCTTTTTAAAGTTTATACAGCATTTAGTCATGCAATTACCATACTGGTATTCATTCTCCTTATTAAATTCTGTTTTCAATAGTAAATTTTATTGAGTTCAATTTGTATTGTACCGTTATGGAAGGTATTTGATTAACAAGTTTGTCAGTGTCAAGTCACAGCTTAGGGATTTAAATCATTTTGTTTGTTTCACTTTTACTTTCTCTTCCAATAATAATACTTTTATTTTCATATGTCAATTTATTCTAATTTATATTATCTCCCTTTGGTGTTTGATCTGATATGTTTTCTCCTTATTTGCACTGATTCCTTCCTCACTCTTAGTAAGTTTCTTCTTGGTGTTGTTGTCACTGGTTTCTTTCTCACTGTTTGATCGATTGGGTAATTAGGTAGGTTGTCTTGTCGTTAGTCTTGTCTTCTTTTCTTCAGTTGTACATTTACTTGTAAATCATAGTTTATTTTATTCCCCTATTTTGGCTTATAATACTTCCTCTGTTCCTGATTGAAGGTTCAACTTTGTAGGTAAATTTATTTATAGTGGCTTTTAACTCATTTGTGATACGTAGGTGTTGGGTGTGTTATATGTACCATTACAATATTGAGCGTCACTATTTTAATCTTCACCCTAAAAACCCAAGCGTTCAAATAATTTAGAAAGGGGGTAGCCACGCTCGAAGGAATGTCATCAACCTTTCTACCAAGCAGAAGTTTTAAATTGAGATTTGGTCAGAAAACCGAAGCCAATTTGAATTCACTTTTACATTGTCGACGAAGCAAGACAGACGACAGCTTCGTACGCCAAAAAGTCGCGAATTAACCTATAACCAGTGCGGGCATCGAAATGTAGACCTCGGTCAACATAACCAAATTTTTATAAAGTGTTACAAAAATTTTAATTAACGAAGTTTAATGAAAGCGTGGTAGTGCAACAACAATTGCAAAGTGTACAATTAATTTCGATTGCGTGAAATAAAGGGATTATAGTGACAATTAATCATACTTAGGGAATATATAACCTTATACGATAAAAATTTATCGAGTATAATTAATAAGATGATTTAATCTGAACACAGAAAGGAGTTTGGACCTTATTATATCAATTAATTTATTTAAAGCTAAAGAGATTTAACGAGAGTTGATTATACTTTTAAGAGTTGTCAACTGACCTTATGTATCTTTACCAGAATTAGTAAATAAGATGATTTAAAATGAACATTAAGAAAGCTGTGGACAGTATTACATTAGTTAATTTGTTTCTCGTTAAAAATATTTAATAACAAGCTAACAATGCTTACAAGAGTTATCAATTTACCTGATTAAATTTATCCAATGTAACGAGTTAGATGACTTTTTGTGAACACTAAAGGAAGTTATAACCTTATTATACTTGTATATTGTATGTTGTTAAAGAGTTATTATTAATTTAAAGTTAACTGGATTCTATTCAGATACGCCAGGTTAACCTACAATGTTGACACCAGACGTCTTTAGAATTTTTATGTTAGTAACTAAGATGTCTTTTTGATGTAATCACTCTCCTACTACTCAATTATTATGGTAGTATAAATGTTCTAAGTTTGTATTTTGCAGTATCAAAGAACCTACATTTTACATAAAACATTATAACCATAAAACAACGTGTAATGTTATGGTTACTAAGAATCAGAATAACAAACCCTGAGACAAGAGAGTTTATAAAATTAATCATTATTGTAAAAATGAACGATTAATAATCTAATTATTATTTAACCTAATTTCATGAGCATTATCGAAGAATAAACCATATTAATTTTTTACCAGATAAAAGAGTTAACCAAATTATTTTATTAGACTAGACGATTAGAGGTAAGGTGAACCGCTCCCAACAGTTGGCACCACTCGCAGCGGCAATTGAGATAATTCAAATAATTTTAAATTGTCATCTCAACTCTGCCTTGTTAACAGAACGATTAACAAGTGAGACCTCCACTCAAAGTAAGTGCTGAATTAATAAATAAAATCTGATTTCAGTGAGAAGTCAACTTATAAACTGTTAACCAAAATTACGACGGCTGACAAAATCAACAGGTGTCAATGGCAGGGTCAACTTAGCCGATTTGTCTCAACAACTAAAGCATACACGATTTAAAACAAATAATAATAATCGAATATTAATTTTCATCAAACATTTAAAACAATTAAACAATCATTTAAACATAATTACCCTACGAACAAGAGGGAGGTAACTAGGTTCGTTATAATATATACGGAATACATAATTCCGTATATTTGTTGCAGTCATTCTTACGTGTAACACCTAAGATTGTTTCTTCATGGTGTAAACTTTGGGTCTAAAACACCTAGAAGTCTCACATCCTCTCTAAGAACATGATGGGGTCTGTTGTTTCACACAAAACGTTTACTTCGTCACCTTAGGGTCCTTTCTTATCATCGTGAAAGTTACCAACTGACATGATCCGTTAAGAAAATAGAACAAATAACCCCCAAGAAGACAATCGAGCGGATACAAAACGCAATTATTGGAATTAGAAGTTTATTATGTCTTGTATGTAGGTTGTGAATTAAGTTTTATTAAAGTGAAACTATTAAAATTAAAATCTGGGCAGAACATCATAACAGAAGCAGTGGCATTGGATCCAAATGATAAGTGAGTTTCTGCTCCTTCCTATTTTTATTTCTTACTGGTTACACAGCGCAACCTAATGTACAAATGAAAGTTTATTTTCACTATTTGGTAAAAGTCATTTTAGTGTGCTTTTTACAGATTCATGAACAATTAGTGAAACAACAGTGTCCGTTTAGAAACCAAAAGCAACGCCCAAGGCGATGAACAACGTAAGTCATAATTGCATCTTGGAACGTATCCTTCTATATTCTTGTGAAAAAGAGTATGTGGATAGGCGCTTGAGAATAACTGTGGTAGGGGTGAATCGTCCCAGTTTTCAGCACGTTTTTTACTCTTGTACTCTTGCCTGTATGAAAGCATAATCCCTACTGTTACTGTGTGTTTCAATATCAGATAGCAAAAGAATGGAAAGTAAGGTATGAACCTAAACTATGTAAGTTTTATGCAATTAAGCCTACATTGAAATTTAGTTTGCCTGCAAGCTTAAAAAACTTGTACGAGTTTATAAACAATCCTTTGATATTATTTGCGCTTTTAGTTTTTATGGAAAATATGCGACTTAATGTGTCAGCACACAAAATACGTATTTATATGTAAAATATGTATCTGCATAAAAATCCTACCCTTGTAGTAGGCCTACACATTTCATTTCACTATTTAAAGAAACTACGCGATCGATGTCAGTACTCATTTCTTTATACGCTTTTTCCTCATTGTTATATATTTTCTTCCCCACCGTTAATATACATTAACAGAATGCCTCCAGACAAACTGTGTAGTCGGGCCCACGAAAGCTTTAAATAGTGCTTTCGGGCGCACCTTTGTAGTGCTTAAGTTTTAATTAGAACCAGGTCTACCTGGTCTTAAACCACTTCGCTGGAGGTTGATATCCTACGAACGAAAAGGAAGAGCTGTCACAAGACAATATTTTCAAGGAACTGGTTGTAGTAATACTATAAGCAAACTCATAAAACAAAGTTTAAAAACAAGATCAACTACCGGAGTTACTGATCAGGAAACTTGCACCGGCATTCTGTAGTAGCAATTTTACTCCCTGCTCAACATACATACGAATCGTTTAGCACCTGTTTCAAAAACATAGTTAAATGTATCCATATATTTGATAAAGAAATACTGTTCAAAAACCTTTTAAATGGCACAATAACCTGCAATTGTATTAGATATCATAAATAAAAACCAATTTGAAAGTTAAAAATAATAAATAACTCACAAATACAGAGAAATTTATTCACAAGTGAGAAATAAATAACTCTCTTTTGAATACAGTGAAATTAATGGAAAATTGATGTTTCTGACAAACGTTTAGGGTGTTTTGGGATTTTCAGAAATGTCTGGCTAATAGTCGATCACATATAAAAATAACTTAGATTGATGAGTTCCGTTGATAAATGAAGTGTCGATAAAATAGACAGATTAAGGATGGAGGCGTATCAGATAGAAACAACGGGAGAGTATGGAAAAGATACGGTTTGAACGGGTTGAAGTGAGACTGATGTAATATAGGACTGACGTCATTAGTTTGTTTATTTCACCTTACGCTTGCGCGTGAAATGTTTTTAAAGAAATCCAGCAAGTAGAGTTTCCTGTGTTCTTTACTTTCCTGTCAGCTTGATTTTCATTGTTCTTATTGATCTGAGAAAGCCTATATTTAATAAAACTTTATTTTCCAATTGCGACCCCCCCTCTCTATCGTCTGCTAGCTCAGTTCAGAAGCTTACTTTCATAAACGTAGTACAAATTTTATTAAATATAGTTAATAGTACAAACGTATGATAATATGTAAACGTGTAAGAAAATGATTAAATTTATAAATAAAAATATACACATATATACTCAATTATATTTAGCTGTCAAAATAATCAGATAACATAAAAATATAAACATGTAAATAACTAAATAGCAAAACTGTAACATGAACATGGATTTACAAATATGCAACCATATAATTAACTACTTCAATAAATAGCTAAATAATTTAATAGATGAATAAACAAACATGAAATCATGTAAACAAAATAATGCAATAAGAAGTGAGTAGGAAAGTAACTAATTAAATAATTAATTAATTTCATGAATGCACAAATACCTAAATACACAAACTCATAATTAATTTCTTCTTAAGAAATTAATTAAAACAAATCTTAATGACTCTCGTGTAATAGTTATGATATACGAAGGATCAGAACTGACTGCTTTCTGATCAGATTCTCTACCGCTTTATTCTTTTTTACAGAGAAACTTAATATCTTCAAAGAAAATCGAATGTTTCCTTGTTTAGATAACATTTTAATTTTAACAGTTTGAACCGTTACTAAATTTAATAAGATAAATTAATTCTCCTGATGTTCTCAGGCCTTGACATCACACTCCCTCCGTTGGAATCAGCACAGACTAACGTCGACTTTCACTTTCTCAGCTAGTTGCCTATATTACCTTCTTTTGTTAATACTTTCTGATTCTAATGCTTCCCAAATATGCCTTTGCTCCCTGTAAAAATTATTTTATCGGTCTTCCAATCTGCCTCACTCTTTCTATTCCTCTATATGAGATTATACTTAGCTGGCTCTGTGGATCTATTCTCTCGACATAGTATCTCACTAAGAGGTTCTCCTCTGATTAGCCTGTAACATGCACTTCACAGGTATTCCTAGGTTTTCCTAATTTTTGTTACAGGACCATACATTTTTCTTGTTCTTCTTTTGCACAATATAAATTTGGAAGTGAAAATATTTGATTTAGTAAGGATGTAAGCTTATTGTTCATATAGCTTAGAAGTTTTCGTCAGAGTCCTATTATGAGCCTTAGGTTATTTGGGAGGGATTTTAAAAAACAAAGATAGTCCATACATCGTACGCCTCCCTAAATTTACTGTCTTGATGATTTACTTACGATTTACTTACTGCGATACCTGATCTGCTCCCATATATGAGAAACTTTCTACTCCTTTACAGGTGTAGTCTCCGATTTTAATATTTTGAATACCACTGGTCGACTATACATCTGGTGAATTATTTCTGCCTCTGATGCGGTGATGTATTATCATATACTGGAATTCTGTACGTCTTCTAGAAGCCGGGAGCTTTCAAAACACGTATCGCATGGCCATATAATATCCCAAACGTTATAAAAAAAATATATAATTAATTATGAGTATATTATATAAATGATTATAAAATTAAATGTTTGTATGTGTGTATTCAAATATAACATAATTTGATTTTGTATTTGAATATAACAGGAAATATAAGTAAATATACAATATATAATTAATATATAATTTAATGTACATTATATTATACTATATTTGAACAATAAAGGAAGCAGACATTAATATAGTTTGATAGTCGATCGTTAACATTGTTTAAAGTCAGAGGATTTCTATTGGCCGCGCGTAGAAAGTTGTTTACTGCAGACGGCCGGTGATGTGTGAGGCTGAATTTAGCAGCTGGTATTAAAACATTAATTACTTACAATACCGACGGACCTGTCAATACGTAAAGAAAACAATACATAATCGCTGCAGCACGTTCCGGCAGAAACTCGACTGCTTATGGCTTGTGAAGAATCAGTCTCAAAGCGTTTATTTTGAAGTGTGTGTGCGCGCGCGCGTGTGTGTGTGCAATGTCGGTGATGCTGGCATAAAGTCGCAGAGTACAGCAAGAAACTATTAACATTATTTATAACATTACTCAGCCCATTGTATAGCTGATTTTCACTAATTTTTGTATTATTTTGTTACAGTGTAATAATAACTGTAATAAAATGTTAAAGTGTTTGCTTGAAGGAGGTTCGGTGGCTGAAATTTTGTAGTTGAGAAAATATTTGCCAATACAATACTGTCTGATAATAGTACAAGATAGTGATTTCTTTATTTAGTGTTGCATACACGGTTTGTACTGAAGGTAATGCATGATTGTTTGTCGAATATGTAATTTGATGTTCTGTGTATAAAATTTATACCAGTAAGAGAGCATTGTAATCCAAAGAACAACGGTATAAAGCATAAACAGAGGACTGTCATCAAATTCTTGACTAACGAAGGATGTAGGATGTATATGTGCTGCAAACATGCATGGTCAGCTCAGAAACGTGTACGAGGAAGCATCTTTCGACAAAAGTAAAGTTTGAAGATGGGTTAGCAAGTTTAAGGCAGGAGATAAACGAGTTTATAGACGACAATCCACTTTGTAGACACTCGTAGACTGTAGTGAGTGATGATAACCGCCAGCGATTCATGACGTGTTTCGTGCAGATTGACAAATCACAATTAATCACGGAAACGTTAACTATCTGTTCAATTAAGTAGCCATAGCAATTTCCAAATTAAGTGATTATTACGCGTAATCTTACAGCTAAATTTGCTTTTGCAAATTACAAGTTAGAATAGTCTTTCAATTAAAGTTTATTACAAATACATTTTTTTAAACTTATTACAAACTTGATTTAAGTTTTTATTTTTCACTAAAAAATTGTTTACATTATATTAGTTTAGTGTAAAACTTTAATGTAAAGTGACACACTCTCAAGTGGCCTGTTGGTTCAAATTTTATGTTTTAAATAGAAACGGAAAGACGTCTAATTCCATTTATTGATAATAGTGAACATCAGAGGACCGTAACCTGTCTGATAAGAAAAGTTCCGTACATTTTGAGAAACTCTTTGGAGTCTTTTATTTTCGCAGACATCAAACGTTTGTAGTTATTTCAATGGCATAACTCGTTAAGAAAACGAGAAATATATTATCATTCAAGAAGAAGAATACTTTGTGTCGTTTAGGGCCTATTATATAAAATAATAAAATGACGTCTATTATATAGGCTTACGTCTCAACATCGGTCAACCGCGGTTTTCCAACTTCTTTTCCGCTCCTTTTCTTCATTTAAAGTATCGGCGTTAAGTATGTTTTAAAGTAATTTCGCAGGTTTTTGTTTTTAATAAATATCCCCAGACTCCTATCGTCTTCCAGAAAGAGTTTCTCATCAATCATAATTATGACGTCAATTGTTAGGCGTCGGCATCCAGTGTTGACGGTGCGTGCATGTCGACGCTTTAACAAACATTCCAGTTCACTGACGACAAACGAACGTGCATTTTAATCAACGTAGGTAAGCCTATATGTGTACACAATAAATCTATTAATTTAAACATAAAATGCATTTCTAAACAAGCTTTCGTTTAAAATGGATTCCTTGTTAACAGTTCAACAATCTGGATGGTAGACTTTCGTAGATTTTACTTTTTTATAAATCTTTTGGGATTAACTCACGTTTCAATTTTTTATACCACAAAAAGTTTTGCCGTTCTGTTGTGTATTTAGGAAAACAGAGACAAGTGTTGACGAGAGTCCAAAATACCTGGGAACACAAAGGAGACACGGAGAAATTGGCAATAACGTAGCATAGTTGTGACAATAACTATAAAACTTAAATTATAATAATCATAGTGGACATTCAAAATTACTTTTTCCTGGTCAACAGAAAGTAGACAGAGGTTCAGAGAAATAAACATTGTTTTAACCGGGATAATAGCTACAAACCGTTGGACGTGTGGTAACCGGTCCTAAATAAGTTACAGATTCGTTATAATACAATATACGCGAATTATTATTTATTACGATGGAAAATGTTAATACATTTTGAATACATAATTGTGTTATGTTTTTATGAGTAATTAATTTTGGTAGCTTGTGTTCTAATTTAAAAGCTGTTTGGACAGTGACTACTGAGTTGTAATTCACGTAATGTTTTGTAACAACTGTGGGCGGACCTTTCTTTAGGGGGGGATCAGACACTGTGTTTTATGTCAGTCGAGCCACTGAGGATGTCCCGTAGAATGGGTAAAACGTTTGCTACTTAAGAAATAAACTGTATGATAAACAGTAAAAGTTGTTATGAACAGTCTTATAGAGAATAGTCTATTTAGTGAATTATTTTGTTACATGATTTTTGATCATTTGTAATAATTTTCGTATTTTTTAATTTAGCGCTGTATTAATATTTTAAAAACAAATCAACAAATAAAATGTTAAAACGCTTCCGCTAATCATTACGTACGTAGACCTAAAACAGAACGTTCCGTTCGTAACACAGTTTACAAGCCTTCAGTAGGCCTAGTATTTACCAGGAATCTCATTTGTATGGTAACTTAATACAATATGCGGCCAATCACGTATTTGTGCGCATTTCATATCTCGTTTCTGAGGGTCTGTCGTGCTCTTCTATGAAAGACTTTTATTCATTTTTGAAGCAGAACGAGTAACCAATTAAATTCTATTCGCTGCAAATATTTACTGATACGGACTCATTAAGGCAAAGCTTTAAAAATTCTTACATAAACACTTTTATCGTATTAAACACTATCAGCATCTGCAGAAGACAGGATAAAATATATGCCAAGTTTCTGGTATCGTTTGTTTTATTTATGTTGCGACATAAAGTATCGTGTTTGTTGTTTCATAACTTGATTCATTTTTAGGTATCTATTAACTTTTAATATTTACCTACTTGATTACAGCAAAATAAGTAACAAGTCTTTTTCTTTTAAATTTGTTGTTTTACTTAAAATGTTTTCTAATTGACAAATATTTCGTAGTAATCTTGAAGTAAATCCTAGCGCCGACCCTAGTTCCTCGAAAGTTACGTACTCAATTTCACATTCCCTTTTTATGTATTGACCCCACAAACTTCATAATCCGTTTGCTTTAACCATACTCTAAATACTCATATAAATTAAGTAACATTATTAAATAAAATCTTTAATCACACAAAAGTAATTTGTGGTAAGCCTATTTCAGAAGAAATAAAATTGAAATCCGTCAGTGAGAAAACATATTTTATCGGCGAGGTACAGAAACGTGATTTCCTGTTATAAACGGGGTGTATATGTATATTATGTTTTAAAGGAATTGATAAAGCTTGATTAAGTTTAAAAACGTTTCTGTATAACAAGTAGTATACAACTATTATAATATTCATAATTGTAATACATATCTGCAGGACAGTATATTACTACAATATACCATCAAAATATAGGTATATAAATAAAACTCAAAGACTGAGGATTAATGGGTACTGAATACAAATCCACACCGTTACACCGACTGCCACCAAACTTTCCACAGGTAACCTTTGACACAAGGCGAAAAATACTGTCCAACTTGGAATTTGATATTTTGCCCCGTTTCTACGATTTAGGCCCTTTTAATTATGCTTTTTCGTTGACGCGTATAAATATGTCATCAACACCATGGAGACCAGAATTAATTATCATAGTAACAAGTAAATAAAAAAATGATATTTAGCGGCATTGGAACTGTACCTTTATCCGTTCCAGCAGTTTTTAATGTTTTTACTATGCGATTGTATCGATATGTTATGTAATTTTGTATACATATACGTCTATATATTTTGTAATTGCCTTAAACGATTATAAAATGTATGTTTATACGTATTTTTGATGGTACGTATTTAATGAATAAGTAATGAAATATATTAAATACTACTACCAAAGATGTCAAAAACACCATGGAGGCCAGAATTAGTTTAACAGTTACTTTATAAATATCTCCAAAGGCTTTATAAACGGCTACTTTTAAAACTCCAAAGGCTGTTGCACCAACATAATAATTTAGTACAAGTTAAAACAGTACAAGTGTTGAAAACAGCTTTGGAGAGAATTTGACTAATGAGTATAAAATTGTTATACAAGCTGACAAAACGCCATTTAGACATAAACAATAAAAATTATATTACACTGCTTATTAAAAGTCCAATATTCGCGTGCGAAGCCGCGGGTAACAGCTAGTTTATAAATAAATCCAATGGCTGTTTAAAAGTAACGTTTAAATACATGTTTTAAAATAACAACTGTAACTAAATATTAACAGTGAAGACAATTATATAGTAATGATGTGTCGACAGGACTAATGCGATGGCGCGCGTGCGTGTGCATATTCAACAGTGAGTAGCGACATGGTCGCTGAGACAAATACGTTTATCCATTACCTAGAAACAGCAAAAGCCAACAGCAGACAGGAGAGCGTTATGAGTGAGATGAGTGTGAATTCCGCCGCCACTAGGCTTATCTAGTCGGGTTGTTTAGCTTTTTTTACCGTTTAATAAGTTGAACAAAAGCAATATTTTAACGTGGAAACTAAGAGAATTCCTGAATATAGATTTTTCTGACACCAATTAGTTATTCGGCTACTTTAATATTACAATGAACTTGGTATTTGTAAAACTTTTGTTTTTAAACATCTACCTACGAGTTATGCAAGAATGTAACATCCAGGACCTGAAGTAGTCGAATTCATTTTATAAGTTTTTCTACATCACTTTTCTCTTGCACATCTCTTCCCTCTTACAATATAGATTTCTCGCCTCGTTTCGCTTTTCCCCGTATTTTTCAATTTCGTTTATAGCCTTTACACAATAGGGTTTGCGTTGAAGTCAATTTCGTCGTTCGATGAAGCCAGTAATCCAACGGATTAGATTTCCGTAATTGCTTTAGTGACACAATTCTCCTGCACGCGGACACCGAAAGACAAAATACGGTTCTTGTTTAATCCAAACTAGGGAGTTGACGTAAAAATAAGATGCAATAATACGTTGCACTGTGAAATTACTCATTCAAGCCACTTTGCTTCCAAATCTTTATTTAATAGCACGCGCACGCGCACGCACGCGCGCGCACACACACACAAAGAAGATATCTACATATCCAATATAAGTCTATAAGTTATATCAGTTTAACTTTCGGGTAGTGAATATCTTTACACATTTTATATTTATGTTACATGTAGCATGTTTTGTAAACATGTATGCTTACGTGTTTTTCTAATTTAGTATTTTGTTATTTGTATTTGTAATTTCGCTACGTCTCTCTCTCTCTCTCTCTGTCTCTATCTCTCTCTCTCTCTCTCTCTCTGGATGAACACTGAATATAAATGAGAGACTTTTGCCATCATTGAAAATATATATGTGCTACGTTTAAAGTAACATTTATTAGTAGATTTTTATATATTGGATTATAATTAGCTTGAATATACGGCAGGAACTGAATATTATGAGTATACTCGACAGGATCGCCCAGTATCGACTGAATTAGTGGGAACATCTTTGCCGAATGGATGACTGCCGCATCCCCAAACAACTATGGAACTATAAGGCGAAGAGGACGGGGTGGTGTGGGGTGTCCGAGGAAGCGCTGAAGTGACCAGCTGTAATATTTGCCTATTTGAGACCGGAACAGTAATTAAATTTTCATTGCAAACGTAATTTGTAAGAGAAAGAAGCACACACTGCTATGTCAGAAATGGTGAGTAACCGAAAAACAAAAAAAGAGTTTCAAAACCCCTACTTAATACTACTACTTTCCTTTTCCATACTTTAGCATTTCGTAGCTAGATGTTTATTGTAAAATCTGTATATACCAGATGCTCCTCCTTATTACCTTAGTGCCATACGTTCATGGGCGTCATTTTAAGGAATTATTTTGTAATCTACGCAACGGCGTATCTTAACCTCAGCAATATAATTCCAGCTACACTAGTCATTGTATCTTTGTCATTTTTATCGACATCATTAACTTTTCCACTATTATTATCACTTATTTACCATGATTTGTTCTTTTTCTGATTTCACGTCATTATCGTATTATACATAATTTTCATGCTGTTCTATGCAGCTAAGTTGGTAACTAAAATATAACGGTTGATAGGAAATATTCTTAGTTCCCTCCAAATTAGCTTTGCTCTCATTGTCTCTTCTGTCTGTCTATCTATCTATCTGTTTCTCTCTCTCTCTCTCTCTTTCTTTCTCTCTCACGCTCTCACTTTTGCACTGTCTGTGTCTGTCTGCCTCTGTATGAGTGTCTCTCTCTTTCTTTCTCTCTCCCACACTCTGGCTCTGTCTGCTTTTTTGTCTGTCTGTCTGTCTGTCTGTCTGTCTGTCTCTCTCTCTCTCTCTCTCTCTCTCTCTCTCTCTCTCTCTCTCTCTCTCTCTCTCTCTCTCTCTCTCTCTCTCTCTTTCTCAATCTGGCTCCGTCTCCGTCTGTACCTTGTCTATTTCTATACCTCTCTCTCCCCTGAAAATTTTCTGATCGTTATATTGATCATTTGGTGCTTGATGACATTTTCTATTCTCAATCTTCTATTGTGATGTATCCGTTGTATTAATTGTGACAAACATAGAAAAGGAGAGGGCCACGAAAATCTATTGAACATCATGACGGACTTCAAAAATCGTATCACATTTAAATATCGCGGTAAAATTCAAATCAACATACCGTAATTAGCTGTTGTAATATATACACCTGAATGTAAACATAAACACTCCGCAACAAAATCAGTTCTGGAGACACTTTGGACACAAACGTTTCGTAGTCACTGTTTACGAATTCGTTTTTGTAAATAGTAACTGTTTTGCAATATCGTGACCGCGAGTTCTCAGTGTATGGTCGATGACCGAAATCGATCGAAAGTAAGAATGTAAGTAATTAAAGACTTTGTTATAATTCATATGTATGGTATTTTTAGGTTATGAACAATGAATATACCACAATAGAAGATTGAGATTATAGGTACTATTAGTAAGCAATAAGTGTGTGCGTATTATAAATACATCACATTATCATTATTTTCTGTTCTCCTTATCTTCACACCCGTCAGACCTTCTCTGCACTATCGTTTCTACCTCGTTCAATCGACTTTAGGACTGTGTTCCTTTTCCTTTTTCTTGTGATTGCCAATTTATGAACACTTTAGAAAATTGGTTATCTTCTATTGTTAGACCATGCCCGTAGCGAATTGACTTTCTATTTTCTTTATTTCTCTAATTGTGTCCTGATCCAAACAGGTTTTGCTGTTAAATCTTTTCGTTCCTCACTTTGTCCCGTTTAGATATTCTCTCTGGCATTTTCAGATACCTTTTTTCGTTTATATCACCTTTTCTTATACCGTACCGTTCTAAAAGTTGACAAATTTCACATCTTAAATTATTCCTTAGGCTTTCACGGCCGGTGTCATTTGAATTATGAAAGATATCCGGGCTGTTTGGCCGTGGTCCCTGGTTAAAAACAAAACCAAACGTTTCGGCAGCTCCACTGGCTGCCATCATCAGTGGAATAAAATTTCTGCACTTTGGGTGTCTACGTGCAGGCCCACAGTACTGTGGTATAGACTAAAGCTGTCCTGCCATGCTACCTGTACATATAAATTCAGCAAAGTCCCACGTACAGGTAAAAATGACACCATCAACCATTATGTGACTCACTTGTTTTCCAAGAAATACTGTGGGGAGTCACATAATGAGAAAACAACAAGAAAACAAGTGAGTCACATAATGGCGTAGCTTGGTGCGAGCCAATCATACACCATCTCTGTTGTGATTGGTTGATGGTGTCATTTTTACCTGTACGTGGGACTTTGCTGAATTTATATGTACAGGTAGCATGGCAGGACAGCTTTAGTCTATACCACAGTACTGTGGGCCTGCACGTAGACACCCAAAGTGCAGAAATTTTATTCCACTGATGATGGCAGCCAGTGGAGCTGCCGAAACGTTTGGTTTTGTTTTTAACCAGGGACCACGGCCAAACAGCCCGGATATCTTTCATAATTCAAATTTCACATCTATTCATAGTTGCATTTTGCACCGTACTTTTCACTTCTTTAACCAGTTTTCATACTGTTTTTGTCCTTTGATGTGGAGTTAAATGTCAAAGGGATCAGCTTCCCTTTTTGTTGTCGGAAAATTATGGCGTTACCTATCATCATCTTATGTTTTGCACAACCCTTGAGCTTCTATTATTGCTTATAAATACATAATCGTCTCTTTCTTTTTTATTACTTTCACAGATTCCATAATCAACGTTTAATTTTTACTTTATGACTTACAATACTTTTATTTTATAAATTAAAAGTTTATTTCAAATTTCCTTATTTTGCTTTAAGCAAATTTACAATAAACAGTTCTGAAAAAGTAAAAATTCCAGTCTCAGTGACAAGGGTAGAATTTTCTGTGATCTTCCTAACAACAGCTTTATAGGTTACGACTATGAGGGTACTCGTATGTTAAAAAAAAGGCCTAATCGCATTCTAGCACAAACAGTTGGATTTTATATCAAACTTTTTTCATCTAGTATCAAGTTACCGTTGACCCTTGATTATTACAAGTTACCTCCAATCAAACAAACTATATTAGGTTTACTGATTAAACGCCAGAAGAAAATTTCCCAGTTTATTTGATAATGTTTCTAAGTCTAATAAATTGATTAACCATAAAATTAAGTGTAGCGTAAACACAGGTTTTCTGTCAATTCAGGCAAACACGTGCGTCCAAGTGTTGTGTGTGTGTGTGTGTGTGCGCGCGCGCGCGCGCGCTATCACACTGACTTTATGCAGGCAGATTATTTTTTTTTATTCAAATACTTCTGGCAGAATGTAAATTTACATCAGAGTTTCAAATTTAAAATTAGAAAAAGTAATTAGTATTCTAACAACTAAAAATAGAAACTAGCTACAACCCTCCCCCCAATACTGATAAACCGAAATTTTGTAAAAGAATCCTATTACTTAAGTGCATATATTGCTGTAGGACTTTGGTTCCCACTTATAGCAGACCGAGAACGCGCACTTTTTAAAATTGTGATTAATATATGTAGGAAAGTTAGGAACATTTCTGAGGTGTATCAGAAGGAAACTATAGGGTATGTCTGCTCCATGAAGAGATTAGTCACAATGTACACCAGCAGAGGTTAATAGAGTATGCACGGTTGATACCTCCTAGTAGTAATATGGAAAAATAATGGAGTAACATATGAAACCTTTTGGAGAATGTGGGTAATAAAGTGCTTGATAAGAAACCAATAAATATACGGAATAAAGGTAGAACAAGCGATACAAGTAAAGCAATCAACTTATCACAAATACCTTCAGACAAGAAACAGTGAAGATTTGGACATTTATAAGCAGAAGCGTAATGCAGTGAAACACAATCCGGGAAGTGCATGAGCAATCATACAAAAATGTATTAGTAATATAAAGGACGACATGCACGGATGCTAAATGGTAGCACTCATATTAATAAAGCATCTCAGCCAGAAAGAGACGGAATCACTACATATAAAAATGACAAATGCCTTGAGCAATGGAAAAAAACTATTGTATAATCGTTTCCTACGCTGCAGAAGACAAAAGAGAGAGAACGCAGGTAATGATTCAATAACGTTTTAGGAACTGGAAGGTCACTTTCATCCATAGAAAATAGGAACCTAGCTGGCTTGGATGGGATAAACTCAGAACTGTTGAAATACTCTAGTACATTCTGTAAGTTTGACTGCTACATTTGCTGAAAATATGTGGTGGTTGATGTGTATGATCCCAGATGAATGGAGAGTAGTCAAGGTTATTTCTGTTTTTAAGAAAGGTGATAGAACTGTACTATCAAATTTTGTGGTATGAGGTTTATAAATACAACTTACAAGTTATATGGAAACATTTTTAATAGAAGACTTCGTTCTGTCTCTGATACTTCACTTCTTGAGGAACGGGAAGGATTTCAAAAGGACCGCTCTTGCAATGATTACGTATTCTCTTTAAAAATTTTGACTGAGGAAAAAAAGAATTTAATTTGGAAAACACCTTGACTATAAGGCAGCGTTTGATAAAGTTATTAAATCCATTCTACGAGACAGAATGTGTAAGAAGGGTTATCCTAAACATTTTATAGACATTATAAAGAGCTTATATTATCGTACAAGGATCACATTGTTTTTAGGAGAGGATTTGACAGAGCAGATCAACATTAATGAGGAAGTCCTCGAGGCGGTAGCATATCTCTAGCGTTGCATAATATCTCTACATTGATGACATAATTAGAAAGCGAAAATTTAAAGTTGATAGGAAATAAAAACAAATAATAAAACGTAGATGAATGCAATGCTATTTGCGGTTGATCACGTAATAATCCAAAAGAATTAATACAAGCTCTAGAAATCGACATTTCAGTTGAGGCAAGTCTGTTCAAATTACAACATAAAATTTGTCTGATGAACGCAAAAACTATTACTGTAGTAGGAAAATAGGCCTTGCAAACTAAAATTTTATTAGATAATAAGAGCTCAGAGAAAGTGTCACATTTTCATTACCTTGGTTGAACATCAATTTTGACGTAGGTCATTATGCTGACCATAACTTGCGCAAGTTTAACACAATATATGGAACAGTTCGTCAAGTATTATCGAGAAAAACAAAGAAAGAGTTTCGGTGAAAACAAAGAAAGGCAATTGTATAAGGTGAAGATTGTGCCAGTGTTGCCATTTGATTCTGAAACTTGGGTTCTGGTGAAGAAATACCTGAGTAGGATAGGCTACACACATCGGAGTTGAGATTGTTGCAATCTGTCAAAGGATAGACACAAAAAGATAGAGTTGACAATTTTTAATATCCAAGATCGCATTGCAGAAAACAAAGAGCGATGAACAGGATTATTGTTCAGTTGAATAGGATGCCGGAATGCAGTTTGCTTAGGATATATGCCTATTGGAGAAAGAAGTCTAGGAAGATGGGTAATCGTTGGTAAAGTGAATGAATTTCCTCTTAGCCAGAGCGATTTGGCTATTCACTGAGGGAAGAAAAGAAAAAGAAGAATTATTACTAAATTAATAACAGTTTGTATTTAAGTTTAGTAATTATCATTTCTCAAGTTTAGATAGAACAAACAATTAAAATACTTTAAAACATCGAATAGGTTACGTAAGTTGAGCGCCTACTAGTGTTACCTACTAAGGAGAACTATATTGCTTCCTACCAAGTGTCTGTCTTCCAAAGTGCAGTTTCGTGTCTATTATATTTAATGCTATTTACATCATGTAATCGTATTCTGAAGTGGCAGATTTGAAGGTGTACAGTAAACAGCAAACCAATAAAGTTTGCTTGCTTGCTTGTGTGTGTGTGTGTGTGTGCGCGCGCGCGCGCGCGTGTGTGCCGTACTATTCAGACATGTCACGAGCTGTTACCGCTAAATTGTGTATACACAAGAGAGCAATGAATATAACCGCTTATTACCTCTGTCTCGTCGCAAGAGCAATATAACACCACGCTGTATTTTTCTCTTCTCGCCCCACTTCGTAAACAAATATTTTTTCAGTTTTTTCTCAGTCGTATTTTCCTTTAGTTCATTCAACCTAATCTTTTTCTTCAATTTTGATCTCGGCATTGCCCGCCTTCACTGTTCTCAGTCTGCTATGTTTCCCGCCGCTTTGCACCACCATACTATGTCCCTTCCTCTACTTCACTTCCGCCCCCCTCAATCTTTTTCTGTCTGCCGTCGCGTACGCTCGTCAACACTGCCTATTAAAGATAGTACGTGTATTTTTCGAATACGTATAGGTGCATACATCAAATATGAAAATGTGATGACTGGGGGAAGTGGTTGTACCTAATCTCACTACACCCCCCCCACTTATTACTTATAATTTCCTTTCTCTCTTTATGTGTCACTCCAGTTTTTGTCTCTTTTCTTCTTTGTTTAGTACTCACCCTTTTTGTCACTGTATATACGCTACTCTGTTTTTTTCTATCACAAATGTCTATAAATATATTTATTTGTTAGGCCTATATACTGGTAGCTAAGGAGGATTTATGAGGGATTGGATAGGAGTCGTAAAAACGGGACATACAGATCAAAAAAGTAAAATTACAGTGTTTACATCTTTCCGGTTAATGTTTTCTCAGATCTCTCTTGTCTGTTTGTCTCTGTCTCTCTCTTTCTTTCTCTCTTTCGGCCTATCTCTTCCCCTCTCCCCCTCTACCTTTTACTGACTCTTTTACTCCCTTCCTCCCTCACTCCCTCTTTCTCACTGTCTCTCTCTTGCGTTTTCCCTCTTCGCGACATCTATCAGGCGACTTTTTCTTAGAGTCTTAAATTGTATATATTTCTTTACTTTTATTTTAAATTTGGTAGACACAGGATTTAGTTAATACAATTTTGTTGCAAAAATACAAAAAGTATGTTTACATTATAAATCGTTTACTAGGAAGACGTACGTTCACTATTTTACATGCTTCTGTTTCGAACCGCATAGTGTATCCCTCACTAAACGTTAGGTAATACTGATGAAATGTTTAGGAGTAATACAAACAAAAGTGGTTGTCAAACTAAAGGGAATTTAAACTATTTTTTTTTTTTAACTTTAGAGGCATCAATGGCTAGAAATGGAAGTAATAGTTTGAGCAAATTTTAAATTTATCTGTGGGGTTTTAAATTATTAGGAATATTATTCAAAATAAAAACTCGGTATCTTTAATAATTTAACTAAATTTAATTCAATAATTCTCATCACGCTTTGAAAATTTGAATGCCTGTATAAGGATGTTGTGATTACAAGAAAACTGTATATATTGTAATCAGTTAGGCAATGTATATTCGTGAAAAGTATTAGATAGAGGCCTACAGATATCTATGAAAACTTACATAAACCGAAAAGCATGGTCTACATTGTTTGTCATTAAAAAATTATGAATGTAAATTTAACTAAAAACATTGATACAGCGCTTTGGAATTTTTAGTGTTTATTGTATGATTTATCTCCTTTAAAATTGTTATTTTATTGAAAGTTCTTGTAGTGGGAAACTACTGGGTTTCCTCCCAGAACACCCTATCTATGTACTTATATAAAACAAAAATACAAGTATTAAATAGTTCTTCTGTTATACAGTTATCCAATAGTTACTATATAGATGTAACAATAAAAGCCACCAGATTAAATTTTTTTGTAAAACGTAGTTTTGTTAAGCATTCTGCTTCATCACAGTACTACATCAGCAGTTAAATAAGTAATAATCGCAATAAATAAAACTTTAACAAATAACGTAAAAGTTTCACAATACAGTATGTGTAAATATTAAAGTATAGTAAAATGGTAAACAAATACGGATGTACTTTCTTATTTCCAACTATTTCTCTTACCTGCTCCTGATGACTGATGATTAACCACGATGTGTGTGTGTGTGTGTGTGTGTGTGTGTGTGTGTGTGTGTGTGTGTGTGTGTGTGTGTGTGTGTGTGTGAAGGGAGGAGCTTACAGTCTACCGTATAGGCCTACAAAAGCGGAATCTCATTATTTCACAGATTTGCGCTCGGACCAGTGGTTTTGGTACTGCCACTTTCTTTGATCTCAGGTGTCAAGTCGAAGTGAAAGGTTCAAAGTGTTCGTTCCGGTTTGTTTAATCCTTGTAAACTCGAGTTCCGTGCAAGGTTGCTAACGTCTCCCTATAACTTATAACTGGAGCAAGTCGGCGAATGAATGTGATGCGGTAGGCAAAATTAAACCACTTTACAAGTAATTTGCGTTATTACTAAACCTCTACATAAATTTAATCAATATGTTCATTTAAACAATTTTATTTTGTGACAATAATTAAATGATTTTAAGTGTTCTGTTTTCTATACTTTTGAGGAGATTTGTTATATTTTACAATGGCATTTTCACTTTAAACTATTTTGGAATCATAAACTTGAATAGTTTTTAATCACATATTTTCCTTTCAAAACAATATTCGTAATAAGATATAAAATCTCATTGACCATTTGTACGAAGTTAATTATTCTTTCATTTGTGAATCCCTCCTCCAAAGTTGCTGTTTTCTTCTTTACTTTTGTAGTACTGTAGCTTTAGTACGAGTAATAACCCCAAGTTTAAAGTAATTCGGGTTTCGACTTCTCTTTTAGTTTCTACTAGGACTACTAACTCTACTTTAATCCCACTGTACCTCTAGTTCATGGACATTTCCATTGTCGTTCGTTAAGCGTATATTATATTGTCGAATAGGTTAATTAAATTTGTTAGTTTTATCTTGTTTGCAAAGCTTCTGGCAGCAGGAAATTAAACAGAGACGAATTTTAATACCAGAAACTAATTTTTGTCTCCACTAGATTCCAAGTGACAGAGCTCAAAGTTGCAAAATATTCTCACGAGTTCAACAAATATTATAGGGTGTGTTGTTATAAACAAGGTAAAAAATAAACAAAGCAAGGGTTGAAATTTTGGTTATAATGAAGGTACTTTATTACATTTTTATTAGTAATTTCTGACAATGCTGTTTTATGAATATTTCATTAAAACTGAACATTAAAAGGAAAACAGCCTGAGGTCATAAACGTGTTAATAAATATATTGCCTTTAATAGATTTGACTTTCTTATGTATCTTAGTAAATTAAATTTTCACTAGCTTTTTATTTATTTATTTTCTGTACTATCGACATGTATCTTACAAAATAACACTTATTCTAAAACGCTGAAGGCAACCATCGAATGCAAGGATCCATCGCTTGCTGAACCGATGGTAAAATCATCATAAATTGGAGTTCACTATCACTGTTTTTCAATCATCAACTATCGTTGCTCCTGTGAAATTTAACTAGTGTTACTAGTATAGTATCCTCATATGGATGTATAATGACTGTTTATTACAATCACTGCCAAAGAGCCCCGATGACACCGACGAGTCAAGAAAAGAAGAGGATTCTGCGATACACAAGAATATATAAATGGAACTGTGAGTCTTACGTGATAGTCTAGGTGCTGAGTGTTGTTAAATAAACAAATATTTCGGTTATCAGCCCGATAAGTTCTGGTTACTGTTAAAGTCCCCTCCTACCTAATGGTTTCGGCAGCCGCCTGATTAGCTCCACTAATCCTTTATGCATATACATATTAAATTTGTATGCGTTCAGTAAAAATATACGACATACCGATGTGAGCTAGTGCGATAATGTAACTAAAGCGACACGTAACGTAATGTTTTGACATCAGTTTGGAGTGAAACATCAGCACTGGAATACACATTGTTCACAAAACAAAAATGACCCCTCCTCTATATCGCCGTTCCGTATCTGTTCTGTTTTTATAAACATGTGAAAATTGTTTATTTTAACACAATGATTTTCTTCAAAAATTGCTTTCCGAAAAAAACTTTGTCAAGATTAATTTGTAAAAAAAAAACAGTTTTCAAGTTGGGGAATAAAACTATTTGTATCTAATACAGAATACTGATCCCCATCAAATCTAACGTCCATGGGGTAAACGACTTTTTGATTGTAGTCTTGATAGAACAATTAACGAGTACTAGAGTACGTCTTAGAGTAAATGCGAAATACAGCCAAAAATTCATGAGTACACTCCCCAATATACGTATATGGTATTTGCAAAACTACTTTTGTTATTTCGAGCAGGCGTTTTAGTCGAAGAAGGTAATTGAAGAGATGTGGGTTGTACAGGGATGAGAGTACTTATTTCAAGGAGATAAGATGTTGACCAAGATTGTTTTTATCTGGTAATTTTATACTGCCCATAATTATTTTTTAAATTTTTGTTCAGTAGGATAAATTTTTGGATTTTGGGTTTTTAGAAATATGAACATGAGAAATAAATGGTTTTGCGTCTCATGAGAAATTAACAGAGATTTTACTTATTGCAGTCCACAATGCAGGGAAAAGTACTTGGAAAGAGAAGAGTTGGGCGACCGAGAGATTTAAAGACCTGGTTTGGCATGAAAACAAATGACTTATTCCGTACAGCAGTGCAGAAAGTTAAAATAGCCTGTATGATATCCAACATCCGAAACGGATAGGAACTTTTAGAAGATGAAGAAGAAAAGTATGAGCAATTTGGAACTACTTAGGTGAGCTTCTGGATGGTGGCGCTTAGATAATCTACAGATATTTAATTTCCTGAGAAAATTTGCAGTCGTACTAGAGAGGGTTTTCTCATTTGGATTATAGATCAACAGTGTTAGCCAAAACGTCGTCTTGCTTGGATGCTTCATTTTTATTGGGGACTTGTCGTTTCCGCAACAGATTTAGACATGTAAACATGGGATTGACATTTAAAGCTCTAAATGTTGTCGCGACATATTGTATTTACATCTTCTCAGGAAATATCTTTAGATCGATGTATTAGAATAAAATAGATAAAGCGTATAAAAACAGAACATTTAATGAAGAAAGTTGTGTTAGTGGTTAAAATCACAAACAGAATTATCACTGTTGCATATCACTATAGAAAAATTATTCCGATTAGCGCTTTCAAGCTTCTCAGCTCATCGTCAGATCGGAAACGGAGCTGATCTGACGATGAGCTGAGAAGCTTGAAAGCGCTAATCGGAATAATTTTTCTTTAGTGGTGTGCAACAGTGAAAAACAGAATAACATAAGAAATCGAAGTGTATGGATAGAACTGATACTACAACTAGTAACGGAAATGTAGACATACAACAACTCCTTTGGTTCGGACGTTTTGCACTTATAAGTGAAACACGGTAATCCAAAAAACTATATAACTTACAGTGTAGTAAAGTCAAGCAAGCCGAAGGCAGACCAAAGAAAGAATGGGAAAATAATGCCATAGAAGACGCTAGGAAAAGATAAAATACACTAAGGCAAATAAAGACATTGGCAAGACACATGATGCCTTACAACAAATGATTGGAAACTCCAATATCAAAAAGTGTAATGGTAAAAGTAAAAATAAGTACATATTGTATTTAATAACTGAAAGAATATTTACACGTGTTTATGAAAATATTATGAGCTGTTAGATTATTATTTTAGTCATAAAAAGTAAAAAAAAAACAGTGTAATTTCTAATAAGTGAATAGCTACATATGAATGAATGAATGAATTAAATCACTTATGAATGAAAAGTCTAAACCTACTAGAACTACTTTAATAAACAAAACAAAAATGTTTAAACTATAACGTAATTTTTAAGTATGCCAGTGAAAAGAAAAGAAGGAGCAGAATGGGGTAGAGAGACTATGCAAAGTAGTAGAACTGTTGTAGTAATGAACTGAAAAGCGCAGACGCCTCAGCTAAAATGAAGGCAAATTCCTTACTAAGAAATTAAAATTCCATTGGAGTAAAGAAAAAAATCCTGGGAATTCCTATTTATTCATCATGAGTGAAATTATATTAAGTCTTCTTACAATCGTTTACAAAGGCTACGACTATTAAATTTAGTTTTTCTGTGTCGAGAGTAGTTTCAGTCAAGTCTCATAATTTTGTAGTAAACTTGTAAATTTAAAATTACAATAAAAACTGTCCATAAAATCTTACTATTTCAGTATTTGCCGTTAGGCCTACTAGCACTGTCGTATCTAATACTGAGTATATGGTCTTTCTTAACTTCTCACATCTGTCTCTCCCTTGTACGAGTTATGGGACTAGTTACGCCGTCAGACACTCTCATTATTAGTTGCGCGAAAGCCGACGGTGCCTGTCACAATACTCGGTTTACACCGTACGGCAGCCCAGATATATAGTCCTCTTGCAAGATAGACTCTATACGCTGGGCCCGTTAAGTCAGAAGAATATGGTTTATCCATAAGGTTGTATAAGTCTCTCTATTTGACAGCCGCGGCCCCGGTAACGGTATCTCGCCGTTGTGAGGGACGAGTAACTAGTAATCTCAACTTATCGCCACACTCCAGCACAGCTCTAACTTTCCCGTGGAGCACTCAGACATGGGTGCTTCCTACACTGCTGCTACAAGACCTGCTACTTCCTGCACATATGAAAGACTAGAACTTCCTAAACATGTTACACGACCACGCAGCTGTAAGATCCTAGATTTCTCAATAACAATCCGGGTACTGGATACCCTGCGACACAGTACGGTTCTGTCTTTAGTCATTCTTTTCTCTCCAAATAGCCTTCATCCCGGAATTCCGGTATTTCATCAACTGCCTTAAATTCGAGCTGTATAACGGTGTTGTTTTCCCTTCTGTATCGGAAACTTTAGTTATAACAATCGTCATGTCACGTAACATCAGTTGTGGCTGGACCGCTACTAACCGTTTCTGTATCTTGTTTCTGAATGTTCTTAGACTTGTGTTGTCGACACTCACACAACAATCATAAATACGAAGCAGCATTTTCAAACTCACTTTATTTTCCGTATTCAGACTCTTGGAAATGTTTCAGTCTGTCATCATCATAATCATCAGGAAAGCTCTGCCGGCGCCACAGCATCTGATATCTGCTGTTACCTGACGAATGTTTTATCTGCTTTATCGGCTCACTTTTCTTTTTACTTTTGATTAATAAGCATGACTCACAGTTTTCATTAAACGATTTTATGAGTGTCCATATGCTGTAGTCATGTCAACACTTTGGATATTTTTTTCCACTGTTGTTTAAATTCTTATAACATCAATGTTCCCTAAACAATGTTTCCCTAAAGCACATGCCGGATATCTGTGCAGTTTAATCTTGATGTATTTGTTTTCCTTTTCTACTGTTATCATTTTTATAACAATATAATACTTGAAGGAGCGGTCGTAGCGTGGTGGCTAGCGTGTGGCGCTGCTACGCTGTCGGCGCGGTTTCGATTTCTGCCGGGGCCATCTGATTTACATACGACCGTTCCCCCTCGGAAGGCGATGGCAAAGCAGCGAGAGGCATCCTGCTTAGTATAAACCCTCCCCAACTATGGCGTTAGGATCCGGCGTTAAACTGTAACTCCCGTATCTGAGTATACCTGTGAGAGACCCCGTAGCACACGTACCACGGGTATATGCGGGGAGGGTACAAACCAGTCGAAAGACTGGAAGACCCAATAATAAAAATATAATACTTGATACTTTGTAAGTGGGTAACAAGTATGTTAAACTGGTGTTTCTTAAGGCGCGCACTGTCTTTGTCTGTCCAATTTGATATGAGTCTAATTTTTATACCCATCTTTATAATTTAATGAATAAATTGTGCTGATTTCCCTTACCAATTTTTTTTTTCTTAAAAATCTATAGGCCTATGTTATTTAGTTTTACACTTTCGCTCAGCCATTTATTTTAGACAAATCGTTACAACTAAATTTAGAAGTTTCGGTATTCTTAGTTTATATTTCACCAATAGAATAAAGGTACAACGTGTTACGTTTAGGTCTCAGGCACTGTTTCATTCACCAAATATGGCGTACTTTGTGCTGAACTGCTATTTACTGTATCATGCTGAACTTGTGTATTGATTCTTACGAAAAGTAATCTATAGCAATGAACGGCGGAGTACATCTCGACAGCTACTGACGTAAGACTTGTTTGAAATTAAATGAACCCTAGTCAAAACACACCAAAATAAACACCACACTTGTATAACTATATATAACGACGTCAAATACGGTTTGCGTTTTAAAAATGAAACCTGTGAATGAAGTCACTACATAAATAAACAAGAAATTGCACCGGTATACGCAAAGTCCTGAATAATGAAATTACATTCTCGGAGTGTTCTTCTTTCTGTAATGCGCAATGTTTACATTAAACTTGTATTTTCAGGTGCACTATAAGAACGCCTATGATTATGTCATGTACAGTATTTGGCTAAACTTTGTACTTGTTTAAACTTTGTACTGTAACGTCCGCATTGCAGTGCGTGCAGTGACGTCATTTCTCCCCCGCTAATCTGCTGCCGGCTTGTAATCAGGCTCGCAACAGTCAAATTTAGTTAGTTAATTGCAAGACTCCGGACGGGCAACCCGCTTCAGTTCGCCAACCGCGGCTACCTAATTATTTTCAAGATTTCAAAATTTTAGCATGATCATCATGCGCTAATTACTTGGGCGATCTCGGCCTCTACGCACGATTATGGCTTTCAATATTTAATTCTAACTTACTTCTCAGGCATTCATGCCGCGCTACACTGCACGCGCCATGCAATTACTTTCTAAACAATTTTCAATAAATAATTAACTCAAAGAACATATACAGTCCACTTCGTTATTTCATTTCTTACCAGCTAATTCAACTACTAGCGTTATAAGACCAACTCAAGAGTACTTCGAGAGCGTCTAAGACGCATCATTTTTTAGTCCTCCGGGCCGGATCCGGATCGTGATTCGGACTAAGATTTTCATCTATATTTCATTTAATGGGCCCAAACAACGTTTGGTTCAAGCCCGAATATTTTCAAACTTAAGATTGCTGGCCGTTGCATTCCGTCACTGTTTTCGAAATACTCCATACTTGACATTACAAGATTCTGCAGAGCATCAGCTCTGAGACAGCAAGACACTACAAATCATCATCATTTGTCGTACAGCAGTGAAATTCTAGACCTTCAAAATTATACGGAGAGCTACAGCTTTAAGCGTCACCCGACCAGCAGAAACAAGAGTTGCGCTACCATCTAAGGCCTGCCGAACAGGATCACCAAGGAAGCAACACGATCAGAGCCATCTTGAACACGCCAGGATTCACAATCCACGTGATTATGAACTTGCATTTCCTATAATTTTTTCATTTATAATTTTTATATACAGCAAAGTCAGTAATATTTTAGCACATATTTAATAGCATTTAATATAAAATCATTAATATTTTTACGTAAACAGAAATTAGTGTCAAGTGGCCATAGAATTGTATTTTTACCTAAATTTTCATTTACGCAGCTTTACATTAATGCATTCAGACACTTAAGTAATGTGATGAAGCTATATGTATACTGTCACTTTGAATGAGTCATATTTTCAATAACTTCCATAACTATTTTTTAAAGAAAATAAGTACCTATTATAATAAGTAATAGATTAAGTTGCATACCGATCACTGGCTCCCGCATCATATCAGGATTTATTAAAGTATTCAAATTACAACAATCGTTCACCTGCTCTATATTTAGCTATCGTTTTCGAATCACATTTTGCATTTCAGTCATGGCTGATGTGAAAGCGTTAATTAAAAAACGTGGCACAATTAAGGCCTCTATCTCCCGTGTAAATACCTTCGCTGACAATTTCGATCCTGACGTAAACGATCACATGCCTTAAAAATTAAACTCCGCCACTTGATGGAATTGTCCGCGAAGTATGATGAAATACAGACCCAGATTGAGGCTGATGATTCCGATTTCACATCGGTCAGTGACAGGGTTCAAACAGAGGATGATCTCTGTACTATTGAGTGCAAGCTACACCATTTATTAGAACAAGTAGAGGAGGTGAACAAAAAACCATTGATTCAAGCTGAAGTTACGCCAATTAAAACGTCCCCTATACAGTTAGAGCCAATTAAATTGCCCTGCTTCTCAGGCAACATTATTGATTGGCAGCTTTATTATAATATGTTTTTGGAACTAGTACACGTCCGAACTGACCTGACGGACATTCAGAAATTACACTATTTACAATCTACATTAAGGGACGAACCGTTAAATATAATAAAATCTCTCCCAATCACTCACGACAATTATGCGGTAGCCATTGATCTATTGAGGGCCAGGTATGATAGCAAATTAATTGTCTCAGCCTATCATATAGGGAATGTCTTGGGCATGAAGTCCATTCAGCAAGAGTCCATGGTTGGCATTTCCAAATTCATTGACGAAATCACCGCAAATATAAATGCTTTAAATTCATTAAATTTACCGGTAAATAATTTTGAAATCATTTTCGTTCAATATTTAACGCAAAAACTCGATAAAAACACATGCCGACTATGGAAGAAACGCCTATCCGACGAGCGATTTCCTACTTTCAATAATTTTATTAAATTTTTAAATAGTAGAAGGCAATTAATGCAGAACGTCGGTGCCGCGACCAGTTCAGTAAATAGAATACAAGTTAGCGATAAGACTCCCTATCGCAAAGCTGTTAAACCGGTTGATCTCACTAGGTCAACATTCCATTCTCATATCAGCAATAACATTTGTCAGCTGTGTCGAGGAAAACATCGGCTCTCTGAATGCCCACAATTCGTAGCTATATCTCCCCTTGAACGAAAAAAATATTTTAATTAAACATAAACTTAGCTTAAATTTAAACTTTGCATACGTCCAGGCCATGATCTCGCACACTGTCCTTCCAAATTTGCTTGTAGCACATGTGCTAAACGCCACCACACAATGATCCACATATCAGGCAATAATGCTTCGAGTAGGAACAATCAATTTTCACTGAAATTGCAAACAAACAAATCCATTCTACTGTCCACCGCTGTCTGCATGACAACTGACCATGCCGGTAGGAAGCACCCAGTAAGGATTTTATTGGACTCAGGATCGCAAGCTAACTTCTGTACCATGAGTTTCGCACGACGTATGGGTCTAAAACTAACTAAATCTTAATTACCCATCACTGGTATAAACAATTCCCTATGTCAAGCTGACTTTAGTACAAGGGTAAGGCTGCATTCGCGTTACAGGGATTTTAGTTTGAACGTGCATTGCGCTGTGCTTCCCAGTATTACGAATAATCTTCCTGCAGAATCGTTCGATATCTCATCCCTAAATATACCAAAAGGCATAGTCCTAGCTGACCCGCAACTGAACTTTCCTTCGCAAATCGACATATTACTTGGTGCCCAGTACTACTTACAATTGATTGAACCTGTCAAATTCATCCGCAGCCCACATTTTCCCATAATACAGGAGACAAAATTGGGATTCATTCTCGTGGGTAACTTGCCCTTTAATGTCGACATGACAAAACCTGTCTCATCATTCATAGCATGCGAACATAATAATGCCATTTCCTCGCAATTAAAGGACTTCTGGCATTTGGAGGACGTTGCTGCTCGTGCTCCCTCGGTTGAGGACTCGGAATGCGAAAGTCATTTTGTCGCTAACACTTTCCGTAATAATGATGGTAGATTTGTGGTATCCCTACCATGCAGGTTATACAATTCTCATTTGGGCGATTCTCTTACCGGAGCCATTCGCAGATCTCAATCACTGGAACTCAAGTTCAAGCAGAACCCTGTCTACATTCTATCGCGCGGTTGTCTGCCTCGTTTTTTACACGGTCACCCACAATGGTGGTATGGTCCATCCTGGTTGTCCCATGAGTCATCATCATGGCCCATCAGGGCTTTCGATGCCCATTCACCCTGCAATCATTCCGATCTTGAGCAAGAACAACGTAAGCAGGTCCAAACCTCACTGATTGCCGCTTCATCTACGCCTAGTTATTTTGAAAACTACTCTTCGCTTTCAAAACTCCTTCGTGTATTTTCTTACTGCTTTCGATTCATTCGGAACTCCAGGCTCCCCATAGCTGATAGAGACACTTCCTTTTTAACTTCCCATGAGTTACATGGTACACTTTTGGCCTTTATTCGCCAGTCCCAGCTATCGCACTTTAGCATCGAAATCAAGGAACTTGAGGCACAACGCTGTATCCCCAACGATAGTAAACTTCTTTCACTTAACCCCTTTCTGGACAAGGCGGGGATAATACGCGTGGGCGGACGCCTTCAGCACACCCAGCTTACCTATGATAGCAAACACCAAATCATACTCCACCCGCATTCTCATCTCAGCAAATGAATCATAGAAGGCGAGCATCTTCGTCTACTACACGCTGGGGTACAATTGACTCAGTACTCTCTACGGCAGAAATACTGGATAATTAATGATAAATCATACATACGATCAGTAATACGCAAATGTATCACTTGTTTTCGATTCCGTGCTAGGGGCTCAAGTCAATTATTAGGACAATTACCCTCTTCCCAGGTTACGCCTGCTAAGCCATTTTCTCAATCTGCTGTCGACTATGCCGGTCCTGTACTTATACGTCATGGCGGGCAGCGTTCCAAATCGACGTCAAAGGCTTATATTGCTCTATTTATATGCATAGCCACTAAGGCCATTCACCTTGAACTAGTCTCAGATCTTACCTCAGACGCTTTCATAGCAGCCTTAAAACGGTTCAGCTCGTAGAGATATCCCTGCTCAGATATTCTCCGACAATGGTACAAATTTTCGTCGTGCTAGTAATACACTTCACGACTTATACAAACCTTTTCAACCTAACGGATCTGAACAGACCACCCAGGATTTTACCAGTGCCCAAGGCATCTAATGGTCCTTTATTCCCCCGTCAGCACCTCATTTCGGTGGCCTGTGGGAGAGTGTAGTCAAGAGCGTCAAGTTTCATTTGCGGCGCGTTGTCGGCGGAACCATTCTTACGTTTGAGGAGTATTACACTATCCTAACTCAAATAGAGTCCTGCCTTAACTCACGCCCCTTGTTCGCCATCTCAAATGACTAGGGATCCCGAACCTTTAACTCCAGCGCACTTCCTGGTTGGCTCTCCACTGACTGCACTCCCGGAACCTGACTATTCCAAAGTCAAAATTGGTCATCTGGGTAGATGGCAGCTGCTCCAAAGATTCACCCATTCTATATGGAACAGGTGGTCGAAGGATTATTTGCACCAGTTGCAACAACGCAACAAATGGCGCATCCCGTCAAAAAATTTGGCTCCCGGACAACTCGTCCTTATTTTGGACGGCAATTCCCCCCCCCCACTGCAGTGGAAACGCGGGGTAGTCACTCAGGTCTATTCGGGTCAGGATTCAATAGTGCGCGTCGCGGATGTTCGCACCGCAAACGGTATCCTACGTCGGCCCATTCACAAATTATGTCCACTTCCAGTGGCCTCAGACTAATCGCATGAGCGTTCATTCGACATGCATCATTGTATCGAACCTTTGCCATGCTTTCTATTTGTTGTTTTTTATTATACTATTACATGTCTATTGTATTACTATGTATCATTATCATGTTATTATTTGTTATTGAATTTTTTGTGATCATTATTATTCTATTATGTACTGTTAATTATTATGTCAATCATTATGTATTATGTATACTCATACAATCATATTATGTATTTTTACATCAATTGGGTATGTTAATCATATTTTTATGTACTATTGAATCTTTGGTATCATTGTTCTAATACTATGCATGTAAATTATTATGTTTTTTATTATTGTATTACCATATTGAATCAGTTTTTGAAGATGTTTTTCTTTTATACAAATTAAGTGTAAGGTCATTACGTACGTTTTCTTAAAAATCAAATGTATTTATTTCCTGGACATATGTTAATGCTTCAAGAAAAATCATGTTAGTTATATAGCACTTTTATTTTTCTCATGAGTTTTTATTTTGTACATTTTTTAGCACAGAAATTGTTTTGTTTTACCTTTGAGCTTTTCTGATAACTTTAATTAATTTTGTTATTTACAGATTTTTATGTCAGAGATGATTTACTTTAAAAAAAATGGGTCAATTTAATGTATAAAGCTTTCAAGTATATTGTATATTGTCTTTGTATGTAACATTTGATAATAATTTGTGATGCACTATTCACACAATTAATTAAGTTGCAAAATCGCCCCGATTTTGTGCGGGCAGTATGGTTAAACTTTGTACTGTAACATCCGCATTGCAGTGCATGCAGTGACGTCATTTCTCCCCCGCTAATCTGCTGCCGGCTTGTATTCATGCTCGCAACAGTCAAATTTAGTTAGTTAATTGCAAGACTCCGGACGGGCAACCCGCCTCAGTTCGCCAGCCGCGGCTACCTAATTATTTTCAAGATTTCAAAATTTTAGCATGATCATCATGCGCTAATTACTTGGGCGATCTCGGCCTCTACGCACGATTATGGCTTTCAATATTTAATTCTAACTTACTTATCAGGCATTCATGCCGCGCTAAACTGCACGCGCCATGCAATTTACTTTCTAAACAATTTTCAATAAATAATTAACTCAAAAACCATATACAGTCCACTTCGTTATTTCATTTCTTACCAGCTAATTCAACAACTAGCGTTATAAGACCAACTCAACAGTACTTCGAGAGCGTCTAAGACGCATCAGTATTCATTACCGTTAAATATCTAAACTGAATAAAATAACATTCACGTGAATGACACCGACGTACATTTTCAACTAACTTTAGAATACCATTTCAACAGTTGTAAATAAGTACACTGACACTAGGCAGTAACGTCTAGTGTCTCAACGAATACTGAACGAATTTGATATGTGTGAAAACTTGTTTTCAGTAGGAATATATAGAAAAATTAGAAATAACGCTGTATCTTTTTATTAACGTGGCATAAATTTTCTACATATATTGCATTTATTATGAAATCATCAAAATTGTTTTCTAAAGCTTGTCCTGTTTACTCATAGATTGGGATTTTTAGCAAAAGAAACAAGTGTTTAACTTAGTACTTTCAGATCTACTTTCTGCTTAGTCTAACGCCGTGCTAAACAAATTGCGTCCCTGCTACTGCAAGGCAGTCTCACTGCTATTCATGATTTACTCGTTGTTTGTTTTAGAAATCGTTGAAGTCTTAGATTAACTGTTTACTCAAATTTTACGTTATTTAAGTCGCTGTGTCAAAAGCAAGAAGAGCCCAATATTGGAGCTCTGAAAACTTTCACCTATTCGATTAACATTTTCACAGATTTTTGTACTATATTTATTGTGTACTGTAAATATTATCCGTCCTATATTTGCTTTTAATACTCTCAATCAAGACATTATTTTACTGTTTATTACGTTATTAGAAGAAGATGAAAATTCTTGTTATCAACAAGACGGAGTCACATATGTCACAGGTAACTAACTTAATAGCGGACTCACTGAACACTTTTTTGCTAAAAACTTAGTGAAAAGGCTTCATAACTACATAACTATTGAAAATCCCAACTTCGTCGTGCTTGTTTGCTAGCCTGGTAAATGTCGTGTTCTGGACGAGGCCTTTCAGTGTTACTACCATTTACAAATCCTAAATCACGACTGCTAATTCTAATAACAAGATTAACTATTGAAAAGTTTTCAATCCGCAATACTTCTTAAACTATTTAGGAATTTAAATTAAATGAAACGAAATTCAACGGATAGTAGGAATTAGAGGACATACGATTAGATTTGTTGTTAGCAATATGAAAATAATAGTAAATGCTGCACTTCACGATAGGCTAAGTAAGCCAGGAATTTAAGGGTAACCTAAGTAATATTTGCACTATAGTTTAATTAATTTTACTGATGTAAATTTCCCCGTTTTGAAATCAAATCATGAAATTAAACCACTAACGAAAAGGTAGAATTTTATAATAAAGCTTCTTTTTAATTTTTCTACCCTTACACTTTACGTTTTATCATTTTCCTCAATCGTGACGTAAACTATTACCTTTAAAATAGTTTTTTAAATAATTTTATTTTAAATATAGTTGTAACGCTGTAACAAAATAACGCACATAACGCAATACGCTCTGTTCAGAAGGAAGTAAGTTTGAAGTTAAGCCTCTTGTTCCTTTATCTCCTCACCATTTGGTAAGAGCTGGTGAAACGCAGGGAGAAGGTAGCGGCTTCCAAGTAAACTTATTAGGGAAGGGATTTTAAGCCTGAAGTTACCACAGCGTTTTGTGTTTACAACTACAAGTAAACAATACCACGTTAATACTCTGGCTAGTTAGAAACTGTGAAGAAGCTTCAAATCCGTTAAATTCTGCTTCGATAACAACAAAAATAAATACTGAAAACAGTAAAGACGTCCAATTTACTGTCAGAGGAAGAAATATTATATTTTTTCATGCGTTCTAGACAAATTTTAATCACAGATTCGTCTTTTATAACTTTATCTTTACCGTGAATTGCACAGTGAAACTATTTTACAATGTTTACATTTATGCCGTCACACACCCGCGCGCGCGCGCAGTACTTAATCAGGTAAATAAAGATTCCACTTCTTGAATTAACCTAAAATTAAACCGGTCAAGTAAACCATAACTTGGTAATGGTAGAAATTCGTGCCATCCACCAGGAATGCTGATTGACCTCCCGATCTTCACCCATACTCTTCTGTGTCAGCAGGATCATCTCTCGGTTGGGTGTGACTCTGTACAATGCAGTACGGTCGTGGTTGAAGAGAAGCTGATCGGAATTAACATCATCCAACACTGGAATTATGAAGACACAATTCCCAGTCAAATCGAACTACATCTTCAAGTTCCGACGGCTCTACGAAAACTACTAACTCAAGTGGAAAACTTAACTTGTTTGTTACTATAACAAGGGTTGGGTATGCAGCAGGAGGAGAGCATACTGAAGCACTCAACTGATAGCGAATGCCACTTTGACATACATGAATACAGAGTACATGGAAGTAGCTGCTGTGTGTGTAAATGAAAGTCAAAAATAGTTAACGGCCTCGAAATAACTTTTAATTACTTAATAGGTCGAGAATACCTGTTGACTAGCCTATATGGATTGAAGTGAGAAGCCATTGTCATGTTAGAGACCTTGTACAGTAACTGCGTTGTTACGGTTATCACTACGATGAGTAGATAACTTATAAATTTTATAATACATTTATAAAATACATTTGTAGAAAGAAAACAGGGAAAGTCATGCTGTGAATAATCAGAAGAACCGAAGGTTTAAATGAAAGGCAGTCCTGATTATTATCATTATTGGCAGCTTCATGTTCACGTGCCATAGGGATGCAAGTCAATTTACAAACAAGATAAATAAGTTGGAAGCAAAGGGTTACTACGTATAGAATATTTTATAACAAATCATAAAGGATACACAATGAAATGGTTTTGTTATGTGCGCTTTGTATTGTCGAGCCATGGATTTTCTGCGAAGACGATGGTTTTAATATACGTGACACAGTGAAGTTTATAAGAGCAAATATAAAGATATGGCAGTAGAAAGTTGATATAGAAAACATTGGCAGAGAGATTGTTGTGATATCGTCTGAGATGAAAACTGGAAGTGAAGAGTCTTCATACATTTGTAATAAAGAAGATAAATATTGTTATAGTGTTATAAGTATGAAGCTATATTGTACTGAAGATAAGAAGTAATAAGTATTTAAGTTATATTATCCAAAACAAATTCTGTTCCATGAGAAAATTTGTTAGTTCTTATTTTGAAAGCTGTATATTTACATCCATTTTTGTTTTGTTAGTGAAACATAACAGAGATGTCTCGGGCAAACTGTAATGCCTTAGTCTTCGTTTTTAAAACGATGTAAGTTGGGTAAGAATCTGTGGAAGGGTGAAATAGTTTATTATCCACTAGTGTCGCATTAATGATTTTAAAGCTGGTAAGCTTGGTGTTCCCTGCCTTAGTATCAAAGAATTATATAAAACTATGCAAATATTTGTGTGCAGGAAGTATAAAATAATTATTTATATCTCATTCTCTGATTTTATCTTTTTCATTCTGGCTGTCTTCAGTCACTCCGTACGCTCCGCGTATTCAGTGGACGCTATTGTACAGCGAAGAGTGACATAAAGATTGTAGGCGTAAGATATTCGTTGTGTGTTGTGTTATGATGACTACGGTTTCAGCGTACCCCAGCGTCAGGTGTAGAGTGCCTTCTTTCCTTCCTCTGAACGGTTACTGAGCAGTTTCAATATATCCGGAGCGTATTTTTGTGCTGATATTTGTGCGTATGGTAGTGGCAAAAATTTGTATGCAGGTATAAGCCTTTTAATAATGTATAAAGCAAAGAACGTTTTTTGGCAAAACTTTAACAACTGGATAGTACATGCAACACAAAATATCAGAATAATTGTCAAAACTTTGCCACAATTCGATAAAACTTTCTTTTCTAAAGTTTAATCATCCGTGTAATTTACCACACGGCAGCAATGTTGAAAAAGCTGAAGACTATATACAAAAGCCGAATTTTTTAATTTCAACAGTTATAAAAAATGGAACAAGATATGATCAAATTGTCACTATATTACAAATATCTTTTTCTGACAGGATGAAATGAAAGAACAAAATATTTTGCTATATGTATGCCTGAAACACAAAACGTTTCGCGTTTACGTTATAAATTATATACACTATCCCACTGTTACCAGCATGAACTAATGGTTAGGTCTACTTATCTTACCGCGCTAAGGACAGCCATATATGCCACATGGATGCCATAACTCTGAATTATTACAATCTGCTCTCATGGACATAACGTGAAGCCTAACTTTGGAGAGCATAAGACTGAAGTTTCAAACAACACAAGTTGTGTAGTAAGACCGCCTGTGTCTACCTTAATAAATCTATTCTGTAGAAATTAGAAGTTCAATAATTTTCGATCAGGAAAAGGAGGGAATTTACTTTTTAATGACTAACCTTTCATTTTAGTAGATGTTCATTCAAAACAAATATAATATAAAAATAATAGCTTTCATTATGGTAGGCCTACGCGCTATGTTGTAATATGTAACGACAAAATAGTTTGGCAACTAATGCAGCAGTTTTTGTTTCTTAACGCCTTTTTTCCCAGTACTTTGTAACCCACAAATCAAAATAAATAATCACAACAAAAATGAATTATTAAAGTTACGTATGTTTTTAAGTAACTTTTGTACCCGACCGCACTTGTAGGTAAAAGAAATGACCTCTGGTGATATCACACACACACTCTCTCTCTCTCTCTCTCCCCCTCCCTCTCTCTCTCTCCCTCTCTCCTCTCTCTTTCATCTTTTTCTCTCTTTGTATGACTTGCAAGGAAATAATAACTCGCCGAAATTTATGTGTAATTTTTTCTTAAAATTTGTTTTAAAATTTGATGAAAAAGGGAAGTCAGGAAAACATTGGCAACTCCGAGAATGCACTACCAAAACAGTGTTTAGGTTTAACATAAACAATCCTTACTAACTCATTCGACAACCATTTATGTCAAGAATTTATTCATGTTTGAATTATGTGTCTTACACGTCTTTATACTTCATTCCATAAACGTTTTCTGTTTCATGTCGTTGACCGTACATCCTGAAATAACAAACGGGTTACTGAAAGGAAAGTAAAAAAAAAAAAAATGGTACAAACAAACAAGAGACGAGGCGGCAACATTCAGTGTAGTGTGTTTTCTGTTTTGGCTACAACAAACTTAATCGGACAGGTTAAATGCCGTACATTGTACAAATGAATTCTGCACAAACTTGTCTCTTTCTTTACAATTCCGGGTAAGAGTTATAATACTCGAGTGCTATACGTTGGCATCAAATTCTCAATAACAAACACTTGACATTGAAACTCCAGACTCGGATTGGTAGTCAATACTCGGAAATCTCATTGGAATTCAAAATCACAAACAATAAATAAACGAAATGGATGAAACAAAGTATTGACGAAACGAAGGAAAAGACAACACACAGTTAACATACCGGTTCTTTCTTACAGCCCAAGCTGTATTTCGCTTCCCTTGCACCATGTTGTCCGGTCCGTGCCAATCAAAACAAAAAGCATTTAGAATGTGGATCTTCAGGAGAATGTTGAAAATAAATTTGATGGACAAAATACCAGAATGGAAGAAGGAAGATTTTCTTTGGAGAACTACAACGCAAAGTTGAGATACGTTGATAGGATACTGATTCATGACTTTGGTGATGGAAGGTGCAATGAGGCAAGAGAACTGCAGGGGCAGGTACAGATTAAAGAATGCTGAGAATGCGGGATAGTGCAACTATTCACTCAGGATTTGGGGAAGTGGAGGAACACAACAAAACCTGTGAAGCAACCGATGCCACATAAATGATGTTCTCTGCTTACTGTTGTTTCTTGGATGTCAACACTCCAGGACATTCTTGAATCCTTTCATGAGTTTTCGGAACCTTTTTTTTTTGTTTAAAATAAAGTTTAAAGTAAGAAACATGTTTTATTTCCTTTCAGTGTGCGTTATCGGACAGTGCAGGGCCTTATAAACAGTTAATTGTGAATAATTGTATGCAAGCATCTGTAATTGATGACTTGTATTATTTATTGTGACCTTATTAAGTAGGTGATATTTATTGTCTATTACGTCAGTGTGTACTTGGAAATCATAAACGTGAAGAATTGTTGTATACGAGTAAATCTGTTTATTGGAACTGGTAGCAAAGCTGTCAGTAGCAAATTCTCTGGTGTACGTTTGTTTATTCTACGCTTTAAATATATTGGTGCTACGACGTCATAACATTGTGTTCAAAAAAGGTGACTGAGCACGAAAGTCTGGTTTAATAATAATAATAATAATAATAATTCTATATGAACGAGACGACAGACTGTATTACTGTATTGCAACAGTAATGTCGCTTGTTGTAATGGGAGGTTGAACAGACAACACAGTTACAATAAATACTGATAGACAAGTAACCCAGTTTCCCACTTCGTTAAACTAACTGATAGTTTACTGACACACACGCACAAGCGGATTTCATATAACTAATAACGTTCTCTATCATTTCCAAACCTACCCTAAAATAATGTTCGGATGTTTTAAAATGCATATTATTGGCTGGTGCAGTCGACGCAACGTGATGTTATTGTGGAAATTTTCAACGAGAAGTAGACAAAAAGAGGAAGCGCGCTCGTTTGCAAATAGAAGTAAACTTATTTCACACAGAAACAAAGAAAAGCTGAAATTACGGTTGAAGACTTCTGACAACACCAGTTTTCAGATGTTTGTTATATTTCCATCAAAAAATAGTTTAAGAGTTCATGTTCCACAGCCAATGTGTAAAATGTGTTTACTCCTCAAACATTTTTTAGTATGGATTTTGTATGGATTAGCCTAATGTAAAGTGCAGATTGCTACTATTGACAAGTAATGACAGACTTTCGATATATTACAATGTTTCCTTCCACTTGGACGTTTCACTTCAGAAATTTGCTTATTTCTTTTCTGAGATGACTACTTTAGTATTACAGCTGTAAGCCCATTGATTAAAAATGTTGCATTCTCTTGCGCGCGCGCACACACACACACACACACACACACACACACACACACACACACACACACACACACACACACACACACACTGTCCACGTTTAACATTGGTGTTAGCTTTTTAAAATTCACGACGTATTCCTTAATTTGAAGATGTAAAGTAAGATAATGAGCTTTTCCATGAGAAGCAATGTACAACATTAATCTTTATGCAAATTTTATGCATCAATTAATTGAAATTTTTAATTATATAAATCACAATCAAATTTATTAAATATGTAATCAGTAATGTTATCACTCAAAAGTAATTAATTCTGGCTTTTACTACCAAATAGAACTTCAAGACCTAGAATATTTATGAATTTGGTACTTGTTCAATGATGTTAAGTTAAAATTATTAATTGTGGATCCTATCATTAAGAAGTTATCTTGTGAGTCAGGTCTTAAATAAATTAATCCAACACTATCGAATCCATTCTACAATATATTTATTATAATATAGCATTTTATAGGTAGTCATATCATAAAATAAATCATAGATTAAGAATATCAACAAATATTCCAATAGGCAATTAAATTCTACGACACATTTCTAGTAATTGAAAGTAACAATCTAATGTATGCACTTATTCGTGCGTAGTGACGTTAGTAACTATCAACATAGTGTGCTTGCGAATGGCACTAAGTGATTCTACTTCAAAACACATTTAAACATTTAACACATAAAATACTCAAATACTTGCAATAAAACATATTGGACATATACATATTGGAATAATCAGATACCTGCAACAGACATATTAAAACACAAACATAATTGAAATAATCATATGCTTACACTAATAAAACAATACATGTGTAATATCCTATGCCATTATAAATTCCTAACTATGGATTCGTATTTTATTGACTCTTTATATAATATATATCATTTATTTACTCTTTATATTATATATATATATATATATCTTAGGCAGTTGGTTCTAAGTGACAGGTCAGTGGTATTATGGTAAACTAGTAATCATATAAGTGATTAATTTTGTACGTTACTCATGGCGTAATAGTGTCTCGCTCCCATCGTATGTCCATTAGGGTCCATTTGCTGACGGTTGATGTTAATCCATGGAACACTCGTAACTCGCACTTTTAATATTATGCGTACATCTTTCCGGAACACTAGTCCGCACTTCGCGACATCCGTTATGAGTTTTATGAAATCGTCAGAGTTCAAGTCGCGGTACTTGTACTAGGGATTCATCGACTGGTTGTATCGCGCCAGCCTATTTATGCGATTGTCAGTACGATATGGTCACGCACTTTGTTCAAGTTTATTAGGCGCATATAAACATTTAGCACTTGACTTTATTTTACGAAATAACGTAGTCTCACTAATTTATATGTGATAAACCGATTCATTTCGTTGGTGATAAAGTTCAAGTATGTTACTACCGTATATTATTACTTCTGACAGTATTAATCGTATGAGCGTCATGCTTAAGGTTTTTATAAAGTCCGTTATTCGCTCATCGTCGCGAACACTACCGTTTTGGCTTGACGGTTTGAGTCTTATTTCCGAACTTCCATTGATTCCGCACTCCACTTCTAATATTTCTCCGAACAAAGTCTTTACATCACTTAGAAAGTTTAATAATACTGAGAAAAAATTAAAATATAACTGTGATCGAGCTAAGATTTTCAATAAGACTAAGAGAAAACTTTAATAAGATTGAGCAAATGAGGCTAAGCCAAAAATGTAATAATACCGAGCTAATACTGTGAGCGCGTCCCCTCGTGCATTCAGTTTTTATTCCCTTCACTTTTCCCACTCTCGTTACATCCACGATCGCTTCTCTTTCCCACCAAAATATCTCTGATAGGACGGTTATTAGGACCTCCCTATGTCCTCTTGTCTAAAGTCAGTGATTCTGGAGAATTTTCCACCTAGTGTCGTTTGGAGAGGGATGTTCTTCCTTGGGATTCGTTCTCTGGTCGTCGGCTTCTGTCAACACCATCCCTTTCAGTCACTTCTTCTGAATTCTCTTTTCTAATTGGCTGGCTGGTTTCTCTACTTGAGTCTTACGTAGTCCACGTGGACTCGACGAGTTGCTCTCATCAGGACGTTGCCTCCTTCTTGGAATCTTCACCAAGGCCTAGCTTCTACAGTCACATCTGCCCCTTTGGTGTGGCGTGTCGAATTATCGTATTGTTAAGACACTATCGACTTCCTCTAACGAACTTACGGGTGGCAAACATTGTGTTCATTGTAGTGCGCCTCTTCGTCCCATGCTACATTGTCTGTGCTTCAGATATTATTCTTCTGTAAGTCGCACACATGCTTGGAACAATGCTCTTAGCGATGGCTATCTATTTTTCTCGCTACTGGACGGATGCAAGGGTAACGTTCCTTTGTTATAATTGTAGAGTCAAGCGCTCCCTTCGTTGCATAATAATGAAATTTGCATAGATATAACATTGTGTATGGCAGCCCAACGTGTGACACAAGAAAACTTGTATTACTAGACTATTGTAATAACGAGAAAATTCACTACCATTAAAAGGGCATAATAATTTATGTAATTAATTAAACAGGCATTAATTATTAATGTTGTATATGGCGTCTAACTGCGGGGCTATATGAAACAGTGAGATACGATAAAGTTCGTACCGACATCACCTTCATAAACATAAACTAAAATTATAATTAGAAGAAATTAATTTATGCAAATAAAAAGATATGCATATAGATTAATGTTGTAAATGCAAAGGAGGGCGTTTAGAAACGATGCAAAAATTTTAATGAAATACAAGGTTTCTGTATGTAAATTAATTATAGATTATTTTAATGCAGCCTGTACTTAATGCAGGCTGCTATAATTAAAGCAGCATACAGAGACTAATAATGTTACTTGTAAGTGAACTTTGACGCAGACCTACAGTAAGTAGGCCTACTTTCTGACATAGACATGTTCTTGTTTATGAGCTCAGGCTGAACATGTTTCAGTGTTCTTTGCATGGAATCAAACGCGCTTCTATATTAAGAAAGAGAATTACAATTTCTACCACTACCGCACTTGGCTGTTTAGCAATCTTACCCGCTGCCTTAAAAAGGCAATTGACTGTCTTGTATAGTTCTTTTCTTTTTTTTTTTGTACACATCCTAATAGCATCTTACGTGTCCCGTCCATAACATCATTATAATTATGAGAACATTGGCCGGTACAATATACAAACAGCTATGGCTACATCCAGATTCAAAGAGCTAACATTAAATTTTAAATTTGCAATTTTCTTGGTCCTGTGATTTTGTTTTCTATGAATTGCAACGCGTTTCGAGGCATGTGTCTCGTCATCAAGTGTATTCACTCCGAAGAGTTCCTTAAAATATTAAATATGACAACAAGAAGCGCAGTTCATTATTACAGACATAAAACACTTACAAAAAATAGACACATCCGTGAAATAGCTACAAAACTGACGGTGCTCAGCATTTGCAATTTACGCACTACCGCTAGAAGATTGAAGTGCGTAGCATTTGACAGTAGGCGGCTTAAGAATATTTTGAATAAATTTTGTATTAATAAAATATGTTGGCCAATTTGTTTGTATATTCTTTTCTGTCAGTAGCACAATGTTAGTTAACAAACCTGGTGGTCACTTTTGCACCCGGATTGTGAAGCCCTACCTGTCCGCCTACAGTGACACCGGCTGCCTGAGTATCAAGTGCAATGCCGTGTGCACAGCACGTTGCTTTCTGTTCAATTGTAAAGTCATTATTAAAATAAAGTTATATTACGCGAATAAGTAAGATTATAGGTTACAGACTTTTACAGATTTTCCTTTTACGATACTTTTACCTTTTTACAGATTTAAGCAGCTGTTTAGCAATGCATTCAAAGGCATCTCATATGTACCTGACCTAACCTAACCTAAGAAAGTAGGACAGAGATGGTTTTTAAGAACACGACTTCAAAAGTTACTAGCGTGTTTATAAACTTAGGTTTTATGCAGACACACTTTTTTTAATATTTAATACTGATAATTTTGTTATTAACATTTGTAAATTTTGATGACGTCTCTGCAAAATTTCGCAGAAAAACGTTCATTGAATTTCAGCTGTACGTCAAAAAGTGGAAACTTCTTCGAGCAAAAAATTATATGTTTATATGTATAAACACATAATCATGTAAATAAACAATCATTAATCATGCGTACATGTGACGTCAAATATTCTACCCTACGTCAACTTCTCTATGAACGCTGTCAAACATGAAGTGCGTGCCAACAGTCTTGCTTGCTAACTTATTTTTGAATGGATTGGTTTGGTCTATTAAAAAATTATGTAAAGAGAGAATTACAAAAAAAAAAAAACAATGTAGCTGAAGAGATAGGTTAAGACAGATTCCGAATTTACCAGACGTTTATAAACGTTAATCTCTTCAAAAATGGCAAAATTAGTACACAGCGAGCACGGAACCCTGCTCTCCGCGCCAATATGTAGCACCCTAGTCGGCAACTCTACAGTCGAGATCGGCAATCGGATAGTCCGTCTGTTACAAAGCGTGTACTATTCAGTGGTAATTGTTGCCACCTTCACGTACTGTGCAGTCTCCTTAGTTTATAAACTCTTCTTCATGCAAGCCACTTACGTCAGCGTTATGTTTCTGATCACAGACTTGACCCCTGTAGCGGCTACACGTTTTGCCGCCACAAGTTCCTCTCGGCCGAAAACACCGTCAAAAATATATTTACAAAACCTGACAGAGGTAGACGAGTGCCGGTTGGTTACGTCGGTTATTAAGTGGCTTATATAAAAGACTTTATCGTGTGTTCAGTGTTTACGATTGTAACAGCGTCGCTTTAGGCAGTTGTGACGTTTACAGCTATGCAGGATTCAAAGATCGCCGAATATAAGAATTTCAACTTTGGTTCTGAGTTTACGTCATGTTTGAGTTGTCTGTTAAGCTGATGTTGGTTAACCTGACGTTATTCGCAACCTGATCGTCGGTACCAATAGTGTGCGGTCTGCTTGCTGGAGTGTTTCCTGTACGAGAATACACGTTGTAAGCTAACTTTAGACATTAAGTTACACGTCCTCATGGTGTTTTACTGTTAACGCTAAGAATCATACTTACAAAGAATTTCACTCACAGTTTTAAAATCTGAAAATGATTAATTTCATTTAACCTAATGATGAATGTAATTTGTTCAAATTAGTGAGCACGTTCTGAGCTTTGTTCAAGAGTTTACTACTAATTAAACGTCGGAAAAACAGAGACAAAGCTCCCATAGAACAAATGATTACAAGTTCTAGAAATAAATTAGGTAACACGCTTTATCAAGAGTATACAATAAGAGAGAAAAATCGCGCAGAAAATTTATAACTAAAATCCAATGAAATTTAGTTTTTTCACGTTTTACTTGACACTACGCTCGCTCGCACACACACACACACACACACACACACACACACACACACACACACACACACACACACACACTCATAAGCGATGAATTATAAAAGCAAGAATTCTGAATCTGTGTGTATCTGTTCGTTACCAAAAGTTTAAAACTTTCTGTAAAGAAATGTAATTCAGATATAAAGAGAGTGAAAGTATTTGGTTGCCTTCTAGTTATTCCAGAAACAGCGTTAAGAAAGCTCCAACTTTACACAACACAAACTAGCGTGACCAATTTATTCAACAACCATTTATCTTGGCATTTTTCCTCTTGTATTTCTGGCATTATTCATGTAACTTTTGAGTGCTATATTGTTTCCGCCGTTATAACACACACAGTATAAGGACAAGTAAGCTGCTGAAAAGAAAGAAAAAAAGGGTTGAAAAAGGTTGGAAACAAGCGATAGACGCGGGAGCCAACACTTTTTCGGGGTGTTTTCTGTGCTGCCTACAACAAAGTCAAGTGTGACAAGTCGAGTGTGATTTATGACGTCGTTTGTGCAAAACAATTATACGCACAAACTTTACTTTTTCTTCGCAATTCGGCGTCAGAGTTAGAATACTTATGTCATATGTTAGTACAGTCACTCAATAACAAAGACCCCAAACCCCAAAATAACAGTTCAAACTCTACTCGGATTTAGATGTTATCACTTTATGATATAAAGGGCCATACATACTGTTGAGTACCATTGCAGTGTTGTTTAACTGTTTCTGCAACTGCTTTTTGAGCCGTATCATTCTACACGTACAGCATGTTGGCTGGTCATATCAATCATATTGTTGATTGTCCGTTTAATATTCCTTCATTAGCGCCAGTCTTTACGATCTTATCGGACTTTACCTCTTGATTCTTTCTCTGGATGGTCATATTTGGTTGACTTCAATTCTGTTTATTTTAAGGGTGTAAGATTCGCCCTTTAACTTAAACATAACCTTAACTCGAAACCTCTAATAGCTCGTTAACTGAATAAAATAAATTCGTGCTTCATTAATTTTGTTCAAAAGCTTTTTATTCATCGTAAGACGTAATATTAAATCCTTTTCAAAAACAATTAATCAGTTTATCATTACTCAAAACAATCAGTTATTTGGTTTGAAACTCGTATCTCAGGGTTGGTCACAATGTTGTATAAATCGTCTTTGTTGACAAAATTGTCTAAGTTATTTATATACAATTGAGTTCTTTTAACTGCAACATACGTAACTAAAATTCTGATTACTATTATTAAAACATCGTAAAAGGAGAGTGATTACAATATAAGTTGATTAAATACTTAACCTAGTACAATAAAGTTCGTCTGAACACTGACGTCTAATTTGGAGATTAATCGGTGATGGTGAGGTGACCCACGTTAATCTCAATTCACAATTAAATTACGTGTAATAAGTTAAAAGTGCTAGAATAATAATGCTTTGTTGGTTGTGTAGTTTTACTAAATATTTACAAGTGCTTGACGATTTCGAATGGCATTATCATATAATGTACTAAATTCATGTCATCTGTACGGCTTTAAAACTGGTGAAGAACTGTCAAAAATTTGCGCGTCTCTCTCGCTGTTCTTGTCTGTGCCCACGGCGGAATTCTCGATATAAGTGTTTTGATTGGTGGGAATGTCGAGCATTCTATTATCAACTCATCACCCCCGCGTTGTCAAAATAATTTAATTCTGTTCAAAGCGTGGGTTTTTGGGTACGGGAATACAAAACTGACGCCAAACGTTTTACCTAAAACTATTAAAATACTTTACAATTGCTAACAATTCTTTATGCTACTTGTGAGCTCCAATCTAGCTTTACCATCATCTGGCATCTGTCCTGCTAAGCATTTAGATATCTCACAAGGCATAATTCGTTCGTGATTAACAAAGGTAACAAATCTAACTTACAGTATATCCTATTACAATTCTTTTATAAACTTATGTCCTATATTTATTTAATTGATATTTTGTTATCACTTATATTGGATACAATGCAGTCTAAGTCCTTTGCAGTAATTATTTGACAAACACTCAATTGTGAATAAAACACAAAGTCTGGTTCTAAGCTTCATTAGGCCTATAGCACTATGAGTTAGATTTACTTCTTACAGTATCATGGTTGCACCTTAATAGCTTATAACATTTCATACTGAATTCTAAATAACCATATAAAGTTTTGGTTAACTTAGTTTTGATTGAGAGATGCCTTTTTTCTTGTATTTTGTCATTAAAATCACATGAGTTCTTGTACAACAAGGCATCTTGTTATTTATCCTTATTTTTATATAATACATCTGTTATTATGTTAATATCCTTTTCATAATTAACTCTCTTAGTTACTAGTAAGTTTTACAATATGTTGTTTTATCTTGACATTCTTATTTTCTTGTTATTTCAACTAATGAGCCTTGCATCTTGTTGCAACAGGTCATGTGCATTATAATAGGTATATTATTAATGGTTAATTTAGTGACAATTATTAATTGGTTTACCTATCAATAGTTAGTTTGCATATCACTGGTTATATTGATAGTATTTACTATCTCTTTTTATTGGTATTTCTATGGGTTTTTAATGTACAATATGAGTTCTTTATACTCTGTCATTTTCATCATGTTAATTTACATTCATTACAATAATTATAACATCTTAGGGATCTAATCTCTGTCTTAGAATAGTCTTTAAGTCATCTAGTTTCATCTAAGTATAATATGTAATAGTTTTATATCATTTTTAATACATATTTTTTTATTTACTAGTGTAATTTCACAGCTGTTTAGGTTAGGTTGTCTACTTTTACTTTCACTGACTAAAATAAGTTCAAATGTTTTTGTTTTTACTAGTTATTTTACTCTCTTATTATTATTTATTAATAGTACTATCTATTATTCATCATTCTGATCGCCATTGTCCAGTTTGTCTTATATTCTATGTACATTTTTAATTATTAATCAGTTCTTTCTGATATTCATTTGGTTACATTAATTATATTTTTTTGAAGATAAGATACAATCTTATTGTTTTATATTATACATTATCATATATTTCATAATCATATGGTTATTACTTCACTCTCCTAATCTTGTTGGGTATCTTTTTTATTTTAAGACTCAGTTATTGTTATTGTCATGTCATTTAGTATGTTTTGTCTGTTATTTAATAGTTATTTTTCCTTCAATTTGGAGTTCTATTTTCTACTCTCTTAATATTGTAGATCCTCTCTTCTTTATTTAAAGTGGTTGAGTTACGTTATTTCTCCTTTACTTTATAAACTTATTTGTTTTTTATGATTCATTTGATCTCATTTATTTTTAATTGTCATCCCTCCTTTAAAAGATATTTTTGGGTTGTCCTGATTCTGTTCTCTGCGTATTATCATAATTAGTCTACTCACTATCCTAATCTATTGGGTATTTTTTAGTCACCTTTTGTCTAGTCTATACGTCGGTTTGTCTTCATTACTAAGGTTTGTATTCATGTTCATTTACTAAGGAGTTATTCTTTATTCTTTTCAATTAATCTAATATTTAATCTCTTTCCTCTTTCAAAGGTCGTTTTTTGTGGTATCTGAATGTTTAGGAGTGTTCAATTTGGGTTTTTTTTATGGTACTGTGACGTTTTGTAACGTCAAAATATCAATTGTTTTTATTTCATTGTTTAACTGCAATGTTCGGTAAAATAGATTTAAAATTACGTTATTATAGCGTTTTATATTTTATACGAAAATATTTGATATTCATTATACGATATACGAAAATTTTCAGTTCGTAGGGAAACAAGAGCTGAACAAATGCCTGATGCCCCTATGTACTTCCACTGAAGAGACAATCGCTCAGCTTTCCACATCAAGAATATCTTCGTTTACACGATTTTGGGGATTTTGCTACGCCAATAACCTGTGCTACGCGTGAGGCAGCTAATCCTTTTGGTAAAAGAGATAGTCGTACTGTTACAGCAGTCTATCGATTTCCTGTGTCCTGGCCTGGTAGGACGGTGTGCTTGGACCATACCTAGTACTTGTGGACGAAAAGGAACTTCACGTAAAACAGCAGCTGCACAGGTGGACGAGTTAAATAAGTTACGCTTACGCTAAGGTAGCCTGTTGTATGCACCTTATTTCGGTGACGGGACTTTTCAGCTCTTTCTCGTTAGAAGCTCAGCAGATTTATTTGTACCCAACTCTCGTAAAAACATAGAAATTCACTTGTAAATGAACTTGACCTAATTAAGAAAACTTTGTGTAATATAACAGATAAAATGTACAGTACAATGCAATTAAAAAGAGAATAATAAAGACGAAGGAGAAGGAGGAGGATAAAGAGAGGAAGGAAGGGAGTGTGATGTGGAAAAACAGTATATGTGATACCGCATTCTATAAAATTGGCAAGTTTACCAATTGTTATTGACTTAGTTTTTTAAATTTAACACCACAGTTATCGGTCCTAAGCTTACAAGATTTTCATGTCGCAAGTAATCAACAGCAAATAATAACGGGGAAGTAACAAGCTGTAACGGTGAAGAGGGAAAATAATACTCTTGTTCAAAAAGCGGGACGCAATGTGGATTCGGATGAATATATTCAATTGTATACACCCCTCCGGAGTTCCTGAGGGAAACTGATCGGCGGTTTCAAAGACGGTAAAGAATGTTCACAATGGCTGAGGAACCGAATAACTCTTTCTGGGAAAATTTCTATTGGGAAAATTGGGCTTACAATCCTGCTGATGGGCCTGTGATTGAAGCCCAGATAATCCGAGGTAGCTCTTTCGAGTGAGTAAATCTTATCAGGCGAGTTAAATTTATTTCCAAAAAACGTCTGAAAGTTATCTTTCATTCTTTATTCAGGATGCTAAAGTCGTCCTTGAATGAATAACACTACGGAATAAAAACAGGCAGTAAGGCAAATCCATGAAAGTGACGACAACAAAGGATTCTATTGAAGTACGTTAAAACCCAAATATTTACCAAAGAACTTAGAAGTTAGAAAACTAATAGTATTTGTATAATAAAACCATTCTTGATAGCGACAAAGAAAACAAAATTATAAGTGACCACTAAAAAATAAACACTGGTTCTTCTAGATTAATAAGTGAATGAGACGATAGCACTAGTGGAAACGATAGTATTAATGCCGTTTGTAGGAAAGCGATGATAAACTGACAGCACACAACGTTTATAATAAATAATTCGTATACTGCTAGATGAGTCCCCCTGTTTTCTAGTCCGTTGAACTAACTGACAGTATGTAACCCGATAACACACACACACACACACACACACACACACACTCGTGTCATAAAAATTAATAAACTCGCGTCTCTGTTGGAGAGCGTGTGACGTTGTTTTATTTTTTACTCTCGGACGGCAATGGACGGTAGCGGTGATGCACTGTGGAAAATGTCAACGGGAACTAGACGAACGTGAGCGAGAGAGCTGTCGTACACAAAAAGAGAGAGAATTATTTTATATGTGAGTAACAATGGTCAGCATTGTTTTTTTAAATATTCAAGTTTTGTCAACTGTAATTTTATACAGATCAAAACATAATTTACTGTTTTTTTTCCTAAAAAAGGAAGGAGTTTCAAGTTTTAATTTATTTCTACAAGACAATATTATCGTATGTCAAACAGCATGAAATGTATTTTTAGCTGATTAAGTCTAATATGCATTAGTATGATGTGCAGCATGCAGTTACCTGTTTTTGTCAATGTATGACAGACTTTTACACAATAAACAAACTTTAAATGCTTTCGGGCTCCACATGAATCATTCGTATTGATCCATTATCGCACAAACTTATGTAGAGAAATTGGAAAGCAGCAAGTAAAAATAAAAATTAAAGGCTGATCACAACTGTAGAAATACAAATTTTTTACTACAAAAATATTTCAAATTTTGGAATACAAGAAAAGTCAAGAAACGTGAAAATATTTTATACAAATGAAATTACAATTACTTCTATGAATATTCTTTCTATAATCAGCATTCTTATCATCACAAGAACCAGAATATTAAAACAGTGCAGTAAACTGTTGAACGTCAGATAAATTGATTCAATCTTTTTTTTACACTTTTATAAAACGAACATACTGGTATTCAAGGAGCTCTCTTACTTATTCAATTACCGAACACGCACGACACACAGCTAACAAACCAACAATTTTGCAACGCTATTGAGCAATCTGACACTATACACTTTCTCGGAAATAATGCGCTATCAGCTAAATATAGGATAAACCGGTGAAACTAATCGTGACTAATCGTGGCTCTATATATCGGCGTTACTATACAGCCCTATAGCTGTGTTGTATTAGTAGACTTTTTTTTTGAGTTTACTACACCAATATTACAAGTTGGACTCGTTATTGCCTTAGCTATAACATTGAAACCGTGCGTACCACACACACTCACACCTGAGTATGAAGAATTGCTGTCAGTAAAAAATTGTTCAATAGGTTGTTAGGCAAGTGATTTACACGTTTATTAGTAGTGAATTTTGTTACACATAATGTTGTTTACTGATTTCTTTAAATTAATTAATTTGATTTGCAGGTATCCGAGGTTGCATGGATACACACACACGCACTTTAAAGAATAGAAACAAAATAATTGAACAGCACAGATTCGATACTCATACCTTCATACCAGTTTCACTGTAGAAATCTTATACAACAGCGGTTTAAGCTACTACTTTTGAACACAGAATAATGTAAGAAACAAAAAATATTACCTAATATTACCTAAAATAATACCTTAATACTGTTGCAACACATAATCCAATTCACCAGTTACAACGTTTGCACACAATCATTACAACTTGCAAATAGCAAGTCTTAGCCCTTTGATTCCCCCTACGCAAACTAAAAACTAACTATAACAGCTGTCTCGCCGCCTTCAGAACACAGCTATTTGTACTTTGAGAATGTTGCGAGATTGTTCCACGACCTCTCGACGCGTGGAAAATTATGGACTAGCCTCTGAAAGGGAGAGAAATGTCTATATCAGCATTCGGCAACCCTACGCCGGCGAGCGCAAGTGCGCCTGTCGATAATGTTTGACGCGCCCGCAAAACCATTTTCTTGTTTTATTTTCTTTTGAACAAAGGAACGACCCCCATTGTACCTGCTTCGAAGTAATGAATTATAAAATACTACAGGTCATTTTAAAAATTACTTTTTTCTAATACAGTATTTACTGTCAGTTAGTTTTTTCCAAGAAGAGAATCTGAAACCTTCATTTATGTTTTAAATGTGAATTTTCAAGTTTTACATTTCAGTGCACTTTATGAAAATAAATAGTGTTATTGGTTATTGTGGTAAGTTGTTAAATCTATTTTTATTAAAATATGTTCCTGTTTAACCATTCTTTTGTTTTGTTGATTTTAACGTGCATGTGCATGATGACAGATTGTTGACAACCTACTCCTAATGTGAAAAATATTACAAATTTATATAAAAAATAGTGCAAAACGTTTTTCAATTCGGTGTTCCATTTTTTCCATTTAGCGACAAATATAAGTGCAAGGCTATTATAAAGCGTCAGTTAATGTTTGTAACGTCCAGTTATTGAACTCCGCAACTTTCTATTTTCCATTAGTGGGGTGGGGAGGGGTGCGCTCACCAAACTGTTCCTCAGTTGTGTATACGCCCCTATAAATTCAAAGCTTGCCTATGACTGCTCAAGATTATTCCCCTTCAGTCCTTACAGTGTGTCTCTAAAATTGCGTACCTGATAGACACAAGAATATTGTTACGGTTTTGAATATGTACAAAATACGCGTACAGCTTTTGTAGGGGCGCATGTTACTCAAGATTTTGACAGTGTATAAACAGACACATGTAATCAAACAATTACAAAATATTCTTCGTATTGTTTAAATTAGCAGCCATCCTTACTTTTCTTTTATAAAATTGCTAAACTGCTATAATTGTTTTTATTATTTAGACAAAGCTTTTCGTCATTATTGACATCTTCAGGTCTTAAACAACGAAGACCTGAAGTTTAAGACCTGAAGATGTCAGTAATGACGAAAAGCTTTGTCTAAATAATAAAAACAATTATAGCAGTTTAGCAATTTTATAAAAGAAAAATTACAAAATAATTCACGGGGAAAGTTTACCGAACTTTACATAACAGAGAGGTTGTTGATATATGTTTTTCCAACAGTTGTATATTGTATTGTACCTAAAGTATGTAGTAGAGAAGGACATTTTTACAAAGTGTTAACTAAAGTAGAAAGAAGTAGAAATAAAATACTGGTTTACGGAGGAAAAGAGTAACTGTTCGTAAACTAAGGCAGTAAAGGTAGGCACAGACAGTATGGCTGACAAATAGAAAACATTATTTATTTGCCACAAATACACTTTTAACTTGACGTTTTTCTTCTGCATTACTGTCAGAGGCCACACTTAGACGTTTCAATTAGAATAATGGAAATAACTGTTATTCTCCATTATTTAAATTATTAAATTCATGTAGCCTATTTTGATATAAGTGCCATGACTGCTGTCTTGTCGAGTAAGGTTGCTTTATATTCTTTTTTTTATTTGTGCGTTTTGTTTGCGATGAGACGCGGTTGTGGAATTCTACCCTACGGTTTTGTTTAGTTGTTTGTGACAAGGAGAAAGACCTCGATAAAACATCATTCCTAGCAGACCGCTTGACTTCTTTAGTATTTGGCTTCTCATCAATCACCGGATTGGGATTATAAAAAGAGATGAATTCTGTAGGTTGAATTATACAAATTAACATCAAGTTGCATAACGTGATTTACTTGTTTTTGTTAGTAGGCCTAACGTTTATTTGCAAATTTTTCACCTCAACAATAAGATTTGTATTGTAAAGTAAATGTGCATTGTAAACAACTGTTTAATGGAAAATTTGTTCAGCTTATAATTGTTTTGCTTATAGATTTTTTTTACTGATATAGGGTGACAATGCAAACGTCATTAATTTTCTTGAATCACGTGCGACACTTAAAACAAAAAAAAAAACAATAATTCTCACGTGAACGTCTCCGATAATTTATTCAGTTTTCCTCACGTCTGTCAAAAACTTGTTCGGTATTATTAAGAGATGAATACATTTTCTCCTCTTATTTCGACCGCTGCCGATGAAAACCCTTTTCCGATATACAAGAAATTGAAGTTTAAATAGTTTTCGTATTCAACTACATAGAAAGAAAGTGCAGATTTTCAATACTTGATCTCTTTGCCGAAGTTCATCATCCAATCTGGTTTACCTCCTGAATGTGAAGTTAAGATTCTTCTCTCAGAATAAATGAAGAATATGAAGAGTAAGAGATCCAGCATTTTTAAAGGTGTAAGCAAGTTACTAACGATTAGTGGAAGGTACAAAGAAGAAATCAGAAACACACATTTCAAATAAAGTGGCAGCATGCAACAAATTTTAATAATGTTAGATCCTAAATAGCAACCTTTAACGGTCTTGTGACACCTGCTATTAACGTACGCAACGAATACATTCTGCTCGTTTCGGAACAAAAGTTCCATCATCAGATTATTGCTCCTTCAATGTCGTGAACGTCAAATTAAAATTATTTAAAAACATTTACACGTAATATTCTATAACCATTTAAAGCCGTAGGCTGTGTTTACTGCTCACCTTGACAACGTCGTTCAATCACTCGATATAATTATATATATACAGATCAAATATATGTTCTAAACAATAGACGTATTTGATATTATAAAGTCATATATGTTACATACCTGTATTATAAAACATAATTTTTATTTTTCACATGGTACATAGTGATTTGCAGATTTGCTGTTAATGTCTAGAGACGCTTCTTCAGGCGCTCCACACTGATGGGACGGTGAAATCTTATACGACTTCGTTTTCACTTTTCAATCATCCTTTACACTTTTTCGATATTTTTTCAGGCATGGCCACGATGTAATTTCTTCTGCATTTTGTCTGTTTCCGATTAACATAGCCGAGATAGTGAACTGACAGCTTCACCACTTCCATAAGAGGAAACAAATGGTGTTGTCGCGAGGTCGATAATACGCGCAAATCCTATATAAACCTGACAATTTGAAAAAATGAATAAGTTCATTATTAATTAACGTATTGCAATGAATCTTGGGGACAGAGTATAAATCACATTTAAAGGCTACAGTTTTCTAAAGAGGTATGAGCGATTCAACACATTATTTTTTGAAAATAGGGCCTATTCGAAAAAAGTTATGCTCATTCGGACTTATAACTTAAATATACGCGGGAATACTTCAAGACTGCGATAAGTGCAAGTTTAGCGCACTTGTGTAAATTGAATGACTACATTCGTATAAACGAACCCTAAGATAATAATAATTAATTGAATAAATTTTGGATCTTACGGATAGACGTGCAAAGTGTAGTTATGTGAACCCCCACACCGGACTGAAGAAACAGCGGATTGCAGAGAATCGCCGCAGCAGTATCTAGAAACTCAAATAGAATGAGCTAAGAGAGGAATTCGTCCTGTAATTATAAACAGTTATAAATCAGTTACAAACACTTTATTTACAATTTACATGCCAAAGGCAATAATTTAATTTGATTTATGTAGAATTGTTACAGACTATATAAGAGCATTTAGTTTTAATAAATTCAATAATTATAAATCTCCATAATAACAGAATGTTTTATCACTTATCTATACAGACCTGTATGTATCGTTGCATACATAATAATGCATAGGTTGCACTTGATTATATTCCACGTTGCAATACGTCTGTTTTTTAACATGATAATGTTTTTAGGTTGGGGGTCATTCCACAAAATCCGTGATGCAAAATGTGTAACGTCATCGAAAAATTTAACGCTCCAGGTGATGTTAACACTATATTTTTTCCACACTTTCGATTCCCTAAAAAAGCCTAAAAACATTATCATGCTTCGATGTTTCGGTTTCGTCGAAATTCTTTAAGGTGTTCACTTTAGCAACAACTGCAAACACTTCGTAGACAATATAGACCTTTTTTACTTGTTTTGGTTTTAATGTATTTTTAATGTTTTAATTGAAAAAATGCGATTAAGTAGTGGTTGCAAAAAGAAGACGTGTTTTTTACTACATTTCACGGTGTTTTTATGTTTTGATATATATTTTGAAAACCATTACGTTAGTCTTAATAATAGTTGTTACAAGAAATAACTAAATTTCATTTTATAAACGCACAAACGCTTATTATGTATTCAAAATTTATAAAGATAAAATAATTTTAATTCACATAAAAAACAATTGACTTTAGTATTAGTTGACAACAATAATTTTCTAAATAAAAATATAGTTTCCAAGGATACGAATACATCATTTAATTTTTAAGTAGTGCCGAATCCAGATGAATTATTGTAAATAAAAATTTAAATGGTTATATAACGCCTGTAAGTCACAAGTCAAGATTCGTTTGACGCCCAGCAGTGACAGGTAAGCCTGTAGTACTGATACAGGTAGCAACTATAACACTACCTCGTATTGTATTGTTTTATCTGGGAGAAGAAATGTCTCCCCTTGTCGCCATTCTATGGTAAACAATGTCGATGCCTATTATTTTGCATATGATAAACTGTATGTATACAGCTTATAACTATACAGTATAATATTTAGGATACATATATAGGATTTTATAATGAGATTACTAGGGTATACACTCAGTTTGTCAAGGGCATTTACAAGTTGTTTATTTCGGTGCGTGTTAGTGTTAACATGTTCATATTTATGTGTCTAGATTCTGTGTACTTATTAAGTACACCCGTTACTTTACAAAGTAGACCTACTTCATTTTAATTATGCTCTAATAAATAAGCCGACATACTTTAAATCGTGAACAGCGTTATATTACTAACACCATTTTCTATCTTTGTTACAGAAATGTGAGTACCCTGACTTGAATACCATGTGTGAAGGCTCGATGAATTTTGAATTTGGAATTGCAGGCGTTATATAACGATTTGAATGCGTCTGGAGGAGGGGCTCAATGATGGGGACCCCAGGCGCCCAAAGAGGCGTCCACTGCTAACTAAGCGGGGGCGTGCGATGAAGGGGACCCTGGGCGCCCCGGAGAGTCTACATGTGCTTACCTGGCTGCAGACTATTTTGACTACAATGCATCGTAAAAGTGCATGGACTATACAGGACTAATGCCTGTCTTTAGCAGTTTGTTAATTGCAATATTATGTTGATGATATGTGCTGTTAATAACTTAAATAAAAAAGATTAACATTTGTAGTGGCTTCTGTTATTTACTATCGTTTACGACCTTTAAATGTAGGTCTACGCATTATATAGGGGTGTGTCTCTGCGACTTTCACCCGTTAAATCAAGTGTGTGTGTGTGTGTGTGTGTGTGTGTGTGTGTGTGTGCACGTGTGCACAACTGTCACAAAAAAACAAAATTAGTTGCTTCAGCAAATATAAAATGACACTTAAAACTAATTACGTTTGTGCTAATTTTACTATAACTGAAAAAACTCAGAAATTTTGAGTTACAGTTTAACAAAACACACATATTCTTACATTTACAAAGGAAATGTTTTGAGTGTGTGCCCGCAATGACATACTGATCAGGAATGTACGAAACGTTATAATGATTGAAAGTTGTAGCCTGGCAAGAAAAGCATAGGAAAGTACTGCTAGGTGAACCCGAAAATAATTAACCGGGTAAGTAACCAACGAGGGCAGTTGATGTCACTCGCAGAATTGTAAAAATTAAGTAGATGTTGGCAGGAGAAAAGACTGGTCATTACGGTCGATGTATTGGAGGCCGAGGAACATAATGAGATATCAGTGACGCTCTTCTTTAGAAATGTGGTCAACTTCTGTGAGCAGTGTACTGTATTGAACAAGTATACTATATCAGTCTGACGCCTACGAGTTAGACAACTTGTGTGGCAGTGTTTTAACAAGGTCGGCTTATATTGCTATCACGAATGATCAACTCCTTTCAGATCTTCGCATAGTGGAACAATCTCGTTGGCAACTTTGACGGGGACCAATAGAAGTGTTTTGGATACGGCCTGCCAGTCAGTTATTGTGTCTTGTGATCCGGATCGGCTCATGTGTTTTGACAATCGTACACCATAGGCTGGGGCCTGGGGTTAATTCACTGGTGGCGAAAGGAAGGGATCTATTACCTCCATCCGCGATGGCTTCTGACTTCAGCCATCTCATCTGACACACACCTCATCACTTTCGCGGGGGTGATCGGGTAAGCATATTTGGGCTGGATGAGGGCTGATGTAAACCTTGATAAGTATTTGTAGTGTGTAGAAATCTTAGCATGAATTTTTGTCCAGTAAATCCTAACAACATAGCCTGTGCACGCAACGTACACCTGGTACAACGAGATATTCCGGGTAAGTCGCGGTATGGCTGGCTGAACGTTTGCCTGGGCTACGGATCGGGGAGATAGCAGCTGATTACCGGTGGCTCCTTTTATATTCAAAAACGCGAAGGGTTAATCCATTTTCGGAGGTATCAGGGTCCATAATCGGAACAAACCGTGTGTCCAACGTTCGGTGACGCTACCACTGAGGGTCCGTACAATTGGCGATGCAGGAGCCTGTACTCGGCTTCAGTTCGGAGGGTTGGCCTCCCCGTCCTATCTGGATACCGAAATGCCGTCTTTTAAAGGTCCCGCTGGGCAATGTTATATCTTGTACCAACAGTCACTGTTTCTCCATGCCACGTTGGCGAACTGGATTTAGCCTCCTTTTAAAGAGAGGAATCCAACCGCTCGTTGACGTATCCAGTGGCTGGAAACCGGAGACGGTTCCTGCCTTTCTCTGGTAAACGTATGTGGTCTGCAGCGTTGTTGGCAAGTTATCTGTGACAAGGGCATTTAGAGCTGCTACGCGCTACGTGCCTGAGGTTTGCTAATGTCACTCCCTACACTACATGTTTTGTAGAGGTTTATTGGTAAGTGATAAGTGTGAATTAGTGTGTGAGGGTATTTCTAACTGGTGACATTTATTATTTATTGTGACAGTCTTAATTATATGATACATACTGCTTGTTACATTATGGTGTGTTGGACAATTGTAACTCGAAAAATTGATGCATACTTTATTTTATTGCAATCGGTAATGTATTCCAATGTTTAAAGACGACGATCCGTATCATCATTGTAACAGTTTGTGTATACAGTGTACATACATTAATCCAAATCCAATTGCACTGCCAGTACGTGTTCGTACTCGTACGTTTTCAAACTACGAATTGTAACGTACAATGTGTTGTCTGCCCATAAACAGATATCCGTCATGTGTAACCCGACACCCTCTAAAGTTCTCTCAATTTACAATAAACCTTAACCTGGTGTATGATGAGCAGAGCATATACCGTACCTCATACAGAGCATTCCCGGCCACATAAATCTTTGCTGCGACATTGTGTTTAACCGCGTCCTGCATGTATCTTACATAAATCACATATATCTGAATATATCACAAGTCTACTGATCTACGATTATCTAAGCAGCAAATCAATGCGCGATGTATGCAAACATTACCGGTAAAAAACTTTTTTTTTATATCGAACGTTGTTAATAGAGGATTAAAATTATTCTTAAGTATTGTATATTACTGGAAGAAGTGTGATGCGATATATATACTTTCTGATTGCCTGTGCTATCGTTTTGCCAACTCTCTTCAAAAGCGTGGAATTGTTCTGTGCCGGGGTTTAAATTTTCGCGGCGCGGTGAAAGCGATCAGTGCCGCCAACGCGCGTAGCAGCTGTGCTCGCCACAGCTAACTCTATTATTAAGATGTGATTGCCAAGGCCGTGTCTGCGCCACGGTGACAGAATCTAGGCAGGCCTAGCGAAACGTATCAGATGCTCGCTGTATCCTGTTAGTAAGCAGGTTACGAAGGGGTTTTATCGGAAAATCGGAACAGGTCGCTTTTATGCCGGATAGTGGGACCGAGTAATCCAGGCCTCATTCTCATTTCTTCGCCAACCTTCAAGGAGAGTGTCCGATGGTCTGACGGCCCAGGATTAAGTGTTCGTAGATCTTTCCACATGACTTCGTAATCCAGTAAAGGGCTTTCATGTTAGGTTCAATTATATTATAATATGTTCATTTAATGATGGGTTATGTGTTATGTTTAATTACGTGTGTGTGAACCAAAAGTCTGTAAAGCCTATTTCATTGTAAAACCTTTGTATTGTAAAGTTGATGTATACGTTACTTCCGGTCTGGAAACACGTGGTGACATTGTATTTAATTGTCTTTTGACAAAGTTAAAAGTAAAAGTTAATTAAAAAGTAATGACTATAACTGGATAAAATAAACCATGCTAAATTAACAAGAGCAAATAAAATGTTGATAAAAATTGTAACAGTGTGTGTGGTGTCTGTGTTCCGAGGCGAGAGAGTGTATGGGTGGGTGTATTGACTGACGGCTGATCTCCAAATGAAAATGTTATAGGGTCCCCGCACCAGCCGAGAGAAAGAGAAAGCAGAGGTAGTAACATCAACACCGGTCACTATCAGCAGAGCAGTGCACCAAAATGCTTCCCGAAGCCGTCAGGCCCATAAATACACATCCTACAGAACACCGAAGGACCCACATCTGCCCGGAATGAGACTCGCTGGAGATTCATCACACTCTAAGGACCGTCTGCAGCACTCATGGCAGACTGGTCAACATGGTACCCTTTGAGTTCTTCAACAAAAGTACAGGTGGGAGCGTTCTAATTATTATCCTTCAGTCAACAACTCAATAGACTGGCCCTCTGGTATTCAGATTAAACATCTTGTTAATGCTCTTAAAGAAAATGGTACAAGAACTCCAGCTGTTTTAAATAAAACTGTAACTGAATATTTTGTAATAACATAAATTAATGGTCTTAAAGAAAATGGTACAAGAACTCCAGCTGTTTCAAATAAAACTGTAACTGAATATTTTGTAATAAGATAAATTAATGTTTTTAAGGAAAATGGTACCTGATTATAACAGTGTGTCACATGTTAGCACTAATAAAAAATTGTTACTTGTTACAAGAGTGCTGATTGTAAATCCTGTCACTCTGTTTGGGCTCCAGCACACTTTTCGCTTCCTCTAGGCCAAGTAGCCTAGATATTAAATTTTGCGTAACGGCCTAAGTGGCCGTTACAGTTCTACGGAAATACCAACGATTTTTAAGCTAAATTTGCATTCCATATAGATATTTCACTTGACTGTGTATTTCCTTACACAAGAACATCTATTTTGAAACAGTAAGCCCGCAATTTAACAGTCAAAAGACTTTTGTCTCAGTGTTAATTATTTTATAAATGTTCGTAAATAGTCATGTAAATAATAGATAATTTTGCGTTTGTTTATTACAAAAACAATATTCATTACAACCGAATGGCATAAATCGGCACCTGTTACAAACAACAGACAGAATTTATATCAGAACGCACGGGACCCAACAAAGGAGTAAACACGCAATTGATAAATGTTTGTTTTTCTACTTACAACGTGCGGGTGAAGAAAGTAGGGCACCGTTCAGCAGATCTCACCGTAATTGGGTGTTTTGTAGACTGTATAGTGTATGGATTAATGTTTCTTCCGAAAGGTTTTCCAAAGTTACGTGGATCTATCTTTGAACCTTTTGAGTTCAGACACAATTTCGGCTGCAAACAAGTAGAACGTGCCTTTCAACCCCCACGGCAATATAGGACTGGCCAGAGTCAAAAATGTTTGCAGCAATGATTGACTGCGGGATCAACCTGAATATGGCAGACATGGATCTGCCGAAACATTCCAGGAACCATCAAAATACAACGAGGGATTCAACGCTGAAAAAGGAGACATCACACACACACACACATCTGTATGTGTATGCCTATATGTTTATGTGTGTATGTTTGTATGTGTACGTGTATGTGCGTGAGTTTGAATGTCTGTCCTTCCAGCTTTGACTGGGTACATTCTTATTTCTCTCCTTTTTTTCGACATGCTTCTTCTGTGGTGTTTGCTTCAGTGGTGTTTTCTTCAGGATGCCCTGGGTTGTTAGGTGTGTGCAAGTAAAGGCGAGCCACGTTTAAGTAGAATTCCGTGCTATTATCTCGAGTTTCTGACTCCTCGTCCTGTTCAAGTTAGACAGCCTAGTCAGAGCAGGTTTAAATCCCTTAACGCGGTAATCGTTCCGACGTGTTACATTCATGTGTGTATACGGTGTTTACAGAGTCCGGCTACGAAGGAATTGTTTGGGTCCTTTTTACTCGTACGAATGTGATGCCGAATTGTCTTTTCCAAGGATTGAAGAGTGAGTCCGATTGCTGAATACTTTACGTGTCTTCATTTCAGCAAAGTGGGAAAGTATCCCCGCATCGGGGCACCATAGGTGTTGATCGGTAGCACTTACTTGGGAACAGACGCCTTCACGAGACAACGCTTGCTCGGTAACCGTAGGGTGTGCGTAAGACGACAATCAAAGAGGTGTTTAGATACTGTACTTCTTTTCTGTGTACCAACGCAAGTATGTTCTTCCGATTTGCAGACGCTCTCGAGTTCCTCTCCGATGCCCGGAATATAGCTAAGCTGTTCTCTTTGGCTCGTTAATAACCATTTTATATTTGAAAGTCCAGTCCAGTATCGATCTTAACCTGGAGTTGTATGTTCCCGCTATCTGCGTTACAATCGGCGGATTTAGTAGTGCCAGATTTCAAATGCTTCTTCCACACTTACGATACAACCTACGGTATGCTCACCACAGCATCCGGTACCCATTACATATTCAAAAGTTATTTATGCAAAAAGAAAGAAAACCTTGTACGCAAAAAAGTATTATCAAAACCACTGTTACCGTAGGCTATACAAAATGTAATATTTTATTACAGTTTCGTTCTTGTTACAAAATCTGGAATAGAAGTTATATCAATTGTTGCAATAAATTTCTGTGCATATTGCAATATATTGTATAGTGTCACTATTTTTTTACCTTGTCTTCTATATTGTACATTCATAAAGTCACGCAACCCATTCGTGAAAGAATTCATTCATTTATGAATATTTATTACTGTGAAACCAAGGTTTTCCTTAATCTTTAGTCGGTTGAGATAGTTAATAATTAGAGTATGAAATATAGTGGTGGTTTATAATACCAAAAACTAATTAAGGATTTGGTACGAAGCAACGTGGCGATTTTGCCAGGCTAGGCTAGAAAAAAAAATCAAGCGAAGTAAGTAGGAGAACGGTTCGCCTTCTGAGTCTACCGTTGTCATAGTCGTAAAGCATCACTGACGTTGATTAATGAGGGAACAACTGTCATAATTTTGAAATATATTTTTTTCAGTGTCTCAAGACAACTTATAATTATCAAACTAAAGAAACAGATATAAGGTTTCAAGCTTGCACTGACGGCTTGCAGTGACAAAAATTTAAACTATCAGTGCTAAGTGCTATAGGACTGTCGTTCAATTCCCCTTCTCATTTGAGATGTCTCTATTGTGGCTGAGACCGTCATCCTTGTAGTTTGGTACCGTCGTGGACTCCATATCTACACGCCATACACTGGACGAAAGTCTGTCCTTATTGTCATTCATCGGTTCGTGACGTTTTCTGATTGTGTGAGGCATCGGCTTGTCTGATAAGTGAACATATCTAAACTTCCAACTAGTGCCTTTGTGCTTATCGGGCCATGCGTTCTTTTGCAGGGCTGGGAAAGAGGTCTTCTTCATCTTCAGATTTTATATTCCCCTGTTAAAAATTGTTTACCCACTTAAAATCTCGTTCATTTTACTGTGCATCCGAACAAAGTACCATCGGGAAAGAGATACACGGGAAACCCGCGTCTCGTCATAGTTATGCTCTGTATTGTCGTGGCTCGATCTGTCACCGACTGACCCAGTCGTCAAAACCGCTAGTGTTGTCAGCTCCACGTCCAAGCATTGTAGATCGGGAAAGAGAGGCTCAAGGCATTTGGAATGGCATTTCTCTAATACAATAAATAAATCATCTACAGAATTGGAAGAACGCTAGAGAAGCAGAGGATGAAGACGATAATTAGATTCAACAACACCCGAAGTCGGAAAAGAATACGAGAAATACGTTTTTTCCAGTTGTCGCCAAAGATTAGATGTGGGTATCATAAAACCGAGAGTGATCACTCGCGTATGGGAACACATTTAAATGAAAACAGTAAAATGAACGTAAAATTTAAAATTAATTATGTTTTATGCCACACATCTAGCTATTCAAATATTATGATTTTCTTTCTTGTATCCTAACAACATTTATTAGGAAAAGAACACAAGAATAGACTTTGTTTGCTGTATCCTAGAAATGTACAAAATGACGTCATTTTCTTTTGGAAGTCACACTAAATAGCCGTGTAGTCATTCGATAAAATGAATCTCATCTTTATTGATTTCTTTCTTAAAATGTTTAAAATATTTTGGTGTGATGTGTACAGCTAAAGCAGTGTCAAAGAAGAAGGAAAAACAACAAGACGTAAAGAAAGAAATAGTTTGAGAATGAATCTAACAATTATTTGTCCTGGAAGAAATGGATAAATTTGATAACAGCGTAATATAATTGGCAATAGAAAAAAATTTTAAATTATAATTCTCTAAGTTTAGTTTTTGGACGCCTAAATTTTCAGTTCACGCAAGACATATGAGCGTTAAACCCCTATACGCGATGTATTTCGCTGTATTCCCATTTGTGCCATGTGACTTGTGAATGATGTATAGAAAAAGAAGGTACGATAAGAAGTTACCGGCAATCGGCAATAAAAAGAACGTGGAGTGTAACGGATGCTATTACTTGAACTGCTGAAAAAACAGATTATGTGAATGAACAGATTTTGAGAAGGGATATTTCACGGCTGGTTGTAAAGGCAACTGCTTACAAACCAAACATAAAGAGGAGAATCAGACGTCCAAGGAAGAGGTGGCGTGACAGCATGTAGTACAAGTGTTGTGGATCAGACGTTGCGGATGAACTGAATGCAGACGTTGTAGAAGAAGAAGAAGAAGAAGAAGAAGGGAAGTATATCTTTACATATATAGGGAAAATGTGGAACGATAATCCTTACCCCACAAAGCGTATTTCCTATAGGCTACTATTTGTCATAAAATGACTACTCTGTTCCAGTATGCGTTGCTTTGCGGCTTCAAGCCAGCTACAGTGACCGGCCACTTTAGTGTCGTAGTATTCTCTATAGACTTCGTCACCCTTCTTTCCACTTGTGGTATATGGGCCGAATCTCCGCGGGTCATTCCACACTGGTGACTAGTACAGTCTGGTCTTTACGTTTCGCCCGTTTTGTAACGGTAAATACTTATCGATCCATGTCCAGTGGTAATTCAGTTCTTCGTGTTGAGCGTTCACCATAGAACATAATCAAACCAAAGTAAACAAAGAAACTCTGTAAATAAGAATGAGATCATTTAATTTTTTCTACAAAGTCTTGGTATTTTCACGGAGAGAGGGGGTAAAATTTTTGAGTTCGTCTGTTGAGTCCTTATTTAGGCTATTGTATCCAACGTCCCATCTGATTTACATTTTCTAATTTTTCACTCTGTGCGATCTTGTAAATTGAACAATGTGAGGAACTGCGTATAATAACTGTAGATAACTATGTATTAAACTCCTGTGTATAAAACAGGCATATATATATATATATATTACATTTAATATTTATAATTAAATTTACCTCAAGATGTTATTTTTTCCTTTTTTGGAACATGTTTCGGGTACTATCTTGTACCCATCCTCAGCCTTCCGGTTTTTTTGTCTGGTGAAGTACATATGTGTTGTTGGTTGACTATTATTATTGTGGCTTCCTGTTGGCTTCTGGTATTTCAAATTGGTTTTATTGTGTGTGATTGTGGTGTATGTGTTAGTTTTTTGTGTATTTTCAATGTTGAGTGCTTTGAATATTGTGTCATGTTTTGTATTAATTTGTATTTGTTAAGGTATTAGTTTGTTTTCTGTTTTATGTTTGTATATTTGTAAATTTTCCCAAATGTTCATTATGGTGCCTTTGTGTGGTATATGTTTTATTAGTATCAAACAACAAAAACACAAATGCAGAGAACATACTGAAACAAATCAATAACATACATCCCAAAATACAATTCACAGAAGAAAAAGAAAAACATAACAAAATTAACTATTTAGACATAACCATCACAAGATACAACAACCACATACAATATGCAATATATAGAAAACCAACTTCCACTAACATCATTATACCTAACCATTCTGACCACCCACCACAACATAAAATGGCAGCATTTTATTCGCTATTTAACAGAATGTACAATATTCCCCTAAACAAACAAGAAACTGACAAAGAAAGAAATATAATATACCAAATTGGTTATGAAAATGGATACAATAGAAATACTGTGATCAAAATAGGAAATAAAATCAAATATAAAAAAAAACTGAACAATTAATAATTAATCAATCTGAACAACACATAAATAATAACAACAACAAAAAATGGGCCACATTCGCATACATAAATAATAAAATGACAAAACTAACAAAACTATTTAAAAACACAGATATAAAAATAGCATACAAAACTAATAAAAATAAATTACAAAATCTAAATAGCTCACACAACAAAGATAATACAACAACTAACGGCATATACAAAATTGAATGCCAAGATTGCAATAAATGTTACATAGTACAAACAAAAAAACAGCTGAAAAAACGTTATTTTGAACACCTAAATGCATACAAAAAACCAGAAATATATAAATCCAATTTAGCCACACATGCAATAAACACAGGACATGAATTCCCAGAAATAACCAATATAACACTAATAAAACATATACCACACAAAGGCACCATAATGAACATTTGGGAAAATTTACAAATATACAAACATAAAACAGAAAACAAACTAATACCTGAACAAATACAAATTAATACAAAACATGACACAATATTCAAAGCACTCAACATTGAAAATACACAAAAAACTAACACATACACCACAATCACACACAATAAAACCAATTTGAAATACCAGAAGCCAACAGGAAGCCACAATAATAATAGTCAACCAACAACACATATGTACTTCACCAGACAAAAAAACCGGAAGGCTGAGGATGGGTACAAGATAGTACCCGAAACAAGTTCCAAAAAAGGAAAAAATAACATCTTGAGGTAAATTTAATTATAAATATTAAATGTATTATATACATCAAGAAACGGACTGTAGCAGAAAGTGACTAAATATATATATATATACATATAAGTTTCTTTTCTAACTCGAAGTTTCTTGCAGCAATTATATAATGTTGTGATGTTATTCAATTTGTTTCTTCTGCAAGTAGTGTAATTTCGTTTCTTTTTAACAGCTGACGCACGTTTCACTGAAAAATATCAGTATCATCAGAGGTTTGTAAGTAAATTAATAGCAATCGAAATAATTCTATGTTAATATAGTGGGTAAACAGCGAAACGCGCGTCAGATGTTAATATAATATAATATAGCGGCGCCTCCTGGCTGTGAATACCGCAACTAGCGGATGGCGACGCATTGTACTAGCCATGCAACCGTTCACACTAAACACAAAAGTCGCGCGGTATGCCTTGGTCCTTTACGGACTGTTGAGCAGAGGTTTATTATTTTAATATTTACATATAATAATGTTATTTATATTACCTGTTACTATTACTCAATTTAAATTAATGTAGGATGACGTAATGGGTAGTTTTTACCAAAATACTACAAAAACAACAAACATATTGTACTGTAGGGTCGGGGTTGGGGGCGTAATTGCTTTATGCGAACAATCGAACTGTGGTGCAGCAGTCACAGTATCTGTGTCAGCGTATTATTGAATTAGTCCCGCCAGTAACGCGGCTGCTGATCCGACTGACGAGGACGGCTCCGCCGTCTTGGGTCTATTCTAACGTATGTGTATTTCTAGTCGTATTTGTAGTTCTCTACACATTTATCTACTTCTTATATACAGTACTATCGCCAACGTCGTTTCTCTACATTATTCTTTCGTCAGATTCTTCTCTCGTTTCCTGTCCTGTTTGACCTCATGTAAAATGATTTTGCCTGCAAGTAGTAATAATCACCGTTTGATAAACGACAGGAATATTTGAAATTAAATAGTCAAAAGAAAAGAAAATCAAATAACAAAGAGTAGAACGTCTTAGATAATGCTAGGAATTGCATTTTCTAAATGTGGCAATACGCTCTCTCTCTCTCTCTCTCTCTCTCTCTCTCTCTCTCTCTCTCTCTCTCTCTCTCTCTCTCTCTCTCTCTCTCTCTCTCTCTCTCTCTATCTCTCTCTCTCTATCTCTCTTTCAAAGACAAAATAAAGAGAGAATATTACTATATGGATATTACTGTGAATATTACTTATCCCAAGAAGACGCAAAACCCCAGCATGTAATACAAGTTGTGGACCAGGACTCTTCTTAGTGCACAAAAAGTTATTTAAATCAATTGAAATAAAATAAAAGACATAATATCCGTTGTGTTTTTTCTGTGATCGATTTCTTTGTTCCGTCATTTTTTAAACCTTTCAGCCACCCATCGAAAGGGCCTGTAAGGGAGCAATAACTCCGTTTCCCCGGTAACTTATTATTTTTACCTCGGTTAGGGATACGTTCTGCTCTCCACCCTTTTGTCGAACATTTGAATCATTTTTCTACTGAATAAAGCCTCCGGTTGGTAGCCGAAACGTTTAGAAAACCACGGAACAAAGCAATCAACTATGTCCAAACAGTCTGGATACAAATTCTTATATCAAAGACTCCGGTCGAGATAGCCTACCTAATAAACTGAAATAAAATCCTTTAAGTGTCCATAGTTATGTGAACTGTGATTAATTGAGTTTAGTTTAATTGGGAAAAGAAGGAAGACAAGTCATGCAATGATCTCATCTGAATTGGAAGATGTAGTTGATACAATCAAAGTTAATAATCCGTTTCATGTTATATCAATGAAGAAAGGAGACATTCTCCACATCTAGCCTGCACAAAATGTAGTACAAGTGTTGTTGTAGACCAGGTCAAGATCTTAATAAAGACGGTAATGGTGAGCAGAAATGGTGAGGATTGAATGTATTAATACTTTTTCCGTAACATACAAGACATGCGTTGTCCAAAACATGCACTGAGCATTCCATTAAGAAGAATTTAATTGATCTTTAAACCTTTCAATTGCATCTACTGTCTGGCCACGACTGGATGATCGAGGCTGCTCTCCCCCACCACGCGGCCGCTTGTAAGCAAGGTAGGGTGAAATATGTATATTAGCCGTTTGGTTTACCCCCACTTAGCCTACCGTAGTACCCGGGCATGCTTCTCCCACCTTACACACTGCTCAATCATCGAATCGCGGCCAGACAGTATTCAGGAGAGCTCTTATCAAACTTCCAGTAACAAATTACTATAAAATTTACGTTCCGATCGTAAAAAAATACTATTTGTTCTTCAAAACAAAAACAAAGCTCACATTTATTTTCATGTATTTCATAGTGTGCATATAGAGTTAACTGTGGTTGTAACTATGTTCCTGTTATTTTATATTCGCGTCTAGATATAAAATTTAGGTTCCATTTCATCACCGTTCACATGTAATTCATCTAGTTTTATTTGATCGCCAATACTCTTTAGTTATTTAAAAAAAGTGGTTGTTCCCGGTCTTTTTGGAAAAAAATAGTATTATTTTTTTGGTTTTTCCACTTTTGCAAAAAAAGATAACAATAAATATTCTTGTAATGCAGTTGTTTTTTTTTCAGTGTTTTCTTCTCACATGACCTTTTAGAAGTAGTCACGCGCGGACACACACACATTCAATTATATAAATTTAGAGCTTTCGAAGTGCTGACACAACAAACTTACGGAAACGAAATTCAGTCCGATTGCGTTATTTCTCCCTACTACCTACGTTCTGTATGAGATTTGTGCACTGACAGTAAGAGTAACGATAAAAAATATCTGTAGTAATAAGAGTATTTACTGTGATGACAATCACGACCTTTGTTATCTTACCGGGCTTCCTACTATCGTATTTGAAAACAGTCAATTTTATCTGCCCAACAAATGAGATCGTTTTGGAAAAACATCGCTAACATAATCCGGAACATAAACGTAGGCCTATATTATCAAGGTACACTAGGTCAGGAACGTTAGCTTTCTATAACGTAGAACGCAAATGAATTCTTCTAACTATACCCAACACCTGCGCCCAATACCTCTCCAACCGACTAACGCACCCAGGCAAATATGTGCTCGCGCCTTTCCATTTCTTCAACATTCTTTTGAGTGCGTCATACGTAGCAGCTCCCACCGTCATTTCTGCATCGTAGAAACATTTTTTCCTCTGTCGAGGTCTCTCCGTAATCCAACTGTCTTCTTCAAAAATTTCTTCTGAATAAATTTAATTTTGTCTGAATAGTGGCCTAGAAATTTCATCAACCTCTACTGAAATACTTTTATAGATTTGATTTTCTTGTTTGCTTGTTTCAGATAATAAAGATTTGTTTCCTTTCTATCCAAGTTGTCTTCATTGCTGTTCTCCACAGTCACGTCTCCAATCCCTCCTCTTTCGTCCTTTCCTTTTTCCACAAATTTCCCGTTTCATTTCCTTAAAACAAAGTAAGTATTTGAAAATCATTTGCGAACTTCTTCCTATCGTCGTAAAGAGGCACTAACATCTAAACTTAATTGTACTTAAAACTAATATTATTTTTATTACGATGACAATGGTCCTTTTGAAGTAGGCAGCATGAAAACCCACAGAGTTCTAAGTTACGTTCACTGATCTTTTGTTTTGTCCTGACATTGCCAATACTTTAGTTTTTAATTTATAGACGCGCGCACGTATAACAAATGATTTCTGTATCTGTTTCTGCGTTTCTCCTCCTAACCACAGTTCCCATCCTTTCTGTTTTACCATTGTCCATGTTCAACTATCCGTCTTTTAAAGCCGTATCTACTTCATGTTTCCAATATAATTAAGTTTGACTCTGTTTCTCGTTCTCGGTGCCTTCCAATCGGTGACTCTCGCTATCCAACCATTATAGTCATCTTATCTGACATACCCACACAACCCCGAACTTTTTTATCAATAGAGCGTCATATATCCTATTGTAGCTACCAAGTTTCTCTTAATTTCCTAGTTAATAATCCTATCCAAATTTTTGAGCCCTCAACATAGTCTCTAATTCTTGCCTAATGTTTCTCTATTTCTTACTTAGTTGTCAGCCCAGCACACAAACCTAGATTTTTATCCAATAATGCAATTCTCAGCTCCATGTATCATTAAGTTGCACACTATAGATTTCTGTATTATATACATACTTTAGGTTTTGCTGTTTCCGATTTGGTATGCCCGTCCAAAAATATTGGTTTCAGCAGTCCGATACTTGTTCCTTGTTCCGATGCTGTACTCTGTTTTTATGTCCACCTCTGTTGTTTCGTCCTTACAAAAATTATTTTCTTGTGTACAGAAGCTATAAAGTTTTTGAATAATTTCATCAAAATCTAATGATACAATTTTTTCTAATAATGATATATAAGTTCAAGTTAATTTAAGGTTTTTCATAAGCTTTAAAGAAAATTTGTTTATAGGGCAATAAATTCCACTAAGAGGTGTAACAATAATACAAACTAGTTGCACGAAATATGTTTACTTAATTAGGCATCTACTACAAATGCTAATATATACGTAGGCTCAAAAACGTGTTAAACAATTTCCGAAATAACGTGACTGATATGTGTAATTTGTGTTTATTTCAGAAAACCATCGACCAGAGGAGCTAGAGGTTAGTTATAAAGACATAATGAGGTTATACGTTCAACTTGCAAAACTACAAACCATTAATGATTGTAAAAAGTAGCGTGGCGTGGAGAGAAGGACGAAAGCAACCTTTAGACGGAACATACGTAGACGTGCATTTTGGCAAACGTCTCTTAATCTAGCACCTGTATCTTACCTGTACCTGTAATCTTAACCTGTATTAATCTATCAGAGAAAAACTACGTTAATTTCCAAGAGATGGATTGAAAAAAAATCAATCCTCCATCAGATGGGGAGCAACAACTTTGTAGAAGGGCAAAGCAATAATAGTATGGTCATAATTTTATTGAATTAATTCTTAGGACTTGTATAGGTAATAGAGCCGGACGCTACGGGAGATGAGGTAAAAGCTGCGGAAATAAAACCCCACGAAATGACAAACTTTATCCACCGTAGAATCTTCGTTTTCAGCGGCGCAACAACCCATTACTGAGTCAAGGCCTCCTTTAACAGCCTCCCCCAGTTAACTGGCTGGCGAAAGAAACTGACAGGTTTCTGAACTAAAAAGTTTTACAGATGGGCTATGTGAATTCTCCGATCCAACCCCCAACCTGGAGGACCAGGAACTTTGATTTCGGGGTGCTCTTCCCCTAGAGAGTTGCTTTCACCTCAGCTGACGAACTCTCTCTGCCCGGTTTCAGAAAGCTGACTCATCCCATGTGCAGCCGTTGTGCTACTATAGCCTCCTCCGCCTCCACACTAGATGCACATCCTGCTGCCGATGTGCACGATCCTGCCAGGCCAGGGCCCAGGATACCCCCAGACTGCCCTGACATGACCCCCATCTGTCGTTCCCCATCACACCCCCTTTGGACCCCCCCACTATAGAACAGAGTTATCAAAAAGGGACTTGATGGACAGGCTATAAGCATATACAGTCTACAACCGATAAATCATATGGATAATGGGAAACCAGGTGATCAAGGAAAGATATGAACGAATGAACAAAATTGGAAAGACAATAAAAGTAATAAAATATGAACCTAATAAATAGAATTGTACAAACACGTATTAAATGAGAAACAAGTTACATTTCAAATATAAAATATAGACTCTCATCAAATTTCAATGTCGTCGGCTGGCTTGTTGCAACAATGCCTACCGACTTTCTCTTGTCTATGTTATTCCTTCTATATGATTTGTGGTTTCCACTTAGTTTCTACAACTTCTATACAGTTTGTGCTTGTATCTTCCGTTGCACAATCTACATACCATATTCTCGGACGCTTTGATGAATTTCCCACTTCACCATAGCTTTCATGATTGTTCTCAGAATATCTTTATGTCTTAGTATTTGTCCTGTCTACATGTACTCCTTTCATTTGTCCTTTTCATTATGTACTTCGGCACAGTTCTTTGTTTTTTTGTTTCTTTTTAGTATTTCTTGTTTACTGTAATTTAGACTCCTTAATCTAAATTGGCTACATAGGTGAGCAGTGTACACTGTGCTCAATGCGGATGAGTAACCATGTCATTCGGTCGGAGTCGCCTGCAGCTGCTGCTTCGGGGATTCTGGTCCCAAACCCCACCGTACTCCTCAAGCGATTCATATCTAATAAATCTAGTTGCCACTGTTCCGTCAACTAACAGGCAGAATCGACATTATATAGGGAAAACAACGAGTACTTTTAAATTAAGCTGGGGTTTCTTATTTAAAATTCTGTATTCACAACGAGCTGTATTCAGGGATGAAATTTTAATGACCAACATACAGCGGTCAACGTGACGTCGCCTTGACACAAAAAAATATAGAAAATTAATAAGTTTCTGCAGTGTTTTTACACGTTAACACGTGTCTCAAGAGAGATTACACACACTTGCTCGCGCACGCACTCACGTACAATACAGTGTGTTGTATTGGATATGCACGGGTTGAAGCAGGCCCCCATTTTTTAATTGGTTTTGTGTTAAAGCCACGTGTGAAACGACTGACGTACGCGTACTTACACGTGCTAGCGCACGGAATAAACGAATTAGGTTAGCCAATGATGTCGAACAACTGGTGTTTTTCAGAATCTTTAATGACTGACTTAAGTGGAGGAGCGGAACGTTTTTCTGATAAACGAAACAAAATACAAGGATTTACAAGCATAAATTACTCCCGTTCCCGATATTACTATTTAATTTTTGGTAAATTACTAATTTTAATTAGATGCAAACAATAGTCAGAAATCAACAAAGGCACTCTCATACAATAGTTCAAGTTAAATCTGTCCAGCACACCACATTAATACAATAATCACTTTCGGCAACAAATCAGAACGCACCGTAATATCGCTAGGTCTAGACTGAGCCGGTTCGATACCTCCCCTGCCTTACATTGTTGCGTGATAGCGGACCCAGATGCCGGCAGTGTAGTCGAGTAACGTCTGGAAGGGGCGCGGACAATTTAGAACAATCCGGAACGTGACGCAACTCTACTGGGCTGAATGATCTCCAAACGACTGGAACGGCATCGACCGTAGCGGCATGTACACCAGGGATGCTGTTCTATTTAGTTCCTCAGTGCAGAAATATATTATCAAATATTCACCATTTCAGCAAACATATTTTGTTTATTTTATCGCTGTATTTCAACTTGACGAACATTTCATAAAACCAATATGTATCATCAGAGATTTACTTTTATATAATATTTTATAAAATATTTATTCAGTTCATTAAATAAATGATTATATTATAATTTTGTAATATATAATAATTATGTAATATAATTATTTAAATAATAATTTTGTGCATATAATAATTATGAAATGTTGAATTATGTAATTATTTTAAAATTATTTAATTATAAAATTATGAAATTTTGAATAATTATTTCAATCATTAAATAAAATTTAAACAATTGTTTAAATAATTTAATAAAAATCGTAATAAGTTAAATAATCATTATATATTTATTTTAAAAAATTTCATTACTATTTTATTATTTGTTATTAAAAACTCTTGTTTATTGCAATTTTATCTTTCTAGTAAAACATTTGATTGAACTTAACAGATAGATTCTGTTAAACGTGCGTGAGTTTAAATACAAGGTTAAACAAAAATAATAGTCTACCATTGCACGAGTGATTTGACAAACCATACAGACACACACAAACACACATACACACACACTCACTTACATACACATTTATTACAACGAAACCTTACCGAAGGATGAGAAAGAAATATTGTAGTATCCCTTTTTAATGCGTGTAAGCATGTACAGACAATACGTTTGTCCAACTTTGTTAATTAGGCATAAGTAGTGTATTAGATGTATTAGTGTGGAGTGAGACACATCAAGTTGTTCATAATTTGTCCCTGTACCTATATAAGTACATCGTTTTTGGCATGTACGGGAATAAATGAAATTAAAGAGAATAACTCCGTTATTTGTTAACGTATAAAAATTAAATATAATATTATATTTTTGACGCTGCAGTTATATAATGTCGTATAAATGATTCAGCATATTTTGATATGTTTTTATACAGTCTTATATGTTGAAAATTTTAGTGATGTCTAAAATTTGCAGATAACGAACGGATATGATCTAACGGTTTTGTGCAAAGTCGAACCATACCTCTTAATTATCAAATATTTATGTGTTACGTATAAAGCAATTTCAACCAATATGTCACTCGTAGTCTGCGCTGTGAGAACAGCGAGTTCTCCAATAAACGTCGACCAGAGCAGACGTGGAACTCTGTGAGTGATTCCCGTCCGAGGTACAGTGACTTTACATGTCACGTTGTGAGTTGTTATCGTCCTTGTAAATGTTAAATTACCGGTATGAAATCCGGCTTGAAATGAGCTGTGGTACACTGAAGTGAACAAGTACAGTTGGGAAGAGAAACTGCTAGACGAGGCATTCGCTTAGCATTGGGCTAATAATAATAATTATATACAAAGTATATTGGGATGGATACTGGCCTCATCTGAAGTTGAAAGGTCAGAAAACTCAGAACAACGACCACAAATCCTCTAGAAATACACAGCTCTAAACACTATGTAGTTTCACGCGCGCGCGCACACACACACACATTCATGTATCTGTAGTCAATTTTTCTGTATAATATTTACCGTATTTCTTCCGTCGTGTGACTTCGTGTTGCGTTCGATTGATTTACGCGTTTCGAAATATATGTTTCGTCTTCAGAAATAAAAAAATCTCTCAAAGTGAGGTCGTTAAATATTAAAATTACAAAATATTGAAAACAATTCCAGACATATCCGCGTTACATGAGTGCGCACTCGAGAGTGTCCGATAGGAAAAAATTCAAACATGTTTTTCAAATTAATTTTTGTAATTTTCATGTTTGTGTTTAAACAATGTAAATACCTTTCTTTAATATGAATTCTGAGTGTCTGTATACGTTTAAGTACTAAACGACATTACTAGTGATAACAATATTGAATAACCGGTAACCAATAAATAATAGTACTTGCCGCTCGCAATAACCACTGTAAAAGTCAAGATGAAACACTGATGCAAAATAATTAGCTCCAACGTACAAATTAATTAGCTTAATTTCGTGACTCTGACAATTAGTTTATCGATCCAACTGTAGTTTCGTACATAATTACTATAGGTTAATTTAACGAGACGAGCAAATTAAACGCATGAAGATTGCATGTGTGGTTTATATCGGTACACGTCGTGGCGACTCTACCGCCGATTTGAAATTACCGGCGATACATCAGCAACCACAATACGTTCTCGAATAATTAACAGGCAAACAGCACATAACAAACGTTTTGTATGTTTACTTGTTAATGTACAACAATCTCCGACGATTTGTTTTGTCAGCATAAATAACTGATTATTTTCAAAAACTATACATTAGTGACTCCGTTGCAGTGAACAGTATATTGTACATCGTTCCCGAACGCTGTATCGTTAAATCACGATGGCTTTAATCATTCTCCATCGTTCTCATCATACTCACATTCATCGTCTACATCTTCCTCTTTTCCTTATTTTTTTGCTATTGTCGACGTCGTCGTCGGTACTGTCATCGTTGTCTTTTCATAAAACAGGAATACGGCTTTTAAACAAGCTATGAATTATGCAGAGGCGGATTTACATTCAGAGGAGTTTCTAATATTAGAAGATTAATACACTTTCCACAAATAAACACTTTGTGAGTAAATAAATTCAGATTGAATTTAATTTTTCTATCCAATAGTCAATATAATTTTTTGAAATAAGCTTGATATGACGAAAATAATAATTACGTTTTTAGATTGCTTTGTATCAAAGTTAGTAAAACTGAGTAAACAAATTGGTCTGAGAGGATGAACTGAAAGCTGAGTTCTTGAATTTTAAATGCAATTTAAATACATTCAAAATTAAAACCAATTTGAGTGCAAAATTGAACTTAACTTTAATTCAATATTGAATGAAATAGTTCGGTATGGGTTCTTACATTATCCACATCTTTGCTTTAAAAAACATCGTGTCTTGTCAAATACTGTACTTTTCATAGTGCCAACATGAAATCTTCATGCCAATCTTCAACGTAGAGAATGATGTCAATATAACATAAAAATGTTTTATTACTTGCTGTTATTTATGTTTCATATACTTATGTTTTATGTGTTTAGATATATTTTCTAAGAAGCTATCTGTAACACTTGTTGTTCGGTAAAACATACTGTGTCTGTAAAAGAAAACTTGCTTTGTCTGAACATATCGTTTTGACAATTCAAACTTCTATTTCATAATAATTATGCAATAATTTTTCTTATCTGGTTCCTGCAGTGGGCATATTACGTTAATCCGGTATGAATGTAGCTTAGCAAACACTCCCGTAAAACACCCCATTTTGCTAGGAACGACAAAATGATTTTGGAGAATGAAGAAATGTTTTAAGGGTCTATTCCATATTATTATCTGTCGAAACTTTTGGACAGCCAGAACTCTTGTTTTGGCAGCACAGTCTGTCTCCCCGGAACGAGTTACTAAACGTCTTAGTAATTTGTGTTGCACATTAATAACTGAAGAAGCTCCTAAAATAGTCTTGATTTTCAGTATACGATTGAGGTTGATGAGCCGTTGTTCTGAATGAAAGGCATCGTTGCTCGGACTAAAAGGAATTTTAGTTAGCAAGCCCGCTGTTAACTGGTAGCGTTGCTACCATGTGGTGTGTCATAGTAACAGTTCACTTATATAAAATGTATTTTTTAAATTTAGCTGCCATTCTAATAAATGTATTGAAATATGGGTTGCGTAACTGTTCGGCCACTTTGTCTTACAGGGAATGTGTGTCTGAAAGGAGAAGATGATAGGCCTATTCATATAAAATTATCATAAAATAGTAGACCTACATAATGTTACACAAAATGTCGAGTCAGAAGTCGGGTAGTATATTGTTTACGACAAGCTTAGGGAGTAAAGGCATGACGAGAACTTGGAAGCAGGGTGACGCTAGGCTGGGGGATTTATACAGCAGGCGATATCGGAATGAGAACGCTTACACAAGTTGTTCGGTATTTAATTGCTGCGACAATATACACGCGCGCGCTCGGTAGAAGCAATTTATTTTGGCGGGAGCATATTTCCAAAAATTTCTCTTTCAATTAATGCTTTAATTTTCTATAGCCATTATTTTCCCTGCCTTCCCCTAGTTCTCTTCCTTTTCCTTTATATGTTCATCGGCGTCAGTATGAGAAAGAGATGGAAGAGACTGAGAAATTTAAAGGATTAATTGAAATATCAAAGTACAGGTACAGAACGTACATAAACACATCTCTCCAGGCGCTGATGCGTTCAAATGTTATCGTGAGGCATACCCCAAACAGTCAGGTAGGACGAATGGCAAACGGTAGAGTCAAAACTGAGAACTCGTTCAACTCGGTCAGTTACTGTGTGTTATGTGTGATCAACCACAGTAAGAACGCTAATTGTCTATACTTAAAAATATGTCATATCAGCATGTGATAAGCTGATAACTGGGCATACAACAAGCCGAGGGTGACGTTATTAATTTCTAATAAGTATAATGGTACTACAGATGTTGACAACGACCACAATGAACCTTCAAAAGGAAACGTTGACATATATTTACCGGGTCCATCGTACAACATAATATGGCTAATTGTCTATACCTGAAAATATGACATATCAGCATGTGATAAGCTGATAAATGGGCATACAACAAGCCGAGGGTGAAGTTATTAATTTCTAATAAGTATAATGGTACTACAGATGTTGACAACGACCACAATGAACCTTCAAAAGGAAACGTTGACACATATTTACCGGGTCCATCGTACAACATAATATGGCTAATTCCATAACTCTGAAATTACTTATCGACCCAAATGTTGTCCGAAACATAATTGCTGTGGGATAATTATGCTGATTGTATCCCCTATTGATGTGTAAAGGCGTAATTACGTCGGTGATTGATAAGCTGAAGTAAAAATCACCGAATATTATCCTTGCATTGCAAGGGGTAGTCAAATTATTATTAGATCCGCTCCAACTTTAGTTCATCATGTCTACATCTGTTTTGTTTCATAAGGATTCTTTTTCTAAAGGTGACTCATGTTGAAATTAATTTAAACAGTTCAGCTTCATGAGCTGTAGAATTGGCTGACTATTTTGAACGAAGTACATTTATCATTGTATAAATTTCGATATTAGATACTTTTTAAATTTTGAAAAGTTACAGAAATCGAAATTACTCTATTATTTCTTTAATAACATAAAAATTGTAGATCACGCAGTTGTTAACATTAAAACATTAAAAATTCATTAAAACATTCAAAAAAAATTAAAACAACGTCCTAGATTTCCAAAACTTTCCAAATTTTTGATCTCTTGATCTCTTTTTAGAGTCCTGAGGTCCCAAAATTTTGATATTTCCAAAACATAACACTACGTTCAGATATCTGTTAAAATTCTCTTTAATTTGATATCCCTCGTGAATTACTACGATTTTGTCAAAATTGTTAACAACTTTTTATGCTCTGACCTCTAAAAGTTTTGAAATTTTCAAAAACGGACACTATATTCAGATTGTGTTTAACCTATCCCGTAATTTGATACACTACGTCGGCTTTTGCCATTTTTTTTACAATTTTCACTGCTTACATTTTTGCTTTCCACTTCTCTATTTTTTGTGGGGATCAATCTAAAAAATAATACGGTTCTGTAGGGTAAAACTGGATACGCATGCCAAGTTTTACAAACATCGGTTTATGTCTTTAAAAGTTATCGTGACACATATCCCAAGTAGACAGATAGAAAGATTAGACAGATAGATAGATAGACAGATAGACAGGCAGATGCCAAACGGTCGAGTTAAAACTGAGGACTACTACCCAGAAAATGAACTCTAGGTTATGGGTTTTCAAAAATAAGACTGAACGTTTAAATTACGCTGTACACTGTTCTCTTGTGAATGTTGTAAAGTAAAGAGAAGGAATTAAGAAAGAATTGAAAAGGTTGAAATTAATTGTTTGAGAAAACGTTGCACTGAATACCGGCTACATCATGTAAAAAAAGAAACTACAACGGAGCCAGCTAACGTCAAAAAAAGTTTTAATGGAAAATTTAGGTTTGTTATATTTTGGTGACTACGCATTGATTGGTATGGTGAAGATCGTGTAAAAATATTTACTTTGGATCCAGACAAAGGACGTCTGAAGTTATCGAACGCATATCAAAGATTTTTAGAGTAAATTAGCGAACCCTAAAATGACTCGCTATGATGCCAGTTGGGGATCACAGAACGGAAACTTAGAGAACGTTGCGAATATATCATAAGAGAACTCCGCCGATGGAAGTGTTAACGAGACATGGCAGCCAAAATCTATAAGGTTCATTGCGAATATCACTCGGTGAACTTCTCCAGCCACCAGTGAGATGGAAGACCAAACAAGAAACAAACAACGTCGACCGCGGATATCAACAAGAGTGCTCCGGGCGACCTACAAGACAGAAACGCACAGACAGCAATGCACTAGTTCAACAATTATCGTAATTATTGTGTTTGGAATTTTTTTTAAATTTTGAATAAAGATGCCTATATTTTGACTTTAAAGATGCATACAACAGTGCAATGGAGAAACATTATATAGAGTTTGAAGAGACATAGATGTTCCAGGAAATCAACTTTAAGTAAGAAAATTGCTAATGAACGATTATTGTCCTCTGAAACTTCACAGTAACATATCCGAAAATTGCCGTTTACGAATAATCTTAGTCGGTAACTTTAGTCTGAAAGTTGTTTACTGTTCAATGTAACTCTGGAAGAGGCAATTGGAAGGCAAAGTATTGATATTATTGGTTACAAATAGCACTGCCTAAGTTTTGGGCTATTCAAATGATATTGCTGTTTTAGAGTGTTGATCAGTTCAAATTAGGGAGAACGTTTCCAAATTTGTACAATCAGCAAGTTCCGCAACCTGAAATAAAATGGAGGAAAAGAAAACTGCAGTTAACTCTGAATTTAGTGAACTCGATTGTGGTGAACTTTCGCTACCTGAAATAAAATGGAGGAAAAGAAAACTGCAGTTAACTCTGAATTTAGTGAACTCGATTGTGGTGAACTTTCGATACAGTAGATATATATTTAGTTCCTACCAACATACATTATGTTTAGACACAAATTTTCGTTTATAACAGATCCCCGACGTCAGTTTAGAGAAATAAAAACCTCAAACTCTCTAAACAAGTGTCGGAATATAATAGATTACAATTTCTCTTTACGTAGTAGACTAGTAAAGACATGATAACAAAAGTTTACGGTTTTATGGCTGATTTATTGAATTGCTTGCTGTGTCTAGGGAGTGCACCGTAAATGGTCATGATGAGTTTTCGCCATCCTGTGTTATTATAATATGCTACGATTGTAACAATTGTGCGAAGTGGAATCAAGTTTAAAAAAGCCACGGAATTTAAATAAAACATTATTCCTCAGAACAGTCTGCGGTAAGTAGCAGCAGATAGGCCTAACGGCTTATTGGAGTATTTGTGGTACTGTAAACTCACGTCAGTTTATAATTTTTTACGTACTATAAACAGTTCTTTCTTCTTTATTTACGATGTAATAAATACTGTTTTAATAAACTTATTTTGTTTGTGCCGTGTGAATTGAAGATGATTACGTTGACGGTTTGTGATGTGTGCTACACGGCTTACGCATGCTCCCTACCCTGCCTATAATTAATTACTTTAGTAATAAATGTAATCAAACGGATTTATCGCAGCGAACAAACTGAATGCTTGTAAACGAACATAGCACTATATTGTTCAGAAGGGATATGGAACCTACTAGAATAGAAAATGGATAAGGGATACAGTACGATTTCATGTAGGACCAGGAAGAACAATGACGAAGTTGTGAAGATATATACAAATAAAAATTTATTAAAATATATTACAATAACTATGAATACTTTATTAAGCATAATAACTAAATAATAATGTTGTTAAAAACGAATGAACGATAGAAACATATACAACAACGACGACAACAGCAACAACAAGTAGAGTAGTAGTACTATTACTACGAATACTATAGTTCAAAGTTGTTAAAGTTCAAAGTCGCCCTCCAGTCTTCCAATTTCTCCCTCCATGCATCTCTGTCAGCGGCTGCCCTTCTTCAATTTTAGATTATTGGTTTTTCTACATCATCGCGGTTCCCCCCCGCCATATTTGTTTTTCTGACCTTTGGCGTTTTAGTGCCTTATTTGACTTTTCTGCTCTTCCGTACGTATTTCTTGAGCTACCAGTCTCAAACTTTGTACTTTAACAAACCCTGATACAGGTAACTTAGACTTATGACTGAATTCAAGACTTCAAGGTATAGGTCATTATACACTGACTTTCCACACTTCATAGTCATTCACCGGTTCTAACAAACTTTGAAAGATAATCCTTCCAAATATTTTTGCTTTTTACATAGATCACATATACCAATTCTATAAGGACATATTATTTGATAAGGTTGGTTGCAAAATTGCTTCAAATAGCTTGTTGGTTACAACAGCTTACACAACAAGCAATCAACAGGATTGTCTCACAATTTCAAAATGTGATCTATCAGTTCTCTGATTAGAATTACAAAACTCGATAAATTGAAATTAAAATACTACATGGAAAATTCTTGGTTTGATAAAAGGGAAAATCAGATGAAGTACCATTGTCAAACGTCTAAGTCATAGACCCTAACAAAACATATCTCATCTACTTAATGGAACTGGCTAAAACACCTAACACTGGTAGATGATGCTGATGATGATTATGGTTGTAGTGACGATGTTGGAGACATTTTGTTACATGGTACCAACATCTCTTTTAGATTAGTATTTTTTAGAACAGTTTTGATTTTTCTAACTTGTTTGGATTTGTATTTTATCTATCTCTAAATTTTGAACGTTTCATACATTTTCGGGGCATGTATATTAACTTTAACTCCTGCGCAGGTACACAGAAGGAGTTAGACAAAGAGAAGTAGAGTGTGAACAGACAAAACATCCAACACACTACAGTCTAATCTAATGCGCACCGACGAAAGGGAAGAAATGTAGATACAGTCGGTTTAGTTTTCTTCCTTTCCGTCTCTGTCAGGCATAAATGCAATATCTGAGCCACGAATATCTTAACGAATTGTATCTGAATATATTGAACACAGGCAAGTGTGCTGTTGTATTTGGAAATTACAAGGGACAGGACAGGTCGTTAGGGGCTGGGGGAAAGGACGTTTACTTAACAGTCCGGCACTGCCATTTGTCTCTTGACTGATTTGTTTCTACAGCGTGTGGCAGATGTTCTTATCTACAGTCACGTACTGTAGGATGTGTTGACGTGCGCGCTCGTGTATGTGCAATCAGCTACCTATCGAATGTTCTGTCTGTCAGTCGGTTTCTCTGCGTTCACAAATATTTTATTTTTTTGTTATAAACTTTGTTTTATATAACTGTTTATTATTAACGTTATTGTTACTGTATTAGTATTAAAAGAAATGTTTGTTTGAATGTGTCAGTTGTTACATAATTTTTCCTTTTCTTGATTTAGGAGGTACTTCTGTTTATTACCAACTTTACTATTCTGTGCAGTTCTTCCAACACGTTCTTCATAATCCGATTCTCCATCTGTTGTTATTTCTCGCGTGTCTCTAATGTTTACGTCCGGTACTCTGATTCGCCGTAATTTGACTAATATTCTTCTCAGCGTCGTCAGTACAGTAATTTATCTTTTATCGTTACAGCACTTCGTCTTGCTTCTGCTCTGAACCTCACAGTACACTTCCATAGGCTATTCTTGTTTTCACTCCAGAAAAATTAATTGTTTCTGATAACGTCGTTTATGCATCCCGATACTCAGTTCGCTTCTGTAATTTGGTAATTTACTTAATTCATAACAAAATACAACCATCTTGTTGTCATTACTCCTAGACTTTCATTGCCTGGGACATTTCATTTCCTCAATTGTTTATCTACTATTTTTAAAGGCAGTCATACTCTTATTTACAGCGACAATCATAGCTGCACAAAATACTTTATTGTGTTGTTTGCATTTGTTACTAAATTTGTACAAAGTCTTCGCAGGTTATCCTCTTTAACAGGTAAAATAATTGTGTCATCTGCCTAGCATATAATATTGAAGTTGTTAATACGCATTTTATATAATTTCATGAGTCTCATGGCTACTATTATTTCGTCTACTACTTAGTTAAAAACAATAGAACTGAGTGAAGGGCTTTGCATAATTCTTTACCTTTATTTATTGGTTGTAGCACGTTGTTATATTGTTATTGCGCTTAATTTTTGATGTCGTTAGCCTAAATTCAGTATTTGCTTATATGTGTTTTTTATATCTCTGCTCGAAGTGGATATTTTCTTCATTATCTGTTTCTATGTAAAGTCTTGAAGCTATAGTTTGTCAAATTACTTTTTTAAATTTACAAAGCACACGTATTCAGGTTGATTATATTTCAGGCTTTTCTCACGATAATGGAGATTAAGCCTATATCTCGTGAGACTGAGATTAAAAAATCTTGTCTAAATCTTCCGTTCTTCTTAGAGGCCTAATATTTCTTTTAATTTCGTTGTTAATATTTTAACAAATATTAGTAGTTTTATTCTGTTGGATCATGCAATTTAAATTAATTGCAAACAATGATCTTAAATATTGTGGGATTAAAAACTTGTGTAGCTGATATCACAGTAAGTGAGTTTTACAAAGCCACTTACTTTGTAAAACGTCTTCATCGCAAGGTAGGAGAGGACACGATTAAGTAAATACTAGAACTGGTAGGACGTCAAGTTTGAGCAACAAATCAACTACATAAACATTTGTTTTTCTAAATGTTACAAAATAGGTTCTAAAAAAGTTTTCAACAACCACGTTTAGTATTTTGATTGTCTATTGTAGTTTATTGGATCGTTATAATCCTAAATGGCCGCTCCCTTATTTTCTGTACGTTAAATAAATTAAACTTTTTCAATCCGGCTTGTGACTTCGTGTTTATAGTTGATATGCTTCGTGTTCCAAAGCATATGCTTCATCAGAAATTTAAAAAAATCTTGTACGACGTTGTCATCTGTCAAAGTGCCAATTGCATATACACTGTACACGTCAGTAAGCGCGCACGTATTTACGTTTGGTCGACCAAACCACTTACCGGTGTAGACCTCGTATGAGGTAATTTTTGAAGATCTGATGATGGAGTATATGATTTGAACCGCGTTAACAACTATAAACAAGAATTCAAAAAGAGGACTGTAAAAGGTTAGTTTATATATTCATACAAGTGACTTGGATACTATTGGAAACGTGGATGCTAAGTTCTGTAGGTTGTCGAACGCAGATGGTCCGCCACCTTACCCACAGAGTGTACCCTGATCTATATTTTGTGAATATTATTAATATTATCAACACAGCGTGTTTCGTGTACACATTGTATTCAAATTCTGAGGTCTTAAGTTTTTTGCTATTTTAATAGAATGGTTTGTTGCTATTGTTGTTTTTATAGTTTTCAAGTGCTTGTTTCTGAAGTATTTGATTTGCAATTGAATACGCAATTCAAATTTTTGTACTGTAAAAAATTAATTGTTAGAATTACTGCTCTTTGAATAATAAGATATAATAAAATAAGAGATAGACTAATAAAATCATGAAAATTTGAGTAGTAAGTGATAATAAAATCATGAACATTTGAGTAGTAAGGGATTATAACATCATGAAAATTTGAGTAATAAGGAATAATTCAGTATAACACTAATTATAGTTATTATAAAATCATGTACATTGTCGTCGCCGTCATCGATAGCGTTACCACCTCCGTATTAATTATGGATTTTTTTAAATTAATAAAAACAGCAAATTTAAATGAAAATGTCGAAAAATTGTGGGTCATTTCATCCGTTAGAAAACGTGGTTTGTTTTTAATTCATGAGAATGAACATAATTCGTCTAGTTCAAAAAGTATTGTAGGTAAGTTCTCTAAGTTTCTAGTAGCGTTGCACTGCCGATACAAATTATGGGACAATTTTTAACGTATTCAGTTGAAAACGTGCACAAGGGAGATCTCCGTGGGTTGGGTTGATTTGTTCGAACCACTTATCGGACATCGTATGCATGGAGCCATCAAGACAACATAAGATCGAGAGGCCTGAAGAAACAAAGTCAGCGCCATCTTCACATAATGTTATTATGCTCTACTTAGAATACTATGATACTGAGCGAGAGAGAGAGAGAGAGAGAGATAGAGAGAGAGATATATAGAGAGAGTGAGAGAGAGAGAGAGAGAGAGAGAGAGAGAGAGAGAGAGAGGGGGGAGAGAACGAGAGAGAGAGACATACAGACAGACAGAATCAGAGACGCATTAAATTCTGAAGTACATCCTATTAATTAACAGGATGTAGATAAATAACAAGGCGTTGATAAATAACAAGCCAAATGAGTGTACAGTTCAAACGAATTTCTAGTGGAAAACGTCTGGCGTATCAAGAAGAGGAAAAACTGTAATAGGTAAGATACAAGAAACTAAAGGTGCTACCCGCACGTAAGGAGAAGAGCAGATGAAGGAATACTTAAGGAAGTTATGAATTCGAATATCGTAGGAAGACGAGCTTTATCAAAATGATATCATCAAATCAGTGGTAAAACTGTGCCAAACACGTAAAGTTGTAAAACAAGAATCAATTTACGTGAAAATAATACATTTAAGGATTCACATAAAATAGAACTATGCATTAAAATTTGAGATTTTATTTATTGCTATTATAAAACGTATTATATACGTTGATTATATTATAAAATAATTTGTATGCATAATGACGTAATATTTAGCTAGAGAAGATCATTAAATGACCTCCACCCAAATATCATTAAATTGAACACTGCAATGTTTGATGTTGTTCTCAAATTAAAAACATCAATAGATTAGTTTCAGTGGTGTAGAATTTCGTCTTTTTGTAACAACCGAGTGTGTTAATCAGTAGTAGTTTGTAATGATCCATTACAGCAGACGTTATTGAGTCGTGATCTTGTACTGAACATTGCGTTTACGTGCCAACGGTTGTACGTTTGTCGTTTCACCGGCGGCAAAGCGGTAAATGCTAAATCGTTGACACTGTACGAACAGCAGAACAGAACTGTCAAAAATCACATCCGTATCCCAACAGATATTGTCATACTTAACATATGTATATCGCGCCAGTGAAACTAAATACTGTAGTAACAGTTACTAGGTTAATAAATTATTTAACCCTCACGTAAAAACAAGTAAACACTTGATACCGCGACACACTAATTACCGCGCGTAATCTAATATCACTTGTAACAATTTTGGTAGCAGCCTCGTCTCATTGCGGCTTGTGAAGGTCACTGGTCGACTAAAAACCAATGACGTAATAACTGGGAAGCCGGCGGAAAGTTTGGACTAAGGCATCACGTCCATTGAGCGGGGAAATAATTCGTAATCCATTGAAAAACATCGTGATTATAAATTCGTATGAATGCACGCGGTAACGTACGAAAGATCTAAGCATGTAGGATTCATTTTTGCCTCGTCCATTGGTACCAGTCCGCTAGTCCCTTTCCCTAGAGTTCCGTACTGCGAACTCGTCCAGTTGTGTTTCACTTTCTTTGTGTTTTATTGCAAACAAAAAGGATAAAAAAGATCTCAAGAAGATACTATGTTCATGGGACTACAGATAACTACCACATGTAAGTCTTCAAAAAGGAAGTTAAGGTATAAAGTGCGAAAAGCATGAAGTAGTTTGGTAACTTTATTCTTAACTACAATATAACTACATTATAGTCGTTCTTAAGAAGTAAGCGTCTCTCCAAAGTTATTGTATTTCTCCAACTATCGGTGGTCATGTCCAGTATTTATTGGGATGTTTCGAGTTTTATGCAAAAAAAGCCGAAATGGTGATTCCCATTATTTTGTAAATCGCTTCACACATGACAAAATTCAGGAAACTGGTTTCGTTGTAACAGAAAGACATCCTCTAACTTTACCCTTTTTTCCTTATGTCTAGTCATAAGGTTAGTGTTTCAAAAGTATACAAATCACAACGTTATCCTTCAGTGTCATGGCTGTCAGTTTTGAATTTCGCTGAATACCTTGGCAGTGGACGCGGTGTTCACATGAATTCGGATGAAATATACTGCGAGTCTGACATATTCTGACGAATTCATCTAAATCACAGTTCGCAGGTTTCCGTTTATACTGGACGGGAGAGCTAATAAAAGACTTGTCTATTTATTCTGCAGGGTTCGAGAATGTTCTGTCTGTTTAGAGATTTCTTTACGTATTACATCGTTTCCTGAAAAGGCATTTTGTATGCTGCCAAAACGACGCTCATGTCTTGGATCCCCGATACAACGAATTAATGTTACTGTATTATTGTATAGGAGAAAAGATCCGCACTTCATCGAGGATAGTCCATTGGTAATCTAATGTTATTACAGAAATATTACAAATGCAGAACATTAATGCCATTGCAATCAGAGTATATGGAAGTTTAGTTTTTTATACCTTAGAGGAAAAGTGATTTCACCCATTCATAAGTGAATTGCGTTACATGAAGTGAGTATCAATTTTAAAAAGAGTTATAAGTCGTTAAACGTGTTCTAGATTATGAAGAGATTGATTCATTTAAGAAATAATGAACTTAAACTTGAGAAGATAGTATTACAGAAGGAAGCAAACTACAAACTACAAAATGAACACCTTGTTTGCAGCGTCAACTTTCAGTAAAAAAAAAATATTTATTTCCTACTAAGAATTTGTATTACTCACACAAGAGAGACAGAATCACAAAAGAAAAGAAACAAATACGGCTGGAAATTGAATTAAGTAGGCACGTGCTGTAGTGAAACAGTAAGTCGTAAAGCTTCTGTAAGCAGAGAATGTCTCTCACAAAGCTGATGAGTTTCAGAAGTTTTGGGAAACTTGAATCTTAATCAGCTTTTTTCTGTTTTCTTTTTGCATTTCATTTAACGCCTCAGACTTTATGTATGTGCTACAGTTCGCTCCAATAAGCTGACAATAAGCACATTTGAAAAACAAACTGAATCTGTGAGCAAAGAAATTGACACGCGGTTTACGGCGATCCACTAAAAAAAGAATGCCACTGACGTTATTTTCAACTTCAATAACTCAGTATAATATAATTTTAAGCCAACTTAATTTTACACCGATCTATTGTATCTAATTTCAGGCATAATATTATCATGTACTTCACTACGTGATATTAAGTGCAAAGTTTTTCCATTTTGTTCCTAAAAGCATTTAGAATCCTTTTGCCACAACATTGAATGCAAACGTGATTGTAAAAAATGTAGAAAAATTACATTAAAAAATTAACAAATTTCACTGAATCCATTATAGTAAATTATGCTATAGACATATTTAAATTATAAATTAATTTTCTGAAAGTTAATTGTCCCTAAACATAAATCACACACAGTTATCCTAAAAGTATAAGTATGACGTAAACGTAACAAACGATAATATACGCGGAAGTCTCTGAATTGTAACCGACCTGAAAATGGCTTTCAGTATATAAAGTGCAGATCCACCCAGTGCCGGGATTTGGCATAGCCTACATAGTCTGCAGCCTAGGGGCACGCACCACAAACAAAAAGAAATAAAAAGAAAAGTCAACTTGTATAAAAATTATGTGCTTCGTGTTTTAGAGAACAGTAGTAGTTATTAGATGAAAAGGTGGTATTATGAGCCATGTATAGGGTAGATTGGGGCAAGAGTGTGCACTTAAAATTTAAATTCATCTCAATCTACACACATTGCACTGAGACTCGTTATATTTTGGCAGAAATATCACGAATCTCTTCAGGCTCGATTAAGATCTTCTTTTTATAATTTCTGTACTACAACACATAAAAACAAATGTAATTCAAAAAAGTGTCAAATGTGAACTTTTGCCCCAAGATGTAGGGCAAAAGTTCGAGTATGGTGAGGGAAAAGTTTGCAATTAATTTAATTTGAATAAATTAACTTTATTTATCTTTAAGCAATTTTATTAATTCAAATAATGATTTTTTTTACTTTATTAATATATTTGACAAACTTTTAACTTTATTACATTTTTTTCAAATTATAATTAAAAAGTTGAAACCATTATAGTCATTTTGATAAAATGTAAAAGTATTAACTGTGTTGTAATGACATATTAAACAGTTGAACGAATTTATTACAGTAGAAAAGATGTAAGAAACTAATAATGCACACTTCAAATAGTAGTGGGGTATAGTTTAAAATGCGAACTTTTCCCCCATCAGCCTGTGAGACCTTTTCCCCATAGGCTACTTTTTTGCTATTTGATCAGTGCTGTTGTGTATTAATATAGTTGAATATTATAACTGTTAGTTTTAAAAAGGTAAATTTGATCTCTTAAAAATCGCTTATAACTTAAAGAGTTTACTCAATAATTTATAGGCAGTTTCTCGAATATTAAAATATTAAATCAAAACTAGTGAATACAACATTTATTGCATTGTAAGTTAATGAAAGGTCATAGAACAACAGAACTTCTCTCACAAGACACTAACTGAATAAAATGCAGTTAAATATTCAGTAATGTCAACAGTTAGTCTCCCAACACTAAAACACCAGCCCTGTACTCTTGCTCCACTCTATCCTATGATATGACGGGGGCTATTCTTCCCTCAATTTATTCTTCAAATAGCGCACTCAACCTGGCCATAGTGGCCAATCTTTTATTATTATTTTTATAGATTCCAGAATGCCATTGTAGCCTACATTTAGATACTTGGAATAATTAAAATTTAATTGTCTAACATAGTATTGAAAATTTACAAAGGAACAGTGTATCCCAATTTAATTTGTACACTTACCAATGATTTTATTTTCAGTTCTGGAAGACATATTTTTCAAAATTTTCTGGTGCGGGGACCCGGACACATAACCCCCGGTGGCCCGTACCACATGTTCATTCTAGGGGCTCACTAATTCTAAATCCAGCCCTGGATCCAGAGAGTTTACTCTGACACAGTACGCAGTTGCATAAAATATATAGGCAATTGCGTATGTTTATGTCTGCTGTCTACAAATACGAGACAGTATACAGCACGTTTAGCGGTGTGTGTGTGTATGTGTAATTACAAAATCATAGCGTCACACGATGCGTAATCCTTAAGGCTTCACCACACAGGCGGGATATTCGAGTCGGGAGGGTATAGTCGGTACAATACTCGGTAAGATTATCGCTGCTTACCGACAGGACTACCTCTAACACGACAGTCGGTACATTCGGTAGACTGTCTTCTTAAGAGTGGTGAATCAACATGATCCAAATGGAACTTATATTATATTTGTATTAGAGAATATATTTTTCTACGATTGTTGGCATCCCATATATACGTACCCTAGTGCAAACAACGGCAAGTAGAAGGAGTTTGCTGTGATAGTGAATACAATTGCGTATACAGTTTTTAATACAATTTAATTATTCCAGCAATCGAACATACTATTGAAAATGGTTTAGACAACAATATTATCTTTAAAGAAGAGTTTAGAGCTACTTGTGTATCCATTGGCGTTGTGACCTTGTGGAAGTGCTCAACAAACCACTCTCTGATGATGTTACTGATTTTTGCTGACATTCTCAGACACAAAGATTGGAGAAACATCTTTGCTTCTAATGGTTCTTGTTGTAAGTAACTCTTCCGTGAATTTTATTACTTTCATTCGCAATAATAAATTTTGGTTTTTATAACAAGCCAACTCCTAGTCGTCTCTCTAGACAATTTGGTCTACGCCAATTGGTTAACTGTTTGGTGATATCATTTCTGATTGGTCTCAGAATTTTATCAAAACTTTCAATAGACATTCCGAAATATAAGTAAACTCGTTTTTCATCATTCAGAAGCTGGGGAAAAAATGTGTAAAATTCCCAACGCATTCCTGTTCAAAATGATGTTCCTGTTTCAAAATGTTAATTTCTTAGACCAAAACAATCCTTGATTCTCTTCTAAAATAATCAGTAAATTCAAAAACGAATAAACAATTAAATATAATAAATAAAATTCACAATGTCACTCACGTATTTCATAAAATATTTTCATTTACTTATAAGTGCATGTTAAATTGTAAAATTTATTACGGTAGAGGTTCGATTGTCCGAACCTCTCGGGACGAGGGCCCGTTCGGATAATCGATATTTCGGATAATAGATCGTAAATTGAAAACATTATTACTCTTTACACAAACAAAGGGTTTTATTACAAAATCATTTCTAAAATACAGTTATGTAATTACAGCAACCTGTATACTGTACTGTAATGTATTACTAAGGCTAAAAATCATTGAATTAGAACTAAGTGTAATTAATAAAAACCAAAAGTTAATTTAAACAAAATTAGAGTTTAATGACAAACACCGTACTGTAAAATTAATAAAAAATTAAACAAAATTTTATGTTCAAAAATATCCAATACGCCACACGTGTTCAATACATTACTGTAGAGTACAGTACATAATTGTACTTTTTATTGAGTTCGGATAATAGATCGTTCGGTTAATGGATGTTCGGATAATCGATATTCTACTGTATTCTATCAAGAAGAAAGGTATACAAAATTATCCAATTTAAGTACTTACGTGGGTTTAGTTTCGTTTTTATCAAGAGTGACTGATAAAATTAGAACTTCTTCCTAAAATAGGTATCCATGACTACTGTGCCGCGTTTTGGAAAACGCGGCGATGTTCCGATGTCTATATGGTGATTAATTAAAGTATTTACGTATTTGTCGACGCGACAGAAGTTGTCCTTTGGTACGGTCAGTTGGACTTTGTCATGCTGTATTGCCCCTTGTCCGCCCGACTCGCGCGCGCCCTATCGATGTTACGCACGGTTTTTTCAACAGCCGGTTTATTCAGTCCGACTTTAGCTATCAGCGCCTCACATTCTGGTCCCCGGCTGGCAGAGTAGATTGAACAGTTTTCGTCTCCCAGCTTCTTCTATGAATAAGTAGAAAGCTACGTGACCTCCGGTAAGTCCATTAAAATATGTATTTTAATTATTTATAAAAACAAATTGGTTTTATTTAATATTAAAGTGGATGCGTTGAGATATACATTGCAGTGAATCCTTTAGCACATGGCGAGTTCAGGTTATAATTAGTTTTATGTATGCTTTATCTCAACCCTGTTTAATTGATTGTAACGTTAGGGATATAATTATGTTTTATATTAATCTAGTAATGCTTCTACTGAATTAACTAAACTAAGATGGGGCGTAAGTCAGTAATTTTCTGATATCTGTATATGTCACGGACTTGTTAAAAGTTGCCAATTCCTGTAAGTGCGTCATGAAAACTTTTGCATAAAGGTTAATTAAAAGTATCATTATTATGGAGTGACTATATTTAGAAATATTCTATATTAACATATTCAATGGAGTTATTTTTTTGAAGTGATTTACCACATTCAATGGGATTCTTGACTTAGGCTATTTTTCGAGTTCATAAACCGGACAGTCCATGCTATGTCAGTGGGTAAATGTGGTAGTGTGTGTTTCATGAACTTATGAGTAATCCCAGATATAATTGTGCAGGGTTTCCGAGGTAGCCGGGAATCTGCCCCGCTCTGGAAGGATGGCCGAACAACTGCCTCCGACGATGTAATTTTAAAACCTTCGTCAGCTGTGTCAGCCGGAAGGATGGACTGGACACACACTACTGAGCCCTCAACATACACCCTTCAAACCAGGTGAAATTTAACCATTTTTAACCTAAATCTTGTGGCCGAATTACTCTGTGAGACTTTCATGAAACGTTCCAGTGTGGACAGTTATTTCCGGATAATGGGTGGAATGTTTTAATTGCATTTTGTAAGGCTTACGCCTCCTCTATTACTATCATGTATATCTCGTTCTGAGAGTGAAAACTCGGCCGGGGTCACGCACCGCCCGGGTCGAGGGGAGTTCGGTAGATAGAGTTGAATCTCATTCTATTTCTGTTTTAAGCATGTTGGGATAGTTATGTTAACGATTTTGCTCCTTGTGGACACGTATTTTATTATTCATTCATATCTGGGGGTGGTTTTAAACCGTGGGCGACTCCCGTTGGAGACGTCCACTGCAAGTCTGTCTGTGTCAGATCTTGCTAGATCTCGTCCGATGCCTGACCCTGCCGGTAGTTAAGTTTTTGGAACACTGTGAGCTGACTTAATACCTTTATGACTTAGATTCCGTTTTACAAATTCTGTTCCACTGTTTAGCTAATTTGCACACTTTAAATTTACCATTGTCACAGATTGTATTTTACCATAGCAAAAATTTTGTAACCATAATTGTAATTGCTCCCTGTAACAATTAGTTAACCATAAGACCACACAAGATTGATCAATGTCAGTTATGAATACTCATGGTGGTCAAGTTCCACTATTTTTCCATATTCTGTTTTGAAGGTAAAGGAACATAAAATGCAGTTAGGTAAACGGACATCCATGTTAACCTTGGGATGCTACTCTTCATTATGGTAATTGATGTGATTGAGTTGATAATTAAATATCGGCATGGGATTTGTGCGCTGGCCGCGTGGCTTACAGAGAACATTCAGTTAACACTTATCTTGTTAAAACTTGGGGGCATGTCTGCTCCACTCCTGGGATATTTTAATTGAAGTTTTGGGGAGAGGGTTTTAGTCACCTATTAATTAAACAGTAAAGGGGGCCGGACACTTGGTCAGAATAAGGGGGTTATGGGTGTTGAACAAGATTATTATATGCGCTGATAACCAGGGTGAACATGTGATGGGTTATTTAAATATACGTTTGTTGATGTTAATTATATGTGTGTGTTGTTTTACATAATTGTTACTTGTCATATTGATTATGCCTGTGTATATTTCTGTATATTTATGCCTTGTTATAAAAAGTGATTACTTGCAGGTCGAAACTGTGTGCCATTTTATAATTGTATTATTTTATAACCATAATTTGTTATTTATGTAGCATTCCACGATTTGTTAGTCAATGATGGTTCAGCTATTAATATTCATGCAATACTTAGTGCTGTTAATAGTTATTATTCCTTGTTCAACTTTTGGCAAGGCACATATTAATGAAATTATATTTAACGATTAAAAGACTTATTTCTCTTGCCTTTAGAGGCTCATATGTTGTACTAGCCAAGAACAATAAATCGTTGTTGTTATCCTAAGTTCAGTGTTTCATTTGCAAGTCCCATCATACTGGACCCAGCCCAATTTTAGCTTCTCTAGGCTCTTGCCTAGTTCTAAATAACTTGTAACCTCTCTTTCAAAACCAACAAGCAAGGAGATAGAAATTTAAAAAGAAATAAAATATATACTAAGAGCATAGAGAGGTTACAAATGGTGGATCAGAGCGTGGTTCATTCTAGGGTTGAACCCTTGGGTCCGTTGGTGTGATGGGGCTTGCAAACTTGGAGATAGTCTGGCAAATAAAATGGCACTTAATAGTTGACATGAAATGTGGAAGTATATATGTTTTTTATGAATTATTGTTAAATGTTTTGAATTGTAAATCTGAGGCCGCCATGGGCACGTGTTGTAGTTGGGTTGTTGTTTTGAAATTGGACATTGCCGGAGAGCGCGTGGAGGATGGGTTCCCGTATTTAATTTTTGAAAGTAATTGCGCGTGCGGTTAGTGGGATGCGGTATGGCCCGACTGGAAGTCGGTATCGTCCGAGTGTAATGATGACAATGTTGTAGTCGAAATGTCGTATATTGTGGTTAGTGTTAGGTGGTGTGGATTGTATGTTGGTGTTAGTGTCTGATGTTGTTTCTTCTTGAGTCTGGCGACTGACGGAGAGTTAGTTCTGGAGCGGGGCAGGTTTTCGCAGCGCTAGGAGCCCGGGGGTCTACTCAAAGGAAGGACAGTACTTGAGTTTTTCCGATTTTGTTAAAATGTTTTTGTAGGTTATGTTTGTGTTAGGTGTTTAGTGGGAATTTGTTTTATGATTGTTTGTGTTGAATTGTGTAAGTCTGGCGGGGATATGCTACGAGAAATTGCCCCACCCTCTTACAGACGTTCTCCAGAAATTTCCGGTGGTGGATGGATTTGATGAGGACCATCTGTTGGTGTTCTTGGACCTGGTCCTGCAGGTGGCTGATTTCCCAGGGGTGTCCGATGGGGAGGTCTTGTATCTTATATACCCGTATTGCCGGAGTACGTTGGCTGGTCTGGTCACCAAGGCCCTGCGTCGGGGTGACAGTGTTGATGCTTTCCATGGGGAGGTGTTGAACTTCTTCATACCCACTCGACGACGCTTCAAGCTTGAGTTGGAAAGATTCTATCGCCCACAGGCCTACGGAGAGGCGTTAGGAGATTTCGTGCGCGATATACGGAAAGCTGCCCGGGTGTTAAGATTGGGGTTGCCCGAGACAGAAGTTATCCAAGCAATTCTGCAAGGACTGACTCCCCAAGAGAGATCTCGTTTGGCATTCGCGGACCGTCCACGTGGTTTTGCGGATCTTGAACAGCTGTGTGTGTTTTCAAGGACGGTCCAGGCGGCTGACGAGTCCCGAGGAAGAGATGCCACAGATGTCCAATCCTCCAGTGGTTCATCAGGAAGAGCCAAAAGGGACAAACATGGAGGTTGGAGGAAAACCCAAGAGACGCTTAGAAAGCCTGAATATTCCGGAAGTGATGGAGGCTACAAGGGGGTGGCAAGTGTGAAGACGGTAACAACAGCTACAGCACAGAAAACAAGGAAACATGAAATTAACAGGGGAAAAGGAAATTATGTTAGGGAACAGACAGCGGCAAGTAGGGAGCCTGTACCAAGGCGTTATCCCTATTCGGAGAAAAAGGAAACTTTAAAGGTTCCAGAGGAAGTACAAGTGCCCAAGAGAGTAGTAGATGAAGAAAAGGAAGCAGAAGTAGAAGAGCGGAATGACTTTGTGGGAACAATACAAGAGGATAAGAGCGCGTCAGTTAATACTGAATTACCGGACTCAAAGAGGACGTCATGGTTGAATCCAGAGGCCGCAGAATTTGTTCCGGTATTTACATCTCGGTTCGTGAGGGATTCAGACCCTGTAACATCAACATCGCCAGTCGAAATTGATTTAGTCATTGCACATGAACCTGGACAGCTGGATTCCAGGGTGGAAGATGTTGAGGACGTTGTGGTTGCTGAAGGTGGTCAAGGAGTGGAATCGACAGAAGAGTCAGAAGAGCGGTCTGCAGATGCTGCGCAGGTGAGTATAGTTGTAGGGGTTAGGGAGACTGTAGAGTCTGAAGTTGCAGATGGACACAGGGATGTCCGGGCTGCGAGTGTTTCTGAGGTTGTGGATGGACAAGGGGATGTCCATGCCGCAAGTGAGGTAGAAGTTGAGGAGGAATTTGGGGGCAGCATTGTAGAGTTTGTGAGTGAGAGTGATGTAGTGTGTGAGGATGTGCAGACGCCTTCTGTAAGTAGTGTTGAGGATTCCGAGGAACGGGAGGAAGTTTCAGGTGGACCAGGTGAGCAACGAGAGGAGGACGAGGATGTGCAGTGTTCAGATGGTGGTAGTGGAAGTGATGGCGATGACGTTGGTGATGAACGTGTTGATGAAAATGAGATCGGAGAGGAGGTTGAAGCTGGATCGGAGGAGCAACGGGAAGACACTGAGGAGGCGCAGTGTCAGGAGGTTGCTTTGGATTATTTGGACGAAGAAGGGGAAGTTGTAGAAAAGGAAGAAATTGTAGCAGAGGAGTTAGACGATGAGCATAATCCAAGGCGGAGTGAAAGTAGTGAGGTAAGTTGCCTTGATTCTGATTCCGATGAAACCAGTCAGTACAGCTCAACACGAGATAATTTCTTAGAGAGTGGTGTCCGAAAGAAGCGAATACCTAAAGTGCGGCATAGAAAGGTAAGAAGCAGAGGTTAACGGGTAGCGGGTAGATGTTCCCCACACTCCCAGTGGTGTTCATCTATTTCAGGGTTGCGCCCCTGCCCACGCGAGCCTTGGTTTCCTCCATTCTTCCTTATTTCCGGAGGTAGCCAGGTCCTTACTCTCAGTCCTAGCTATTGCCCTTTAATGATTCTTGCCCCATTTCATCTTCCCAATTTTCCTACCACTCCCCTTAGTAAAAAAAAAAAAAAAAATCTATCAAACGGAGTTAGAGAGAGACTTAGCTTGTGGTCCTCGAGATCGTCAGTTTCCCCTGTGTTAAAGGTTAGATGGAGTGATGGTGTGCTGTTGCTGATTGTTAATAGTTGTTGAGGTTGAGGTTGTTCATTATAGGGTCCGAGCCATGCCGCATTCTCCGGTTTTCCTGGTGTTATTTTTTGTTGCGAGAGAAAGTTGTGTAGACGGTGCTGTAGAGAAGTAAAACCCCCTCGAGTTATGGTGTATTTGTTGAGTTGAGATTGGATTAATGTTCGTGTGCCCTAGGTGCGGTCCTCTCTGTCTGGCTAAGCGGGGCCGTCCGCCCTTGTGTAGGGAAGTGGGCCAGCCATATGGCAAGGTTGGAGAGGCCTTGTGGGTGCATGTGGCTGGTCGGTCCGAGAGAGGGACGAGAGGTAGTACGGTCGCTCACATGCCAAGGTGGGAGATGCCTTGTTTGGTCCTAGGACGAGCATGTGAGTGGGACCGGTGGGAGTAATTGGTGGTCACCGGAGAGGGTGACGTGTTGGGGCGGTCCCGTGGGGTTGGCACGGCGGAGAGGGTCGCATGGGGATTGGTGGTCTCCTGGGAGCGAGTCTGCCTGGCCAACTCACCCACGATGTCCACCGGAGTTTTTTTTTTGATGGGAGTACACTGCAGGGTACTTTCCCGCGTTTGAAGGTGAGGTAACCGGGTTGCCCTTTTGGGGTGGGGGTGTGCCGCGTTTTGGAAAACGCGGCGATGTTCCGATGTCTATATGGTGATTAATTAAAGTATTTACGTATTTGTCGACGCGACAGAAGTTGTCCTTTGGTACGGTCAGTTGGACTTTGTCATGCTGTATTGCCCCTTGTCCGCCCGACTCGCGCGCGCCCTATCGATGTTACGCACGGTTTTTTCAACAGCCAGTTTATTCAGTCCGACTTTAGCTATCAGCGCCTCACATTCTGGTCCCCGGCTGGCAGAGTAGATTGAACAGTTTTCGTCTCCCAGCTTCTTCTATGAATAAGTAGAAAGCTACGTGACCTCCGGTAAGTCCATTAAAATATGTATTTTAATTATTTATAAAAACAAATTGGTTTTATTTAATATTAAAGTGGATGCGTTGAGATATACATTGCAGTGAATCCTTTAGCACATGGCGAGTTCAGGTTATAATTAGTTTTATGTATGCTTTATCTCAACCCTGTTTAATTGATTGTAACGTTAGGGATATAATTATGTTTTATATTAATCTAGTAATGCTTCTACTGAATTAACTAAACTAAGATGGGGCGTAAGTCAGTAATTTTCTGATATCTGTATATGTCACGGACTTGTTAAAAGTTGCCAATTCCTGTAAGTGCGTCATGAAAACTTTTGCATAAAGGTTAATTAAAAGTATCATTATTATGGAGTGACTATATTTAGAAATATTCTATATTAACATATTCAATGGAGTTATTTTTTTGAAGTGATTTACCACATTCAATGGGATTCTTGACTTAGGCTATTTTTCGAGTTCATAAACCGGACAGTCCATGCTATGTCAGTGGGTAAATGTGGTAGTGTGTGTTTCATGAACTTATGAGTAATCCCAGATATAATTGTGCAGGGTTTCCGAGGTAGCCGGGAATCTGCCCCGCTCTGGAAGGATGGCCGAACAACTGCCTCCGACGATGTAATTTTAAAACCTTCGTCAGCTGTGTCAGCCGGAAGGATGGACTGGACACACACTACTGAGCCCTCAACATACACCCTTCAAACCAGGTGAAATTTAACCATTTTTAACCTAAATCTTGTGGCCGAATTACTCTGTGAGACTTTCATGAAACGTTCCAGTGTGGACAGTTATTTCCGGATAATGGGTGGAATGTTTTAATTGCATTTTGTAAGGCTTACGCCTCCTCTATTACTATCATGTATATCTCGTTCTGAGAGTGAAAACTCGGCCGGGGTCACGCACCGCCCGGGTCGAGGGGAGTTCGGTAGATAGAGTTGAATCTCATTCTATTTCTGTTTTAAGCATGTTGGGATAGTTATGTTAACGATTTTGCTCCTTGTGGACACGTATTTTATTATTCATTCATATCTGGGGGTGGTTTTAAACCGTGGGCGACTCCCGTTGGAGACGTCCACTGCAAGTCTGTCTGTGTCAGATCTTGCTAGATCTCGTCCGATGCCTGACCCTGCCGGTAGTTAAGTTTTTGGAACACTGTGAGCTGACTTAATACCTTTATGACTTAGATTCCGTTTTACAAATTCTGTTCCACTGTTTAGCTAATTTGCACACTTTAAATTTACCATTGTCACAGATTGTATTTTACCATAGCAAAAATTTTGTAACCATAATTGTAATTGCTCCCTGTAACAATTAGTTAACCATAAGACCACACAAGATTGATCAATGTCAGTTATGAATACTCATGGTGGTCAAGTTCCACTATTTTTCCATATTCTGTTTTGAAGGTAAAGGAACATAAAATGCAGTTAGGTAAACGGACATCCATGTTAACCTTGGGATGCTACTCTTCATTATGGTAATTGATGTGATTGAGTTGATAATTAAATATCGGCATGGGATTTGTGCGCTGGCCGCGTGGCTTACAGAGAACATTCAGTTAACACTTATCTTGTTAAAACTTGGGGGCATGTCTGCTCCACTCCTGGGATATTTTAATTGAAGTTTTGGGGAGAGGGTTTTAGTCACCTATTAATTAAACAGTAAAGGGGACCGGACACTTGGTCAGAATAAGGGGGTTATGGGTGTTGAACAAGATTATTATATGCGCTGATAACCAGGGTGAACATGTGATGGGTTATTTAAATATACGTTTGTTGATGTTAATTATATGTGTGTGTTGTTTTACATAATTGTTACTTGTCATATTGATTATGCCTGTGTATATTTCTGTATATTTATGCCTTTTTATAAAAAGTGATTACTTGCAGGTCGAAACTGTGTGCCATTTTATAATTGTATTATTTTATAACCATAATTTGTTATTTATGTAGCATTCCACGATTTGTTAGTCAATGATGGTTCAGCTATTAATATTCATGCAATACTTAGTGCTGTTAATAGTTATTATTCCTTGTTCAACTTTTGGCAAGGCACATATTAATGAAATTATATTTAACGATTAAAAGACTTATTTCTCTTGCCTTTAGAGGCTCATATGTTGTACTAGCCAAGAACAATAAATCGTTGTTGTTATCCTAAGTTCAGTGTTTCATTTGCAAGTCCCATCATACTGGACCCAGCCCAATTTTAGCTTCTCTAGGCTCTTGCCTAGTTCTAAATAACTTGTAACCTCTCTTTCAAAACCAACAAGCAAGGAGATAGAAATTTAAAAAGAAATAAAATATATACTAAGAGCATAGAGAGGTTACAAATGGTGGATCAGAGCGTGGTTCATTCTAGGGTTGAACCCTTGGGTCCGTTGGTGTGATGGGGCTTGCAAACTTGGAGATAGTCTGGCAAATAAAATGGCACTTAATAGTTGACATGAAATGTGGAAGTATATATGTTTTTTATGAATTATTGTTAAATGTTTTGAATTGTAAATCTGAGGCCGCCATGGGCACGTGTTGTAGTTGGGTTGTTGTTTTGAAATTGGACATTGCCGGAGAGCGCGTGGGGGATGGGTTCCCGTATTTAATTTTTGAAAGTAATTGCGCGTGCGGTTAGTGGGATGCGGTATGGCCCGACTGGAAGTCGGTATCGTCCGAGTGTAATGATGACAATGTTGTAGTCGAAATGTCGTATATTGTGGTTAGTGTTAGGTGGTGTGGATTGTATGTTGGTGTTAGTGTCTGATGTTGTTTCTTCTTGAGTCTGGCGACTGACGGAGAGTTAGTTCTGGAGCGGGGCAGGTTTTCGCAGCGCTAGGAGCCCGGGGGTCTACTCAAAGGAAGGACAGTACTTGAGTTTTTCCGATTTTGTTAAAATGTTTTTGTAGGTTATGTTTGTGTTAGGTGTTTAGTGGGAATTTGTTTTATGATTGTTTGTGTTGAATTGTGTAAGTCTGGCGGGGATATGCTACGAGAAATTGCCCCACCCTCTTACAGACGTTCTCCAGAAATTTCCGGTGGTGGATGGATTTGATGAGGACCATCTGTTGGTGTTCTTGGACCTGGTCCTGCAGGTGGCTGATTTCCCAGGAGTGTCCGATGGGGAGGTCTTGTATCTTATATACCCGTATTGCCGGAGTACGTTGGCTGGTCTGGTCACCAAGGCCCTGCGTCGGGGTGACAGTGTTGATGCTTTCCATGGGGAGGTGTTGAACTTCTTCATACCCACTCGACGACGCTTCAAGCTTGAGTTGGAAAGATTCTATCGCCCACAGGCCTACGGAGAGGCGTTAGGAGATTTCGTGCGCGATATACGGAAAGCTGCCCGGGTGTTAAGATTGGGGTTGCCCGAGACAGAAGTTATCCAAGCAATTCTGCAAGGACTGACTCCCCAAGAGAGATCTCGTTTGGCATTCGCGGACCGTCCACGTGGTTTTGCGGATCTTGAACAGCTGTGTGTGTTTTCAAGGACGGTCCAGGCGGCTGACGAGTCCCGAGGAAGAGATGCCACAGATGTCCAATCCTCCAGTGGTTCATCAGGAAGAGCCAAAAGGGACAAACATGGAGGTTGGAGGAAAACCCAAGAGACGCTTAGAAAGCCTGAATATTCCGGAAGTGATGGAGGCTACAAGGGGGTGGCAAGTGTGAAGACGGTAACAACAGCTACAGCACAGAAAACAAGGAAACATGAAATTAACAGGGGAAAAGGAAATTATGTTAGGGAACAGACAGCGGCAAGTAGGGAGCCTGTACCAAGGCGTTATCCCTATTCGGAGAAAAAGGAAACTTTAAAGGTTCCAGAGGAAGTACAAGTGCCCAAGAGAGTAGTAGATGAAGAAAAGGAAGCAGAAGTAGAAGAGCGGAATGACTTTGTGGGAACAATACAAGAGGATAAGAGCGCGTCAGTTAATACTGAATTACCGGACTCAAAGAGGACGTCATGGTTGAATCCAGAGGCCGCAGAATTTGTTCCGGTATTTACATCTCGGTTCGTGAGGGATTCAGACCCTGTAACATCAACATCGCCAGTCGAAATTGATTTAGTCATTGCACATGAACCTGGACAGCTGGATTCCAGGGTGGAAGATGTTGAGGACGTTGTGGTTGCTGAAGGTGGTCAAGGAGTGGAATCGACAGAAGAGTCAGAAGAGCGGTCTGCAGATGCTGCGCAGGTGAGTATAGTTGTAGGGGTTAGGGAGACTGTAGAGTCTGAAGTTGCAGATGGACACAGGGATGTCCGGGCTGCGAGTGTTTCTGAGGTTGTGGATGGACAAGGGGATGTCCATGCCGCAAGTGAGGTAGAAGTTGAGGAGGAATTTGGGGGCAGCATTGTAGAGTTTGTGAGTGAGAGTGATGTAGTGTGTGAGGATGTGCAGACGCCTTCTGTAAGTAGTGTTGAGGATTCCGAGGAACGGGAGGAAGTTTCAGGTGGACCAGGTGAGCAACGAGAGGAGGACGAGGATGTGCAGTGTTCAGATGGTGGTAGTGGAAGTGATGGCGATGACGTTGGTGATGAACGTGTTGATGAAAATGAGATCGGAGAGGAGGTTGAAGCTGGATCGGAGGAGCAACGGGAAGACACTGAGGAGGCGCAGTGTCAGGAGGTTGCTTTGGATTATTTGGACGAAGAAGGGGAAGTTGTAGAAAAGGAAGAAATTGTAGCAGAGGAGTTAGACGATGAGCATAATCCAAGGCGGAGTGAAAGTAGTGAGGTAAGTTGCCTTGATTCTGATTCCGATGAAACCAGTCAGTACAACTCAACACGAGATAATTTCTTAGAGAGTGGTGTCCGAAAGGAGCGAATACCTAAAGTGCGGCATAGAAAGGTAAGAAGCAGAGGTTAACGGGTAGCGGGTAGATGTTCCCCACACTCCCAGTGGTGTTCATCTATTTCAGGGTTGCGCCCCTGCCCACGCGAGCCTTGGTTTCCTCCATTCTTCCTTATTTCCGGAGGTAGCCAGGTCCTTACTCTCAGTCCTAGCTATTGCCCTTTAATGATCCTTGCCCCATTTCATCTTCCCAATTTTCCTACCACTCCCCTTAGTAAAAAAAAAAAAAAAAAAATCTATCAAACGGAGTTAGAGAGAGACTTAGCTTGTGGTCCTCGAGATCGTCAGTTTCCCCTGTGTTAAAGGTTAGATGGAGTGATGGTGTGCTGTTGCTGATTGTTAATAGTTGTTGAGGTTGAGGTTGTTCATTATAGGGTCCGAGCCATGCCGCATTCTCCGGTTTTCCTGGTGTTATTTTTTGTTGCGAGAGAAAGTTGTGTAGACGGTGCTGTAGAGAAGTAAAACCCCCTCGAGTTATGGTGTATTTGTTGAGTTGAGATTGGATTAATGTTCGTGTGCCCTAGGTGCGGTCCTCTCTGTCTGGCTAAGCGGGGCCGTCCGCCCTTGTGTAGGGAAGTGGGCCAGCCATATGGCAAGGTTGGAGAGGCCTTGTGGGTGCATGTGGCTGGTCGGTCCGAGAGAGGGACGAGAGGTAGTACGGTCGCTCACATGCCAAGGTGGGAGATGCCTTGTTTGGTCCTAGGACGAGCATGTGAGTGGGACCGGTGGGAGTAATTGGTGGTCACCGGAGAGGGTGACGTGTTGGGGCGGTCCCGTGGGGTTGGCACGGCGGAGAGGGTCGCATGGGGATTGGTGGTCTCCTGGGAGCGAGTCTGCCTGGCCAACTCACCCACGATGTCCACCGGAGTTTTTTTTTTGATGGGAGTACACTGCAGGGTACTTTCCCGCGTTTGAAGGTGAGGTAACCGGGTTGCCCTTTTGGGGTGGGGGTGTGCCGCGTTTTGGAAAACGCGGCGATGTTCCGATGTCTATATGGTGATTAATTAAAGTATTTACGTATTTGTCGACGCGACAGAAGTTGTCCTTTGGTACGGTCAGTTGGACTTTGTCATGCTGTATTGCCCCTTGTCCGCCCGACTCGCGCGCGCCCTATCGATGTTACGCACGGTTTTTTCAACAGCCAGTTTATTCAGTCCGACTTTAGCTATCAGCGCCTCACATTCTGGTCCCCGGCTGGCAGAGTAGATTGAACAGTTTTCGTCTCCCAGCTTCTTCTATGAATAAGTAGAAAGCTACGTGACCTCCGGTAAGTCCATTAAAATATGTATTTTAATTATTTATAAAAACAAATTGGTTTTATTTAATATTAAAGTGGATGCGTTGAGATATACATTGCAGTGAATCCTTTAGCACATGGCGAGTTCAGGTTATAATTAGTTTTATTTATGCTTTATCTCAACCCTGTTTAATTGATTGTAACGTTAGGGATATAATTATGTTTTATATTAATCTAGTAATGCTTCTACTGAATTAACTAAACTAAGATGGGGCGTAAGTCAGTAATTTTCTGATATCTGTATATGTCACGGACTTGTTAAAAGTTGCCAATTCCTGTAAGTGCGTCATGAAAACTTTTGCATAAAGGTTAATTAAAAGTATCATTATTATGGAGTGACTATATTTAGAAATATTCTATATTAACATATTCAATGGAGTTATTTTTTTGAAGTGATTTACCACATTCAATGGGATTCTTGACTTAGGCTATTTTTCGAGTTCATAAACCGGACAGTCCATGCTATGTCAGTGGGTAAATGTGGTAGTGTGTGTTTCATGAACTTATGAGTAATCCCAGATATAATTGTGCAGGGTTTCCGAGGTAGCCGGGAATCTGCCCCGCTCTGGAAGGATGGCCGAACAACTGCCTCCGACGATGTAATTTTAAAACCTTCGTCAGCTGTGTCAGCCGGAAGGATGGACTGGACACACACTACTGAGCCCTCAACATACACCCTTCAAACCAGGTGAAATTTAACCATTTTTAACCTAAATCTTGTGGCCGAATTACTCTGTGAGACTTTCATGAAACGTTCCAGTGTGGACAGTTATTTCCGGATAATGGGTGGAATGTTTTAATTGCATTTTGTAAGGCTTACGCCTCCTCTATTACTATCATGTATATCTCGTTCTGAGAGTGAAAACTCGGCCGGGGTCACGCACCGCCCGGGTCGAGGGGAGTTCGGTAGATAGAGTTGAATCTCATTCTATTTCTGTTTTAAGCATGTTGGGATAGTTATGTTAACGATTTTGCTCCTTGTGGACACGTATTTTATTATTCATTCATATCTGGGGGTGGTTTTAAACCGTGGGCGACTCCCGTTGGAGACGTCCACTGCAAGTCTGTCTGTGTCAGATCTTGCTAGATCTCGTCCGATGCCTGACCCTGCCGGTAGTTAAGTTTTTGGAACACTGTGAGCTGACTTAATACCTTTATGACTTAGATTCCGTTTTACAAATTCTGTTCCACTGTTTAGCTAATTTGCACACTTTAAATTTACCATTGTCACAGATTGTATTTTACCATAGCAAAAATTTTGTAACCATAATTGTAATTGCTCCCTGTAACAATTAGTTAACCATAAGACCACACAAGATTGATCAATGTCAGTTATGAATACTCATGGTGGTCAAGTTCCACTATTTTTCCATATTCTGTTTTGAAGGTAAAGGAACATAAAATGCAGTTAGGTAAACGGACATCCATGTTAACCTTGGGATGCTACTCTTCATTATGGTAATTGATGTGATTGAGTTGATAATTAAATATCGGCATGGGATTTGTGCGCTGGCCGCGTGGCTTACAGAGAACATTCAGTTAACACTTATCTTGTTAAAACTTGGGGGCATGTCTGCTCCACTCCTGGGATATTTTAATTGAAGTTTTGGGGAGAGGGTTTTAGTCACCTATTAATTAAACAGTAAAGGGGGCCGGACACTTGGTCAGAATAAGGGGGTTATGGGTGTTGAACAAGATTATTATATGCGCTGATAACCAGGGTGAACATGTGATGGGTTATTTAAATATACGTTTGTTGATGTTAATTATATGTGTGTGTTGTTTTACATAATTGTTACTTGTCATATTGATTATGCCTGTGTATATTTCTGTATATTTATGCCTTTTTATAAAAAGTGATTACTTGCAGGTCGAAACTGTGTGCCATTTTATAATTGTATTATTTTATAACCATAATTTGTTATTTATGTAGCATTCCACGATTTGTTAGTCAATGATGGTTCAGCTATTAATATTCATGCAATACTTAGTGCTGTTAATAGTTATTATTCCTTGTTCAACTTTTGGCAAGGCACATATTAATGAAATTATATTTAACGATTAAAAGACTTATTTCTCTTGCCTTTAGAGGCTCATATGTTGTACTAGCCAAGAACAATAAATCGTTGTTGTTATCCTAAGTTCAGTGTTTCATTTGCAAGTCCCATCATACTGGACCCAGCCCAATTTTAGCTTCTCTAGGCTCTTGCCTAGTTCTAAATAACTTGTAACCTCTCTTTCAAAACCAACAAGCAAGGAGATAGAAATTTAAAAAGAAATAAAATATATACTAAGAGCATAGAGAGGTTACAAATGGTGGATCAGAGCGTGGTTCATTCTAGGGTTGAACCCTTGGGTCCGTTGGTGTGATGGGGCTTGCAAACTTGGAGATAGTCTGGCAAATAAAATGGCACTTAATAGTTGACATGAAATGTGGAAGTATATATGTTTTTTATGAATTATTGTTAAATGTTTTGAATTGTAAATCTGAGGCCGCCATGGGCACGTGTTGTAGTTGGGTTGTTGTTTTGAAATTGGACATTGCCGGAGAGCGCGTGGGGGATGGGTTCCCGTATTTAATTTTTGAAAGTAATTGCGCGTGCGGTTAGTGGGATGCGGTATGGCCCGACTGGAAGTCGGTATCGTCCGAGTGTAATGATGACAATGTTGTAGTCGAAATGTCGTATATTGTGGTTAGTGTTAGGTGGTGTGGATTGTATGTTGGTGTTAGTGTCTGATGTTGTTTCTTCTTGAGTCTGGCGACTGACGGAGAGTTAGTTCTGGAGCGGGGCAGGTTTTCGCAGCGCTAGGAGCCCGGGGGTCTACTCAAAGGAAGGACAGTACTTGAGTTTTTCCGATTTTGTTAAAATGTTTTTGTAGGTTATGTTTGTGTTAGGTGTTTAGTGGGAATTTGTTTTATGATTGTTTGTGTTGAATTGTGTAAGTCTGGCGGGGATATGCTACGAGAAATTGCCCCACCCTCTTACAGACGTTCTCCAGAAATTTCCGGTGGTGGATGGATTTGATGAGGACCATCTGTTGGTGTTCTTGGACCTGGTCCTGCAGGTGGCTGATTTCCCAGGGGTGTCCGATGGGGAGGTCTTGTATCTTATATACCCGTATTGCCGGAGTACGTTGGCTGGTCTGGTCACCAAGGCCCTGCGTCGGGGTGACAGTGTTGATGCTTTCCATGGGGAGGTGTTGAACTTCTTCATACCCACTCGACGACGCTTCAAGCTTGAGTTGGAAAGATTCTATCGCCCACAGGCCTACGGAGAGGCGTTAGGAGATTTCGTGCGCGATATACGGAAAGCTGCCCGGGTGTTAAGATTGGGGTTGCCCGAGACAGAAGTTATCCAAGCAATTCTGCAAGGACTGACTCCCCAAGAGAGATCTCGTTTGGCATTCGCGGACCGTCCACGTGGTTTTGCGGATCTTGAACAGCTGTGTGTGTTTTCAAGGACGGTCCAGGCGGCTGACGAGTCCCGAGGAAGAGATGCCACAGATGTCCAATCCTCCAGTGGTTCATCAGGAAGAGCCAAAAGGGACAAACATGGAGGTTGGAGGAAAACCCAAGAGACGCTTAGAAAGCCTGAATATTCCGGAAGTGATGGAGGCTACAAGGGGGTGGCAAGTGTGAAGACGGTAACAACAGCTACAGCACAGAAAACAAGGAAACATGAAATTAACAGGGGAAAAGGAAATTATGTTAGGGAACAGACAGCGGCAAGTAGGGAGCCTGTACCAAGGCGTTATCCCTATTCGGAGAAAAAGGAAACTTTAAAGGTTCCAGAGGAAGTACAAGTGCCCAAGAGAGTAGTAGATGAAGAAAAGGAAGCAGAAGTAGAAGAGCGGAATGACTTTGTGGGAACAATACAAGAGGATAAGAGCGCGTCAGTTAATACTGAATTACCGGACTCAAAGAGGACGTCATGGTTGAATCCAGAGGCCGCAGAATTTGTTCCGGTATTTACATCTCGGTTCGTGAGGGATTCAGACCCTGTAACATCAACATCGCCAGTCGAAATTGATTTAGTCATTGCACATGAACCTGGACAGCTGGATTCCAGGGTGGAAGATGTTGAGGACGTTGTGGTTGCTGAAGGTGGTCAAGGAGTGGAATCGACAGAAGAGTCAGAAGAGCGGTCTGCAGATGCTGCGCAGGTGAGTATAGTTGTAGGGGTTAGGGAGACTGTAGAGTCTGAAGTTGCAGATGGACACAGGGATGTCCGGGCTGCGAGTGTTTCTGAGGTTGTGGATGGACAAGGGGATGTCCATGCCGCAAGTGAGGTAGAAGTTGAGGAGGAATTTGGGGGCAGCATTGTAGAGTTTGTGAGTGAGAGTGATGTAGTGTGTGAGGATGTGCAGACGCCTTCTGTAAGTAGTGTTGAGGATTCCGAGGAACGGGAGGAAGTTTCAGGTGGACCAGGTGAGCAACGAGAGGAGGACGAGGATGTGCAGTGTTCAGATGGTGGTAGTGGAAGTGATGGCGATGACGTTGGTGATGAACGTGTTGATGAAAATGAGATCGGAGAGGAGGTTGAAGCTGGATCGGAGGAGCAACGGGAAGACACTGAGGAGGCGCAGTGTCAGGAGGTTGCTTTGGATTATTTGGACGAAGAAGGGGAAGTTGTAGAAAAGGAAGAAATTGTAGCAGAGGAGTTAGACGATGAGCATAATCCAAGGCGGAGTGAAAGTAGTGAGGTAAGTTGCCTTGATTCTGATTCCGATGGAACCAGTCAGTACAACTCAACACGAGATAATTTCTTAGAGAGTGGTGTCCGAAAGGAGCGAATACCTAAAGTGCGGCATAGAAAGGTAAGAAGCAGAGGTTAACGGGTAGCGGGTAGATGTTCCCCACACTCCCAGTGGTGTTCATCTATTTCAGGGTTGCGCCCCTGCCCACGCGAGCCTTGGTTTCCTCCATTCTTCCTTATTTCCGGAGGTAGCCAGGTCCTTACTCTCAGTCCTAGCTATTGCCCTTTAATGATCCTTGCCCCATTTCATCTTCCCAATTTTCCTACCACTCCCCTTAGTAAAAAAAAAAAAAAAAAAATCTATCAAACGGAGTTAGAGAGAGACTTAGCTTGTGGTCCTCGAGATCGTCAGTTTCCCCTGTGTTAAAGGTTAGATGGAGTGATGGTGTGCTGTTGCTGATTGTTAATAGTTGTTGAGGTTGAGGTTGTTCATTATAGGGTCCGAGCCATGCCGCATTCTCCGGTTTTCCTGGTGTTATTTTTTGTTGCGAGAGAAAGTTGTGTAGACGGTGCTGTAGAGAAGTAAAACCCCCTCGAGTTATGGTGTATTTGTTGAGTTGAGATTGGATTAATGTTCGTGTGCCCTAGGTGCGGTCCTCTCTGTCTGGCTAAGCGGGGCCGTCCGCCCTTGTGTAGGGAAGTGGGCCAGCCATATGGCAAGGTTGGAGAGGCCTTGTGGGTGCATGTGGCTGGTCGGTCCGAGAGAGGGACGAGAGGTAGTACGGTCGCTCACATGCCAAGGTGGGAGATGCCTTGTTTGGTCCTAGGACGAGCATGTGAGTGGGACCGGTGGGAGTAATTGGTGGTCACCGGAGAGGGTGACGTGTTGGGGCGGTCCCGTGGGGTTGGCACGGCGGAGAGGGTCGCATGGGGATTGGTGGTCTCCTGGGAGCGAGTCTGCCTGGCCAACTCACCCACGATGTCCACCGGAGTTTTTTTTTGATGGGAGTACACTGCAGGGTACTTTCCCGCGTTTGAAGGTGAGGTAACCGGGTTGCCCTTTTGGGGTGGGGGTGTGCCGCGTTTTGGAAAACGCGGCGATGTTCCGATGTCTATATGGTGATTAATTAAAGTATTTACGTATTTGTCGACGCGACAGAAGTTGTCCTTTGGTACGGTCAGTTGGACTTTGTCATGCTGTATTGCCCCTTGTCCGCCCGACTCGCGCGCGCCCTATCGATGTTACGCACGGTTTTTTCAACAGCCAGTTTATTCAGTCCGACTTTAGCTATCAGCGCCTCACATTCTGGTCCCCGGCTGGCAGAGTAGATTGAACAGTTTTCGTCTCCCAGCTTCTTCTATGAATAAGTAGAAAGCTACGTGATCTCCGGTAAGTCCATTAAAATATGTATTTTAATTATTTATAAAAACAAATTGGTTTTATTTAATATTAAAGTGGATGCGTTGAGATATACATTGCAGTGAATCCTTTAGCACATGGCGAGTTCAGGTTATAATTAGTTTTATGTATGCTTTATCTCAACCCTGTTTAATTGATTGTAACGTTAGGGATATAATTATGTTTTATATTAATCTAGTAATGCTTCTACTGAATTAACTAAACTAAGATGGGGCGTAAGTCAGTAATTTTCTGATATCTGTATATGTCACGGACTTGTTAAAAGTTGCCAATTCCTGTAAGTGCGTCATGAAAACTTTTGCATAAAGGTTAATTAAAAGTATCATTATTATGGAGTGACTATATTTAGAAATATTCTATATTAACATATTCAATGGAGTTATTTTTTTGAAGTGATTTACCACATTCAATGGGATTCTTGACTTAGGCTATTTTTCGAGTTCATAAACCGGACAGTCCATGCTATGTCAGTGGGTAAATGTGGTAGTGTGTGTTTCATGAACTTATGAGTAATCCCAGATATAATTGTGCAGGGTTTCCGAGGTAGCCGGGAATCTGCCCCGCTCTGGAAGGATGGCCGAACAACTGCCTCCGACGATGTAATTTTAAAACCTTCGTCAGCTGTGTCAGCCGGAAGGATGGACTGGACACACACTACTGAGCCCTCAACATACACCCTTCAAACCAGGTGAAATTTAACCATTTTTAACCTAAATCTTGTGGCCGAATTACTCTGTGAGACTTTCATGAAACGTTCCAGTGTGGACAGTTATTTCCGGATAATGGGTGGAATGTTTTAATTGCATTTTGTAAGGCTTACGCCTCCTCTATTACTATCATGTATATCTCGTTCTGAGAGTGAAAACTCGGCCGCGGTCACGCACCGCCCGGGTCGAGGGGAGTTCGGTAGATAGAGTTGAATCTCATTCTATTTCTGTTTTAAGCATGTTGGGATAGTTATGTTAACGATTTTGCTCCTTGTGGACACGTATTTTATTATTCATTCATATCTGGGGGTGGTTTTAAACCGTGGGCGACTCCCGTTGGAGACGTCCACTGCAAGTCTGTCTGTGTCAGATCTTGCTAGATCTCGTCCGATGCCTGACCCTGCCGGTAGTTAAGTTTTTGGAACACTGTGAGCTGACTTAATACCTTTATGACTTAGATTCCGTTTTACAAATTCTGTTCCACTGTTTAGCTAATTTGCACACTTTAAATTTACCATTGTCACAGATTGTATTTTACCATAGCAAAAATTTTGTAACCATAATTGTAATTGCTCCCTGTAACAATTAGTTAACCATAAGACCACACAAGATTGATCAATGTCAGTTATGAATACTCATGGTGGTCAAGTTCCACTATTTTTCCATATTCTGTTTTGAAGGTAAAGGAACATAAAATGCAGTTAGGTAAACGGACATCCATGTTAACCTTGGGATGCTACTCTTCATTATGGTAATTGATGTGATTGAGTTGATAATTAAATATCGGCATGGGATTTGTGCGCTGGCCGCGTGGCTTACAGAGAACATTCAGTTAACACTTATCTTGTTAAAACTTGGGGGCATGTCTGCTCCACTCCTGGGATATTTTAATTGAAGTTTTGGGGAGAGGGTTTTAGTCACCTATTAATTAAACAGTAAAGGGGGCCGGACACTTGGTCAGAATAAGGGGGTTATGGGTGTTGAACAAGATTATTATATGCGCTGATAACCAGGGTGAACATGTGATGGGTTATTTAAATATACGTTTGTTGATGTTAATTATATGTGTGTGTTGTTTTACATAATTGTTACTTGTCATATTGATTATGCCTGTGTATATTTCTGTATATTTATGCCTTGTTATAAAAAGTGATTACTTGCAGGTCGAAACTGTGTGCCATTTTATAATTGTATTATTTTATAACCATAATTTGTTATTTATGTAGCATTCCACGATTTGTTAGTCAATGATGGTTCAGCTATTAATATTCATGCAATACTTAGTGCTGTTAATAGTTATTATTCCTTGTTCAACTTTTGGCAAGGCACATATTAATGAAATTATATTTAACGATTAAAAGACTTATTTCTCTTGCCTTTAGAGGCTCATATGTTGTACTAGCCAAGAACAATAAATCGTTGTTGTTATCCTAAGTTCAGTGTTTCATTTGCAAGTCCCATCATACTGGACCCAGCCCAATTTTAGCTTCTCTAGGCTCTTGCCTAGTTCTAAATAACTTGTAACCTCTCTTTCAAAACCAACAAGCAAGGAGATAGAAATTTAAAAAGAAATAAAATATATACTAAGAGCATAGAGAGGTTACAAATGGTGGATCAGAGCGTGGTTCATTCTAGGGTTGAACCCTTGGGTCCGTTGGTGTGATGGGGCTTGCAAACTTGGAGATAGTCTGGCAAATAAAATGGCACTTAATAGTTGACATGAAATGTGGAAGTATATATGTTTTTTATGAATTATTGTTAAATGTTTTGAATTGTAAATCTGAGGCCGCCATGGGCACGTGTTGTAGTTGGGTTGTTGTTTTGAAATTGGACATTGCCGGAGAGCGCGTGGGGGATGGGTTCCCGTATTTAATTTTTGAAAGTAATTGCGCGTGCGGTTAGTGGGATGCGGTATGGCCCGACTGGAAGTCGGTATCGTCCGAGTGTAATGATGACAATGTTGTAGTCGAAATGTCGTATATTGTGGTTAGTGTTAGGTGGTGTGGATTGTATGTTGGTGTTAGTGTCTGATGTTGTTTCTTCTTGAGTCTGGCGACTGACGGAGAGTTAGTTCTGGAGCGGGGCAGGTTTTCGCAGCGCTAGGAGCCCGGGGGTCTACTCAAAGGAAGGACAGTACTTGAGTTTTTCCGATTTTGTTAAAATGTTTTTGTAGGTTATGTTTGTGTTAGGTGTTTAGTGGGAATTTGTTTTATGATTGTTTGTGTTGAATTGTGTAAGTCTGGCGGGGATATGCTACGAGAAATTGCCCCACCCTCTTACAGACGTTCTCCAGAAATTTCCGGTGGTGGATGGATTTGATGAGGACCATCTGTTGGTGTTCTTGGACCTGGTCCTGCAGGTGGCTGATTTCCCAGGGGTGTCCGATGGGGAGGTCTTGTATCTTATATACCCGTATTGCCGGAGTACGTTGGCTGGTCTGGTCACCAAGGCCCTGCGTCGGGGTGACAGTGTTGATGCTTTCCATGGGGAGGTGTTGAACTTCTTCATACCCACTCGACGACGCTTCAAGCTTGAGTTGGAAAGATTCTATCGCCCACAGGCCTACGGAGAGGCGTTAGGAGATTTCGTGCGCGATATACGGAAAGCTGCCCGGGTGTTAAGATTGGGGTTGCCCGAGACAGAAGTTATCCAAGCAATTCTGCAAGGACTGACTCCCCAAGAGAGATCTCGTTTGGCATTCGCGGACCGTCCACGTGGTTTTGCGGATCTTGAACAGCTGTGTGTGTTTTCAAGGACGGTCCAGGCGGCTGACGAGTCCCGAGGAAGAGATGCCACAGATGTCCAATCCTCCAGTGGTTCATCAGGAAGAGCCAAAAGGGACAAACATGGAGGTTGGAGGAAAACCCAAGAGACGCTTAGAAAGCCTGAATATTCCGGAAGTGATGGAGGCTACAAGGGGGTGGCAAGTGTGAAGACGGTAACAACAGCTACAGCACAGAAAACAAGGAAACATGAAATTAACAGGGGAAAAGGAAATTATGTTAGGGAACAGACAGCGGCAAGTAGGGAGCCTGTACCAAGGCGTTATCCCTATTCGGAGAAAAAGGAAACTTTAAAGGTTCCAGAGGAAGTACAAGTGCCCAAGAGAGTAGTAGATGAAGAAAAGGAAGCAGAAGTAGAAGAGCGGAATGACTTTGTGGGAACAATACAAGAGGATAAGAGCGCGTCAGTTAATACTGAATTACCGGACTCAAAGAGGACGTCATGGTTGAATCCAGAGGCCGCAGAATTTGTTCCGGTATTTACATCTCGGTTCGTGAGGGATTCAGACCCTGTAACATCAACATCGCCAGTCGAAATTGATTTAGTCATTGCACATGAACCTGGACAGCTGGATTCCAGGGTGGAAGATGTTGAGGACGTTGTGGTTGCTGAAGGTGGTCAAGGAGTGGAATCGACAGAAGAGTCAGAAGAGCGGTCTGCAGATGCTGCGCAGGTGAGTATAGTTGTAGGGGTTAGGGAGACTGTAGAGTCTGAAGTTGCAGATGGACACAGGGATGTCCGGGCTGCGAGTGTTTCTGAGGTTGTGGATGGACAAGGGGATGTCCATGCCGCAAGTGAGGTAGAAGTTGAGGAGGAATTTGGGGGCAGCATTGTAGAGTTTGTGAGTGAGAGTGATGTAGTGTGTGAGGATGTGCAGACGCCTTCTGTAAGTAGTGTTGAGGATTCCGAGGAACGGGAGGAAGTTTCAGGTGGACCAGGTGAGCAACGAGAGGAGGACGAGGATGTGCAGTGTTCAGATGGTGGTAGTGGAAGTGATGGCGATGACGTTGGTGATGAACGTGTTGATGAAAATGAGATCGGAGAGGAGGTTGAAGCTGGATCGGAGGAGCAACGGGAAGACACTGAGGAGGCGCAGTGTCAGGAGGTTGCTTTGGATTATTTGGACGAAGAAGGGGAAGTTGTAGAAAAGGAAGAAATTGTAGCAGAGGAGTTAGACGATGAGCATAATCCAAGGCGGAGTGAAAGTAGTGAGGTAAGTTGCCTTGATTCTGATTCCGATGGAACCAGTCAGTACAACTCAACACGAGATAATTTCTTAGAGAGTGGTGTCCGAAAGGAGCGAATACCTAAAGTGCGGCATAGAAAGGTAAGAAGCAGAGGTTAACGGGTAGCGGGTAGATGTTCCCCACACTCCCAGTGGTGTTCATCTATTTCAGGGTTGCGCCCCTGCCCACGCGAGCCTTGGTTTCCTCCATTCTTCCTTATTTCCGGAGGTAGCCAGGTCCTTACTCTCAGTCCTAGCTATTGCCCTTTAATGATCCTTGCCCCATTTCATCTTCCCAATTTTCCTACCACTCCCCTTAGTAAAAAAAAAAAAAAAAAAATCTATCAAACGGAGTTAGAGAGAGACTTAGCTTGTGGTCCTCGAGATCGTCAGTTTCCCCTGTGTTAAAGGTTAGATGGAGTGATGGTGTGCTGTTGCTGATTGTTAATAGTTGTTGAGGTTGAGGTTGTTCATTATAGGGTCCGAGCCATGCCGCATTCTCCGGTTTTCCTGGTGTTATTTTTTGTTGCGAGAGAAAGTTGTGTAGACGGTGCTGTAGAGAAGTAAAACCCCCTCGAGTTATGGTGTATTTGTTGAGTTGAGATTGGATTAATGTTCGTGTGCCCTAGGTGCGGTCCTCTCTGTCTGGCTAAGCGGGGCCGTCCGCCCTTGTGTAGGGAAGTGGGCCAGCCATATGGCAAGGTTGGAGAGGCCTTGTGGGTGCATGTGGCTGGTCGGTCCGAGAGAGGGACGAGAGGTAGTACGGTCGCTCACATGCCAAGGTGGGAGATGCCTTGTTTGGTCCTAGGACGAGCATGTGAGTGGGACCGGTGGGAGTAATTGGTGGTCACCGGAGAGGGTGACGTGTTGGGGCGGTCCCGTGGGGTTGGCACGGCGGAGAGGGTCGCATGGGGATTGGTGGTCTCCTGGGAGCGAGTCTGCCTGGCCAACTCACCCACGATGTCCACCGGAGTTTTTTTTTGATGGGAGTACACTGCAGGGTACTTTCCCGCGTTTGAAGGTGAGGTAACCGGGTTGCCCTTTTGGGGTGGGGGTGTGCCGCGTTTTGGAAAACGCGGCGATGTTCCGATGTCTATATGGTGATTAATTAAAGTATTTACGTATTTGTCGACGCGACAGAAGTTGTCCTTTGGTACGGTCAGTTGGACTTTGTCATGCTGTATTGCCCCTTGTCCGCCCGACTCGCGCGCGCCCTATCGATGTTACGCACGGTTTTTTCAACAGCCAGTTTATTCAGTCCGACTTTAGCTATCAGCGCCTCACATTCTGGTCCCCGGCTGGCAGAGTAGATTGAACAGTTTTCGTCTCCCAGCTTCTTCTATGAATAAGTAGAAAGCTACGTGATCTCCGGTAAGTCCATTAAAATATGTATTTTAATTATTTATAAAAACAAATTGGTTTTATTTAATATTAAAGTGGATGCGTTGAGATATACATTGCAGTGAATCCTTTAGCACATGGCGAGTTCAGGTTATAATTAGTTTTATGTATGCTTTATCTCAACCCTGTTTAATTGATTGTAACGTTAGGGATATAATTATGTTTTATATTAATCTAGTAATGCTTCTACTGAATTAACTAAACTAAGATGGGGCGTAAGTCAGTAATTTTCTGATATCTGTATATGTCACGGACTTGTTAAAAGTTGCCAATTCCTGTAAGTGCGTCATGAAAACTTTTGCATAAAGGTTAATTAAAAGTATCATTATTATGGAGTGACTATATTTAGAAATATTCTATATTAACATATTCAATGGAGTTATTTTTTTGAAGTGATTTACCACATTCAATGGGATTCTTGACTTAGGCTATTTTTCGAGTTCATAAACCGGACAGTCCATGCTATGTCAGTGGGTAAATGTGGTAGTGTGTGTTTCATGAACTTATGAGTAATCCCAGATATAATTGTGCAGGGTTTCCGAGGTAGCCGGGAATCTGCCCCGCTCTGGAAGGATGGCCGAACAACTGCCTCCGACGATGTAATTTTAAAACCTTCGTCAGCTGTGTCAGCCGGAAGGATGGACTGGACACACACTACTGAGCCCTCAACATACACCCTTCAAACCAGGTGAAATTTAACCATTTTTAACCTAAATCTTGTGGCCGAATTACTCTGTGAGACTTTCATGAAACGTTCCAGTGTGGACAGTTATTTCCGGATAATGGGTGGAATGTTTTAATTGCATTTTGTAAGGCTTACGCCTCCTCTATTACTATCATGTATATCTCGTTCTGAGAGTGAAAACTCGGCCGCGGTCACGCACCGCCCGGGTCGAGGGGAGTTCGGTAGATAGAGTTGAATCTCATTCTATTTCTGTTTTAAGCATGTTGGGATAGTTATGTTAACGATTTTGCTCCTTGTGGACACGTATTTTATTATTCATTCATATCTGGGGGTGGTTTTAAACCGTGGGCGACTCCCGTTGGAGACGTCCACTGCAAGTCTGTCTGTGTCAGATCTTGCTAGATCTCGTCCGATGCCTGACCCTGCCGGTAGTTAAGTTTTTGGAACACTGTGAGCTGACTTAATACCTTTATGACTTAGATTCCGTTTTACAAATTCTGTTCCACTGTTTAGCTAATTTGCACACTTTAAATTTACCATTGTCACAGATTGTATTTTACCATAGCAAAAATTTTGTAACCATAATTGTAATTGCTCCCTGTAACAATTAGTTAACCATAAGACCACACAAGATTGATCAATGTCAGTTATGAATACTCATGGTGGTCAAGTTCCACTATTTTTCCATATTCTGTTTTGAAGGTAAAGGAACATAAAATGCAGTTAGGTAAACGGACATCCATGTTAACCTTGGGATGCTACTCTTCATTATGGTAATTGATGTGATTGAGTTGATAATTAAATATCGGCATGGGATTTGTGCGCTGGCCGCGTGGCTTACAGAGAACATTCAGTTAACACTTATCTTGTTAAAACTTGGGGGCATGTCTGCTCCACTCCTGGGATATTTTAATTGAAGTTTTGGGGAGAGGGTTTTAGTCACCTATTAATTAAACAGTAAAGGGGGCCGGACACTTGGTCAGAATAAGGGGGTTATGGGTGTTGAACAAGATTATTATATGCGCTGATAACCAGGGTGAACATGTGATGGGTTATTTAAATATACGTTTGTTGATGTTAATTATATGTGTGTGTTGTTTTACATAATTGTTACTTGTCATATTGATTATGCCTGTGTATATTTCTGTATATTTATGCCTTGTTATAAAAAGTGATTACTTGCAGGTCGAAACTGTGTGCCATTTTATAATTGTATTATTTTATAACCATAATTTGTTATTTATGTAGCATTCCACGATTTGTTAGTCAATGATGGTTCAGCTATTAATATTCATGCAATACTTAGTGCTGTTAATAGTTATTATTCCTTGTTCAACTTTTGGCAAGGCACATATTAATGAAATTATATTTAACGATTAAAAGACTTATTTCTCTTGCCTTTAGAGGCTCATATGTTGTACTAGCCAAGAACAATAAATCGTTGTTGTTATCCTAAGTTCAGTGTTTCATTTGCAAGTCCCATCATACTGGACCCAGCCCAATTTTAGCTTCTCTAGGCTCTTGCCTAGTTCTAAATAACTTGTAACCTCTCTTTCAAAACCAACAAGCAAGGAGATAGAAATTTAAAAAGAAATAAAATATATACTAAGAGCATAGAGAGGTTACAAATGGTAGATCAGAGCGTGGTTCATTCTAGGGTTGAACCCTTGGGTCCGTTGGTGTGATGGGGCTTGCAAACTTGGAGATAGTCTGGCAAATAAAATGGCACTTAATAGTTGACATGAAATGTAGAAGTATATATGTTTTTTTATGAATTATTGTTAAATGTTTTGAATTGTAAATCTGAGGCCGCCAGGGGCACGTGTTGTAGTTGGGTTGTTGTTTTGAAATTGGACATTGCCGGAGAGCGCGTGGGGGATGGGTTCCCGTATTTAATTTTTGAAAGTAATTGCGCGTGCGGTTAGTGGGATGCGGTATGGCCCGACTGGAAGTCGGTATCGTCCGAGTGTAATGATGACAATGTTGTAGTCGAAATGTCGTATATTGTGGTTAGTGTTAGGTGGTGTGGATTGTATGTTGGTGTTAGTGTCTGATGTTGTTTCTTCTTGAGTCTGGCGACTGACGGAGAGTTAGTTCTGGAGCGGGGCAGGTTTTCGCAGCGCTAGGAGCCCGGGGGTCTACTCAAAGGAAGGACAGTACTTGAGTTTTTCCGATTTTGTTAAAATGTTTTTGTAGGTTATGTTTGTGTTAGGTGTTTAGTGGGAATTTGTTTTATGATTGTTTGTGTTGAATTGTGTAAGTCTGGCGGGGATATGCTACGAGAAATTGCCCCACCCTCTTACAGACGTTCTCCAGAAATTTCCGGTGGTGGATGGATTTGATGAGGACCATCTGTTGGTGTTCTTGGACCTGGTCCTGCAGGTGGCTGATTTCCCAGGGGTGTCCGATGGGGAGGTCTTGTATCTTATATACCCGTATTGCCGGAGTACGTTGGCTGGTCTGGTCACCAAGGCCCTGCGTCGGGGTGACAGTGTTGATGCTTTCCATGGGGAGGTGTTGAACTTCTTCATACCCACTCGACGACGCTTCAAGCTTGAGTTGGAAAGATTCTATCGCCCACAGGCCTACGGAGAGGCGTTAGGAGATTTCGTGCGCGATATACGGAAAGCTGCCCGGGTGTTAAGATTGGGGTTGCCCGAGACAGAAGTTATCCAAGCAATTCTGCAAGGACTGACTCCCCAAGAGAGATCTCGTTTGGCATTCGCGGACCGTCCACGTGGTTTTGCGGATCTTGAACAGCTGTGTGTGTTTTCAAGGACGGTCCAGGCGGCTGACGAGTCCCGAGGAAGAGATGCCACAGATGTCCAATCCTCCAGTGGTTCATCAGGAAGAGCCAAAAGGGACAAACATGGAGGTTGGAGGAAAACCCAAGAGACGCTTAGAAAGCCTGAATATTCCGGAAGTGATGGAGGCTACAAGGGGGTGGCAAGTGTGAAGACGGTAACAACAGCTACAGCACAGAAAACAAGGAAACATGAAATTAACAGGGGAAAAGGAAATTATGTTAGGGAACAGACAGCGGCAAGTAGGGAGCCTGTACCAAGGCGTTATCCCTATTCGGAGAAAAAGGAAACTTTAAAGGTTCCAGAGGAAGTACAAGTGCCCAAGAGAGTAGTAGATGAAGAAAAGGAAGCAGAAGTAGAAGAGCGGAATGACTTTGTGGGAACAATACAAGAGGATAAGAGCGCGTCAGTTAATACTGAATTACCGGACTCAAAGAGGACGTCATGGTTGAATCCAGAGGCCGCAGAATTTGTTCCGGTATTTACATCTCGGTTCGTGAGGGATTCAGACCCTGTAACATCAACATCGCCAGTCGAAATTGATTTAGTCATTGCACATGAACCTGGACAGCTGGATTCCAGGGTGGAAGATGTTGAGGACGTTGTGGTTGCTGAAGGTGGTCAAGGAGTGGAATCGACAGAAGAGTCAGAAGAGCGGTCTGCAGATGCTGCGCAGGTGAGTATAGTTGTAGGGGTTAGGGAGACTGTAGAGTCTGAAGTTGCAGATGGACACAGGGATGTCCGGGCTGCGAGTGTTTCTGAGGTTGTGGATGGACAAGGGGATGTCCATGCCGCAAGTGAGGTAGAAGTTGAGGAGGAATTTGGGGGCAGCATTGTAGAGTTTGTGAGTGAGAGTGATGTAGTGTGTGAGGATGTGCAGACGCCTTCTGTAAGTAGTGTTGAGGATTCCGAGGAACGGGAGGAAGTTTCAGGTGGACCAGGTGAGCAACGAGAGGAGGACGAGGATGTGCAGTGTTCAGATGGTGGTAGTGGAAGTGATGGCGATGACGTTGGTGATGAACGTGTTGATGAAAATGAGATCGGAGAGGAGGTTGAAGCTGGATCGGAGGAGCAACGGGAAGACACTGAGGAGGCGCAGTGTCAGGAGGTTGCTTTGGATTATTTGGACGAAGAAGGGGAAGTTGTAGAAAAGGAAGAAATTGTAGCAGAGGAGTTAGACGATGAGCATAATCCAAGGCGGAGTGAAAGTAGTGAGGTAAGTTGCCTTGATTCTGATTCCGATGAAACCAGTCAGTACAACTCAACACGAGATAATTTCTTAGAGAGTGGTGTCCGAAAGGAGCGAATACCTAAAGTGCGGCATAGAAAGGTAAGAAGCAGAGGTTAACGGGTAGCGGGTAGATGTTCCCCACACTCCCAGTGGTGTTCATCTATTTCAGGGTTGCGCCCCTGCCCACGCGAGCCTTGGTTTCCTCCATTCTTCCTTATTTCCGGAGGTAGCCAGGTCCTTACTCTCAGTCCTAGCTATTGCCCTTTAATGATCCTTGCCCCATTTCATCTTCCCAATTTTCCTACCACTCCCCTTAGTAAAAAAAAAAAAAAAAAATCTATCAAACGGAGTTAGAGAGAGACTTAGCTTGTGGTCCTCGAGATCGTCAGTTTCCCCTGTGTTAAAGGTTAGATGGAGTGATGGTGTGCTGTTGCTGATTGTTAATAGTTGTTGAGGTTGAGGTTGTTCATTATAGGGTCCGAGCCATGCCGCATTCTCCGGTTTTCCTGGTGTTATTTTTTGTTGCGAGAGAAAGTTGTGTAGACGGTGCTGTAGAGAAGTAAAACCCCCTCGAGTTATGGTGTATTTGTTGAGTTGAGATTGGATTAATGTTCGTGTGCCCTAGGTGCGGTCCTCTCTGTCTGGCTAAGCGGGGCCGTCCGCCCTTGTGTAGGGAAGTGGGCCAGCCATATGGCAAGGTTGGAGAGGCCTTGTGGGTGCATGTGGCTGGTCGGTCCGAGAGAGGGACGAGAGGTAGTACGGTCGCTCACATGCCAAGGTGGGAGATGCCTTGTTTGGTCCTAGGACGAGCATGTGAGTGGGACCGGTGGGAGTAATTGGTGGTCACCGGAGAGGGTGACGTGTTGGGGCGGTCCCGTGGGGTTGGCACGGCGGAGAGGGTCGCATGGGGATTGGTGGTCTCCTGGGAGCGAGTCTGCCTGGCCAACTCACCCACGATGTCCACCGGAGTTTTTTTTTTTGATGGGAGTACACTGCAGGGTACTTTCCCGCGTTTGAAGGTGAGGTAACCGGGTTGCCCTTTTGGGGTGGGGGTGTGCCGCGTTTTGGAAAACGCGGCGATGTTCCGATGTCTATATGGTGATTAATTAAAGTATTTACGTATTTGTCGACGCGACAGAAGTTGTCCTTTGGTACGGTCAGTTGGACTTTGTCATGCTGTATTGCCCCTTGTCCGCCCGACTCGCGCGCGCCCTATCGATGTTACGCACGGTTTTTTCAACAGCCAGTTTATTCAGTCCGACTTTAGCTATCAGCGCCTCACATTCTGGTCCCCGGCTGGCAGAGTAGATTGAACAGTTTTCGTCTCCCAGCTTCTTCTATGAATAAGTAGAAAGCTACGTGACCTCCGGTAAGTCCATTAAAATATGTATTTTAATTATTTATAAAAACAAATTGGTTTTATTTAATATTAAAGTGGATGCGTTGAGATATACATTGCAGTGAATCCTTTAGCACATGGCGAGTTCAGGTTATAATTAGTTTTATGTATGCTTTATCTCAACCCTGTTTAATTGATTGTAACGTTAGGGATATAATTATGTTTTATATTAATCTAGTAATGCTTCTACTGAATTAACTAAACTAAGATGGGGCGTAAGTCAGTAATTTTCTGATATCTGTATATGTCACGGACTTGTTAAAAGTTGCCAATTCCTGTAAGTGCGTCATGAAAACTTTTGCATAAAGGTTAATTAAAAGTATCATTATTATGAAGTGACTATATTTAGAAATATTCTATATTAACATATTCAATGGAGTTATTTTTTTGAAGTGATTTACCACATTCAATGGGATTCTTGACTTAGGCTATTTTTCGAGTTCATAAACCGGACAGTCCATGCTATGTCAGTGGGTAAATGTGGTAGTGTGTGTTTCATGAACTTATGAGTAATCCCAGATATAATTGTGCAGGGTTTCCGAGGTAGCCGGGAATCTGCCCCGCTCTGGAAGGATGGCCGAACAACTGCCTCCGACGATGTAATTTTAAAACCTTCGTCAGCTGTGTCAGCCGGAAGGATGGACTGGACACACACTACTGAGCCCTCAACATACACCCTTCAAACCAGGTGAAATTTAACCATTTTTAACCTAAATCTTGTGGCCGAATTACTCTGTGAGACTTTCATGAAACGTTCCAGTGTGGACAGTTATTTCCGGATAATGGGTGGAATGTTTTAATTGCATTTTGTAAGGCTTACGCCTCCTCTATTACTATCATGTATATCTCGTTCTGAGAGTGAAAACTCGGCCGCGGTCACGCACCGCCCGGGTCGAGGGGAGTTCGGTAGATAGAGTTGAATCTCATTCTATTTCTGTTTTAAGCATGTTGGGATAGTTATGTTAACGATTTTGCTCCTTGTGGACACGTATTTTATTATTCATTCATATCTGGGGGTGGTTTTAAACCGTGGGCGACTCCCGTTGGAGACGTCCACTGCAAGTCTGTCTGTGTCAGATCTTGCTAGATCTCGTCCGATGCCTGACCCTGCCGGTAGTTAAGTTTTTGGAACACTGTGAGCTGACTTAATACCTTTATGACTTAGATTCCGTTTTACAAATTCTGTTCCACTGTTTAGCTAATTTGCACACTTTAAATTTACCATTGTCACAGATTGTATTTTACCATAGCAAAAATTTTGTAACCATAATTGTAATTGCTCCCTGTAACAATTAGTTAACCATAAGACCACACAAGATTGATCAATGTCAGTTATGAATACTCATGGTGGTCAAGTTCCACTATTTTTCCATATTCTGTTTTGAAGGTAAAGGAACATAAAATGCAGTTAGGTAAACGGACATCCATGTTAACCTTGGGATGCTACTCTTCATTATGGTAATTGATGTGATTGAGTTGATAATTAAATATCGGCATGGGATTTGTGCGCTGGCCGCGTGGCTTACAGAGAACATTCAGTTAACACTTATCTTGTTAAAACTTGGGGGCATGTCTGCTCCACTCCTGGGATATTTTAATTGAAGTTTTGGGGAGAGGGTTTTAGTCACCTATTAATTAAACAGTAAAGGGGGCCGGACACTTGGTCAGAATAAGGGGGTTATGGGTGTTGAACAAGATTATTATATGCGCTGATAACCAGGGTGAACATGTGATGGGTTATTTAAATATACGTTTGTTGATGTTAATTATATGTGTGTGTTGTTTTACATAATTGTTACTTGTCATATTGATTATGCCTGTGTATATTTCTGTATATTTATGCCTTGTTATAAAAAGTGATTACTTGCAGGTCGAAACTGTGTGCCATTTTATAATTGTATTATTTTATAACCATAATTTGTTATTTATGTAGCATTCCACGATTTGTTAGTCAATGACGGTTCAGCTATTAATATTCATGCAATACTTAGTGCTGTTAATTGTTATTATTCCTTGTTCAACTTTTGGCAAGGCACATATTAATGAAATTATATTTAACGATTAAAAGACTTATTTCTCTTGCCTTTAGAGGCTCATATGTTGTACTAGCCAAGAACAATAAATCGTTGTTGTTATCCTAAGTTCAGTGTTTCATTTGCAAGTCCCATCATACTGGACCCAGCCCAATTTTAGCTTCTCTAGGCTCTTGCCTAGTTCTAAATAACTTGTAACCTCTCTTTCAAAACCAACAAGCAAGGAGATAGAAATTTAAAAAGAAATAAAATATATACTAAGAGCATAGAGAGGTTACACTACCTACCGCGCGGTGTACCGAGCGAGCTCTATAGGCTAAAATACCAAAGCGATATACCGAGTAAAACAAAAATATCGCTCTCCTCGGTATCCGGCACGTGTGTGGTGGCCTTCATTTACCGCAATGGAATAGGATATCTTTCCGACTTGCTTATCGCCTCTGTTTGGGGGAGCCTTAATAGAACATGTCTATGTGTAATGTAACTGACGATTCCTTTGTTAAAGATGAGAACGTAAACTCCCCACCCTCCTCTTTGAGTAGGTCGGTACTGGAGACTTGAAGGTAATATCCGCAAGAAAGTAATATCAGCTTGCCATCGCCCGGTATATTACATACACAGCACACTACAACAGACGAATGTGCGTACCAACTCTTCTTTAGCTCAGATACCTCTACTTCTAAGCCTAACACTTGAGATCGGATCGTTTCATGCAGTTATTTTCAGTTATTTCGACACGACCTAGCTAAAGAGTGATCAAACATCGTAAAGTATAAAAATAATTTGTATATTTTTGTTAGTACGGTTAATGAAATATGATTGGCTAAAATCATACAAAAATGTTGTAAAACATTTTTGATTAAAATTTTTAAAAATGCCAATAAAAACGTAATGTAGGCTAATTAATTAAATGAATTATAACACTACTCCCAAATCTCTTAGTTATTTAAAAATATGAAATAGTGTTTATTGTAAGTTGTTTAATTACTATTTAAGTTAATTAATTGTAATCAGAAAATGTAAATATTGACTACAATTATGAGTTAAAATATTTCAGATGCGGAAAAAATCAATGTTGTTAATAAAATCATCAATTAAATATTGTCATTTCATACTTCCATAAAAAAAGAATGTATAAAACTCTGGTTAGGCCGAGAGTTTGAAATGGGCCTACCACACAGAAGTGAGAGAAGGGAGGACGGTTTCATAAAGAAAGATGAATGAAAAGAAGTCCAGAAAATAAAAGACGACAATGGAGACCGCGATATGTGGAACCAAGTGAAAAAAGCCTTAGAAAAAACAGGAGCCAGTGTGGACATCGCTCGGATCGCATACGGTGCCATCTTGGCACGTATGACCTTAGCAGTGGGAAATTAGTGTTTAATTAGTCAGTGCACTCAAACTTTAAATTATTCGAAATGTATGTTTGTGGTTCAATTCCCACAATCATACATATTAGTGTGTAGACATAGTTAACGGTATTTCATTATTCCGTCTTCCGTTTGCTCAGTACTAATTACTATTATAACCAACTAAAATGTCAGGGTGCTTTTCCCCTTATCCTCATAATTAAACTTTTGGTAGAATATAAACGCGCTATCTCTGTATAACAACTCTTGTGTTTTCAATATGCTGTACCATGAATGTTTAATACAAATCCAGGCAGACAATAGACAGTTATTATTTCATTTTAATCAAAAGATGAAGGATATTTAACGAACTTATTAATACGTCATTCACTAGCATCATCTACGTGCAGGTAAAAACTGGAGCAATTCGCTGTACGCATCTGTACAGAAGAGAGGTCAGCTACCAGTGTATGAGACACTAAACCGCATTGTTTTGTGAGAACAATCTTTAGTGCAGTAGAATTGAACAAACACGAGAGAGTAAAAGAATCGCATGGTACGCACATCCGTATCACATGTAAAACAACAAGTATCTTTCATAAATTCAAATATTTATACACATTAACAATTTTATGCATTATTAACAAGAACCAGTAAGTCAAAAGGTTCTACTACACTGCTATTATAAACACTTCACATTGCTTCGTAATATTTAAAATATATACTACCTTCTCCTTTTTAGTCTTCTTCTCTCTTCCTCTTCTTCATATTCTTCTTTTTCTTCTTCACCTTCTCCACCTTGTTCGTCGACGTCGTCGTAGTCGCCGTTGATCGTTTACGAGCATTGTCTACACAGCAGTTAGCCTTCTCAACGCTCTTCTATTGCTGACCGTTCTCATAACAGCCTTCACTGGCAAATTTGAAATGTTTTAACTGGCCGACAAATCGGACTGGTGGTCGACATTTGTTCATCTTTCCTGCTACTATTTACTTACACGATGAGCCATCATTCAGTGCATTCCTGCCTTGTGACGTGGCCGACAAACTTCAGAATTTGCCTTTGTATAGTCGGTAGCATCCAGTCTTTATAGTCTACTTCCAGATCACACAAAAGTGAAACATTCGTTCTACGGGCGGCTCACCGTATACTCTTGAACTATTTTTAGGCTGGTCACTTCGAAAGCCTCAATTCTACGTCAGCATCAGCATCCAGGACCCAAGATTCCATTCAATTAAACACTTTAGTGGCTTGTGCAACCTTGTCTTCTTTTCTTTTTTGATGTGATGATCTGAGGTCTTTAGTTAAACGTAGGCCGTTGTCAACTCTATCCACCATCAGTAAGTAACAAGTTAAGCCATATAAAGAAAGATCTTGGACCCGTTTAATTTTGGACTATTGCAGGCAGCAACCATAAAACTTTCCCGCATTTGGTTGTGGGTTATGAAAAGAAGAAGGCAACTACCATATTGCCTCAATAAAATACATAGTACGACCGCTATTAAAAAAAAAAGCTTGCCAACTGATTAGTCGCAGTGCACACGGATTTTCATTAGTTGCTGTGACGGAAAGTAAATAGTAGGTTGTATTACCATAAAATACTATTCACGTCTTTATTTCACAATGAATTGGAATTTGTTACATGCTATTGGCATTCATTTACTGCTCACATTATTATACGATCAGTCATTACGTTTGGCAATGAGCAGCGTCCCGAACATTACTAATATAGTTGCTCTGAATCGGTGTGACGGTAAGTTAACTGTTATTAAAAACACATAATCTGCACCCGCATACATGATTTCAGCATTACATTTTACGCTGAATCGTATTAATTGTCCTGAAGCTATATTAAAAAAAATACAAAATAAGGTAAAGAAAAGAGAAAGAGAGAAGTGGTGAGGAGACGAAGAGTTTGCGAATGGCTGAGCAGACAAAATACGGAATGCATACTAATGTAGACGTCTCGCTGGACCATGACAAAAATGTGCGCTATGAATTCCAACCGTTCATAATTCGTGTACGTTTATAGGCACACTCACCCCCTACTGCTCCGTCCGATCCTATTCTCCATATTTTACAATAGATCTTAACTTCATATTTTATAATAGTTCTGCCGTTTGTCATACAAATAGAAATCGATTACGCGGTACATTTACGTGCAACCATAAATCTTCGGTTCCATCTTCGAAGCCGCAAAACATCATTTTCTATTACGGTATTTTTATTACATCAAATACATGTAGGCTACCGTTAAACTATTAAAAAAATAACAGAATACCTCTCACAGCAGATACAAAATGCTCTTACAAGATTATGGGCCATTCAAGGACATACTGTCTTAACAGACATTCCCAAAGTAGTATCACAAAATTTTAGAGTTAAAGTACTCAATTCTAAATATTCTAAGTACAAACATGAATTATTAGAGTAGCCTGAATTTAAATCTTCTTCTTCCCTACATGGCTTGGACTACAGTCCGTTCAGACTTCACAGAGTCTCTGACCATTTTGTTCAGGGGTTTCCACGATCTCCCGTCCCAACTGGCCTACATTCAAACGCTTGTTTAGGAATACGCGTGTCTACCATGCGTTCTACATGACTTCCAATTCTGCCTGTGTTCCTTTATTCTCTCCAGACTTCAGGTCTTTCCTGAATTTAAATATTACATATATAAGTAATAAAACAAACTCAATATATAAAACTCCACGTTATATTCAACGGTAATAGGCCCGCTAGACAACGCTTTGTCTCATGTACTTAAGAAACGACGCAAATTACACCAAACAAACTCTGGTTTTGAACGTGTGTGCTGAAACATAACTTGGAGTGATCCACTAAAGAAAGAGTTGGCTTTCCTTTAGTAACTTTAAGACATCATTAATGTATACAATAGTGAATATACAAATAATCAACAGTGAATATTTTTTCAACAATAAATTTGATTTTTAATATGCCTTAGGAATTCCATTGCCACACATAAAGTGGACGTACTAATAAACAATTCAACAAAATTAAGATTAAAAAATTGATTATAATAGATTACTAATCAAATTACTATTTTATATGGTTGTCTTAAAACATAAAATTTTTGAAGTTATTTACACATTAGTTATGTATACGTATACTGTTATATAAAGAACATAAATATGACATAAAATACCAAATAATACCTAATTCAAGGACAAGCCTGTACAGTGTCACAGATTTTGTGGGTTAACCAATGCTTTACAATGATAAACAAATGAATAGGTAAATGTTGCCTGTACGTAGACTAGCTTACCGTAAACACAGCACGTCAGCCTTAACTTTAAGCTTACGGATTCGTTTACGTTTATGTTCTGATATCACCCCCATGAGACAAAATATACATCTATGTTAACTTAATCACACTACATCTACTCTTGTTAGTCGATACGTTTTTAATATACTTCCAACGATTTCTATTTTAAACACATAAAAAAACATACTCCACATTACCATCCACTTTCCAAGTTGGATTACTTGGGATCATGTTGAAATGATAGTGACAAGAACACCAAAACAAATTTTGCTATATAGTGTTAATGATTTCAATTAGTGGCTAAAAGTTATTGTTAAAATTTCCGACCACATACTGCAGTCTCAGTGTAAAATTTTGTCCTTCAGTAAATTCAACTTTAACGTTCACACAAGTAGAAAGGAGTCTCAGCAGTAATATGCAATGAAAGATAAGTTAGTTTCCACTAGAGATGGGCAAAATCGTTCATTTCAACGAACCGTTACTTTAGGATCGGTTACTTACAGGATCTTTTCCTCTAGAACAGGCCATTTCATCCCGCATCCAGCTTTCATTTTTCTACGTTAAATCAAAAGAGTCTGTTGGAATAGTTTTAGAAATTACTTTCATTGTAAAAATAACGACGGAACACGGGGGTACGTACAAATTCGTCGCAGACTAGTGCGTGTTATTAAACTTCCCCCTGGCTGACCACCAGAATATTTTCGACATTCATGTAACCCCCCCCCCAAACCCTGGGATCTAGAAAATCAGAAAATATTATTTCATGCATATTAATCAGTTGTGTTGTATAGAAAATACATTTTCACCTTATTTGCTTATAATAGGCTAAATATTAAAAAATATACAATTATACAATATACCTAATTAAATATACATACTAAATGCACGTTCTATTTCTATTTATTCACCATTATAACGTAACTATTTAATTAAAATTTTTTCTGTAAAATATATGTAACGCCAATAATTTTCTTACTCTTATTATGTATATATGATCATTTATTTTTAATATACGAGGGTCATTCAATAAGTGAACAAACAAACAGCTGTGGAGCAAAAACGTTTTATTCAATCAATACAATTTTTTTTTACTTTTCAACGTAATCTCCAGCAACGTCTATGCACTTGTCCAATCTCTTTACAATCTTTTTTATTCCCTCAGCAAAGAATTCTTTACCTTGATGTCGAAGCCAGTTTTGGACTTTTTCCTTCACTTCTTCATTGCTGTTGAACTTGACACCACGCAAAGTCTCCTTGAGTGGGCCAAACAAGAAAAAGTCAAATGGGGCAAAGTCAGGGCTATAAGGGGGATGAGGCAGGCTCTCCCAACCTACTTTTCTTATTGTTTCGAGCATCAGTTTTGCCGTGTGTGGGCGGGCATTATCGTGAAGAAGAATCACACCTTTCCTCTGCCATCCCGGACATTTCTTCTTCAATCAGGCTTAACTTTTTCACAATCATGTCAGAACAGTACTGACTATTGATGGTACGCTGGTCTTGTAGGTAATCACAGAAAATTGGGCCTTGGGAGCTCCAAAAGATGGTTAAAATCACCTTACCAGCCGATGGCCGGGTTTTGAATTTCTGTTTGGCGGGTGAACTGGGATGCTTCCACTCCATGCTTTGTCGCTTTGACTCAGGTTCAAAATAGTGAATCCAAGTTAGTGGTTATAGTGTTTATAGTGGTTCCAAATCCAAAAATCTTATAACAGAACGCTGTTCTTCGAAAGTACTCTCCTCAAGAGGACACGCCATCGTAAATAAAACTGTATTGGTTATGTTTATGGAATATATTATTGAACAGCTGATCAAAACTCACAACGACGTTGCCAGGTAACACTCCTGAAAGTTTCAATCAGCTGCTACAATTAATTTCTTTTCTACAACTGTTTGTCGTTTACTTATTGAATGACCCTCGTATATTAGCAGAAAGGTAAACTTAAGTTGTTAAAAAAAATTCATTGTATTAACTTTTTTTTACATTTTCTAAAAAAAATACACACATTAAGTAAACTACAAATTGTTTACTTTATTTGTGTATTTCTCACATTTTAATTTTTTAATACACAAATAAAAACTTTTGGTTAAGAATTAAATTTTTATTGAAATAACTTAACAAAAAAATACTTTAAAAAATAAATATGCCACCGGTTCTTTATTTCGAGAAAAAAAATGTTCTTGTGCAAACGTTTTCAGTAATTTATTAAATAATAAAAATAAAAAGTTAATAAATAAGAAGTATTGATACAATTTAATTCAGATTTTAAGAATAGGCTATCTATTAATTGTTTTTAGTGCCACGAACGTAACGGGCGTTTGAAAGCAAAATTGGAAAAGAACATTGGCCAACCAGCAAACCGTAGTTTGAGAAACTGTGCTGTAAATAATAATTCTTAACACTCAATACAAGAATTACAAAATAATATATGATTAAAATGTTAAAAAAAATTAATTACCGGCACAGGATTAACACGTGAAATGAACGTAGCACGTCGAACGATAACTCGAATGGTGTAATGACGAGTATTAGGCCTATTTGGTGGACGCGCAGGGGAAAGGTGAACGACGAACGAGTAAGTCGTAGTCGTTCACTTTGTTCTTCGTTTGTCGGTCGCGAACTACGAACGATCGTTCACCGGTCTCCTTTTGCTGATTCGTTCGTTTTGACGAGATCGTTCGCGAACGACATACTACTATTTGCCAAACTACCTCCTGGTGTTTATACGTCCGGTTTCGTTGTAATGAAGTGTTTGTCAGTGACCATACAAAACACACAAATGCTACCTATTACAGGAAACGTGGAAATAGGGAGGCACGGATGGAAATTCAAATATCAAATTTTGTCGAAAAATACAACTACTGTTGCGAAATAAAAAAAAACTAATTTCCTCGGACCATCAGATAAGCCACCAAGCCTTTACCTAACAAATGTGATTCTAGAAAAAAAAGCACAAAATGCCCCAATTATCAGGTGTGTAATAACAATGATCGGAAACAAGGAAATCTATTCAGGATGAAACTCAAGTGCGCAGCTTGCGACAGTTGTTGACTGCTGATACAGGCTTTACGACTCTCGGCTTCACAAAACCACGTGCTTCCTTAATTTGATTTCAAACCTTACTTCCTTCTTTCGTTATTCCGTTTCTCTTCTCCGAGTAATAAAACGTCAGCCGGAAATACATAAAGTGTTTTACTGAAAATTGACACCGAAACTAAGTCGAAAGTTTTATAGATTGTCTGTCATTTACTAGACCGTAATATCTTCTCAAGTTTACGTTCGTCACTTCTTAAACAAAACGTGTAATATCTGAAGATACTACATAATGTCTTCAGAATCCATAATGCAGTTTACGATTTGTAATTACTTCCTTTCACAACCAACAAAAGTGCGTTTAAATTTTACCGTTACAGCACGCAAAGGAATTCACCGTCAGATAGTCAGTTACTTTTATGACGCCGTAAAATCATTTTTCATCTAAGGCTTGGAGATACAATACCGCCGCCTACTCTGACGGCTGCTGTGGCTTTAATGCCTGAAGCTGTAATATTTTTATAACTGTAGCAAATTTTTAATAAACTTTTTTGCTAAGGTACAGACGCATCTTCTCTTGTACATAAACTCTGTTATCGTAACATGTTTTCACGGCAAGTGATAATTCAACAGATATTGATGTGATACTTAAGTATCTAAAAGCAGACAGAAACTTTCCGATTTCGTTACATAAACAAGAGCATAACTAGAATAGACTATCTTTGCTTGTTTCTTAGAATTGGAGCGTCCTCCTACTTATTCGGTCTCTGATTCCATGGAAAGCAACGCTTGTAAAGGCAGGTAGCACAGAAATGAATCAGACGGGTTAACAATTTGATATTTTACGTTACAATGGAACGATGCCGATTATGCAGAGTGACCTCTTGAAAGATGAATCCGGATCACTGGGTGATTCTCGTATATATCATTTTACCTATAAGTTATCATTCTTTAATAACTATGTGTTAGGCCTATATACACGGAAATTAAAGAGTAATACGTTCCTGATAGAAAAGTTTAAAAAAAACTCTGTAGAATGCTTTGTCAAACAGAACATAATAGACTACACAACTGTTATAACTACAACAAAACATTAGAAAAAATCAAAAGAATAGACATTTGTCAGTAAAAGTCTTACAATTTTCAGAAATACTTTACAAATGCGAATCATAAAGGAAAGTAAATGATATTTCACATTGAATCGAGTCGCATGGACGCACTGGAGTGTACCAATCTCAGGCGGACGCATGCCATTAATATTTATAATGTTTACACTGCACAAGCTACCGGAAGTGATTGAACAAAACACACACACACACATACACGCACAAACTGTTTTCCATCACCTGTCAGAAGCAATCAAATTCGTTACGTATATAGATCACAAACAGCGCCGCACATCTCCACTGCTGCTGTGGTTCTCTATTCAATGTATACACGTAACACAGCTTTTCAACTTCTAATAGGCCTATTCTTCTTCGCGTAATATTGTTATGTGCGTTTATATAAATAGGTTAACATTGGACTGAGATTTCACGTGTAAATAAAATTTGAGATTTGCCGGTTCGCAAGTTTTCATGTTCCATGAGTATGAAATTGTACTTTTATAAAACAACTACCCCCAATTCTGCCAGACGGCTGTATTATATATACTTGAGTGAGAATTTGTATAAAAGATCTTAAAAAACTAAATTTTACAGGACAAGGAAATTCAAAGTTTTAATAAATATATGGAACATTTCACACAGAAAACTTTATTAAAACTATAATCAGATGTGAAACTACATGTAAGACTTAAGTTTTAGGAACATGAAGTTTCTAAAACATGCAGGATGGGGAGCGTGTAGATTTCTGCAGTCTTATCGACGTTCTGAAAACATTTTCCCTACAATTTTTGAAGGTGCAGTTCACTAAGGAGATGGTACGGTACTTAAAATGTTTTTTGTTAACAAATCCAGATTTCAAAGCACTTACACTCTTTAGAATCAGTAAATTAACGATACTACTATACGAAATGTTTGGGGACATAATATATCTAAGAAGGAGACGTTAGTGATTCGTAAACACAGTAAACATCTTAGAAAATCGTCCATCAAAATTTCATTCAGAGCTATAGACGGTCAGCTAGACGTTGACGAGACTCATTGCAAATAGCAACAAGTGATCCTAAATTAAAATACTAAGAACTAAAACTCACGTCAATCAATTTTAATACTCATTATTTGAAAGTATTTTTTACAGGACTTCATTGATAAGGAACACATTTGTTTCTTTAGTTTTCTTCTATTAAATATTATCTTTTATTGATTCAGCAGTTTACTTATTTGTTTTTACTTTCATTTCATTTTGCTTTATTTATTACAATATGCAGCATTCCGAGTAAGGAGATTTGCCACTGGATTGGTTTTCCTTACACTTATTTAATTTCGGAGACTTGTGGTGAAGTTCAAGCGACTCGTGATTGGTGGATCATTCCACCGGATCTAACGAACAGGTTCGGTTCAACGACTCTCCACTTCTTAGACGATAGTTACGGAGTCCGGCGATCAGAGATTTGCTGAAATTCCGATTTGGCCGGGCATTGACATTGGGCGCCAAACACCTAAGGGGCGTACACCCAGTACTCTTCTCAAACCCCGAGAAGGGAACCGACTTGGGAATTTGTGACTAGATTCAACAGTCGAGTAAGGATTGCCGTAGGTGATCTCTGGTAACACTAACGTCCTAACGATGCGTTTGCCTAACCTGGGAGTCATCATCGGACTCGAAAGGACTAGACATAGTTTGTAGACCTGCCTCAGGCGCGTTGTCGAACGGTATGAACAGGAGAGCACTATGTGAGTCTCGTGTGGAGATGGAATCAGAGACACTTCATTGTTATTGCAAAACACTACCAAAGCCCTTTTGGACCACAAATCTGACCACAAATTGTCTAGTTATCAGTCCGATTTCCATTTTTACAAAAGCAACGACTTTGAGCTGGAGATTGACGGCTACAAAAGCTGACAAACCCTGAGAACAGAAGTGGACGGACGGACCAAGAACTGACGGGCGCTATTTTCACCCCCAGTTGTAAAGGCGGCAATTAACTAATTACCTCTTTATTATTAAACAAAAACTCTCTTTGATTCTGTCTTTTGACTTTAGTGGAATGTTTTGAAAGTAGATCATTACATATTACATGTGGTTCCCAGATAGTTAACAAAAGTTTTTTTCTTACAGTTATATTTAGTTGTTTTAATTATTCTCGCGATGGAGTGGCAATGTAATTAGACAAGACATTATTTCTACATTTCTTTCTTCTTTTTACAGACCTTACGGTGCGGGGACACTTGTCTACTTTTTAAAACTGTTCCTACTTTGTCCTAACAGTATCATCTGTCTTCCCGCATTATTCGGAGCCGACATGTAATAATTATCATTTATCTTTCATATCGTTTTGGTAGATCTTGTTAAATTCAAACTTAAAAGGTGGTTAAACTTTTTTTTTCTGAAACGGTTTTATAAGAAACCTCTCTGTTTTAAGCTTTTCATTTATACTGTGTCTGTTCCGGTATTTTTTAATGCTTTTGTCATATATCTTATATCTCTAACAGAAAATAAAACACTCAGCCTATACAACTCCTATCGTGTTCATATTAGTGTGCATTTATTTCTGTTTACGAATATTATGTCCACTAATAAAAATTGTTTATTTACATATTCTATTTCTGCTGCTGTAATTCTAGACTTGGCCATCGTTTACGATTCTCTCCTTTTGTTATGGATGGGATTGTAAATGGTTTTGCACTGATAAATTTTTCCTTTTATGTTTTAGTTTTTATAAGGAAAGTACATAATATTCAAAATTGAACAACAAAATTGTTAACTCAACAACAGAAAGGCTAAAATACTTTTTCCTATGCCTAATGAAATATACACAATTTATCACTTTAATTTATTTAGTGTAGAAAACGTTTAATAGGATTCTATTAGAGTTACCATGTAAATTCTTTTAAAGAGTGGAAATAGAAGGAAATAGCCTAATTAAGGAAAACACTAAGATGATTTTATTGTGATACAATAAGAATGGAAATAGTCTTACATTACACAAACCTGTAGGTTTCATCACCTGAATTAAGATGCGTGTCAGGCCTGGAGAAGTTTATTCGCAATGTTCATAACTTTGATCATTCCTAGAAGCTAACTCACCTGCTTATATAAAAAATTGTATTTATTATTAACTATTTAAAAGCAGCCATTGTCATTCATTAGACGCTTGCTACGCAGTATTTTCTAAACCAAATGTAATATATTTTGCAATTTATTGAGTGTAGAACGGAAAATGTTAAGGTCCCTTGCCCTACGATTGTGAGGATGTGTTTCTGCAATTGAATAACGGAATTCAGTAACTGTCAACAATACAATTCAGTACAGTCAACATTTTAAGTTCAATGCACATATTATTATTAAAATTTTCCCGTAATGAGTTCAAAAGTATTTGTTTGTGTGTGTGTGTTTGCTGACTGGGGCAGAAAACATCTATACTCCAGATAACGTTTACTTTGAATTCTGCGTACATTTTCATGGGCACGTCGTAGTGTTCTAATAGCACATACGGCCGTTCGGACGGTGGTCATTATTCGCCCTTAACACACGCACCTGCTCGACTTCTCTGGTGTTTTGTGAGTATTTAAAAATGTTTGTGCTTACTCTAATGTTGCTGTAATGTGCGTTGTTATTTGAATGTTTGCCACCATGTTATTTAAAAGCTACAAGAATTAAATAAAATATGAGAATATGTTATATAAATAAAGACCAATCGAAAATGTTGCAAAACATTTATTTTTTTAACGATATTAAGCCCACATGAACAGAACATGACAAAAAAGGAAATTACTTGGGCTGAGGACTTTAAGAAGTCCCATTCCGCAACTCTACCATTTATTAGTATAATAGCGTACAAGTATTCTCGTGTGAGGAAGAAAATATATCAATCTGTGAGGAAATCTTTATCACAGGTGAAGATATCGCTTGCAGTGTTAGATGCTGCTATACCGAGAATGTCCTCGTTTACTACCTATGTTACATTACCATTATATAGCACGCAGATTACCACTATAATTACGATAATCACACAGCAGTCGCATCTAGAATTTGGATAACATTTTCTGTTCATTTATTTTCCATTAGTGATACACAAATTTTTGGTTCCCGTAAGATGAACACTTAGAGTTTCAGTTTCTACTTCCACCATCCTTCACGTAGTTCATACGTTACTCTGAGTAATCTAAACGAAGAATGGTATCTAACATCATTGTGAATACAAGTCATAAGAGAGCTAAAGCTGGAATGTGGAGTATTCAACCGTTACCTCGATGGAGCTGTTGCTCAGTACTCGACAGACAAGTGCTAATATAATGGTGTTGATGATGATGAAAATATTGATAATATGGCTTACGTACGAGACCGTCAAACTTAACTGTTGATCACATGCTATAGTTACTATTGTCTTTTGTATTTCCCAGTGAACAGATCGTTTACAGAACAGTAAAAATATTTTTAAGTTAACAATGTCACCGGCGAGGATATACTCTTTTTGAAAAGTAATCAGGCTGATTATATAAAATTAATTCTTGACACATTAGCTACAAAACAATTTCATATTCATCAAAGTAGTTTCCTTGCGGAGCAACGGACTTAGAGAGACGTTCCTATCGATTGAAACAGAGCGAAAGTCTCCACTGTCAATGCTTTTAGGCACTCCGTTATAATCATTTGGACGTTCTCGAACTTATACAATTGCGATCTCAAATCTAGATTTTGATTTTTTTCAAACGAAAAATAATCACAAGGTCTGACATGAAGGGAGTAAAGGAGTTGGAATATCATAGGAATGCCCTTTTTGACCAAATACTTGTTCAGAGAAACAGAGAAAATGCGATGTTTAACGAGTGTCCCCGTAATGAAGCAGCCAAGAGTTAACACTCTGGCCAGGTAAAAATCATATAGCAAATTTTTTTTAGTAGCCTGGTAGTTTACATATAGTTTGTAGTTTAGTTGACTTAAACTAATCATTGTCACCATGAAACGACAATCAGACAGGATGAGATCTCTTAATTAATTGACATTCCCATCAACATGTTCTGTACTTTGTAGTCCAGAATGGGATTCATCCGCCATAGTTTCATGGTAATCCAAAAAAAAAAAAAAACATTGTGTTTGGTAGAAACCGCCGTTTAGGACACGGAGAGTCTCGGTAACAATGTTTCAACTTAAATGTTTCTCTTGCACTATTTTGACAATTGACAAAAGTTTGATAGTATTACTTTGCTCAATGTTACAGAGTTATATTTTTGTGACATATGCAAAGTCCGCAGTTAGATTGTCAATCCTAAAAACGTAAGGAGACTGATAATGTTTATATAAGTAATCAAACGTTATAAATATTAACTATTGTATTCTTGGCCTGGCAGCGTTGCCCTTTCCAGGGAAACAATTCAATATTTTACGTACTAGATAAACGTCGTAAATAGTAGCCTACTCTGTGACACTCCTAGGTACAAAATGGTAACTTAAAACGTATGAACTCTCTTCAGCTTACCAGGAAACACAAATGAAATAAGACAACGCACTTCACGACAGTACAAGCTCTGAAGCCATGCAAACCTCCAGTAACACTACATTCAAAACCCGAAATATGTGGTAAGGCATCTTATGTATTGTATTACGTGTACAATTTTAAATAAGGTGCGGGGCACACACAAAACAATTAGAGGTATCTGAGACGTGGTTACATAGAGAAATTTACAAGATTTCTTGTAAGCACTAATTTAGTGTTCAAGAAGGCACTTGAGAAATTGCGGAAACCTCGTGAGACACAACTAGCGATTAATGGGCCACTAATTATGTGTAGTAGCTGTACCACTGTAATACCAGAGTAATCAGACAAAAAGAAAAGGGCCGTCCATAAGACACTTGACAAGAACCAAACAAATACAAAAATTGGTTTGAAAAGCACTGGAATTTAAGCCGAGGGCGGTAACACAAGCAAACTGACAAACGCCTAATAGACAGTGAAGAGGTGACCACGCAATGTCCGTAACTTTGCTTGAATTTAGTTACAGCTCTTTTATTTAGCATTTAAACGTTAAAAGCCAAAAATGTTCATAGAATCTTGTGTTGCTTTTTTATTTTAACAACAAACAAGAGTTATCTTATCAGAATAGATAAACAAAACTTTAAGAATAGGTATTCTATACATTTTTCTAGCCAGCGACTAAATTTATTACTCTTTTCAGAGACCGTAATTTAAAACACTTAGTAAACCTCTTGTTTTTCTATTTGATATTTGTCATTTATTATTCTATTTGTTATGCTATTGTTTTGCTATCGCACCTGTCACCTTTACAGTTGAAAGATGAAGGTTAAAACTTCCTGTAAAGTATCCAACTGGTAGAAACTTTACATCACGGTCAAAGTGTACACACACACACACACACACACACACACACACACACATGACGTTATATTTTGCAACGTTATAGGTTGTCCGTTTTCCGGATTGCGACTGTACCAGTCTAGTTGTTTTCTCGTGGTATCATCATCATAAACCGGTTTACAAAGTTCCTGAGGTTATCCGATGTTAAGTTTCCACCTTCCCTATTTTTCTCTGTCTCCCAAACACCATGCTTTAGCTCCCTCGCTTTTCCATTCTATTCTATGCTTCGACTCTAACTATCACTTGAAATGCATGATCTACATCTATTGTTAATAAAACGTTGTTTACTTATTTTATTTTGAGATTATCAAGTGTATTTGGTGATTCACTTGACATGTCTAATTGAACCAAATAATCTGATTGTTTCTTATGTAATTTGTAGTACGATACTTAATTTCAGTATTTTCTCTGATCCGATCTTTGGTTATGCTTTCTATTCTGGATTTCCCGGCTGTTCGTCTCTGAAAATTCATTTCATTCCCCTTACCGATTCTCCAATAGAATACAACAAAATAAAATATATTCTAGAACCTTTAGTCTTTTGTCAAGTTTATATTTTATACTGAATTTACTTAATTTTAAAATAATAGTTAAGAAACTCATTTAGTGAATAAAAACATTCGTCCTGTAAAAATATCTTAACTCTCATAAAAACACTACGTACTAAATCAAAAGTCTAAGCTTGGCCGGTAAAAAATTGTACATAGTTGTAATTCTACACTTAAACCCTTTTTCAAATGTGACAATATAACATTCGTAAAATTTAAAATTTTCTTATGTCTACTGTTGCAGATATTTAGTTAATACAAGTGTAAATTACATTTTACAAATTTTATTAAATCGAATATGTACAATGAAAGTAGGGACGAATTTCTCAGTTCTTTAAACAAAGGTTAATTTTCTCTACTTCTGCATAATACAGGCTTTAAATGAAGGCTGTGTGTTTCGCCGAGTAAAATTTAAAAAGCTAACAGTGACTAAACATAATCAAAGTAAACTAATAACGTCTGTTATACATATCTACAACATGTCTATTTTAATATTTCTGATTATGAAACATGCCAAACTGAGATTAGGAAGAAGACATTCCACGTGTTTCTTCCAGTCCAATGAACTGTTAATACTAACACCTAGTACCTAAGCGTTATTAGGTTAAGTGAAAACGACTGGTGATATCTCTATTTCAGAATTATTGTAGAAATACTTTTCTAGTCCATTATAAATTTCTGTTTTCCCCTCTATTACGTTTTTTACCCTATAGAATATCGTTTCGTTGGCCAATAATGTCCCTGGGCAAACTGTTTCTTCCTTTGGTTGCAGTACTCAGCGCTTCCTCCAGCAAAACCTTCCATAATATTTATATTCTTTGCATTGCTTCACCGCTCCTCCATACTCATTTCTCCACGTTTCGATATCTCACGTGATGTTTTCCTCAAAATTTCTGATGTGATGTTTTTCTCAGGTTGTTATATATATTCTGTCCATTACGTGGAACTTATATTAATTGATATTTAGCTTGAAGTAAATACAGTGATTCTGTCTATTTCATTTAATATATTATTTTTTGTAAAGAAAACTTTCTTGTTCTTTTGGTTTCGATTCCTTCTCAGCCAACCAAACAAACTTTAATATCATTATTTCTTATCTTCATTTTAGGTAGTTCTTTCAAAAGTTCCTTTTACTTACAAAGTTATAACCTCTAATTGTAATAATATTATGTAGCATATAATTGAACAGAAGCAGAGACAGTCCTTACTTCTTGTATAATTTTCTATTGATGCTTATCTTCCTTGTCCTAGGCACACTCCATTCACTACCTACTTCTTCTGAAGTACGTTCTTCGTAAAATTAATCCACAGCTACTAAACATTTTTTATTGTTATGATAAAGATATTTTATGTAAATAAACATACTATATACTTAACTACGAAAATAAAATAACGACTATTTATTTTTATGCAGGCAAAAATATACAATGTACGGCTGATATCGAGAAGTAGTGTCGTATTACAAGAAAGACAAATTTGGTTGTAATGAATGCATTTTTATAAGAAATTATGTTACTTTTATTATAAATAATTTTGTGGAACTAATTTAATGGGTCAGGGGTAATACAAAAGACGTCTGCAGATCGTAAGTTGGTTATAAAAAAAAATTCAATTTTAAGGTGAATATGAACAACATCTACTTTGTTGCAGACAGTTTTGTGTTGCGGACTAACCACGAAGAGAATATAGTTTGATTTTGATCTCATAATGCCTTCTGATTTCCAATAATGGCAATTGAATTGTTTTTTCAGGACAAAAATTTTTCTATTCTTTGTAAACATTAGAAGGTGTAAACTTCAGAACACAAATTAACCAATCAATGAATATGAAAATTTCACAGGAATAATTTAAAAGATTAACAAGAGTCGTTTGATAACAACTCATTATTCAATGCATCAATGTTATAGATACGCTTTTTGGGTAAAACTGGAATTCTGAACATCTATGTGAAAATAAATAGGTAAAAGAGCACATTATTTTTACATTATGTACCTTTATACAACAATTTGTGGAATTTAATAAAATTGACAGAATAATATTTCTTTTTAAAATTAGGAATGTTTTAGGGATAGTTTGGAATATTAAGAGTAGTTTTCAGAATCAAAACTTTGGAATATGGTACATTAAAAAGAAGAGTAGATTGGTAACACAAATTTTCAAATAAGGACAGGAGCGACTGAACGAGTCTTGCTACAGTGAGATGTGTATAAGCAGAAGTAAACGTGAATAGCCAGTATTCATGAGTGAGTTCCATTAGTTCCATTACAGGAATACTATTGTATGTAAAGGTTCTATTTCAGCGGCAGTGGTGCAATGCGTTTTTGTACTCTTATCGGCATCCTGTGCTACAGGCTTGTTAATTCTCTTCAAATATGTGGAGTTTATTTATAAAGAAACCAGCGATATATAAGCGATATTCACATTGTACATTGAGATTTTATAACTGTCGACTATTACTTCCTTTACACAATTACATTTAATCTGGATACGAAACCTTCAATTTAAGAGTCAAAAAATGTTAACTAAATTGCTAATTATTTTATAAATATTTGTCAAGTGTCATGTTAATACACAATAACTATGACTTTGTTGCACATTCATAGACATTCGTCACATAAAATACTAAACCGTCCTTTACACAGTAATGTACGTATACCGAAAAAAATGAAATTCCCTCTGCCTTATGATATCCAGGACGTATTTCTGCAATTGAATGACGTAAATAATTCAATAACTGTCAGAAACAATACGGAGAATATACAGAGTAAAGCAAAGAACACCCATTTACAAGGTGCGGAAGCAAAGTGTAGGGCATTTAATCAGGTCTCACCAGAGCTGTGAATTTGTATTCACATATTGAAGCTGAATTATAGTGGGTGAAATCCATATGCTGTACGAAGTTAATAGGGCCGGCGCATCGCAAAACATTTTCATGGTTGTTGCTGCCTGGACTGACCGAGGGCTGAGGGAAGACCTACTTACCTAGTGACACTCTGGGAAAAAGACAGAAACTCAGGAAACAGGCAAAGGGAAATCATTGTCGAGATCATCAAGTGACGGAATTCGATACCAGGGGAGTAAAAAATAATTATATTTCATTAAATAAATAATATTTAAAAGAATATTTTAAATACATTAGCATACATGTAAAAGACAATTTAATTATTGGCAAAGACTCGAAATTTATGAGCTATTCAAAGATACAATTTTAATGTAATTTTTATCACTTATATATTACGTCTCCTGCAACGACAGGAGATATTGGCAATTAGGCATCGGACAACGTCGCAGGACGTTTTAACCCGAATATAGATAGATATTACGTCTACATTCACATTTGCCTACATTATTCTTGTTTTTTTATTATCAGTAATAATAAATAACACTTTTCTTGCAAGAATGATATATATTTTTGAATATTTTACAGTGTTTCTATAGTTTGAACTACCATCATGAGAATCTAGAGGTGATAGTTCAAACTATCAAAACTTTGTAAAATATTCAAAAATATATAATATATTCTTCTAAGAAAGTGTTATTTATTATTAATAATATTACTTATATATAAATATTACAGGTGTACATTCAGTAATAATCATATGTTTTCATTTTGCTAATTTTGTTTCAGAACTGTGTTTATAAAGAAAGTGCAAACAATTAAATCTTTAATCAGTTAAATTAGGTATGTTAAGAATTCAGAACTTTGTAATTTTATAAGTTATGAAGTTAACAAATTCAATTTAAAAGTGCAAAAAACTTTACTTATATAATTTAAAAAAAAAACAGTTAATAGTATATGTTAAAAATGTTTATTACCAATAAATGTGTTAATCACTCTGCCAAAACTGGTCTTTTAAATTACGACTCCAAGCTGTTATGTTGCAATAGTAGCAACGCAGTGCGCCAAGGATTGACGAGATGATACTAGCAGTCCTCGAAAACCCTCTACATAATTAAGATAAGTTCTTTCAAAACTAGTTTTAAATTAATATAATTTTTTATATTTTTCCCGAAAGCACAACTTCCAACTATGTCGCTGTCTTCCAAGAAGCTTGATTAATCCTCCTCCAAACAGAAATTCTATGTTTAATTTAGTCTGTTACTGTACAAAAGCGTTCATCTTGTGTTACGTTACAGACAACGTAATTCATTTACAGCTATCAACAGTATCCTCAGCTGAAAACAGAATAAATCACATAACAGAAAAGTGATATTTTTCTCTTTTATTTTCACCGAATGTAGGGCAGTCTGACTGTTCCCATCCTTTAACAGCTGAGCGTATAGATGTAACCGTGTGTGTTTGGTGGGAGGGGGGTACGTTTTGTAGGTGGGAGTACGAGGGTTGAAAACATACACTTTCGTTACTTTCTTATAACGTTACATAATTAAAACACAGATAGATATCTTTGGCAGTTGTTCTTAATTCCGTTGGCAGTTTCCACGTAATTAGATTATTTTTCATTATTGCTGGGTTTAACTAACTCAGCTGGAAATCTGGTTAATTACTAAGGAAAATTGGAAAGTAATCAACATTAATCTAGGAAATATGTTAACAGCCTATTAAGAAGTTTATATAAATTTTAAAAATTCATTAATTATTTTGAACTAGTTATTCTAATGTCTGTTAAAGAACTCTTATTTGCATCCCTTATATTACTATATTATTATATATTATTATTAAAAGTTGATTATTATATGCTGTTTACAATTTTTAATACTTTACACAACGCACACACACACACACACACACACATACCGCACAAACATCATGATCGTCTTTATCACATGATGTTCTTCCCTTTGGCAGATCGTCTACATTACTGATCATTCACTTTGTATGTTTATTTTATAATGTTAGACATAACGCTTTAGTTTAACGTTTGCATTAGATTTGTAAAGTAACAATTCGTGTGTAAAATCTGCATCAGTGTTATCAGCTGTTCGGCGAACCCCAACGGAGGGAGAGAGAGAGAGTGAGAGAGGAGACCGGCGATCATTGCAGAGCGAAGCGTGTAATATATGTTTCTTGATTACAAATAGATGATGATGATGCCCCACTGTTGTGAGCGCCAATTTGTAATACAGTATAACTATTATTTTACTACAAATAATAAATTTATGTTGAAAAAGAATTCTTTGGTTTATTAATTTAATAAACAAAAATTTTAATAATGTTTTTATTTTATTTATTTTATTGATTAATTAATTAATTATTTTTATTATTTTATATTTTATTATTGTTTAATTACTTAAATTATGAATTGGTTATCGTGTATGTCTTGGTGACGAAATAATTGTTTCACTTCGTTAATCGGATTATGTCCAGCTGAGTCGAAGTGTATCTCTTCCACTCGGCTCCCTTTCTTCTTCTTCTTGATTCCTTCGTTAAAACTCCTAAATTAAGTTAGGAATGAAATGTATTGATTTAATTAACTAAAATAATCAGGAAAACGAGTATTTATAATAATTCAGATGTTTATTTTTTAAAAGCGGTGCGCCAATCTTACGCACATCGATTTTGGTGCGGCTAAGACTCGACTCACAGGTCGATTGTTTCAACTAGACAAATATATGAAATTACAATATTAATTATTAGAGTTCTTTGAACTGTCGAAATGGTCAGAGAAGGGCAAGTCACAAGATACAATACTTACAATTAATAAAATATAAATACTATTATTTAAAAGTAACATATCTCAGAAAATAATGTCATTTAGTAAAGAAATTTGCGATCCAGATATGCAGTGTATGACGTCACGTCGTTGCTACTTCGAATGGCTGTGTACGGCTCGCTAGGCAAACTGGAAAATGGCTGCCGTCGACTTCCTATTTCTGCTACCCACGCCAACTCCGTGTTCTTTCTTCTCCCTCAAATATATGGGCTATCTTCTTCTGCAATGATGTGGTCCCTCTGGATAATTAGTTGTAGTGTTCTCTTCTACTCGACGATGTAGTTCGTTGCAGGATTAATTGTGTCGTATTCAGTATTCCAAAATCTGTTTGAGTTCGTTATTCATTGAAATTGTGTTAAATGAATTTTTCAATATGGCGGATGATTCTTTGTGCGTTGGTAATATTGATCGTATTATCTCAGAAATTCGGTTGCTCTTTGTTACTGTTTAAGTTCTTTTTATATTAAGTTTCGGTTTATAACCTCTGTAGTAAAATGTCATACTTCATTTTTCTTCAGATAATTTTAATTATTTTGGATCTTCCTTCCATACGTTTTCATCCGTACAGGTTCACGTTTAACAATCAAATGATGACTTAAATCGTCGTTTAATGTAGTAATTTCCGAAATATCTTATTCTCCTTTCCCATTGTCTGGAATCAGCTGTCGCCTTGGTTTAGATCTGATCTTATAAAAATATATGACATTTTTTTCCCATTTTATGGCTATAACTGGTTTATTTATTAATTTTATAAAAATTGATATACCTAGCAATATTCCTATTCTAATTTTACATAATTTAGTATACAATTTGACCTAATTTGGTTTCAAATAATCTTAAAATTTAAATTTTTTGATATTTCTTATAGGCCTTATTATTTTTCACATAATTATAAATTAAATGGTTTACAAGTCATTTTGAGTCAACATTTTCCTTAAATAATTTTACTTCTTTCATCATTATTCTTGGTTATTAACAATTTGTTGTTATAACATTCTGATACTGATTAATTCACATTTTAATTGTACTGAGTCCCTTGTTAGGCCTTATATTACATATTTCCAATAAAGTTAATTTTATCTTCTGGTCATTGCATTTACTATTATTTATTTCTGTGATGATTATATTTAAATATCTTTATTTTAAATTGACTAATCTCTCCTAAATTTTTACAGTTTTATTTATTATATCCTCTTGGATTTGATTATATGATAAAGATTGAATCTGGTCTAAAATACGGTTTTGCTTTGCTATTAGTTTTTTAAATATTTTGTTCCTTTGTTCCATTATGTTTATGGTTTACAATTCAAAATATATCAATATTATCCTCTTGCCATCTCTGCTTTAACAAAATTTTAACATTAATTAACATCATTTAAATTATAACATAACATCTTATATTTATCATTTTTCTTTGTATTATTTAATTATAACTTAACATCTTATATCTATTATTTTATTTATATTGTTTAACTAAAATAAAACATCTTATATCTATCATTTTTTACTACATTATTCATTTATAATAAAAACATCTGATGTCTATCGTTTTTTAACTACACTTTAAACATAAACAACATTCTATATCTAGCAATATTCCTCTACCTTATTCATTTTTAATAAAAACATCTTATATCTATTCCTTTTCACTTATATTATCTAATCATAACCCAACACATTCTATATTTAACATATTCCCTTACATCTGTGGTAAGTTCATGGTTTCCTACTTATATTACTATTCATACAATCCTTATATGTACTATTTTTAAATCCTCTTATAATTAATAATTTTTTCAGTCCTTTGCTGTCTTTTATTACTATCCTTATATTCTATATTTACACTTTTATAATTTCTAGATTTTCAGTCATTTGCTGTCCTTTTTTCTTATGATTTAATATTTTAAAACACTTTCTATTCTCTACACTTAATAGTAGTCTTTCACTCTTATTGTGTTTCTTATAGTATTTCACTTTTAATCATCTACACTAATGGTAGTCCTTCACTCCTTCTATCTAAATATTTTTATTACCTACTCTAATGGTAGTCTTTATTCTGATTTACACTATGGCGATCTTTCACTACTTGTAGCTAACATGCTATTCTTTATTCTTGTTATATTTATATTTAATTTACAATTCAATTCATTGGTAATGTATCCTGTAACTTCGGTTACTGGGTTTAAGGTTTGTCATTGTTTTAAATCTGTTTAAATGGTACATGTCCTTCATAGGATTTTGGGAATACCCTTTCCTCATTCAGCATTCTTTGTATGAAGCTTGGTATAGTCAGTTCCTTATTTCTTATTCTATGAGTAGGTTATTATTCCTGCATCTAGATCTTCTGATGTCATTAAATTGATAAGTTGTATTTGATTATTTTCTCATTTACTGTTCTCTATAAGTAGGTTATCATTTTTTGTATTTGGATCTTCTGATGTTATTAAGTTAACAAGTTGCACATGATTATTTTTTGATTTACTGCCCTCTATCCTACTGGGTATATTGATGTTGTACAGGGGTTTTATATAGATGGTTTCTTTTATTTGGACCAAGAGTTTTCTTTGTTATAGATTCTATTTTTCAATATTTTGTTCACTATAATGATCAGTTTATTTAATTCATTTTTAACCATTTAGTTATCACTTACTATTGATTGTTCCCTCTTTTTTTTTTAATGTTGTCTAAGTTATGTTTAACGGTGAAAATTCTGTTATGCTACAAGCGTAACAGCGACGGAGCGAGTGACGTCACGCCGAGTGTAAAGGAATTCTGCCTTTCAAGTAAAGCCTACCAAAACTGAAGTATATAAACTCTTTGAAAACAAATAAAATACTATACATGACATTTTGTTTAATTTAAATATATCATATAAACAATTATTTACTTGTGTTATAAATAAATAATTTTTCTACATCTCCAATATAGACTTGTGCATACTTTAAACACACATAATTATCCTATGCGAAAATATTTATTTGTATCGTCGCATAGAGATATTTGGCGCTGTCATCGTGTGGCACGATTTTATTATAATTTATTAATATTATATATTTAATTGTGTAAAGACTAGATTCATTTGGACTATTTTGTGTGTGTTTTATTTGTAAGCAGGGAGTGTATATAAATTGTTTAATATTTTCTGTAAACAGATATTTGAAAAGTATTATTAATTTAATTCATTTGGAGGTTTGAATTATTATTTGTATATGTATTAGGTTAAGAATTGTGAACATTTGATTACGATACTAGTCTGTGACGTTATACAACATTTAAACTGAACATTAATACTATAATAATAAGATTTGATAATAGTGCCGTTTACGTTAAATAGGGACTATAATATTTTTTTGAATATATAAAATAACTATAAATATGGCTGAATCACTTGAATTACAAGATATGTCAGCTGCAGTATTAGCCAATGTGCAGACAATTTCAGAAGATAATAGAGCTAATACAGAGGAAGCAATAAAACAAAATATATCACTACATGACGAGAATAAGAAAATTTTTACCGCTGTGGATGAACAAGCTAAACAAAATAAACAACTTTTAGAATCGACAGAAAATCGTATCGTAGAGAAAGTCGAGTTAATTCGTGCTAACATTGAGCTAGCACTAGAAGCTAATAATTCACATCTTACAGACTGTAAAGCTAAGATCAATGTCATGGGAGAAAGAATGGTAAATCTTACATCGACGGTGAATGAATTGGTAGCGGAGCAGGAACAGCGGATACAGGAGTTAAAACAACAGCTGACCCGACTCCAAAGTACCTCGACACCAGCGAACCAGACCACATATATTTATAAAACTTGTGATGAACCCAATTCGCAATTCAAATTCTATGTTAGAGAGACTGAAAATCCCCTCCACTTCCTCAAAAGCTACGAGAGAGATACGGACGCGATAAATGACAACCTAAGCGAAGTGGACAAAATAAACTGGGTGGTGAGAAGGTTAAAAAGTACCACGGCTGAATGGTTCACCGTCATACAGGACAAGGTATGTAGGTATGAAAATCTGGTGCGGCATTTTAGGGCTAGTTACTGGAACAGCGAGATACAGAGAAAGATTCGTGTAAAGCTGGAATTTGGAAAATATTCAAGTATGAAAGGGTCAAAAGAAAACTATTTAATCCAGCTGATATCTCGAACCAAGTACCTGGAACCGGAAGTGACAGAAGCAGAAATGGTAAGTAAGTTAGCTTACCATTTTGGACGCGGAATTCAAATCGCGGTTATTACACAAGGGGTTAAATCCTTAGAAGAACTACTTTTGTTATTGACTAAATGGGATAATGTGGATAACCCAAGTAATAATAATAATAATCAATCATGTACACAATTTCAGCCACAACAACAACAACAGTTTAAAAATAAACCAAGATTTCAAAGATTCAATAAAAGCAAAGTATCGGCAATTACCGAGACCAATGCAAATGAAGAGCAGCCAAAAACCGTGTAAAGTTGCACGGCAAGGGTCCGTGCGATAAAATTAATGATATAAATAAAAATAAGAATAAAAATACAAATAAAGCATACAATAACAAACAGCGGTATCAGAAGTCATATGTTAGCAATAATAGTGATAGTAATGTATACATTGCTTCTGGCTTATACCCTGTTCATGTTAGGAATGAATTAATATATCATAATTGTGTGGATGAATGTGTGGAAAATACTAGAGTTGAGGACAATAATGACATTGTTGTGATAGCGAGAATCAATGGTTGTGTTGGTAATGTTTTGCTCGATAGTGGTGCGCAAGTGGCATTAATTAATGAAAAATTTATTAACAAACATAAGCACTAGTTTAAGAAAACACCTATCTTACCTGTAAATAATACTGTGGTTATTACGGCGAACGGAGATACACAAATTATTTGTAAACAAGCACTTATATTCAATAATTACACAAGGCATAGAAATTGAAGTGATAGTCCTTATAGTTGAAAATCTAGTATATAATGTTATATTAGGTACTTACACTTTAAGAAAAATACACGCCACAATCGATTCAGTAACAAAAAACACAATTCGAAAAAAATTATACACAGTTAAATTGGGATGTGTTGACAGCGACTTGAAGCACGCCGAGCAGTGTACTAACATACAAAAGCCAGTTTTTAATCTCGTAGATAAGATAACGAGTAGCGGCCAGTTCACCGGCAATAAACTAACAGCTGATCAAGAGAAACGGTACTAAGTGGTACAAAGTGGAAATAATAACGAAAGGGGTGGAAGAAATCTTGTAACTACCGTTTCTAACGGAAACTAAAAGCAATAGAAATGCACTTAGTGTTATTAAAAGCGAATCAGAAAAACTTTCTGCTGCCATTAATCTTGTTGTTTATAATTAATTGTTTACAAAACGCTTTTCTCCGAGAGTCAACGCGCGTCGTCATAAAGTCCCCGTTTCTTTTGCGCGGCAACAATTAATTGCATTTAGTTCCTTTAGTTTTTTGATAAAATGAATTTATTCATTACCACATGACAATGGGATTCATATGAAATTTAACTCGTGAAAAGTGTGGTTCAAATCAAAAATAATAATTAACTGTACAACACTTGAACGTTTATTCTGTTCCCAGCAGGCTTATCTGGGATGTATCATGAGCAAGTGATAAAGGTAGTAATATCCGTGCTAATCTTGCCAAGTTCAATTCAGACTGCGGTGCTGTAAGACTGAATTTAGGCAGAAAAATGAAATTAAGATTAAGATTCATAGACGTATAGCACATCTTACAGTGCTGTATGGATCTGAGAATTGGGTAACACGACACGAAAGTAGTGATATTAGTATTCATGCCTCCGAGATGATGTTTTCGCGTCATATGAAGTGTAACGAGCAAAAATTTTTTAAATTTTAAATTTTCACCTCGACGGATTACGTTCACACGAGGCGGTGTCAACGACTTATAGTTGGTGCAATAAATAAAGCGTAATGAGAAGATGTCAGTACAGCGTCGCTAGCTTGACAATAGAAAGACATTAAGTTCGATACAACTATAGAAATTGGTGGCACAAGATGACAGGGAAAGTGTAGTCCAGAATTATTGCTCACTAAGCTGTAACAAAGTAAGCAAGGACATTCACACTTGTACCGAGAATTGTGGCAGATGTTTGACCATGTTACGTCAGTATACGATAAACGACAAAAACGAGTGAAACTACATATTACAATGGAACGTATGCACTGCACCTTAAGAAACAATACAGTAGGATAGATCTGACAAAAACTCAAGTCATGTTACGCAGCTGGAGTTATCGTCTAAGTGACAGACAGAATTTACGAGTGGAAAGTTGGGGTGACTTCACCAGCCAGCAGATGTTCAAAATTACTAATAGCCACAAAAAAAAGGGGTATAACATAGAACAATACGCCAGGAAGACCGAAAGTACAGATAATGGCACTCTAGAGAAACACAGAGTTTACTTCAGACAATAGGTTGATAGACAAGTGTCTAATAGCCGTAGTTTCCACGAAAAGGGTCAACGTTCGTCAGAGCAAAATCGGGGGACGTCTAAGAACCTATCAGATGCCTTCAGCCAGGGAGAAAATTGGTGGTGAGGAGTGTTTCCATAGCAACAGAAACGGAAGACCTATCGGAAGAACTATGACGTAGGATCTCGACATGGTGGGACAGAATATTCCAAGAAAATTCAAAACTGACCAATCTCAAAATGAAGTAGGCGTGAAGTGCGCCAGAGACAAAATTTTGAGTAGGGACGAATTAATAAAACTATCTGTCCAAGACGGAGGAGGGACAGTCTATACTGAAATTTTGAAACGGTTTTTACTCAAATCTTCAGACAGTTTTATACTCAAATTTTTCAGTTAGTTAATTTCAAGTACGGAACAGTTGATACGCAGATTTCAAGCAGTTTACTCTAAGTGTTCGGAGTTAGCTTTATTCTAAGTTCACAAGAGTACATTAATCGTGTGGAGAATTAACTCGAGTACGGGACTTAGTACGTTAACCTGTAACTTAAAAGACTTAGTAATATCTTCACGTCACGATAGTAAGTCGTAGTAACTTTTAAAGAATGTATTGCGAAGTGTATCGTAACGGACTTAGATAAGAATTATACAAAGTGAACAATCAGACCGTTACACGAACAGATATCACCACATAAACGATATACTAAACAGATTGAACTTAATATAGTGTTACTACACCTTATTAACAACATAATGAACATGAAATATTAAGCTAATTAATAAATTATACGAATATTTAAAGAAGCAGCGATAAGTGAAACCAGACATGTACATTAACGTCAAAACGGACACACAACATACACCGTAAGATGAAACATTTGATTGAACACTATTCTTCAATTATTCACATAAACAAACGCCAACACGAGTGACCGGAAAAGTGAGTGTTAAGTGATTGTGATAAAACAGCTTCCGACGAAATGTGTCTACGAACCATCTCCATCACTGGAACTCGACTGCACCAACGCTTAATGGATATTCAATAATCAAGTAACCATTATTTTAATCATTACTATTTAGTTACTTCTACTGACCTGATTCTTTCAAAGAATTCATCCCTGAGGAATTATTAAGAAACGCAATGAATAAATTTGAATAAAATTAATTAATAAATATATTAACAAAAGCTTATTTGGGATTTAATGAACGCATTAAATAAGTAGAATATGAATTGTTATATTATTTGATTTATATATGTATGTATGTTTTTCTTTGTTTTCAGCATATATTGAAACATGAATTTGTTCTTATAAAATGTGTATGTATTTCAGGTACAGCGATGTATCATATGTACAATTTTAATTTGTTGTGATTTATAAATAAATTAGTAATTTAAGTTGATCATATATATGCGTTCATTATTACCAATTACATCCCAGATATTAATTTAAATTTTGGAAAAATATAAAATAGATTTTCAAGAGTCATATGCTCAAATAAAGTAAATGAAGTGACAACGTTAATCTACTAAATGATATCGAGTATGTGTTTATGAGAATCAGAATAGTTATATATAGTATTAAATGGCTACATAACACACGGAATGAAAGTAATCAGTTAAAGCAAGTCAATACATATTATCTATTGCACATGAATATAATAAAATATCATTATATTGATGACACCCAAAGTACGTAGGACGTTAAAATCAATTTTATCGATTTGATATATTTGTAATTTATAATTTTACATTATAAAATGGCGCCCACCCGCACGGCATGATACGTAGTAACAAAGATTGTTAAAACGTACAGCTTTGGCAAAGAACAGGCAGTAGAAGAAGTAGATAAAGTAGTGTTATAGAAATAGAAGTAAGATAAGTATTAGTGTTATAAGTCAGTTTGAATGATTACGCGTAGGAAGGCAAAAATGGCGAGCAATTCCGATAGCGTAGAATTCGACGTCAATAACCAACTAGGTACAGTAAATACAGAAGAGAATACTACACCTAGCGAACCAAGTAGCGTTGTAGAGAGTCCAGAAGATAGGGCGCGAGGACAGACATCAAAACCAGAAGATGTAAGTCTACAAATGTTGATGGAGTTCATCCGTCAACAGAGCGAGACACAAGAAGAAAGTAGCAAATGAATTAGTGAAAAACTAGAAAAACAAGAAGAAAACAGTAAATTAATTAGTGAAAAGCTCGACCAGCACAAGGAAGAGATTAAACGTCAAACAGCGGAACAGATTATGCAAATAAGGTCCGAGATACGTGAATACCAGCAGGCTTGGGAAGGAAAGGTCGACGAACTACAGAAGAAACAAGATGATCTCGTGAGAAACTTGAGAGAAGAAGCAACTAAGAAGTACGTAGAGATACAGGAAACACGAGAAAATGATCGTCAAGAATGGATGGCAGCAATACACACTACCCAGACGACCGTTAAAAAGATTAATAATAAGTTCGATGTTCACGTCAAGGATTACAATAAGAAGCATGAAGAACTCAAGGCCGAGATACACGACACCATACGGCAGAAACAACAGGAGCAAGACGGAACAAACAATAATATTATACGGAATTTGGAAGAAGTTGATGGTAGACAACGTTCGACAGAACAAAAGTTGGACGAGACTACAAAAGAAAAGACGACGCGGATCGAAGAGTTAAAAGGACATTTGACTAAAGTAAGAGAAAACCAGGAAAGACTGCAGAGACAATTAATGGAAGGTGAGTGTGGTATATTAAACCGAATTAATGGACCTAACTACAATGACCTTAAATATAATGGTACGGACAGATTCCCTATGGAATTCCTTAAGGAGTTGTCTGAAATACAAGAGTTATACTACCCCACTGACAATATCAAGTGGATTGGTAGACATTTGGAATTAGACGCAGGTATTTGGTGGCGGGTGATACGTAACCAAATATCAAATTTTGAAGAATTCAAGGAAGCGTTCTCATTGAAATATTGGGGACAAGAACGACAAGATAGTATACGGGACCATTTGGAGTATGGCAGGTTTGATTGGCGTGGACCAGTTACTGCTATTCAGTATATTGAACGCATCTTGTTGGAGAGCAGGCAGTTAACACCTACTCTGACTGACAATCAACATATACGTAAGATATCTCGTCACTTTGGGCGCGAGATTCAGCTCGCTGTGGTCACAAGAGGAATTGTGACGATCCCAAATTTCGAATCTTTAATCATGGAGTATACACAGATTCAACCAAGAAATAATAGAGAGTCAAACTATGTGTCGGCGAACGAGAAGAGGAATTCCTACAAGGAAAGTGAAAGCGGTCCGAACAAAGTAAATGGAATGCAGAAGAAGACTTGGGGTGACAGACCGGCCATAAATACACAACAACACCGTAATGCGGACCGACGCGCAGTCAACACAATGGAGTTTACAAACACGGCTGCCGGTGCATCGGGCACTCAACCCAAAAGGGTCCGTCAACAAGAAGAAGAAAAAAAAAATCCCTCTACTCATTAACGGAGATAGCCGATAAAACGAATGACTACCAGACGAACATAATCCTACCAGATTTACGAAGTGATTTATTATGTAATGAAGATGAAGAGATTCCACAACGAATAATTAAGTGCCCAGAGATAAATATAAAGTTTAACAATAATGTTACTGTACAAGCGTTGCTTGACACTGGATCCGTTATTGCCGGATTGTCCGAATCATGGTTTAATCAAAACAAACATAACATAACACCTTATGAAATATTACCGATGTCTAACACATTAATAGTTAGCGCGGTTGGTAATAAGTCAAAGTTAATAAGAAAACAAATATTATGCGATATCTATATCGAAGAAATTAAATATGAATGTGTTTTTCTCATCATACCAGATTTAATAAAACCTTGTATATTAGGAACCAATTTTCTTCAAGAAACAGGATGTCTCATTGACATGGGAAGAAGGATCGTCGAGTTAAGAAGGGAGGCTGACAATGCGGCGTACACGGTGCCAATGATGCATATAGAAGTGGTGGACATAGAAGAAGAAGAAGAGATCATCAGGAACATTGACAAGAAAGTAGAAAGTATTGACTGCGGAGATAAAGGAACGCTGAAGAGATTAAGGGAGATTCTGGTAAGGAATAGAAGTTTATTCAGAGAGTGTCCCGGAAGAATCGAAGGGTACGTTCAAGAGTTCCAAGTCACCGACCTGACACCGTACTTCCAGAGAGGATGGTCTGTCCCATTAGCATATAAAGGGAAGGTAGATGATGAGATTAGGAGAATGTTGCGGTATGGGGTCATTGAGAGATGCAACAGCGCATATATCAACCCACTTGTTACTGTAATTAAGAAGGACGGTAGAGTACGATTGTGTTTGGATGCGAGGAAGGTGAACAGCGTGACTATCCCGGACTACGAGGGTGCTCCACCGATAAACGACATTTTGGCGAGATGTTGCGAGATGAAATATTTATCTACCGTAGACTTAACTAGCAGTTTCTGGCAAGTACCACTGAAGCCGGAGTGCCGGAACTTCACCGCTTTTATGTACGAGGGCAAGTGTTATCGGTTTACAGTTATGCCATTTGGACTGAGTACCAGTTCTGCTGCATTAACCAGGGGATTGGACACAGTATTGGAAGATGAAGTTAAAGAAAATACCATTATTTATGTCGGCGATTGCCTATGTTATTCAGGAGATCTAGAGACGCATTTGTTACATTTAGATTTATTACTATCCAACTTAAGAAGAGCGAATTTAACCATCAATTTGGAGAAGTCGCAATTCTTTAGGCAAGAAATCGCGTACCTTGGATATCGATTAACTACGCAAGGAATACGAGCAACGGACGAGAAGATTGATGCCATTATGAAATTCCCAACACCTCGGAACCAAAAGCAATTAAAAGGTTTCTTGGGTTTGACAAATTTCTACAACCGTTTTACAGATAAATACGCTGAAACCACTAAACCATTACTTGAATTATTACGGAAAGGACAGAAATTTACCTGGACACAGGAATTAAATGAATGTTTTCAGCAAGTCAAAAGGTTATTCGTAGAAACAGTCATCTTGAAGTTTCCTCGAATAAACCAAAGATATTATATGCAGTCCGACGCCAGCAACATTGCATATGGCGGGCAACTATATCAACTGGATGAGGAAGGAAGAATTGGAGTAATAGCTTTTACTAGCAAGACATTCAAGGGTGCAGAAAGAAATTATTACACTACGGAAAAGGAGCTCTTGAGTATCGTACGATGTCTTGAAAGGTTCCGTATATACATATTAGGGCAACCTTTAACTATCATTACTGATAATAAGGCACTGACTTTTATGAATAAATGTCATTTAAACAACTCGCGAATTACACGCTGGATCTTAAGTATCCAAGAGTACAAATTCGACATTGTCCATTGTAAGGGCAAGGACAATATTATTGCTGATCTTCTAAGCAGAAACCCAGAAGATGCCACGTTAGAAGAAATTAGTGACAATATGTCCGAATACTTGATTAATCACCTGACGGTCAAAATGGATAAGAAGGTAAGCAAGATCATAATGGATATTGGAAAGTACCAATTTAAGGATGATAAGCTTAAGACTATTATTGATAAGATTAAGGAAAAGTGTTTAGATAAGGAATTAAATAAATTTTATAGATTCGTCGATGAGAAATTGTATAGATTACGTAGAAGGGAATGGAAACTGTACATACCGAACAGTGTGTCCGGCGAAATAATTGCTGAAATACACCGTATGTATGGACATCCCGGAGCTAAGAAATGTATTAAATTATTGCAGGAGCATTTTACCATAGACGGTATGTTGAAAAGGGTGAAAAATTACGTACGAACTTGCGACACTTGTCAAAGGAAGAAGGACACAGGCAACAAAAACTTGTTCGGAGGAACGAAAGCTATTATACCGTTACGTAAGGGTGACCTAGTGAGCGCCGACTATTATGGGCCACTACCTGTTTCGTCCGCTGGAGTGAGATATTTGTTTGTTATGGTTGACAACTTTACCAAATACGTGCGACTTTTTACACTTCGAAGGGCAACGACCGCAGCTACATTGAGAAGAATACACCAGTATTTTAAAGAGCTGGGATCTCCTAGAATAATTATCACAGACAACGGAACGCAATTTACCTCTAAAAATTGGTTAGACGGGTTAAATGAATTAAATATTCAACCAAGATTTACCGCAATAAGGAACCCTTGTGCGAATCTGGCTGAACGAATCAACAGACAGCTTGGGAATTTATTTAGGATCTTTGTCAGTGACCAACACACAAAGTAGTCGCGTTATGTAACAATCATTGAGAGTTGTATTAACGAGACGTACCACGAGACTATAGAAGTAACACCATACGAGGCACAGCTCGCGAAGAAACCTACCAGAGCGTGGGAAAAATACATAAACAAGGACATACTTCTAGTTAAAGGAACTGACCATAACCAAATATTCGTCAAAATGAAAGAGAAGAGGGAAAAACAAGCGAAGTTGTGTAATGAAACCAAGACCATTACAAAATTCAAAATTGGTGAGAAGGTGCTAATCAGAACCTATTATCAATCGGACGCGGTCCAGAAAAGGATTGATAAATTTTGCGAACTGTACTGCGGACCATACAAAGTGCATCAAATTCTCGGAGAAGCTACATATCTACTCGTCGATTGCGATGACGAAAGTAAACTCCGTGGGAAATTTAATGCCAGACAAATGAAAAAATACCATGAACCAGAAAATTGAAGATGAAGGAAGAGGAAGAAATCGAAGAATATATCATTATAAGTTAGCTGATGGTGATGAGTCATCTGCGTTAGGGTAATTGACGCGCTGATCTCATTCAAGCTGGCTTAACCAAGAAAATTATGTACTCTAATTGTCAAACATAACATAAAATTGTATTTAGTTAATTGAGCACTAATTAAATGTTTGATAATAAGGATAAATTAACATTTTGAGTGACATTTTATAAAATGTTGCAGTGAATGCAAAGAACATTTTAATTGCTATTACTTGATTCACATAGTAATAAGTTATTGGGACAAAGTGGAAAAAAAAGGGACACTTAAAATCAAATAAGTGATATTATTCAAAGTACTATATCGTAAATGAACTCTATTAAAGTGAGTGAATATAATTAATAGACTAGGATTGTAAATGATACTAGAATGAAGTAGATAACTCATTAACAAAATGTATTACGTATATGTATAAGATATCAAAATAATTGTAACTAACGTAGCGAATATGTTAATTACTAATCTAATTTTAAATAACATTTTAAAAAGGATTTTATTGGTAGGACTATTAGTAATGCACAAAATGCGTATGCATAGGAGATTTCTTTGATGTCATGTAAAGTGTTACCTGAGACCAATTGATTGTTTGATAATATCTTATGGAAAAAATTATTCAATTGATTAAATTAATTATTTGCCCATTGAATTTATGATTTGTCTTATAATTAGAGAGATAGAGTATTTATATGTAAATACGATAATGTTAAATGCGTTCAGCCATCCCAAATAGCTAGCAATAAATTCAGAGAACCGATTAAAACTAAAAAGGGGGTGTACCAATTGCAATATAAGCCTTTAAGAGTAGGTCATCATGTATTACCTTCCCCTGAAGAAGATGAACACGGCGAGGCGACGTACAGGGCGCAGAATTTGGATTTGAGTTGTTCCTTGAGGTCACATCATCAAATCAAAATTGAGGACACTGTAACGAGCAAAGATTTTTAAAATTTTAAATTTTCACCTCGACGGAGTACGTTCACACGAGGCGGTGTCAACGACTTATAGTTGGCGCAATAAATAAAGCGTAATGAGAAGATGTCAGTACAGCGTCGCTAGCTTGACAATAGAAAGACATTAAGTTCGATACAACTATAGAAATTGGTGGCACAAGATGACAGGGAAAGTTCAGTCCAGAATTATTGCTCACTACAGCTGTAACAAAGTAAGCAAGGACATTCACACTTGTACCGAGAATTGTGGCAGATGTTTGACCATGTTACGTCAGTATACGATAAACGACAAAAACGAGTGAAACTACATATTACAATGGAACGTATGCACTGCACCTTAAGAAACAATACAGTAGGATAGATCTGACAAAAACTCAAGTCATGTTACGCAGCTGGAGTTATCGTCTAAGTGACAGACAGAATTTACGAGTGGAAAGTTGGGGTGACTTCACCAGCCAGCAGATGTTCAAAATTACTAATAGCCACAAAAAAAAGGGGTATAACATAGAACAATACGCCAGGAAGACCGAAAGTACAGATAATGGCACTCTAGAGAAACACAGAGTTTACTTCAGACAATAGGTTGATAGACAAGTGTCTAATAGCCGTAGTTTCCACGAAAAGGGTCAACGTTCGTCAGAGCAAAATCGGGGGACGTCTAAGAACCTATCAGATGCCTTCAGCCAGGGAGAAAATTGGTGGTGAGGAGTGTTTCCATAGCAACAGAAACGGAAGACCTATCGGAAGAACTATGACGTAGGATCTCGACATGGTGGGACAGAATATTCCAAGAAAATTCAAAACTGACCAATCTCAAAATGAAGTAGGCGTGAAGTGCGCCAGAGACAAAATTTTGAGTAGGGACGAATTAATAAAACTATCTGTCCAAGACGGAGGAGGGACAGTCTATACTGAAATTTTGAAACGGTTTTTACTCAAATCTTCAGACAGTTTTATACTCAAATTTTTCAGTTAGTTAATTTCAAGTACGGAACAGTTGATACGCAGATTTCAAGCAGTTTACTCTAAGTGTTCGGAGTTAGCTGTATTCTAAGTTCACAAGAGTACATTAATCGTGTGGAGAATTAACTCGAGTACGGGACTTAGTACGTTAACCTGTAACTTAAAAGACTTAGTAATATCTTCACGTCACGATAGTAAGTCGTAGTAACTTTTAAAGAATGTATTGCGAAGTGTATCGTAACGGACTTAGATAAGAATTATACAAAGTGAACAATCAGACCGTTACACGAACAGATATCACCACATAAACGATATACTAAACAGATTGAACTTAATATAGTGTTACTACACCTTATTAACAACATAATGAACATGAAATATTAAGCTAATTAATAAATTATACGAATATTTAAAGAAGCAGCGATAAGTGAAACCAGACATGTACATTAACGTCAAAACGGACACACAACATACACCGTAAGATGAAACATTTGATTGAACACTATTCTTCAATTATTCACATAAACAAACGCCAACACGAGTGACCGGAAAAGTGAGTGTTAAGTGATTGTGATAAAACAGCTTCCGACGAAATGTGTCTACGAACCATCTCCATCACTGGAACTCGACTGCACCAACGCTTAATGGATATTCAATAATCAAGTAACCATTATTTTAATCATTACTATTTAGTTACTTCTACTGACCTGATTCTTTCAAAGAATTCATCCCTGAGGAATTATTAAGAAACGCAATGAATAAATTTGAATAAAATTAATTAATAAATATATTAACAAAAGCTTATTTGGGATTTAATGAACGCATTAAATAAGTAGAATATGAATTGTTATATTATTTGATTTATATATGTATGTATGTTTTTCTTTGTTTTCAGCATATATTGAAACATGAATTTGTTCTTATAAAATGTGTATGTATTTCAGGTACAGCGATGTATCATATGTACAATTTTAATTTGTTGTGAATTATAAATAAATTAGTAATTTAAGTTGATCATATATATGCGTTCATTATTACCAATTACATCCCAGATATTAATTTAAATTTTGGAAAAATATAAAATAGATTTTCAAGAGTCATATGCTCAAATAAAGTAAATGAAGTGACAACGTTAATCTACTAAATGATATCGAGTATGTGTTTATGAGAATCAATATAGTTATATATAGTATTAAATGGCTACATAACACACGGAATGAAAGTAATCAGTTAAAGCAAGTCAATACATATTATCTATTGCACATGAATATAATAAAATATCATTATATTGATGACACCCAAAGTACGTAGGACGTTAAAATCAATTTTATCGATTTGATATATTTGTAATTTATAATTTTACATTATAAAATGGCGCCCACCCGCACGGCATGATACGTAGTAACAAAGATTGTTAAAACGTACAGCTTTGGCAAAGAACAGGCAGTAGAAGAAGTAGATAAAGTAGTGTTATAGAAATAGAAGTAAGATAAGTATTAGTGTTATAAGTCAGTTTGAATGATTACGCGTAGGAAGGCAAAAATGGCGAGCAATTCCGATAGCGTAGAATTCGACGTCAATAACCAACTAGGTACAGTAAATACAGAAGAGAATACTACACCTAGCGAACCAAGTAGCGTTGTAGAGAGTCCAGAAGATAGGGCGCGAGGACAGACATCAAAACCAGAAGATGTAAGTCTACAAATGTTGATGGAGTTCATCCGTCAACAGAGCGAGACACAAGAAGAAAGTAGCAAATGAATTAGTGAAAAACTAGAAAAACAAGAAGAAAACAGTAAATTAATTAGTGAAAAGCTCGACCAGCACAAGGAAGAGATTAAACGTCAAACAGCGGAACAGATTATGCAAATAAGGTCCGAGATACGTGAATACCAGCAGGCTTGGGAAGGAAAGGTCGACGAACTACAGAAGAAACAAGATGATCTCGTGAGAAACTTGAGAGAAGAAGCAACTAAGAAGTACGTAGAGATACAGGAAACACGAGAAAATGATCGTCAAGAATGGATGGCAGCAATACACACTACCCAGACGACCGTTAAAAAGATTAATAATAAGTTCGATGTTCACGTCAAGGATTACAATAAGAAGCATGAAGAACTCAAGGCCGAGATACACGACACCATACGGCAGAAACAACAGGAGCAAGACGGAACAAACAATAATATTATACGGAATTTGGAAGAAGTTGATGGTAGACAACGTTCGACAGAACAAAAGTTGGACGAGACTACAAAAGAAAAGACGACGCGGATCGAAGAGTTAAAAGGACATTTGACTAAAGTAAGAGAAAACCAGGAAAGACTGCAGAGACAATTAATGGAAGGTGAGTGTGGTATATTAAACCGAATTAATGGACCTAACTACAATGACCTTAAATATAATGGTACGGACAGATTCCCTATGGAATTCCTTAAGGAGTTGTCTGAAATACAAGAGTTATACTACCCCACTGACAATATCAAGTGGATTGGTAGACATTTGGAATTAGACGCAGGTATTTGGTGGCGGGTGATACGTAACCAAATATCAAATTTTGAAGAATTCAAGGAAGCGTTCTCATTGAAATATTGGGGACAAGAACGACAAGATAGTATACGGGACCATTTGGAGTATGGCAGGCTTGATTAGCGTGGACCAGTTACTGCTATTCAGTATATTGAACGCATCTTGTTGGAGAGCAGGCAGTTAACACCTACTCTGACTGACAATCAACATATACGTAAGATATCTCGTCACTTTGGGCGCGAGATTCAGCTCGCTGTGGTCACAAGAGGAATTGTGACGATCCCAAATTTCGAATCTTTAATCATGGAGTATACACAGATTCAACCAAGAAATAATAGAGAGTCAAACTATGTGTCGGCGAACGAGAAGAGGAATTCCTACAAGGAAAGTGAAAGCGGTCCGAACAAAGTAAATGGAATGCAGAAGAAGACTTGGGGTGACAGACCGGCCATAAATACACAACAACACCGTAATGCGGACGACGCGCAGTCAACACAATGGAGTTTACAAACACGGCTGCCGGTGCATCGGGCACTCAACCCAAAAGGGTCCGTCAACAAGAAGAAGAAAAAAAAAATCCCTCTACTCATTAACGGAGATAGCCGATAAAACGAATGACTACCAGACGAACATAATCCTACCAGATTTACGAAGTGATTTATATGTAATGATGATGAAGAGATTCCACAACGAATAATTAAGTGCCCAGAGATAAATATAAAGTTTAACAATAATGTTACTGTACAAGCGTTGCTTGACACTGGATCCGTTATTGCCGGATTGTCCGAATCATGGTTTAATCAAAACAAACATAACATAACACCTTATGAAATATTACCGATGTCTAACACATTAATAGTTAGCGCGGTTGGTAATAAGTCAAAGTTAATAAGAAAACAAATATTATGCGATATCTATATCGAAGAAATTAAATATGAATGTGTTTTTCTCATCATACCAGATTTAATAAAACCTTGTATATTAGGAACCAATTTTCTTCAAGAAACAGGATGTCTCATTGACATGGGAAGAAGGATCGTCGAGTCAAGAAGGGAGGCTGACGATGCGGCGTACACGGTGCCAATGATGCATATAGAAGTGGTGGACATAGAAGAAGAAGAAGAGATCATCAGGAACATTGACAAGAAAATAGAAAGTATTGACTGCGGAGATAAAGGAACGTTGGAGAGATTAAGGGAGATTCTGGTAACGAATAGAAGTTTATTCAGAGAGTGTCCCGGAAGAATCGAAGGGTACGTTCACGAGTTCCAAGTCACCGACCGGACACCGTACTTCCAGAGAGGATGGTCTGTCCCATTAGCATATAAAGGGAAGGTAGATGATGAGATTAGGAGAATGTTGCGGTATGGGGTCATTGAGAGATGCAACAGCGCATATATCAACCCACTTGTTACTGTAATTAAGAAGGACGGTAGAGTACGATTGTGTTTGGATGCGAGGAAGGTGAACAGCGTGACTATCCCGGACTACGAGGGTGCTCCACCGATAAACGACATTTTGGCGAGATGTTGCGAGATGAAATATTTATTTACCGTAGACTTAACTAGCAGTTTCTGGCATGTACCACTGAAGCCGGAGTGCCGGAACTTCACCGCTTTTATGTACGAGGGCAAGTGTTATCGGTTTACAGTTACGCCATTTGGACTGAGTACAAGTTCTGCTGCATTAACCAGGAGATTGGACACAGTATTGGAAGATGAAGTTAAAGAAAATACCATTATTTATGTCTACGATTGCCTATGTTATTCAGGAGATCTAGAGACGCATTTGTTACATTTAGATTTATTACTATCCAACTTAAGAAGAGCGAATTTAACCATCAATTTGGAGAAGTCGCAATTCTTTAGGCAAGAAATCGCGTACCTTGGATATCGATTAACTACGCAAGGAATACGAGCAACGGACGAGAAGATTGATGCCATTATGAAATTCCCAACACCTCGGAACCAAAAGCAATTAAAAGGTTTCTTGGGTTTGACAAATTTCTACAACCGTTTTACAGATAAATACGCTGAAACCACTAAACCATTACTTGAATTATTACGGAAAGGACAGAAATTTACCTGGACACAGGAATTAAATGAATGTTTTCAGCAAGTCAAAAGGTTATTCGTAGAAACAGTCATCTTGAAGTTTCCTCGAATAAACCAAAGATATTATATGCAGTGCGACGCCAGCAACTTTGCATATGGCGGGCAACTATATCAACTGGATGAGGAAGGAAGAATTGGAGTAATAGCTTTTACTAGCAAGACATTCAAGGGTGCAGAAAGAAATTATTACACTACGGAAAAGGAGCTCTTGAGTATCGTACGATGTCTTGAAAGGTTCCGTATATACATATTAGGGCAACCTTTAACTATCATTACTGATAATAAGGCACTGACTTTTATGAATAAATGTCATATAAACAACTCGCGAATTACACGCTGGATCTTAAGTATCCAAGAGTACAAATTCGACATTGTCCATTGTAAGGGCAAGGACAATATTATTGCTGATCTTCTAAGCAGAAACCCAGAAGATGCCACGTTAGAAGAAATTAGTGACAATATGTCTCCGAATACTTGATTAATCACCTGACGGTCAAAATGGATAAGAAGGTAAGCAAGATCATAATGGATATTGGAAAGTACCAATTTAAGGATGATAAGCTTAAGACTATTATTGATAAGATTAAGGAAAAGTGTTTAGATAAGGAATTAAATAAATTTTATAGATTCGTCGATGAGAAATTGTATAGATTACGTAGAAGGGAATGGAAACTGTACATACCGAACAGTGTGTCCGGCGAAGTAATTGCTGAAATACACCGTATGTATGGACATCCCGGAGCTAAGAAATGTATTAAATTATTGCAGGAGCATTTTACCATAGACGGTATGTTGAAAAGGGTGAAAAATTACGTACGAACTTGCGACATTTGTCAAAGGAAGAAGGACACAGGCAACAAAAACTTGTTCGGAGGAACGAAAGCCATTATACCGTTACGTAAGGGTGACCTAGTGAGCGCCGACTATTATGGGCCACTATCTGTTTCGTCCGCTGGAGTGAGATATTTGTTTGTTATGGTTGACAACTTTACCAAATACGTGCGACTTTTTACACTTCGAAGGGCAACGACCGCAGCTACATTGAGAAGAATACACCAGTATTTTAAAGAGCTGGGATCTCCTAGAATAATTATCACAGACAACGGAACGCAATTTACCTCTAAAAATTGGTTAGACGGGTTAAATGAATTAAATATTCAACCAAGATTTACCGCAATAAGGAACCCTTGTGCGAATCTGGCTGAACGAATTAACAGACAGCTTGGGAATTTATTTAGGATCTTTGTCAGTGACCAACACACAAAGTGGTCGCGTTATGTAACAATCATTGAGAGTTGTATTAACGAGACGTACCACGAGACTATAGAAGTAACACCATACGAGGCACAGCTCGCGAAGAAACCTACCAGAGCGTGGGAAAAATACATAAACAAGGACATACTTGTAGTTAAAGGAACTGACCATAACCAAATATTCGTCAAAATGAAAGAGAAGAGGGAAAAACAAGCGAAGTTGTGTAATGGAACCAAGACCATTACAAAATTCAAAATTGGTGAGAAGGTGCTAATCAGAACCTATTATCAATCGGACGCGGTCCAGAAAAGGATTGAAAAATTTTGCGAACTGTACTGCGGACCATACAAAGTGCATCAAATTCTCGGAGAAGCTACATATCTACTCGTCGATTGCGATGACGAAAGTAAACTCCGTGGGAAATTTAATGCCAGACAAATGAAAAAATACCATGAACCAGAAAATTGAAGATGAAGGAAGAGGAAGAAATCGAAGAATATATCATTATAAGTTAGCTGATGGTGATGAGTCATCTGCGTTAGGGTAATTGACGCGCTGATCTCATTCAAGCTGGCTTAACCAAGAAAATTATGTACTCTAATTGTCAAACATAACATAAAATTGTATTTAGTTAATTAAGCACTAATTAAATGTTTGATAATAAGGATAAATTAACATTTTGAGTGACATTTTATAAAATGTTGCAGTGAATGCAAAGAACATTTTAATTGCTATTACTTGATTCACATAGTAATAAGTTATTGGGACAAAGTGGAAAAAAAAGGGACACTTAAAATCAAATAAGTGATATTATTCAAAGAACTATATCGTAAATGAACTCTATTAAAGTGAGTGTATATAATTAATAGACTAGGATTGTAAATGATACTAGAATGAAGTAGATAACTCATTAACAAAATGTATTACGTATATGTATAAGATATCAAAATAATTGTAACTAACGTAGCGAATATGTTAATTACTAATCTAATTTTAAATAACATTTTAAAAAGGATTTTATTGGTAGGACTATTAGTAATGCACAAAATGCGTATGCATAGGAGATTTCTTTGATGTCATGTAAAGTGTTACATGAGACCAATTGATTGTTTGATAATATCTTGTGGAAAAAATTATTCACTTGATTAAATTAATTAATTGACCATTGAATTTATGATTTGTCTTATAATTAGAGAGATAGAGTATTTATATGTAAATACGATAATGTGAAATGCGTTCAGCCATCCCAAATAGCTAGCAATAAATTCAGAGAACCGATTAAAACTAAAAAGGGGGTGTACCAATTGCAATATAAGCCTTTAAGAGTAGGTCATCATGTATTACCTTCCCCTGAAGAAGATGAACACGGCGAGGCGACGTACAGGGCGCAGAATTTGGATTTGAGTTGTTCCTTGAGGTCACATCGTCAAATCAAAATTGAGGACACTGTAACGAGCAAAAATTTTTAAAATTTTAAATTTTCACCTCGACGGAGTACGTTCACACGAGGCGGTGTCAACGACTTATAGTTGGCGCAATAAATAAAGCGTAATGAGAAGATGTCAGTACAGCGTCGCTAGCTTGACAATAGAAAGACATTAAGTTCGATACAACTATAGAAATTGGTGACACAAGATGACAGGGAAAGTGTAGTCCAGAATTATTGCTCACTACAGCTGTAACAAAGTAAGCAAGGACATTCACACTTGTACCGAGAATTGTGGCAGATGTTTGACCATGTTACGTCAGTATACGATAAACGACAAAAACGAGTGAAACTACATATTACAATGGAACGTATGCACTGCACCTTAAGAAACAATACAGTAGGATAGATCTGACAAAAACTCAAGTCATGTTACGCAGCTGGAGTTATCGTCTAAGTGACAGACAGAATTTACGAGTGGAAAGTTGGGGTGACTTCACCAGCCAGCAGATGTTCAAAATTACTAATAGCCACAAAAAAAAGGGGTATAACATAGAACAATACGCCAGGAAGACCGAAAGTACAGATAATGGCACTCTAGAGAAACACAGAGTTTACTTCAGACAATAGGTTGATAGACAAGTGTCTAATAGCCGTAGTTTCCACGAAAAGGGTCAACGTTCGTCAGAGGAAAATCGGGGGACGTCTAAGAACCTATCAGATGCCTTCAGCCAGGGAGAAAATTGGTGGTGAGGAGTGTTTCCATAGCAACAGAAACGGAAGACCAATCGGGAGAACTATGACGTAGGATCTCGACATGGTGGGACAGAATATTCCAAGAAAATTCAAAACTGACCAATCTCAAAATGAAGTAGGCGTGAAGTGCGCCAGAGACAAAATTTTGAGTAGGGACGAATTAATAAAACTATCTGTCCAAGAGGGAGGAGGGACAGTCTATACTCAAATTTTGAAACGGTTTTTACTCAAATCTTCAGACAGTTTTATACTCAAATTTTTCAGTTAGTTAATTTCAAGTACGGAACAGTTGATACGCAGATTTCAAGCAGTTTACTCTAAGTGTTCGGAGTTAGCTTTATTCTAAGTTCACAAGAGTACATTAATCGTGTGGAGAATTAACTCGAGTACGGGACTTAGTACGTTAACCTGTAACTTAAAAGACTTAGTAATATCTTCACGTCACGATAGTAAGTCGTAGTAACTTTTAAAGAGTGTATTGCGATGTGTATCGTAACGGACTTAGATAAGAATTATACAAAGTGAACAATCAGACCGTTACACGAACAGATATCACCACATAAACGATATACTAAACAGATTGAACTTAATATAGTGTTACTACACCTTATTAACAACATAATGAACATGAAATATTAAGCTAATTAATAAATTATACGAATATTTAAAGAAGCAGCGATAAGTGAAACCAGACATGTACATTAACGTCAAAACGGACACACAACATACACCGTAAGATGAAACATTTGATTGAACACTAAACTTCAATTATTCACATAAACAAACGCCAACACGAGTGACCGGAAAAGTGAGTGTTAAGTGATTGTGATAAAACAGCTTCCGACGAAATGTGTCTACGAACCATCTCCATCACTGGAACTCGACTGCACCAACGCTTAATGGATATTCAATAATCAAGTAACCATTATTTTAATCATTTCTATTTAGTTACTTCTACTGACCTGATTCTTTCAAAGAATTCATCCCTGAGAAATTATTAAGAAACGCAATGAATAAATTTGAATAAAAGTAATTAATGAATATATTAACAAAAGCTTATTTGGGATTTAATGAACGCATTAAATAAGTAGAATATGAATTGTTATATTATTTGATTTATATATGTATGTATGTTTTTCTTTGTTTTCAGCATATATTGAAACATGAATTTGTTCTTATAAAATATGTATGTATTTCAGGTACAGCGACGTATCATATGTACAATTTTAATTTGTTGTGAATTATAAATAAATTAGTAATTTAAGTTGATCATATATATGCGTTCATTATTACCAATTACATCCCAGATATTAATTTAAATTTTGGAAAAATATAAAATAGATTTTCAAGAGTTTCATATGCTCAAATAAAGTAAATGAAGTGACAACGTTAATCTACTAAATGATATCGAGTATGTGTTTATGAGAATCAGAATAGTTATATATAGTATTAAATGGCTACATAACACACGGAATGAAAGTAATCAGTTAAAGCAAGTCAATACATATTATCTATTGCACATGAATATAATAAAATATCATTATATTGATGACACCCAAAGTACGTAGGACGTTAATATCAATTTTATCGATTTGATATATTTGTAATTTATAATTTTACATTATAGAAGGGATATTAAACGAGAGGACAGAATACGCAGCGAGTATATCCGCATGAAATTAAATAAGTCCTAAACAAATTGAAAGACTGATAAACACCAAAACAGATGATTACGTCGTATACAAAAAGAAGAGGCTGATAGATTGCCACTGCGTGGCACCCAAATCTAAAATTCTTTGCTGACGGTTGCCAATATTCTCTAAAATTGTCTTCAGTCAGTTTGTTCTGCGTTGGCTGGCAGGTCTCTGCACAGCAGTCCTTCATCTATCCTGCTGTTACACCAGTGCCTTAGTGTTTTCATATCCTTTTCCAACCCTAGTTTAGTCTACTATCCTGCATATTCACATCCTCTCTTCTCGATGCCATTCACCACTCCTATCAGCAGACAGTCTCGCTTCATTCAGTATCCTAGCCAATTCATCTTCCTTCTCCTTATATTGCTGAATATCTTCATCAGTCCTTGCAGCACTTTTTATTCCTAACATTATCCTCTCATCTCATCTCCTCAGTTTTAGGCCTTACTGTAGTCTCCGTTACCGCCAAATTTCTTATATTCTCTATCCTCAGATTCCACGTTTCAGTATCTTAATATACCTTTTACTACCTTTAGTATCTTACAGTTTCCAACGCTGTACTTATTATACTTTACCCGGTTCTTCCTTAACTCTTATTTCATGGCCAGCAGAGCAACCTTCTCCTTCTCCTATCGTTTCGTCAATGCTATTGTAATACTTATTTCTGTCATACAATGCATACTTCAGTGACACTGGTTCCCAGACACTTGAACTATCTCTTCACCGAGTTCAATTTAAGCCGCTTCCTTCTTCCTGTACCAGTCACAGTCTTTGCCTTCTTCCAAATCTTCATATTTCCCGTCAAGTCCTTCGAGCATCTCCAGTACGTTTCCTTAATATACGTTAAACCAATCACGCCATTAACAAGTCTAATACACTTCACTATCCTTCCGCTTATATTCTTTCCACTTTTCCACTTCACCCATCAAACGCATTCCCTAATTATTTCCTGCAGACATAGGTTAGCCTAAGTATTGCAGGTTAGAAGCAGCGCTCCTGTTTCACTTCCAACCCAGACCAAGCTCTTCATTAACTTTCCTGCAGTTCTTAACCTCCGGTCAGTCTTCCCTTTCCCCAATCTATTACACACTTCCTCACTATGTTTGTAAGCCTCACCAATCTTACCCTAAAAAATCTCCAAGTCAATAAATACGGAATATATTTTTCTATTTTTCTCCATGGTCCTCTGTCCAATAGCTTTCAGCAACTACCTAGAGGCATCGCATGTTTTCAGCCCACGTCGAAATCCATATTGCCTCTCCATTGGATATTAGTAGATTTCTTTATATTTATTATGAGAACGGTCCTTGAAAGTCGCAGACACATCATCCCGCAATAACAAGTTACCTAAAAACCTGTTACATTTTTACGGCAGGGAGAAGTTTAGAGACTACAATAATATGTTTAGTAATAACATACTTGAAAAAATGTATATCTTCGTCAAATAATAATTACCATAACTGGCCTTCATATTTTTATAATTATGACACATTTATGATCGATTTTCTTTTATTGATTTCATACTAAGTGCTGAAGTAAAGTCATACAAAAAAATGTTTTAGAATTTATATAAGTTATGAATGCTTTAATACCAGTGATATATGTAAGACTATATTTTAATAATAAAATCTGAACTCATTGTGTTAGCTTATATTTGTATGATTCTAAAAACATGCATTTTTAATTCCAAAGTTTTATTTCCGCTTGGTATGTTTAAGGTTTATAAATTCTCCCATATTCGTTGGCGTTATTAATTATGTGAACCGATAACTTGTTAGTTTTCTTAAAGATATAATTCATTAACGCTTTTCTTTGGTTCGGTGGTCAACAGTAATTTCAAATCTGATTTATTGCGCAATCCAACTTCATATGAATTTAACCTGTAAATTGAACAGGAAATTAATTTTAATTTTTTTGTTATAATGCTTAATAATGATGAAAGATAGAAGTCCAAGCAATCAGCCTCTCTCTCTCTCTCTCTCTCTCTCTCTCTTTTTCCCCTCTCTCTCCCTCTTTCTATATATCTATTTATTTATCTAAGTATCTCTCCCTTTCGTACACACACACACAGAATAAATTATAATATATGCCTTCGAAGCATACAAAAATAGAACAGATATTGATAGTTGTCAATTTATGCTGAGTTTATTGGTTCTGTGTGTGGTCCGCTGAGATCACATTTGTAAGCAAACTCTCTTATTGACAACGGGGCGCTGCAGATGTGGAATTTTTGTTGCTCGTTGTTATGGGTTTCCCGCTACTATCACTATACATCGCCTTTCAATATGACGACATTCTTGGGATAGCGTTTATTGGACGTATTCTCCCTATGGCCCTGTTTGATTTTCTACGTGTTGAAGGAATATTTTTGTTCTCCTAACTACCGTTAAATGTTTCTAGGATTATTATATTACTGTTTATAAATACGTCGAGGAGTGAAAAATAAATTGGTTACTGGTGAAAAATAAATTCGTTTGTAGAAAATGTAACAAGTTTAATTTTAAATTTGCGTATATTATAATTTTATTTTTAACAATCTTAATAAACACTTATTATATAGTAATAAATGTTCTAACAACTAAGGAAACAATCTGAGAAACCATTAACAACTGATGTAATAATCTATTACTGTAAACAAAGTTCAACTATTAAAGCTGTTCTAAAAGACTACGCGTTAACGTGTTGCTAATCCTAAGTAATCTCAAAATATATAGGTCAGCTAACAGTGGTCATTGTTCTGATTGTCTATTTAAAGGAAAATCACACGGTATTCTGCTACTATGCTTACGTAAAGCAGTTACTTGTATCCTTCCTGTAAATGTGAATTGCCTCAACGCTGGTATGTTGATGAAGTATCGCTTCATGTTTGGCCACGAAACCTTTTATTTTAATACTATAATAAGCGATTCCAAGACCTCGATGGATACTACTAACACAAACATGCAATGGCATAAACAAAGTTGTAGCTGAACATCCTATCCTTACAGTTGTATGCGATAGGCTCAGACGGGTTCTAGTCTGTTCTAAATATGAATTTAAGACCCCAAGAACTACTAAGTTATAATTTTTGTACTTTATGTTTAATTCTGCCCGCTTTTTTATATACTGCTTCCATCGGTACCTTACACTATTGACATTCTACGATCTTCAGCGTTGTTTTCGTACAGTATAGTGGTATGAAATAACATATGTTGGTAGCATTTCATTTAGTTTTATCGTCTGCATTTATAGCAGTACTGTATAATAGAGGCGTCTGTTTATTCTACCACAACTACAAGTAACATCATTTGAAATATGGCAATAATTGTACTATCGATTCATAGAAAAACATATGTATAAAACAGGGAAAGTACGCAATAATAAGTCAGTGTTAACATTAATAGCGTAGACAATCATGATTTTATAAATAATGATAAAAATAATAATGTTCTCAATGATAAAAGTAATCGGTTCAATAATGTAATAACGATAAAAATAGTAATGTTATCAATATACGACATTATTTTATCAATATGTTAAACATAATACTGTCGACTGTAGCACAACGAAGTTTTTACCTTATTCTACAAATTAAGATCATATAGGAAAAGAAGGGAAGAAGTCATCTGGAAGGAGTAATATCAACTTAAATAAAAGTAGCAGAAAAAAGTAATTACAATCATCAATAAAAGGACTTAACAGAACTAAACAAATCGATTCAAAGAATTTACATATAGTCAATTTATAGCCAAAAAGTGTTAAAAAACAAATAGTATGAGTATCATATCAATAAAATAATTAGTAGACCCAGTAAGATATGGAGTAGTAAGGAGTTACAGCCCAGAATAAATAAATTAAAATGACAATCCGCAAAATATGGAGTAGTAAGGATCAACAGAACATAACAAATGAATCAAAATGGAATAATATCAAAATACCCAAAAAACCTATTGTAAAGACAGAAACCTCTATAGCAGCAAACAAATAATTAAAAAGAAATTAAACTATATCAGCTATACCAAATTAAATGAAACACCTAGCCCAAAAAAGAGAATCCAATACAAATAATGAGAAATATTGTAAAATTAATTATAATTAAAATAAATGTGGATCACCCCAAACCAGTTTTAAAAAAGGACAACAAAAGACAATCATTAATATAGAGTTTTAATGTGTTTATTTATATAATTATTATGTGTTAGTATTTTTAGAGTATACCATACAAAATATGTTGATCGTAGGTAATACTAGATGTTAGTATGTAAGAGTTTATTGTATTTGAATCTGTTAATTAATGTTGTAATTTTGTAAAGTAAGGAAAGGCAAAATAATAATTCAAACAACCCATAAATAGTAAATCAAAAAATATAAAACTAATAAGATGAAATCATAATAACATTGCTAGGAAAATAGGAAATTGATGACCAAGACAAATTCAACTTTGACCATATAAATCAAATCAGAGAATATAAATTTATAGAACCTAGATTAAATTGATATAAATTATCATTTTCAGAATACACATACTTTATCCTAATGATAACAACGACCTATAATAGTGATTAAAGGAATCAACATATAAAATTAACTTAAATGGTGATTGTACAAGAGAATGCCCAAAAGCAGTAAGCAAGCAATAGTAAAATGCAAATAACTTGTTAAATGTTTAAAATAATAGCCAGACATAAAAGGTAAATTACAAGGGTTTAATTAGTAATCAAGTGTGAGTAAAATTGTAACATAAAACATATTGGAAACCATTTAATAGGTATTTATGTGAATCAAAATAAGGCCTATAGATAAATTTCAAAGAATGTAATTCTGAAGCTTAATTCAAACCAAAACAGGTCAAATTTAGTATTAACTTGTGTAAAATAAAAGCAGGAATATTGTTCTATAATTAGAATTACATAAAAGTACTAAACAAATAATTTATAGCCAATTAAATATAAAATATTACATTTTTTTCAATAAGATTGAATTATTTGATAGGAACAGCTGATCCATGAACAATGAGAAATGATACCAAAATCTTATAGAATTTTCTATATGAAGGAACAAATATAGTTATTGATTGTTAAAAGCCAAACAGAACGGACGTGTCGAATACCTTTCAGAGAATTATGAACGGAAATTTTTAACTAACACAACCAAGATATATGATGAGGTTACAAAAGATAAAAGAATATAAATTAAAGTAAAGAATACTATAATAACGGTCATTGAAACCTTAAACTAAATTAAACAATACTAAATCAAGCTGTCACTACGTATAGACAAGACTGAAGAACGAAATTAAACTCAGATAACCAGAACCCGATTGCAGGGAACTATTGGACACAACACAACTATTACCGAACAAAATCCAGTGGATGAATACAACTACACTCTACAACTTGTGAATATTCCAAGAACAACATCACTGAAGAGGCATTAACCAACGGAGACGTTTATTTGAAGAAAAATCTCGTAGATGAATTCACATCGCAGATCAACTCATTAAGGCAGCCATCTTGTGGTTCCATTCGCACAGGCTGACGGGAGCAGCACGAGTGACGTCGAAGCGAACATCTGTATCGTAATATTAAAATTTTCTATACATTATACTTTAACATTTTTGTCTATTTAATGAACAAGTTTTTTTATAATTTGTAAGTATTGAATTCTCTTGCCTTTCCTGACAATTTCTACAGTTAAAAGAACCCTTATACTATACTAATTTAATTGAATAATAATTTCATTGATTAATTAAATTTAATTTAATTTATATGTAATAATCGTACTGGAACTTAATCTCGAATCAGACTCGAGGCAGTCGCGGCAATTCAAACAATTACTTTGAACCTAATAAACTTAATTATTGTTGAAACGTTGTTTTATGGATTATTTGACTAATAAATTAAATTACATTAATTATTAAATGCTAACGTGAACTTCTGAAGGAAAGGAACGAGCAGAAGAAGAAGTACAGATACTGAATCGGTCGCTATATGCAATCGATTTGGCCACGATAATCCATTTAACGTGAAGAAACAAATAATTCTTCATCAGAGCATACACAGTTATTAATCAGTATGTTTTATTAATTGAACATAAAACAATTAAAAACAATTAAACCAATTAAATTAATTAATAACATAAAACATAACAAATAAAATAATAAAAATATTTATTAACCAATTATTATCTAAATATATATATTTGTTAAATAAATTCGTTTATTTACAAGACCTATAATAGTGAAATAGAAAAATTGAACAAGAGAAAAATTGTTATACACAACTTTAATAACAGATCCAATAAAGACTAATACTCGTGTACGAGTTACAATTTATGGGCATAAATATCGCAACACATAATAAAGTCAACTGTTACCACCCTCCGCACATACTTTTTAACTAGTAACACTTTACTCTAAATACCGTCGTCACACATCAAATCGAATTTCACAACTGGTCACCGCTTTGAGACATCGCTATGTATACTTAGCCCTGGCCGCTTACTAGCGTAGTAATATTGCGAGATGGTTCTCGATGCCTTATACAATCGTTCGGTTGAAAGGACAGATACAATTTTTGAAATTAAATTATTTTCGTTTCTTCCGTTATTTATGATTATTCAGACCGTAAACAGAGAATAACTAGTGACGAAGGCTGATATATAATGAAACATAATAATGATAAGTAAAATCAGATGAAAAGATAGTATGAAGAAACCTTGGGAACCGCAATATACGGTATGACTACACATGAAATGGAGATAAATCACCGTCATCATCATACGGTGATGAAAGATCTCCGTGAGCACATGATCCAATTTCGCAGGTCTGCCATATTCACGCGCTCTATCAAGGTTTCGGCTTCGTATGACGGAGGGACATGTTACGATTCCGTAGCAGCAGTCTTTCGACATACGTCGTGAAAACGTCAGTTGGAAGTACTATAGAGGTTAATTGCAAAGGTCATAACTGAACGGTGGTTATGTGTGTGAGTGGCTGTGTGTGTGTGTGTGTGTGTGCGCGCGCGCGCGTGTGTGAGAGAGAGAGAGAAGAAGTGAGTTGCGGATGCTCACGTCCCGTAAGTACCCAGCGTAATTTTGTGTTGATTCAGTCTGACTGGCAACAGGAAGTTTCAGTCACCAACGTACTAAAATTTTGGAGTGGAGAAATTACGTATCAATTTGTTGTGTTAACGGGTATTGTCATTTATTTCTTATCATTGTATGTTATCGTTTTGAAGGCCGGCTCCTTGTTAGTTAAATAGATTTCACGTATGAGTTACATATTATATTTATATCGAAAACTATGTTTATTTAATCAAGTTATATTTATGAAACTTTTCTCTAAATATCTAAATGTATACAACATTCTGAGAAGAATCTAATTAAATACCGGTACTGTAGAATCACACTTGGACATTATCCCGACTCAAGGGAAGCCGGAAGCCTCGCCTGTGTTCAATTTTAATAATTGTAAGCAGGCGAGGAGGTGAACACGATTAACGAGTCCGTTAAACTCCTGAGATACAGTCGAAGACTACAAAGAGAAAGACGTCTGTATTGAGGATATGGCGGAGGTGGGATCGTAGCTTTCAGGTTACGGAACTCGAACGGAACAAAAACTGTTTTGCCGGTGCTATTCCAGATTAAATTTCTTCCGTAAGTCTTCCATTCACAGAGACTACGCTAACGGGCGTCTCAAAGCCTTTAGCTGTCTGTTATTTTTCTTCTTCTTCCGCCAGGGAATAGGCGTATATCCTGTTCTCAGTTGCAAAGCAAGAACAGCCAGTTTACGAATGCTTCCTAGGTGTCCCTATACTTTTTGTCTAATAGACTTCTATTGCCAAGCTTCTTTAGGTAACACTTATAACGTTTAGCTGTCTAAACCTTAGAGGAGAGAGAAAAGTAGAAAGAAAAGAAAATAAGAGGGGAAAAGGAGAGAGAGAGAAAGGGAGGAGGGAAAGAAGGGGAGATAGAGAAGGAGAGAGAGAGGAAAGGAAAGAGATAGGAGAGGAAGAGTAGAAGAAAGATAGAGAAGAAATGAGAGAACGAGACGATCATGGATAGAGGAAAAAATGAAGAGTGTCTTAGGGAGAGAGAGTGAGAGAAAAGTAGTATACATAATTTCTTTGAATTCAGCTGGGTGAAGTAACATGGGATTTTAATAGATTTTCAAGCTTCGTAGATTTAAATATCAAGTGATATTTTAAGTCATGTGACACTGAGTCAGAAAAACACTGTTGTCGATATCGCCTTAAACATTTCTACCTCTGATTCGTTTTTGATTTAAAGTATTTTGCAACTGATTTCGTTTTGCAGTGTTGATAAGATTGAGTTTACCATCAATCTGAACTATCGAAAGGTTAAGTATTATGTACAGTTCATTGCTTTTTTTTAAATTATATTTCTATATTGACAATAATTTGAAGTTTTTTTTTATTAAAGAAATTATTGTTGATCTATTGCTCTAAGTCATATGTAGGCCTATTATATGACTAAGTCATATATTACATGAATAAACCAACAAATTGCAGCAATTGTTTAACAGTTTCATAAAAGCTAACATTTTCTATCGTTCAATATTAATTTCGCTTTGTTAAAATTGTCTCCTCCAAAGGTATATGAAGCAGTCATCATATACAATATAAATTGTAATAGTTATAAAAAAAGAAACGACTTTTTTATTTTTGTACAAACAATGATTATATTATTTAGTAGACAAATAACTACTCAGTCTGTGTAGTAATATTACTATAAAAGTAATTGTAATTGTAACGTTTTTAAAATAACGAAAAAGATGTAAAATAACATTATTTGCAACATTTATTAAATTTGACTGTATTTTATGATTGTTCTAAAGTTCATGTCTCGATTACAAAATGTTCACAAATTAAAATATTTTTCTCTTATACTTTAATACATTAAATTTTTTTAAGTTCTTTTGTCTTTAAATTTATAAGTATTTATTGAAGTTTATAACAAAATTAAATCACTTCCCTTTATGAAAAATGACGACCAAGATGGTGATGATCCAGTCTAAAGACAGGTGTAAGTCTGGATACAGGTTCAGGATACCGTTGCGATCTACTCCTGTTGTCCGCCGTTCAGGGTCAATCTCAGGTTGAGCACTTCTATGAATTGTAGTTAATTCCTTTTTCTGTTATTTATTCTGTGCACTGAATATACACAACGATCCAGCAAACTTCAAGTGTTTTTGAATTCCTATGCGGACAATCTTGTACTTTACTGGATTGGCACTATTTAAACATCACTCGCCAACTTTCGGACATGTGTTCGTACGCTTTCATAGACCAAGCGTCTAGATTCGGCTAGCACGACCACGCGTTTACAAGTTCAGAGAAAGACTAACTTGAATGATACGAAGTAAAAAGTCAACTTAGATTTTAGCCAATTTCTCAAAGTTCATTGGCTGCTATACACCCTTTCCCTGCAGCTTAAGTCAAGATACAGCATAAAACTTTATTCGTGTACAATTTTGTCAAACTGTAAATTGTAGCCTGTCGAAAAAACTAGTCCATTTTATTATTTTTCTACAGGGTCATGAAACTTTCCTTATTAAAAAACTCATATATTTAGTTTTTCAATTTACAAACAAATATTGCCACTCGATAGATCTTTTTATTTTGTGTATTCTGGTACAAGTCTTAAGTAAAAAATTTTATTTTCACAAAAGTTATTCAATTTAAAGGTTTTTTTTATTATTATTCCGTAACATTGTTGCATGTTCTCTCACATGCGCACTCCTCACATGTCTACGTATATTTTTGCACCACACCACAACATTAATTGTTTTTTTTTTACTGTCTAAAATTTACTTAAAACTAACAAATTTAACATGTCTCTTATTGCAGGTCCAAGCCTGCAGTCTTTACTTATACGAATTCGATTAACTTATACTTTGCACAATACAGTGACTGCTTTGCAAAATAAAATTCGATATTTTTAAACAGCTGTTTGTTTCAATCACAACAATGCGAGGTAAAACACTTAAGAGGACTAGGTTTTACCTACCTCTTCCAAATTAAAATTGTAATTTTTCTAAAATTCTACTCAAGATGTCTTTTTGAAATTTCCACAGCGTTGTTACTGGTACCTTGATAAAAATAATAAAAATCATAAAAGTAGTATTTTATTTTTGGATATATAAATTTGTGTCAATATTAAAAAAATGTGAAAATTTTATAGTCTTATGAAAACCATTGTACAAATTTTTCTACGATCAATGTCACAATATATTTCCTGTTTCTATTAACAACAGCAGTAAGAATATATGTTAAAAATTCCATTAAAGTTGGTTAAATTGTTTAGGAATCAATAGTACCGAAACAATGAAAACTTCAAATTCCTCAAAAAGCAATTTTATTATGAAACTTATAGATAACATGTATTTTTCAACTCCTTTAGTGAGTTCCATAAACATAGTCTTGGTTATCAGGGTTGGTGCCCATTCTCTACTAATCTTTTTTTTACATTTCTCTTGCTTGACTTGCTCTTTTTTCAATCAGGTTAATGTTAATTATGTTGCTAATGTTAGGTTAATGTTAACCTATTCCACAAATGATAAACTGTCAGCAGATTACTTTGTAAATCGCAAATAAACTGCTTACAGTGCAACCAATTCTACATGGGCCAGACAGAACTCGACTCTAAACAACCATTCATTGAACACGTGAAGGCACTGGACTCTACCATTAAAATTACATTTACAAATCACCAATTTTGAAGCACATTAAACGTTTAGAAATACCGTTAAAAGCATACAAATCCTACACGTAAGCTCAAAGGGCCAAAACTAGACACACTTGAACGACCAGAAATATATGAATACACAAAACATAGTGAAACGACATACTAAATGAGCGGATACAGTTTAAAAAGCATATACTCTTTGACAAAAATCATCCGTATTTCATACAACAACGCTAGTTCCAACAACGTATGTGATGAAGCTTGCAAAAACGGTAGCTAGATCAGGCAAAGCTACAGTTTTATTAAATATTTAATCTAAACATTAGTTAATATTAATTGTTAAACTTTCACTTGTGAACTTACTTTAACATAAAATAAGTTCACAAGTGAAAGTTTAACAATTAATATTCATTAAGTGCTGTGAATGAAGAAGATGAACATTCAAAATAACATAAACATTAGTGTTGCTTCGTTTAGCATAGTGTACTAAGTATTACTAAGTGTCACAAACACGTCATAGACAAAAAATATTTTCTTATTTTAGAATATTGCCGAAAATTTTAGAATTAATTTTGTATACTATCTCTTTAAAAACCAACTGGCTTTACCAACAGATAAATTCCTAAATAATCTATTTTGAAACGATTATCTGATGATAATAGTATAAGCCATACAAATGAGCGTTGATGTTGAGAGAAACACATTGTTACGACGGTCTAACTGATCGTCGTATGGTACAGTGGAAAACAAAATACAAAACACCAATTAAGTCAGTAATCACCAGCTTTAATTATCACAGTTAAACAGTTTGTAATCCACAAGATAGTCTCTTACAACAGATAAAATAAAAAGTGTTCACACGCAATAAAATGTTAACTAATATAAATAACAATTGTATTACAATTGTCCCGCACGATTATAAAACACATAACACTTCGCCACAATAATTACTTTTCACTAATAACGACTTGAATGCACAGAGTAATCGCCCGACAATAACTCGCAACTCAAACTGAACTGAACGTCGCTGAGTACTTGTCTTGATACCCCGCCGAAAATCGAGAAACATCCATACTACGAAAATACATTAAAATCCTTTATACATTAAAAATAAAGGAAAACATTAGAGCGTAATTCATTGCGGCCTTGTCACAGTGCGCGCGACTTCTATCACAATCTAGCTAACGCGTTGAGAATCACGTACGCACACACATTACAGCCGGATTCCACTGGAATATTCAATAAACACGTAGATTATTCTGTAATGTCGTAACAATATTTCTGTTTTTAAAATTGTTAAATTTTTTTAATAAGTATATTACCTTTCTGAGTATTGTTATTATATTTGTATTATTAAAAACAATATTTTCATTTGAAAATTGAGTTGTTGGTGAACATGACCGGTATATGTGTCAAAAAAATTGACTTTGGATCTGCAGAATATGGAGCTACGCTAAGTACAAAACACGGTTCGGACTGATTCCACAGTTGACTTTTGTCGCTATTTATGGTAAATCGGTTTGACGCTGGTGCTTTGTGGCTGGACTAGACCGTTCCAATTACCTGGCGTTCTCCATCAGCGATCGCCTTCACATCATACGCTATACGCTGATTGTTAACTATTGGCTGTCCTTTCAATTAAAGTATATGGTTGCTCCACATTCGCAATTATGCATAGTACTTCACTGTAATATACTGCAACGTTACAACAATTCTACAAAGATTTTACCATGTACTCAACGCAACTAAATATGTATTACACCGGCCAGGTCGCAGGATTTTGTTTCTCGTTGCGTCAAGTATATGTGGTTGCACAATAATTAAATACTTTTTAAAGAGGAGTGAGATGTTGTTGACATGAAATATCATTTTAAATCGTTTCAAATAATCAATCTAAGATTTATTAATTAACAGAAAAAAAATATTAAAATTTCAAACATTAGACACATAAATATTTACCTTTATAAGTGTTACAAATATACTGTAACTTGCAATGCTATTCATAACATACCACAAAAAAAATAAACACCCATATAATCTTATTGACTAAACAACATGTTAAACAATTTATTTAAATTCTTTTTATTTCTGTGTGTCTGAAATTAACTCAACCTTTAAATACTGATAGCAACTCAGTTACAAAAAAAATAAGATTAAGTTTCAAGAATGAAATTACTGTTGCTATAAACAAAAATAAATTAATCTACCATTTACTTCCAATCTATTACGGACTTATACTGACACACCCAAAAAATACTACAAAAATTAGTATTTCTTTAATAGATTTGCTTGTTAACTTACTCTCTTATCTACGTATTATTTAATCTTAAAACTCTAATTATTATATTCGTATTTAAGTTCTTTTTCGAGAGCTCTCTTCACAATAAAATACAATTGTTTTTGTATCACCTGCGTATATCGCCGTTACCGTTGCGCGCGCGCGCGCGCGCGTGTGTGTGTGTCCAGAATGCTGAGAGTATGATGATCTTGATGATGGTGCTGTGGTCGTTGTCTCTAAATGTGGTTGTTGGTGATGCTTCAGAATTCCTTCTTACGTCTTGGTGTGAGTGTGGTAGTGTGCATGTGTATCCAGAAGTCGATCGGGAAAAGGGCAGCGTAACGTCCTGTAGATTTGTTGAGTCCCAGTGTCTGATCGCCCAAAATTGCCAGTGGTATTTATACTGGTGGCGACTTGACAGGAACAGTCCTGCTTTGGACAGGTTAGAGATGGTCAGTTCGCTCTGTACCGAGGCACGGTTCAAATTGGAATACCTCGGCCTGAATTTAATTTAAATCGGCGCCACCGCGATTTGTGTTTATTTTTGTCAATGCGCTACACTTGCTGGATCGTCGGTCAAGGTCGCTGTGGCAGCGGCGTCGACTATCGATATTACGTGCAGCGAAGACAAATCTTTATAAACTTGATTTAATGTAGACGTTTTGAATACTTACATGTATTGATAGAAACTGTAATGGTAGACTCACAAGATCATGCTTGATATTGAACCATATTGCCGGCAACTAAAGTCAATGTGTGTAATTCGTGATCTGTGTGCGTGAGTGGTGAAAGAGATCGTGAGACGAGAACTATATAGGGGTTGATGAAGTTCCGATGGCATATTATAATTACAAAAGTATAAAGGTCAAACTAATAAAAGCTAGTCTCGACATCAGATTTAATAAGAAATGCTTATACATGGATATAACGCCCAACTACGTTAGAGTTAACATCAAGAACACATCTTCATCGGCTTCTGTCGCCCAAAAATTGGCTCAGAAAGTGTGGATGAAAGAAGAAATTAAACATCTTCATTCCAACAAGACCAAATTAAACAGCGAACTGTATCATGCGCACTTGGAAATTCTTAATAAAATTCACCCGGTTGTTGTTCGTGAAGTCTTGTTATGTATTGAGACGCAAATTCGTAATATCATAAGTAAGATCGTAAACGTACAAAAAATAAAGTTTGAAAAATTAAAAAGAAAACAGTACCAAACGGACCGTAGTTACACATACAATAAACACACATTTTATACACGTATGGTTAACGATAGCAATATAAATTTTATGTAGCAAGAGTAGAAGAGAAATTATTGAGCAAAGGCCTAAATTATAACCTTCCAAGACTATCTAAACACAATATTATCCGCGAAGTAACTAATGCTGAAGCGGCCGTAAAAATACTAAGTGATCAAGATAAACAAAACGAGGCTCGCGTGTTCATTAATAACAAACTGAACCGTATGTTAAAAAGTGAAAAGCGTCCACCTGACTACAGATATCGCAGGGATATAAAAACTGTACGCAATATTAAACAAAAACTCGAGAACAAAAATGCTATCATAACTAAAGCTGATAAAGGCAATACGATTGTAATCCTAAATCAAGACGAATACAAACAGAAAGTTTATGAGTTTATTCACGATAATAACATATGTACTTTGACAAGAGACCCCACTACAAACTACGTTAGAGATATCAACAACTGTATTAATAGATCCACATGCCTATTTGATACACGCACTATGCGCCTGCTAAAACCAATACACGCCCAAGCTCCCGCACTTAACGGCCTTCCAAAAATACACAAGGAGAATATGCCCATACGTCCTGTGGTTAATTTTACCACAGCACCTGGGTATAAGGTAGCTAAGAAACTTTTACAGATCTTGAAAAGTAATATTAAAATAGACATTAACCACAGCGTCAGAAATAGTATTGAGTTTGTGGACAGAGTGAAATCGATAGTAGTATTACCACAATATAAGTTAATGTCCTTTGACGTTACGAACTTTTACACTAATGTCCCTGTGCCCCAAACGATTGATATTTTACAGAAAAACCTGGAGGATTCAGGCACTTTAGATCAGCAAAAAATCCATGAACTTATCGCGTTGCTAAGAATAATATTAGGCCAGAATTATTTCACTTTTGATAACCGATTTTTTGCGGAGGACGACGACCTCGCAATGGGATCGCCACTCATTGGTTTCTTGGCTGATCTTTATCTTAACCATTTTGAAAATGAACACATATTATCGCATAAAAACAAGCTTCACAAAAATATCATCTCATACACTCGGTATGTGGATGACACATTCCTTGTTATTAATGGCACGCATAGATAAATAGAAACCTTGAGTAAATACATAAATAGTATACACCCAAAAATAAAGTTCACGTTGGAGATGGAAAATAACAGTAGCCTAAATTTTCTGGACATAACTGTGCGGAAAATAAATAATTTATTTAGGTTCAACATCTATAGGAAACCAACCGCCACAGATATTTCTATTCACGCTTCTTCATTTCATCCATTTGCACAAAAAATGGCATCATTCAACTCGTTGGTTAACAGATTACTAAAAATTCCGTTAGAGGCAGAAGACTACATTGATGAGCTTAATACGATAAAGTATATCGCGGTGGCCAACGGTTACAGTAGTACAGTTATAGACAAAATGGTAGCGAGGCAGAAGAGGAACATATATAAAAATAGAAGCATAAACAAAACACACAACCGTGACACTAAATATATACCAACGGAATTTACAAATCTTTTGCCTAATACTATTAAGAACGTTTTTAAAAAACACGGTTTCGCAGTTTCTTTCAAAACGAGTAATTGTATTTTGAACGCCTTGAGGCCAGTGACCAACAGACTAGTAGAAAACTGTTCTGGTATTTATAAAATAGAATGCGAGGACTGCAACAATTTTTATGTTGGACAAACGGGCAGGAAATTTCTGGATAGGTACAGAGAACATCTCCCTAGAGGTGATATCCGGAAGATAAAATCAAACTTTACCTTGCAGGTAGTCAACCAGACCCATAATTACTCGAGTTTTCAAAATAGCTTCAAGCCGTTACATTTCTGTAAAAAGGGCAGGCTTATGGACGTGCTGGAAGAATTTGAAATTTATAACGCCTCAAAAACCCAAGGTAATCAGCTCTTGAACGACAAGCTTTCTTTTAAGTCCAACGGACTGTATGACACGGCCATACGCGTGTTGGAACAACACAGATAGAGGTAGATATGGTGCGACGCGTATTGGTTAGTGGCTCGCGAGGTCCGATACGATGCGCATCGTGTAGTGGTGTAATTGTATACACGCGGTACTGTGACTTTATGTGCTGGATTGATGTGCGAGTGAAAGTTTTTATTTGTAATTTATTAATTTGACGTACTCCATGTTAGTGATTTTCGTTTTTTACCAACCTAATGATGGGACCATGAGTCCCGAAACGCGTAGTTGTTAAAATCAATGAAGTTGCAAGGAGGAGCACAAGTGTACCCGGATACACGAGGTAATATTAACTATAATTAGTTATATGCAACTTGGAGCCCACAACACAATATGTATTATAATTATCATTTATTATTAGATTTCTCGCCCACTAGCCGAGAGTGATGGATTCCGATGTGGAAACTAGATCTTCTCCACTGGCAGAGCAACACACATAAGCTCCATCGCCGTCGGGCCTCTAAAAAGGCGTGTTCACACCTCAATAATTATAACTTAATTAAACAAGGTCTTGCACTGGCAAGTCTGGCTCTGCCATTATGCGGTGGGTTTTAATTATACTACTCTAGTAGATTCTGTTTAAATGCAATTGATCATGGATAGGTAAATGGATCCTTAAAGTAATTTTTCGAAAATATATGTGATGAATTGAGTAGTAATTCCAAGTTGTAATTAAAATTTGTGAAGGCATTTTATACATGTACTGTTAGAAATGATTGTATCAGCTGAGGTCATGTTCATCCAAGACTTACCTTGTTCTTTAACTTAATGTTTTTTCTATATTGTACGAAGGGTGTATAACAAATTAATGATTTATTAATGCATGCATTGTTTTTTCTATGTTTTTCTATATATGTATATTTAATGATGTAATTAAATATTCAGAGCAACTAGTACTTAGAAATTTTTTATATAGCTTGGTGATGTATCGAAATAGCCAGAGCTACTGTGACATTATTATTTAATTGTATATCTCAATCATTTAAGGAGGTTTTTAGCATGATTTCACATACATACTTTGTAACAAAATGTATTCTTTGTGTTTGTTAACAAAATTAATAAAAATATTTGTTTGTTTTTTGAAAATGTTTTGAGAATGATTTTTCTTGTTTTTATTATTTAGTAATTATTTTTCGTGATGTATTGGTGTAAAAATTTAAATCTTTTATCGCTGTTTTTGTCAATTACATCACCTTTTGGTAACTAGAATTAAGTTCTGCGTTAATCAGATTGTCTCCTGGACTGATCGATTAGCGGTTCTTCTTCTTCTGAGAGTATTCTCCTTTCACCTTGGTAATTGCCGCTTTTCGTATAGTCCGTTGTTTAAATATTATTTTATGTTATGCTAATTATAATTTTTGAAAGAAATATAAGTCAAAATTATGAAATTCCAGTTTTTATTGAACAAATTATTAATTGATCGATATTAAATCGATTTTTTCAACAGTTGGTATCGACTCGTATCTCAGGGCGATCGATTATTTTTACATAAAGTATTAATATTAAATTTCAGTTCTTTTAACAGTTATATTATATAGTCAGAGAAAGGGTAAGTTCAGGAAAGTATAACACTTACAATTAATAACTTAGGAATTAAAAATACAAAGATTCATTCAAGATATATAATGTTTATTAAAATAAAATTTCGAACTATTTGACGTTGACGACGAAACTAGCTGTGGTATACTTTGAATTGTGGGAGTTAAAGATGGCTGCTTCAGGACTGCATATGTTAAAACGACGACTTCACGACAGAATACTCTTCAAATAAAAGTAGTTATTTCCAAGTTTCCTCGTCTCAGCAGTAGTGATATTTCCTTCTGGTGTTAGTGGAGTTGTCCTTGTTCAGTGTTCTGGGATTCACCTCGTTGATTAATGTTGTATAATGTTTGTAGTGCACTTTAGTCAATAAGGTCGAAAATGGCACGTTCCGTCTTTATATTCAGTATTATCGTTTTTATGTGTTTAAATTAATTAATTCACTTTTCCGGTTCAATATTAGTTAATTCATTAGTTGTAATTGTTTTTTTCACTGAATTTAATTTAGTTTTAAAGTTTTCCAAAATTTGCGATTTTTTACGTTGAATAGGCTAGGTTGATGAAAGCCATTTTTTCTTCCTTCGATATACGTTAATGTTTGAGCTAGAGCTCGTCTCATGTGTACTCGACAAAGTTTAATAATCAACTGTTTTAACTTCCTTCTTCATCCGAAACGTCTTAGCCAAGTTAATATTAAAAATACATTGTTCTAAATTTTTAGCATTTCCGCTACATAACTGATTTTTACATTAGACCCTATACTACTGAATACATTTTTATTATTATTTAACTTGATTAAATATTAAATACATAATCTCTTTCTTTAGTTCATTATGCTTGATTTGATACCAAATAAGATATTTTTACAAAGTTTTTTATCTAAAAATGCCATATTTACAGTATTTCTACCTGTAGGCCCTAAAATTTTACTTCCTGTCCTCTTAAAAAGGTTTGCCATTTGTATTATGTTATAATTATGATTGCACAAAATCTCAGATTGAAATAACATGTTTATTTTCCATTAATTCCTTGTAATCTTATTAATTAGTTATCCTTTTTAAATATTATTCTTTAATTTGGGACGCCCCCCTTGGATTTTTCAGTTATTACCTTTGCATTTTTTCCAATAATCTTTCCTACCTTTTTCTAATATTTTTCTAAAGTATAGTTTCATTTATAACATACTGTGTTTGATTTACCTTATACAAATTTCATCAGTTTAACTAGTTTACTAGACTTATTTCTCAATTTTAATGTTGTTGTTTTTTACCATTTGGCCTATATTTTATCTGTTTTGACATAAAAAGTTTCTGGATAATACAGCTTGTTTATACCCCTTCTGACTTTCTATTCTAATACAATATTAATGAAAATTACCTTACTTAACTGCTTGAACATTTAGCGTTGGTAATAAGTATTAACTCCTAACAAATATTTCATAACAAAAAATAGTATTTAAACTCAGATATTTCAGCCTTGAATTCATTGAATTAACATAAACAAAACACATATGTCCTTTCTTTTTTAACTTATTTCTTAAATTTAATTTTATGCAGTCTTAGCTGTTTTTATTTTATATTGGGGATGTACCCCTTGTCACTCCACTTACTTATTACCTGCTCTTATTCTATCTATTTTATTTTATAAAATGTTGTCAGATAAATAGTGGCACTTTCTTAAAACATTTTTAGTCTATTTTTATCATAATATTCTACAAAATATTATTTCTGTAATTGGTATATAAACTTTAAAGTTGTGTAAAGGCATAAATTTACTTAGTTTAAGCATTTAACTAAGCATAAAATTACCTTACTTAACTGCTTGAACATTTAGCGTTGATAATAAGTATTAACTCCTAACAAATATTTCATAACAAAAAATAGTATTTAAACTCAGATATTTCAGCCTTGAATTCATTGAATTAACATAAACAAAACACATATGTCCTTTCTTTTTTAACTTATTTCTTAAATTTAATTTTATGCAGTCTTAGCTGTTTTTATTTTATATTGGGGATGTACCCCTTGTCACTCCACTTACTTATTACCTGCTCTTATTCTATCTATTTTATTTTATAAAATGTTGTCAGATAAATAGTGGCACTTTCTTAAAACATTTTTAGTCTATTTTTATCATAATATTCTACAAAATATTATTTCTGTAATTGGTATATAAACTTTAAAGTTGTGTAAAGGCATAAATTTACTTAGTTTAAGCATTTAAAACACTGACACTTGAAGTTTATTTATTATAATAAGATAACTTGCGCTGGTCCTCTGTTATTCTTGGAACTTATCTCTAAATAAGTTTTATAGTATTCCAAGATCAAGAATCTTGTTTATAGAAGATTATGAAGGTTTGTTTTTTCCATTATAAAATAACTTTCGTGGGTCCACTTTTACTTATACCTCTAAACACTTTTGTCTATATCTACTTCACATTATTTTCTGTTTTGGGTGTTATACTTTCATTAGTTAGATTTCTATAGGCGTTTTATTCCTTTGTTACTAGGTTTATTTTGGGTATTTCCCTACTTTATCTTGTTCTTCCATGTGGTTTCTTCCATTTCAGTCCTTTTATTTTGGGGTGTCGGTTTGTTCTAGGTTTTTCCTTACTTTAACTTATTCTCCTACTTTGTTTCTTTGATAAAAATAGTTTTATTAGGTATGTCGGTTTGTTTTGGGTTTTGCCTTACTTACTCCTATCCTATCTGGGTATTTCCTTATTTACTTTCAGTTTTTGGTTTATTTTTCATTACTCATAGGTGTTGCTTAGTTGTTTTTAATTTATTTTTATTTCTTCAAATTATGATTGCATTTTCTGTGGTACTTATTTGTTTTTATTTGGATTTTTCCTTGAATTAATTTTATTTTATTTTTATTTATGATCATTTTTCATTCATTATAATGTGGATAATCTGTCATGCTACAACTTATATATTTTGATGATGCTCTGAAGTGCTGTAACTTATTATCACACAAGTAAAGACTTGGTTATTAAACACTAATAAAAATTGTTGATGTTGAAACCATCGTTTTAATTGCAAGTTCTGTCACCATGGGCCCCACACATTTTATCTTCCGTCTAAACATCGTCCAGTTTTAAATTTTAAGTAACGCCCCTCAAAAAAAAAATTTACAAAATTTTGGGGGACGTTTCAGCTCTAGAGCGTCCTTTTTATTACACTCACTGTTTGGTTAATTATCGCGAACTTTTGACCATATTCGTCACATGAGCGATCTCATTGTTTGCGTAATTTTTCTCTGGTCACTCACATATACCACACATATTGATTACTCTTTAATTACACTAGTAATTAATATTAATTAAATAGTATCATTAATATTGTACCTCTGGAAATAAATTTTACATTACTACATTCGTTAAGAATTCATTAATGCAATGGTGTCTTTATAATTGGCGTAAGTCTTTGCTTACAGGTTTGACACAAGTAATTAGTTTATTATAATCCTGTTAAGACCTGAATAATTGGAACAAACAATTCGTAGCACATCACCCCATTATCGTGTTGCAGCTGGTCACACACACACAAACATACAAATGCTGTATCTTACGCGGCGGCAGGTGTACGTTTTTCGACAGGTCAGATTTTGTCAATTCTTGCATTTTCTTGCACAAAACTGTCTAAAACTGTTTCTTATACTTGCTATGCTAATTACATATTAAACATACCCCCCTGGGCAAATATGCAAATATATGTATTGTTGCAATACATTATTCTAGTTCGGCGATTCCCAAAGCGTGGAACACGGAAATTATTTGATGGGTCGCTAAACAGGTCGGTGACTAATAAATAACATTAGTAAGATCCGTGGGCTGTAGTATCATCGACAAAATACATTTATTGTTTTGATTTTATCAAGATAAAACGAAAATTATTATTACGTAATAATCATAAGTAAGTAATCGAAAATAATAATGTATTATTAGATAAAATCAAAATAATAAATTTAAATTTGTTTAAAGCTGGGAGTAACGTCCTTCGTGTGTACGATTCTTGGGTTAGTCAAGAAACAACATTAGGCGATCATATGTTGTTTCTGAAATTGTATATACGTAGTTGTTGTGGACTCCAAGTTGCATGTACAATTAAATTGTTAAAATTACCTTGTGTATCCCCCAGGTTCCCTTCCTTGCAACTTCTCGTTTTAAACCTTATAGTCCCATCATCAGGTGATAAAATATGTTCACTCACATGGAGTACGTCAATTAATAGAAGTCACACACATCCCGTTATTTAAGCGACTCCCAACCGGCGTTATCTCACGATGATCATCACTACATATCTCGCTAGTGACTAACGATTCCATATCATACTGTGCCCGCACTTATCTATCACATTCTTCTTGCACGCGTATAGCTATATCATATAATTCGTTGGATTTGAAAGAAAGTTTTTCATTCAGAAGATGAAATTTTAGGTTTTTTTAATTTTAAAGTATTTTTTGTGTACATGTACAATGGAAGAGGTTACAAATACTATTCGAAGGACCAAACTTAATTATTGAAACAAATATTTCACGGTGTTGTAAGTACTACGGTCTCCTTTCCTCAGTGAGCCTAAGATTCAGCAGTATTCCCGACATAATTCGTTAGACTGCACAGAGTTAAAATGCTTTAATAAAAGTATGTGTTGAAGTTTCTTGGCCTCGTAATAATTTAACATTGCTTGGAATAGCTCCCTGACTCCCAAGTCTATTACTAGATATTACAGTATATTACTTGTACTCGGAAGTTACCTACAGTTCTATGTCTAATACGTTTCACGAATATACATAACTGGTAACAATATGTTTATTTGTTAAACCAGTCTGATTTTTTGCAAATTTAGCCTACAAAGGATTTAAAGAGGGTCCAAGATTACCAAAGGGTATTGGAAGACTCCTTTATAATTAATTTTATAAAATTAATAATAGTATCTGTGAATTATCAAATTACTATCTGAAACAATGTGTGATTTTACTCGTTAAGGGATTTGTAAACTCTTGCAACCTATTTTTTAAATCATAGTTCTAGATCCATGCTCGAATTATACAACTTTTGTGTTAGCTGAGGATAGAATGTTTAAATTAACTAGAAAAAAAATTAAATATTACCAATCTTGAAATGTGATAAAAAAATAAAAAAGGATTCGAGGAAGTGAGTAGTGTAGGTCATAGATATGCTAATACGTATAATAAATATTTACCAAATTATGATTTAAGTAAGCCCTCTCGCATATAATGTGTTTAGATATTATATCTATGGACACTTTGTCAGCTTCTTCCATACGCCGTTACGTATTATTGAATTTAATAAAGGTGATAGTACACATATAAGAATTAATGAACTAAAAGATTATGGGTATTTTCTTGAATTTGAGCTTCAGTATCTAAAGGTATCCTCAGTGAACTGAAATTATATCAGATTGCAAGAAACCTGAACTTGCAACTTGCAAAGCACAACTTCAAAGCAAGAATTGTATTTAGCGAAGACATGGTAGTTGTTCATCTAAACAAAGAAAATGAACACGTTTTAATCCTTTGTGTATGGGAATGTTAGTATTAGATTTATTAAAGACCTGCTTGTTTTTACTCTCAATACAAAGTAAAGAAGAAAAGGTATTCAAACATTCTTTTTATATACAAACATATAAACAGTTTGAAGTATTTTGTTAAGACTAAAGATGATTGCGAAGACATGAAAGATATGTGTGACTACTTTGATTTGACAGATTGCCCAAAAAATCATCCGCTTAACACTGAAAATAATATAAAATAGCCTAATTGTAAAGTTCAAGGACAAATCGAACGGAAATATATTAGTAGAATCAATAGCTTTGTGATCAAAATTTTATGCAGGCAAAGCATACGTTAAAAGTACTGGTAATGTAAAATATCAAAAGTAATAGTCGTTAAAAAATGTTGCTGTAAAAAATTATATAAACTTTGATGTATACAAACAAGTTATTCTAAATAGAAACGATGTACGAAAAACGCAGAGTTCAAATAGTTAAAAATCATGAGATTTGTGTAGAAACTATGACAAAGAAAGCACCATCTTACAACGACAGGAGAGTTTTTTGAGAAGACGGAGTATCTTTTGTAGTTTACGGACATAATACAATAAAACAGAAGTGACAGGGATAAGATATCCTTTGTATAATTACGTACAGTTCATCATCTGTACCTGCATTTGTTTTTCAGATCTAAGTCAAATGTAATGGATTTTATTGCTTTAAAAACATTTTTAAAAATAACATTCCATGTAATTAGTTAGTTACTTACAGTGCCTGAATTTAAAAATGATCAAATATAAAGGTTCTATCCACTTAAGCAATTAAAAAGTAATATAAAAATTGTGCAAATGAACATAAACAAACTGTAAAAATAAAGTATAAACACACACACAATGATGTCTGCTAATAAGTCTGTTAGTTAAGTATGCTTAAACCGATTGCCCAAGTCGAATGCGACGCATAGCGGTGAGCTCAAAATAAAAGTTGCTTTCTTATTTGAGTGTTTGAGTGGGAGAAAGAGAGAGAACAAGATAGAACAAGGTCATACGTTACTTTTGCTTCGATGTGCAGATGTAGCCCAGGAAAAATAGGAAATTTTAAGGAAAAAATTAGTTAAAGCTAATTTTTTGTACATATGGTCCTTGAACCATAAATTATACAAAACCAATGAGTCTACCACTTAAAAGTGTCTAGGGGTGGTTTTACAGGGGTTTAAAGGGGGTTAAAAAAAACGATTTTTCTCATATATATTTTTTTTTTTAGAGGATGAATGTTTACGAAAAGTGAAAAAAAAACATTTTTGATGAGTTCACATAATTTATTATTCCAGGTGAAATATTTTGAAAAAGTAGCTATCAATATTTACAAAATTGTAAAATTGTAATGATAATAACAGCTGTAAGAATAATATAGTAAAAGCAGAGGTGTAGCTAGGGTAGGCCAAGGGGGCAGCCGCCCCGGCCGGCATAGCCAGGAGGGCGGCAAAGTGAGCATAGACTTGAAAAAATTGCTTTCAGCTTATAAAACTACAAACAACTTGTTTCTTTGATATGACTGTTCCTTAAGAACAACAGGAATATAAGATTTTCTTAATATAAGATTAAGAACTACAACAAGTTCTAAAGAGTTTATGAAGTCTTTTATTAAAGGAAAATCAAACTTTAAGTGTCAAAATATTACTATTTACAAGGAATCAACTTGAGATCATAAAATGGTGTTGTTAGCGACGAGGCTGGTGATAATACAACAAAGTTAACGACGTGAATACTTCAAACTGTGAAAGTGTCAAAGTACAGTTACAAGATGCAGTTGGTTCTAGTACCGTGGATGATGTTGTATTGAAATTACAGGCGATGAAGTACAGAACATTACTAGCAACAATGTAGACCGTGTTCCCGGTGCTGCTCTACAAGATACCATGGCCAAGCGAGATATCTCAATCCTTCCGGGATATAATGGTGAATAGAGGAACATGTCAGTTCCAGAACAAGAGCAGCCATTTTCCTGAAGATGAAGCTGGACGATCCTTAAACAAGTACTGGTTTTATAAAACCTTACAAAATGGCAAAAAGGTAAATCGCATATGCATGTGTTTTTCTCCAACTAAAAAATCTCTATTTTGCTTTTGTTGCACTTTATTTTCATAAAGATAAACTATTAAAGAAACCATTTCAATAGTAAAAAAGGGTTTTCGTCGTGGCGAAAGTTAAATCCCCGTATTCAGGATCATGAAAATAGTCCTGCTCATCGCTCTGCGTTTTTGGAATGGAAGGAACTGGAACGTTCTTTAAACAAAGGAGGACTTATTGATGATCTACTTCAGGAACAAATGAGTAAAGCAGTTACGACATGGGAATAAATCCTCGAACGGGTCATTGACATAGTACAAACTCTTGCACAACAAGATAATGGCACTGAGAGGACATCGAGAGTCAATTACTAACGATCCAAATCCCGGAAACTTTCTGACTTTGTTAAAATACTTGGCTAAATTTGACCATGTCATAAGATCTCATTTGGATTCAGTCTCTCGTACATCTGGGTGTATATCGTATATTTCGCCAACTATTTAAAATGAAATAATAAGCCTGTTAGGAGAAACAGTGCGCAAATATATTATTACTGTATGTAAGTAGGCGAAGTACTTTAGTATTATATTTGACACAACACCAGATGCTGCACATGTAGAACAAATGTCTCAGATTATAAGATTTGTTGAAATTAAACGCAATTCTGTTGATATCAAGGAAGCCTTCATATATTTTATTCCTTTAGAAGTGAAAACTGCGGAGGGGATCACAGAAGCTATCACAAGTAAACTTGAGAGAGATGGATTGAATCTTAGCGATTGCAGAGGTCAGTCGCATGACAATCAAGTAACAATAGCTGGTATGCATTTAGGATTTCAGAAGAGAATATTAGATTTTAATCTACTAGCTGTGTTTGTTCCTTGTTACAACCATTCACTTAACTTGGTTGGAGTTCACCCAGCTCATGTAAAAGTTCAGGCAGTGGCATTTTTTGGGACAGTAGAACGTTTATTCACTTTCTTTTCATGTTCCACTCATAGATGGAGTGTTCTTAAAGACTTCGTAAATATTACTCTGAAAGGCCATTGTGTACCAGGTGGAGTTCAAAAGCAGATGAAAGGTGAAAGCAACATCCACTCAGCTGGATGAAGTGATCGCTGGACTGGAGAAACTAAGGGATACGCAGACTGAAATAATTGATTCAAGGGAAGATGCACCATTAATAATTAATGCAATACTTAGAAAACTTTAATTTTGAGACCTTGCTCTTTTTCTGGACAGATATTCTTTCTTATATGGACAAACTACAGAAAATCTTTCAGACCAAAGGAATAAGCTTTATTCGGTCATTGATTCTTCTGGAGACGCTAATGGACAAATTAAAAGTTTGGAGGAATGAGCTGTGTGACAACGTTCCGATACACTAAAGCAGAGTAGGTGTGTAATGAATGGGGTTTCAGTATTACAAAATGATAACAAGGAATCACACGATGCCAGGGGAGTATGCAGACGATTCTGCATTAACCGTTCGGCAAGAAATCTGACGTTCTCTACTACAAATTTTGGACAGACTGGCAGTTGAATTTTCAAGCTGTTTCTCTAACATTAATGAGTTAGAAAAACGCCTTGAGTTCCTCTGTAAATTTGAGGCGTACGTAAATGATGGGAATATACATTTTAAGAAACGGCTTTCCGAAATCAATATTAAGTGCACAGTGCTTGCAAACTGTATCCACATGACCTAAGCAGTGAAGAATTGTTCTGTGACTTGAAAGACGTCATACTTTTATTAAAAACGGAAAAAGTTAACGGAGAACAAAAAGACTTTACATCTCAGGGACTGTTTCAATACATTTCTTCAATGAGATTGGAAGCCTACAAAACACTAGCAACAGCTTTAAAATGTTCTTACTTTAATAATGTCTATGTCTTGTAAAAGATCGTTTAGTAAACTTAAATTGATTAAATCGTACCTACGATCAACAATATCTCATAACAGGGTATCAAATCTAGCGATACTTTCAATTGAAAACGACATCGCTTCGTCTTTAGATTAGTCATTTAACAACCGATTTTGCAGCAATTAAGACCAAGAAAGTTACATTTTTAAATGTCTCGTTTCAAATATTTATTAATTATTAAACATAAATATTAAATGTTTATTAATAGAAGACGGAACCATTAACCTGTAATGGTAAGTGATTAATTTTATAAGCTTTAATATAATGTAGTTCTTTGTTTAACTTTATGTTGCTTTAGGATATTGTGTTGACGATGCGCTTTAGACCTACAAGGAATTTGCATATTTGTTAGAACATTTTTACGTTACAAATTTTTTATATTACTACATTTTTTAATAGTCTACATTTTTTTTACTAATAAATGTATACAAACTGAGTACCGGTAATATTATAATATGTAATTTCTTTATTTTGACTTAACAAATATTGTTAAGACGTAAGCTGGACGTGCTTTCATACAAAAATCTAAACATCTAAACATTTGCATTTATTAAGTACTTTGTTCAGTGGATGGGCCTTTATTTTTCCTCTTTTGTCCCCTTTTAATTGTGAAGGCGAGGTGGCAGACGATATCCTTGCCCCGGGCGCCAAAAAGCCTTGCTACGCCACTGGGTAAAAGGATAGCAAAATTAAACAACAATTTTATAAATAAAACGTTGTTTAAATAAAAAAAGCAAATGCAATAATTATTGAATTCAAAATCTGATCATTTTTACTGAACTTAATGACTAAAATTAAACTGATGTAAAAATACAAAAACAATCTTGAACTGTACACAATAGTCATTAAAACAAATTACTTACATAATTAAACACTTATAATAAAATGTCAAAGTCAGAAAGCAATCAGTTTATAAAATCAAATATGTTAACTACACAAAAAGAAAGTAGAATCAACACAAAACATTTACAAAAACAAGCACTTAAGATAAAGTAAAATTTTTACAACTGAAATAGTTTGTTCAGAAATATCAGATGAAAAATTTAAATTGAATTAAATGGAAATTATTTTAAAATAATACATACTATTATTTACAATTTATAATTATACATATAATTATAATATTTAATGTAAATTTACAATTTATAATAAAAATTTAAGTCACAAAAAAAAGTCTTCAATATCACTGTTTTTATTGATATTTGTTTCTTCAAGATCATCAATAAGAAATTCACTTTTATTTTCACCATCAATATTAATCTCTTCTCTATCAGCAATATTAATATTATAACTAGCGTTTCACAATTCTGACACGTTGATCCTTGGCAATTTTTACACAAAACTGTGCATTGCAATCCGGGTTTTAGGCAGCGACAACGAAAAGTAGAACAGTCAGTCGTGGAGCTACAAGAAATTAAATTCAAAATTGACTCAGGAGCTGGTTCTAATGTAGTCAGTCTTAATGGGCTGCAAAACATTATTTTTCCTTTCCCATCCCCATTCCTCTGGACTTTTATGGTTTCCTAGCCATTTCTAAACTTGGTAGTAAACTCTAAAGGAATGCTGAGGCAGCTGCTGTAGTTGTAGGTAACAGCTTTAATTTGGTAAATGCCTTTTTGAGAAATTTCTGAAATATTTGAAATCTGTACTTGTGTAGTGTTTGCCTTTCATCTTGCGAACCTTACAGAATTAGAAATAATTTTTCACCAGCTTCTTATACTTCACTTTTATTTTAATTCACACTATAAAACACTGCTACAGCATTGTCCAAATTTCTGTTAATCTCCAGTAGCTTCAGTTGGCCCTAATTGATTTTTACCTTTCCCATGAACTGAACTAGTCGTGCCACAGCCACTAAAAGCATGTGCTAGAAGTATGAAACTTTTGACATTTGTGAATTGTATTTGCAAATTTTGCGAGGAAAATAATTTTGTTTTAATTTTGCCGATATTTGGTTTCATGAAAAATATATTTCTTGTCTTATGGACTTAAAGCTGTCACAAGTACAAGCAAATTAATATCTTGGCCAACAATTGTCACTTGCAAGTTCTGAGATTTCTGAATGGCAGTTTGCACAATCAGTGTATCTGCGTTGTCGGATGACAGTCGTGCTTCAAACTTTGGTTCTTCGAATTTTTTTTTCAACATTTCAACGAGCTGTTTTTTTTTTAACTATTAGCTAAAAATTTTTTGTTAGCTGACAGACAGGAAGGTTACTTTCGTTATGCTGAACTGTGGACTGATGTTTATGTATTGACGTTGCTGTTCAGAATTTTTTGTACTGTCAGGATTATCATATCCATCGATGACGATTACTGCAGACTTAAAAGTACGCGAAACATATCGCACGTACATATCTCATACTTCTTTATAATTACTGCATTTTTTAAAATGCCATTTCACTTTGTGCAACAAATACCATCCATCTATTATGTAGATGTCTGTATTGTTCAGTAAATTTTCATCGATATTTTTAAACTCGTCAATAAAGCGGACTTGGTGGTTTTTTCATTCCAGTATTCATTGGGTACGGTGCAATTTCAAATTTAAAATACTCTGATATATCATCACTCGGTTCTCTGCACAACAGCATTCTTTCATAGAGAATTAAAGGATCTATAGTAATACCCTTTTCACGTACCGTTATACAGGAATTAACGGCACTCAGAGGACGTACTCTGTTTTCACGTTTTATGACAGCGTCCTTATAGAATTTCCCAAACAATTTTTTCGTATCGTTTCACCAATTTCCTTTGACGTATGACAATTAATTAATAGCATCATTTCCAATTATTCCAGTACCGAGTGATGTAATGATTTGCGTTTTTGAAAACGGATTGTGATTAATAAGCCAATCGTACAATTTATTGACTTCTGAATCATTTCCTGCAATTTGAGTTTCTGTTAACTCAACATGTTGTTCAGATGTGAAAATTGCAGTGCTGCAAAAATTTTCAATTTCTTGACAAATAGGTGGTAGGGGCCTTCGTGACCTTCACTGCTAGGGAAGGGAATTAGTGGCACCTTCCTACTAAAAAAAAGTAAAAATGTTTTTACTTTACTTTTACAATACTTAGCTCATTTGGTCTGCATTAGCCTATATAGTTGCTTTATTTATGTACTTCATTGTATAGAAGTTACTAAAAATTTGAAACACTATTTTATTTGATACTTTTTTGACGAAATACTTCATTTGCATCAGCAAAAAAAAAACAAATTTTTACATATTTCAATATGGGTATAATTGCCCTGAGATAATATTTTAAGTTAGATATTGATCTCCCGGTTTGGTCTAGTGGTTAGGGCCCTGGGTTCTAGACCAAGAGGTTCAGGGTTTGATTCCCGGTAAGGTCTGGCATTTGTTCATCATTCAAGTCATTCCAATCTCATTACCTACGCACAAGCTTCGGCTTATGTAGGCATCATCCTCACCAAGAAACAAAAAAAAAACAAGAAAAACGACCATTCACATGTAATACACACAAAATACAAAAAAAATACAGTATACTCTAAGTTTAAATGTGGCCTATTCCAACAATCTTCAACGTACAGAAATATAACACCAACCAAATTATAGGAAATGTTGTGAGCTACAACTTTTATTTGTCACATTTTTTGATAAAATACTTTGTTTGTAAGTTATATGCGAAAAATAGTTTTTTCACCCTTTTCAACCCCTGTAAAACAACCCCTAGACACTTTTAAGTGGTAGACTCATTGGTTTTGTATAATTTATGGTTCAAGGACCATATGTACAAAAAATTAGCTTTTATCTAATTTTTTCCTTTAAAGTAAAATTTTTTGACTATTTTTCCTGAGCTAATGCGGAGAATGCATTAATATTCAGCGGTATTTATCAAGCTGGTTAAGGCACGCGTCACTGACACAATCAAACACATGGGTGAAGGTCAGCTTGCTGTATGAAAACATTCAACATGTTGGCCAATAACACTGCTTTTATAAAAAACAGAATTTATAGTTATTTCTGTTTTGTTAGTATTTAAACGTACACATACAAATAAAAGCCAGTTTAAAAGAAACTAGAAAACTGTGTAGTAAAGTGCAGGTGACCGAATTGGTTTCCCTTATAGGTAAACAACTTTAATCCAATTTTGACCCCAAAATTGAAGATAAACCTATTTAAAGGTATAAAAAATGGAGGCACCCAACTTGTTCATTTATTCAGATCGTGTAAACGAAGAAAATATAATATATTTCAACGACTTTCCAGGGATCACAAAACACGATCTCGGAAAGAGCTATGACAATTACCCCTACTTAAAGTTTGTAATGTCATAAAAAATGTATTAGCAAACTCATCTAATAACATTGTTATCATCAAGCATGCTTTTGTACTTCTACGTTATGGGTTATTTCTAAATTTCTCCCAGGTTAACCACTTACCCGGACTTTGGACTGCCAACATCGTAACATTTTTCGCATGACGTTTCGATCCATAGAATCTGGGAATCTTCTTCAAAAGCTAAAAAATCTTACATTAAGATAAGATTTTATTCGTAGCCTAATTATTTATATTTTGGTAATATTGTGTTATATAATTTTTTATTGAGGTTTATTTATTTATTTTTTTGTACTGTCTATCCAGAGCCTCTCTGACAATGTAACAGATCCTCTTCTTTTTTCTACCGTTCTGCGGAGGATTGGTTCTTTACGTGTTATGTTTTTTCGTTCGATCTAATTCTTATAAGTTATACCAATTTTATAATGAGACACTACAAGCAGGTTAAAAAAAACAAAAAACTAAATCTGCTGGTCTCTTTCCACACTCATTACCATATAGCGGCTCATGCACCATTGTAGCTAATGATTTTTAATTTTCTTTTCGCAGAAGACTAAGTTATAATTTAGTTGAGGATCACAGAAAACACGACATATGGTGTAGTTGGGCCTAGTTTTTTTTTTTTTTTAATTCTATTGTACGCATCTATTGCTGCTCCTCCGTCCAGCCCTACCATGCTGCCGAGACTTGTGGAACCTGTGTGCCATTGCGGATAACCTATTAAGGTTGTGGTCCTAATCACAATGACGGTGGTGATAATGATAATGATGGCGGTATGATAATGATGATGATTATAATGAGGGTGGTGGTGGTGATGGTGGGGATGGAAAGCTTAGGAGGGGTGGCGGTGTTGTTGCTGAGGAGGTGATTGAGGAGGAGGATAAGAATGTGGTAAATAATGAAATATTTGCGAAACAAAAATAACCATCAGTGAACCTGCAAAAAGGTATTAAACTTAGAGAAACGGTCGTTCGTAGTAACAAAATTAATTACAAACAATCGTTTCGGCCAGAAGAGGAATCAGCAACCGTCTTCAGACTAAAGTAATTATAACACGAATAAAACAAAAGTAACAAACTTCGTTCTGTATGTCTAAATACAGGCCTTATTCTTTTTGTGATTGAGAATCAAGAAAACAAAAATTACGCAGCATATTAACAACGGATAACGAATTGAAACGACTCTCCTTGCAAAGTCATGCTGACCAGCAAATAAACCATATACTCTCAACGAATATAGGAAAACACTATTCCATAGTGTTCAACATTTGGATAAGAAATCCACTGTAATAAAAAATTAAATTTTATGTCCCAAATGTCAAAATAAGTGGTTCCATTAGCATTTTTTGCGCTGAATTCAGATATGGTTTCAAAATTTTTCTATCGCGTAGGGATTTTTAGAGACACCTATTTTAATTTAACAACATTACATATTTAAAATGCATACTCAATACAATATTATCTTAACTAAAAAGTAGTAATGTTGGATTTTCTACGATATTTTGCCTCATGAAGATTTCTCTTTAGGGTCCAACAATAGTCAGCTAGTATGCTTGGACTCCACTTACCCTGGTACCGCTTTTCCATGTTCGAAATATTGTGTTGGAACCGTTCACTATTTTCGTCCCTGACTGCTCCTAGATTTAGTGTGAAGAAATCTAAGTGTGAGTCCAAGAAGTGAACATGTTGCATCCCATGATTTTATAAGATTTTAAAGATTGTCCACTATTTCTTTGTCATTTTTGGATTTACGACTCTCTAAGACGTTCTGGCAAATTCTCTTAAAAGACTTCCATGCAACTTTCTCCACCTCGTTTAACGTTCTATCAAAGTTGTCATCTTTAATTAAGTCTCTTATTTGAGACCCCACAAAGGTTTCTTCTTTGATTTTCGCGTCACTGATCTTTGTAAACTTGTTTTTTAAGTACGCAAATCCAAGGCCATTTCGATCCACTGGTTTAACGAAATTTTTCATAAGCTTTATATGTAGTGGAGGTAAATAAACTTTTTTTGAATCAACAAGTGGCGCATTAATAACATTCTTCTTTTCTGGAGTTAATGATGTTTGATTTTGGCCTTTGGCCACGCTTTCTCTATGTATGTAATGAGTTTTCGGTCTCTCCTGTCCCACTCGCAAAGAAAACCTCAGTAGGCCTACTTGTTGAAAGTTAAAGACCTAGCAAGAGAGCAATTACTTTTATGTCACCACAAATATACCACTTAAATTCTTCATACTATATATTATCGAGCAGAAGATTCCTTCCTTCGACTGCGTGAAACCCGTGACTACATAAACAGTGAGGGAAAATACCGATTCAAAACCAAACGTGACTTTAGAAGTAAGTTTTCCTACTGTTTGTCTGTTTGCGCCGTGTAGATAAAGTTTTTATTTTTGAAATTTAAAAATAATAAAAAAAATTTCTTGGTTCTTTCAGGAGCTATTCGAGACTCTCAAAACTTGTCTGTACTCTCAATGAACAAGAAATAACTAAAAAACATTATATTTTGTAATGTAATTTCTCAGTTTTAAAACGTTTTTGCAAGTTTGCTTGCAAACATATAATTAGAATGTTATTTTTAACTTGTTCTTCTACTAGACTGTTCGAATGCTAGGTTGATATTTTTTGCAGCATACACTTGTTTATGTACATACTAGTTGTTACCCGCGACTTCGCATGCGAATATTTGACTTTTAGTAAGTATTTGAATATAATTTTTATTGTCTACGTCCATATGGCGTTCTGTAATCTTGTATAACAATTTTGTACTCATTAGTCAAATTCTCTCCATAGCTGTTTTCAAAACTTGTACTATTTTAACTTGTACTAACTTATTATGTTGGTACAACAGCCTTTGGAGATTTAAAAGTACCCATTTGTAAAGCCTTTGGAGATATTTATAAAGTACCTGTTAAATAAAAAACACTAAATTCTTTATTTTAAGTGTTACTGTGTTAGAAGCACTGTATAAGCATGTTTTTCTTAACCATGACAACCATGACTTTTATTTAATTCAGCAGTAAACTAAAAACCAAAAACCGTTGTTACCTAACCTCACAAATGAAAACAATGCGTATTTTCGCTTTGCATTAAGTAATAGGACAATTTACAATTAGTACACTTCTTCTTTCCAGATCGAAATATATCGATACAATTGCATATTATATAAAACATGGAAAATGTACTGCAGGAATAGATAAATGTACAGTTCCGATGCCCCTAAACAGCTTTTGTATATTTACTTGTTACTATGGTAATTATTTCTGGTCTCCATGGTGTGGTTGACATCTTTATACGCGTCAACGAAAAGGCATAATTAAAAGGGCCTAAATCGTGGGAACGGGGCAAAATATCAAATTCCAAGTTAAACAGTATCCATTTTTTTGCCTTGTGTCAAAGGTTATCTGTGCAAACTTTGGTGGCAATCTGTGTAACGGTGTGGATTTGTATTCAGTACCCATAAATCCTCAGACTTTGAGTCTTTTATATATTTGTACAGTTATATTTTTTCAGTTCTTAAACTTAGGTTATTTTATTTTATCATTACCAAATTTCCTATAGGTAACAAAGTAGGTAATACTATTTTAGTAAGATTTAAAAAATGTTCGTGTTTCAAGCAAAATGTGTGTTGATTATCGTATAATATTTACTTTTATGTAGTGATTATCAATATTTAACATAATACGATAACTTATTATATTAAAAATTATAATTTTAAGACATTTGTTGTACGGAAACAATATCAACTTATGGCGTACATAGAGGAGAAAATTATGTCCTACTTATAACTATCTGCTTAAAAGTTTTTAATGTATCTGAAGGAGTACCAAATAGTGGCCAGCCCTGAGTATCAAATTCCTTTGGGATGCAACTGGCTACATATTTCATTCTGCCGTAGTCGAACTCAGTTCAGTGAAAGTTAACCTTTGTTGTCTAAGTTCAACATATGCCACCGTTAACATATGTTAACGTTATTAAAAAATTGCACGGTAGATGACTCGTATATAAACGTGAACGGAACGGAAATTCTATCTTGAGTAGATAAATATATACCGATATCAGACGTAACTTTCTTTTCGGTTCATTTCCATGACCTACGCTACTTTAATTGGAACAGACGATGGGGTTCACACAAGGAAAACTTAACACAAAACCAGTGAACAACAGTGCGGGTTTGATTTTTTTAGCATGTTACATATTGAATATATATAAATTCTGCTCTATCGACTTTGGCATTATACGAGTCAGCAGCACGGATCAACAGGCAGCTGAGCACATCAGAATAGTTAACAATGAATCATCTGTTTGTAGTGTTACTTCTATGCACCGTTCTCGTCGCCGTGGCTCCGGCACCCCAAACCAGTGACACAGGTAAAGTATTTCTCTTTGTAACGCAGAGTTGTAAACAGATTAAGACAGGAACCAATATTTTAAATCATTTTGTTCAAAAATTATTACTGACACACTCACTTCAATATACTGAACACAATGCAAATATTTAAATTTGATATTCAGTTACATTCACATGAACTAAAGTAAACCATAATTTTATAGAAGACGATAAAATACTTATCATTGTTCTTAATACCACTATATGGTCATTAGAGTTTAAAACCTTAACAATTTTAGCAGCAACAGCCAATTTAATTAACTTTTACTTACTGATAATTAGCTTTAAAATAACAGCTAAATTTAAAGATATGAAGTCTCATAAATACGCGTAGTTCCGTATATATTACATAGAGTAAGACACACACACACACACACACACACACGCACACACACACATATGAGAGAAGAAGTGACCGACAGAGAAGAAAGGCTGAGAAAGTTTATTGGTAAAAGAAAAAAAAGAGAAACATAACTGTGATAGAAAGATAAAGTGTTAATATTAATAAAAGGGAAAGCAAAGGAATAAAGATAAATAAACTAATAATTAAATATGGATAAAGAGGAAGAAAGATAAGTCTCTCTCACCCTCTCCTCTCTCGGTACACACACACACACACACACAGACAACACTATGGCAATGAAACATCAGTACTAAATAAATAATTATCTTACCGGAGATAACAAACGGAACTGCGGTAATTTCTGTTCTTCAGAGTATAGTACCGAGATGTCGGATTCTACGTTCAAATTCAGTTTCCTCAGATCAGTTTTGTAGCTTACGCTTCAATTTAGTGAAATAACGATGTATGTTACATAAGAAAAATTCACCTGTCATTATGTAAAATATCATACAATTCTGCACATTTGCATCAGAAATACTGATCACACTTACAGTAGCTGTGCTCACTATAATCTATATATATAAAACTCAAAGTCTTAGGATTTATGGGTACTGAATACAAATCCACACCGTTACACCGATTGCCACCAAATTTTGCACAGCTAACCTTTGACACAAGGCAAAAAATACTGTCTAACTTGGAATTTGATATTTTGCCCCGTTTGAATAATTTAGGCTCTTTTAATTATGCCCTTCCGTTGACACGTATAAAGATGTCAACAACACCAGAATTAATTACCGTAATAACAAGTAAATAAACAAATGATAGCCTATTTAGCGGCATCAGATCTGTACCTTTATCCGTTCCTGCAGTTATTAATGTTTTTAATATACGATTTTATTGATATATTTTGTTCTTGGATATCGTTGTCCATGACGTGTCCGTTACTTAACTAAATACAACTATTATATTAACGACTAGGAACACAAAGTTTTTTGTAAGTAAAAACATAAAGTTTTACCTTACAACCTGAACCGGTTTTCACCTTTAAAAGGCTTCTTCAGAGGTCTAAAACTTTATGTTTTTACTTATAAAAAACTTTGTGTTCCGAGTCGTTAATATAATAGTTTTATTTATATATTTTGTAATTTTGTATACAAGTATTTATGATGATGCAATGAATAAGTAATGAAATATAATAAATACTATTACTAAAGACGTCAGAACACCGTGGAGACCAGAATTAATTACCATAGTAACAAGTAAATAAACAAAAGCTATTTAGCGGATTCGGAACTGTACATTGTTAAACGACGAGATCCGTCTCTCTTTTCTAATTATTATTCTCAGGGTTACTTATTTAATATGGAGTCTTGTAGTTCATTTATTATTATTATTCAAATTTATTATTATTATTCAAAAGCTCGTTCTTTATTATTAGGTTGTGGGTTAGTGATTTATTCCACCCAATTCAACCTATTGTTGAACCCGGTAGTGAATAAATCGGTTACTTACACTTTTTATCGTCGTTTTAATTATCAGTTTACTTGGTTTAAAAAAATGTTTTTTAATTCACTTCTCCGAGTTGATTCGCTTGAAGTTCCGTTGGCTCTTCGAATATCAGCTGTGGTGAGATGATCAGTAATGTCCTGCCTATACACTAACATAAACATACACAAACATGATATTTACTATAATTTATACTGTGTAATAATATATATAGGACGGTGCGGTTGGAAAAAATCATTCCATTTGAATGTGCGCTCTGAAGGTCTGGTACCAACCGTCTCGGTTTTCTCACTAAGCTGTATCTACTGATTACAATAAAAGCCAACTCTTTTAAAGGTTCATATGACAATAATGATTTATTCAACTCTAGAACAATAAAATTTGGTACAATAATATAATTTACTTTCCTTTTGGTTAACAGTTAAATTAGAACATGGACTCTAAAACATTTAAAAATCTCAGGTTGGTGTGACTGCTTTTGGCTAGTCGAATAATTTTTGTTGGTAAACAAATAGGTTATAATGTGTTATTAAACTTGTAATGTTAGTAATAGTAGTAGGTTCTTTGAGTCTGCAAAATACACATATCTAATAAAATTGCTACTGTTATAATAAGTAGATAAAACATAAACTCATTGATTATTAATTTGAATTAATATAAAATATGAACAACTGTTCATGTGTAATCATTGAAATTAATACAGGTTCATGTAACCTTGTTTGTTTAAAATTTATTAATTATTTTTCATTTACGTATTAATTAGTTAACAAGTGATAATAATTATTAGAATTCAGTGTCATGGATTATAATCATCTCCCAGACTGGATGTACATAACACAGGTATTTGTAATTCATTTGATATATTTATGTCACCCTCCGGTGTAACTCTTAGTTAATTATTGAAATAAAGTATAGAACATTCTTATCTTCCTAATGGTTAGGGCACATGTTCTCTTCATTGGTTATACAATGTCTTTGCTTATACTAATACATTAGAATCATATAAATAGTTAAAATTGTCGTTAATGAAAGCGTTCAATTTTGCCATTGTTTATCTATATTACAGATTTCCCTTCCTTTTGGAATTGGGCATTTAATCGATTAACTGATATTAATTCAATTCGCTATTAGCGTTCTGTTACTTATATATTACTAGACAATCATAATATAATAGTTTTGGGTATTTGATACTTGCGTAACTGGTCGTTCGTAGGGTTTACACTTTTTCGTAAATTTTTTAATTAATTAAAATTCTTTAATTAATTAATCAAACTTTTATAACTGCAATACACTCACTCCTATGCGCATATACTCCGAATTATTTCACTTAAAAATATACTGCACTATTTTCTTCAGTAGTCATAACCTCCACTCATGGTTTGAGGTTAGCGTATGTTTACAGCTGACCGCTGTCAAACGCACGTTTTTCTGGATGAACGGCGTGCATGTAGCTCGTCTCGTTGCTGGTAAAAGACTGTTGTAGCTTCCTCTGTCGGAATGATGCATTTCGTATTTTTTATAGGATCAGATTGGTCAATATTTTTTTATTCGTCTATTCTCGGCGGGCTTCGTTAAAATAGACGCTTACAACCGCGTCACTCGCTGGTTTTGATATTAAGAATTTGTGGTCTACATACCCACGCGCAAGGGCTAAGCATCACACAATTATTTTTATAAGTCCAATATCTTACTTATAACTGCACTGATGTCATTTTAATTACGCTTATCGTTTCTAAATTTGAATGACAATTATTTTGAATCCCCTCATCATATATTTCGGATTCGGGGTTGCTGAAATCGCACTTGATATACACACTTAGTGTCCATTAAGCTATTAATTATTTTTAATACATTGTTTTTATTCCATATTTTATGGTAATAACGTATTCTTATCTTACTGTACACTTTTCCCTTAAAACTATGCCTTAATATTAACACTATGTCTGTTTTCATAGGTTCAATCCTAGGTCTATGGCTATACATATTGGTTTTTACTTATATTTTAATAATACTAACATTTAACTAATTTCTAATAGGGCCTATTTACACATTATTGGTTTTAGTCACTATTGATAGCGTTCTTTTTCCCTATATTATGGGTTTATTGCCTTAATTATAGTTTGTTAGGTAGGTTTGCCATACTTCATGGAGTTATCTTATTGTATGCTTGGTACTCTATGCATATTATTCTTATTGTTATTTAAATGACAATTATAATGGTTTCGATGACATTGTTATCAATGTGCTGCAGCTCATTCTGCATTTGTACTGGTTATCATCTTGGTTTAGTAGTTATCAAAATTGCTTGCAGCTAGTTGTTACTATAGTTTTGTTGTTATTATTGTTATTTTGATTATTTAGATAGTTATCTTGGTTGAATTTATTCATTTGAACAGTATTCTGCCCCACTTCAAGTTGTTAGTTGAGTTACTACTTTTGTATAATAAGTTTATAATATAATTTGGTTGCATCATGCATCTTTGTTATTACAAGCATATAGTTATATTGGATTACATAAATATAGCTTTTATATTCATTTATTATATCATCTATTGTGTACAAAACGTTCCTTATATCATCTAGTACTTCCCAGCTTAATACATTTTGGTTTGATATTATTTTGGCTCTGTTTTTGTTAAGTTTTAGTGAAAACTGGTTGCCCAGATTAGGTTATGTTGCATATTGGGTAAGCAGTAAAGTGTTGCTGCTGGCTGTGTATTTGTGCATTAATCTGGTTGATTGGGTTTCATTCAATGTTGGTACATTGGTTGTTGGTTATTATTATTGTACTTTTGGTTTACTCTTTTATTGTCTTAATTATTGTTAATTAGTGGGTTTTTACTAACATCAATCCCACTGTACAACTGGTCATTTATATTTTGGGACCTAGTCTTCTTTTTATGTCTACACATCATTTAGCTAAAATAAACTTATCCTATTCTTATTCAGTTTCTTGGTGATTCTTTATTTACAATACTTAGTCCTTATTGATTACAGTTTATTTTACATGGACAAGGAATGTATTCATCAAATGAATTGTGGTCAGTGTTAACTTTACCACACAGCTTAGGGATTTATATCATGTAATTAATTAACATTTCTTCTTTCTTCTTGGTACAATTATTCCTTCATAGGTTTATGTTAGTTTGTTATACTTCAATTCCTTTCCCTTTCTTCTTGTGTCTGGTCTGGATATCTTCCTTCTTCTTTTCTTCACTGATCTCTTTCTCACTCTTATTTATTTTATACATAATGTTGTTTTCACTTGTCTCCTTCGCATTGTTTCTTCTTTCTTCTTTCTTGAGGTCGTTACCGTTGTGTTCTTCTCACTGATTCTTCATTCTTGTTTTGTTGGGTTTTCATTGTGTTCTTCTCACTGATTCTTCATTCTTCTTTTGTTTCCGTTGGGTTCTTCTCACTGATTCTTCATTCTTCTTTTGTTGGGTTTTCATTGTGTTCTTCTCACTGATCTACTGGGTAAGGTATGTCAGTCGTCTCGTCTTTAGTCTTCTTTTCTTCCCTATTGGTATATTTACTAGTAATTACTCCTTCATGGTACTTCACTTATTTTAACATATGATACTTTCTGCTTCTGTATCCATGGTGGTATTCTTGACCTTTTATGTATTCTTAATAGTAGTGGCTTTCAGATTAATTTTCGGTACGTTGGTTGATGTAGTGTTATATGTACCGTTACATATTGCCTCCTTCTTAGAATTGATTATTTCTGATATCCTTATTTTATGATTGAAGAAATTATCAATTTTTTTTTTCATTTCACTTTTAAGTCACATATGATGTTTTCATATTTTGTATTTACTTTTACACTTGTCTTCAGTTCATTATATTTTCTACATTTCCTCCTTCTTCGTAATTCTGGAATCTTGTTTATTTATATTCTTGGCTGTTGTGTTTTTCCTTAAATATTTAATTTCCCTAACATTTTTCCCTAACATGTGAGCCGGGGCAGTCCAGAGTGGCACTTGTGGCTACATTCTCTGCTGGCCATACTACAACTTTTTTTTGAGTCCAGAGGCACTTCATCTCTGCTCATAAAAATGATTGCTGGAATATTTCTTCAGTCAATTCATTAAATAACAATACTTATAAGTAGTCTCTTTCGACTAATAATAAACACTCTAGGGGTTATTCACTCTTTTGCCTTTTATATTTGATTATACACTATCTTCTGGATTCCTTCTTCTCTTCTGTTGATCTTTATTATTTAATGTTGTTGAGAAATAGCATGTGTAAATATTCTTCATTTTTTCTTCTCTTCTTATCGTGACAAAATGTTCTTCATATTGATTTTTTCTTTCTTCTTCTTCTCGATCAATTCTCCTTCTCACTATCTTCTCTACATAATACTCTCTTTAATGGTCTTCTCCTCTCTTCTATTAAATATCATGTTTTTTAGCATTTTATTCTGGATAATACAAAATTTTTCTCAAAGTGATAGTAAATCATCATCAAATCATTCATCAAATGAGTTGTGGTCAGTGTTGAGTTTACCATACAGCTTAGGGATTTATATCATGTAATTAATTAACATTTCTTCTTTCTTCTTGGTACAATTATTCCTTCATAGGTTTATGTTAGTTTGTTATACTTCAATTCCTTTCCCTTTCTTCTTGTGTCTGGTCTGGATATCTTCCTTCTTCTTTTCTTCACTGATCTCTTTCTCACTCTTATTTATTTTGTACATGATGTTGTTTTCACTTGTCTCCTTCGCATTGTTTCTTCTTTCTTCTTTCTTGAGGTCGTTATCGTTGTGTTCTTCTCACTGATTTTTCATTCTCCTTTTGTTGGGTTTTCATTGTGTTCTTCTCACTGATCTATTGGGTAAGGTATGTCAGTCGTCTCGTCTTTAGTCATCTTTTCTTCTTTATTGGTATATTTACTAGTAATTACTCCTTCATGATACTTCACTTATTTTAACATATGATACTTTCTCCTTCTGTATCCATGGTGGTATTCTTGACCTTTTATGTATTCTTAATAGTAGTGGCTTTCAGATTAATTTTCGGTACGTTGGTGGATGTAGTGTTATATATACCGTTACAAAATTTATCTATTCTGCAGTACATTTTCCATGTTTTATATAATATGCGATTGTATCGATATATTACGATGTGGAAAAGAAGAAGTGTACTAATTGTAAATTGTCCTATTACTTAATGCAAAGCGAAAATACGCGTTGTTTTCATTTGTGAGAATAGGTAACAACGGTTTTTGGTTTTTAGTTTACTGTTTAATTAAATAAAAGTCATGGTTGTCATGATTAAGAAAAACATGCTTATACAATGCTTCTAACACAGTAACACTTAAAATAAAGAATGTAGTGTTTTAGATTTAACAGGTACTTTATAAATATCTCCAAAGGCTTTACAAATGGGTACTTTTAAATCTCCAACATAATAAGTTAGTACAAGTTAAAATAGTACAAGTGTTGAAGACAGATATGGAGAGAATTTGACTAATGAGTACAAAATTGTTATACAAGCTGACAGAACGCCATATAGACATAGACAATAAAAATTATATTAAAATACTTACTAAAAGTCAAATAGTCGCGTGAGAAGCCGCGGGTAACAGCTAGTTAGTTAATATGACGTATCAGTTTGTAGCGTTGTTATTTCTGTGCCCCGTTCATGTGGCCATATCTCCAGTACCCCAGAGCCGCACCACATGTAATGATTTCTCTGTATTGTCCCAATATCCGTACCCGCATTCATTTTCGATATTTCGATTATGCTATTATTGGCATCGATATGTAGTGAATATTACATAGGCTATAGCCTACTTTTAGTTAGGAAATAGAAATCGTGAAAATTTATTTGTCTATATTATAAAATAGTTTGGTGACAATTGCAATCGTGTTGCATTGTCATATTTTTTACGAAAAATGTTTTAACAATAAGTCCGATGTGTACCTTTGACGCCAAAAGTTTGCGTTGGTATGCAAACTAAAATTATACATGGAAACCAATAGCCTATGTCTATAAAATAATACTCGCTTTTTGTGAAATCCACGTAAAATAACCAACTCGAGGTAAGGCAAATTCGAATAAAGTAACGCAAACTTACCTGTTACTATGCACGTCTCTTGTTTTTGACAGATCTCGTTTTGCAACATTACCCTTTTTTTTCAATAAAATTCGGTTTTTGTGCACATTACAGAAAAAGCAACCAACTCGAAGTATACCTTCCCTATTACTATACAAGTTTCCCTTTTTGTGGCAAAACTCGTTTTCCACTAATACTAATTTTTTCACAAATATTCGGGTTTTGTTTTGCACGAAATTTGCTTCCAGTGAAGTTTTTGAGATTTTACTGAATAACGCAAAAGAATATTTACCATTTAACGAAAAACAAATCTTATTTTAGTTGTTAATACGTTGGTTTTTGTTTTAATCTTACTATTAAGAAATAATTGTATTACTTATTTTACATTTTCTGTTGTGTTGTTTGTTTTTTGTTAAAAATAGGTTATGTGCTTCGTTTTTAATGTTTGTATCTTGCAAGCATTCTGTAGACACATTAAACCTCATGTATTTCTAAACATGGCTTTCATTTCTTCAAACGTTCAGATAAAATCCAATAACTATTGTTATCTAACCTTACAAATGAAAAAAACACAAACATATTTTTTGTTTTACATTAAAAAATAGAACAACTTACAATCAGTACACTTCTTCTTCTTCACATCGCAGTGTGCCGCCCCTTGGCAAGACAACACAAAAATCGGGAACTAGTTTAATTCTTTACCAGTAAACTAAACCAGCTGCCGTTGTTAGTAAAACTCTTACTAACAAATTACAAAACAAGTATGATATAGGAAACTGACAAGGTTTGCATAAACTTATTCACTCACTAGGTATTAGCTAAAACATCTCTTTATTGCTATTGAAATATTAATCAAACATTATTCCTGATTTTAAAGAAAGTTATTTTAGTAAATAGTGCTTTTACTGCTTCAAAGATCTTAATTATATTATTCTTGTTATATCAAAATTTATTCATATAACTGTTGCTTTTAATACCACGGATCCGGGTCTCAATTTTCTCAAAATTATTAATTTATCAATATATACATTACGGTTACTATTACTTCTTACAAAATTACAAAATATACAAATCTGATAATTTGTTCATTACATTGCGAAAGTTCTTTAAAGTTCTTTGTTACTTCTTATTAAGGGGAAATTTACAAAAGTTGTGGTTTGATATCACCTGAGGTTGTTGTTGTATTCTTGGGACATCTCCAGTCGTCTTCTACGGGTTGAGTACGTTGTTCTTGGTGTATCTACGTCGGGTTGATTTTTAGTTTACTTGAAGCTCTCGAAGATAGGTTGTTTACTTGAAGTTCCAAATGTTGTAATTTCACTTTTCTTAGTGCAGATTCTTGTAGTTCACATTTTCTTTATTTTAATTACAGTTATAGTTCTCACTTTGCAGTACTACAGTCTAGTAGTTAACTATGTTACACTTACATTTGATTTTGTTTTTAAGAGATGTGTTGGCTACCTTTTTCTATTTTATTTATATAATTTCTCACAAACTCTAGACACTACATTATTCACAATAACAAGATTTCACGCTGGATATACTTCTAGAGAACATACACATACGTATATGTGTACAACACCAAAACTCACGTCTACTCATTGCGACGTTCTACGGCCGAATGCGCGTACGGTTTAGGGGAGAGGGCTCAGTAAGCTAGGGCGTATTTACGCACTAAGAAAATAGTTCGTACTTTTCCTATTATTATTTATTCATTAATTAGAAGATAAATACTTTATGTTTATTTTATTATGACTTAGGGATTTCTTTATTTCTCTAGTCGCATTTTTAATTATTTAAGTAATTATTATTATTATTCACTACTTAATATTTTTCTTGGCGTGTTGGTACTGGAAGGTTTTCAAGTTGATTCAGGAATCTGGGTATAGGTAAGGGTGTACGATACTCTTACTTATTAAAATTAAAAAATTTTAATCTGTGCGATTTTTGATACATTTAAAATCGTCACATCCTCCTGCACTTAACTATGGAAAACGGGGGGGTGTAATAATATAATTCTAATAAACAATTATATTTCTATCTTTCGTGAAATTCCCTTTCTCTCGTTTCTTAACATCTACCTCGTTTCTCGTTTCTATCTCGTTTATTATTTACATATAAATAGACATTACTTATTTATTAATCTATTTGTTACTCTTGTTTCCCGTAACTTCACAATATAGTGGCCCGACTGTATGCCTTGCATATTCTAACTCAAGTAGTTAGTTTTCTGCTCTTTCATTACCCTTTTCCAGTGAGGTGCCATTGTGACTATGTTACGTCTTGATCCCTATATCTCTTAATTCTACTACAGTAATCTAAAGTTGATCCCATACTCAACCTTAGATCCTATCTTAACACTAATTTCTTATTCTACTGAGATACGCGGAATTTCACAAAGTGGGAATCTTTATTTACATTTAAACAATGAGCAGTTACAATCTAAGAGGGGTCAAACACTTTACCCTAGACGCATTGTATTATTCACTAGGGAGGTTTTCATTGTTTAGCGATGCTACCATTTATAACAATAGGGGAAGGCTTACTACAATATTTCCTGTACGAACGGGTTTGTCTCTATTACTGTCAAGCTGGGGGAATTATTTTGAAGAAGGCCACGACCGGGCGTTTACACGACTCAAATATACTTTTATTATTATTTTCTCTTTACTCATTTTACTTCGCTCGTAGGTTGTCGGGATTTTGGTTTAGAGTATGAAACATGGGGATAGTTTTGGGTTTTATGTGTACTTACGAATCGCTTATCGCGGTAGTTTCGGGTATCATTTCCAATAGGTCTAGTTTGGAATGAATTTCTTTGTTGACTCTGGGACATAGAAACACTTCTATTCTGGTCAGAATACCAGACGTCGGACGAATGTATACAACATAGTTCTAGTTCCGTAAAAGTTGTAGGTGGCTTGACGAGTGCTAGTCGAGATCGCTCCTCGGGGGATAGTCTTACTATGATATTGTCTACTAACTGTTGTTCGCTCCATTTAACTTGTAACAATAAAGCAGATTCTCTTACTTCAGAAATATAATGAGCTAGTCTCTCGTATGTACCTTGTGCACGAAGTACTAAGTTTCGCTTCAATTCTTCGTAGATACCGGTGGGAATGAAATGTCTTATTAGTGTGGTATGAAGTTCTTCTACCGATTGATTATACCTTAGGGATTCTAACACTCTATCTTTTAATGGAGATCTACACTTAGGTAAAATAACTTGCAAAATCTGGTTATCTCTTAGTTGTTGCAGTTCCTTTAATTCTAAGATATGTTTGATAAAATTAAGGAGCTTTGTAATATTCAGTCCATCAGTGATTTGTATATTGGACAAAATACTTTCTACAGGGTGGGTTATTTTCCCATAGAGCTCGGGAGTTAAATTTATTTGGCTCATCATTCTAGGATTTTCCGCAGGTTGATTAGTCCGCGAATGAGAAGGTAATTCGTAGGTATGGGTCATATTTTCTAGTTCATTAGGGAGTGATGTAACGTTTACTGGTTGAATATTTACTTGACTACCACTTAACCGTTCCTTGAATGGATCTATATTGGATTCCTGCAGAATCTGAATTTTTGCAGTACCGTTTGGTTGTTCTTGAGTCGGCGATTGGGTAGGTGAAATATTTAATTTCGTCATTGCTTCTTCGATTTCGTCTAATCTAAACAATTCGGATCGTCTACGTAATTCGCGTATTATCTCAGGTAATTGTTTTAATGCTTCCTCGGCGAATTTTTTTACATCCGGAGGGATATCTTTATCACCGGGCCAGGTCAACAAATTGGTGATACGACGGTATAGATGCTCAATTCTTTGGGTGGTGCGTAATATTACTGCGGGGGATTTTTCATCACGCAGGGTTTGTGCGTACGAAGTTAGTTCTGTATACTTACGATAACACGTTTCTTTTTCGCTATTGAAATCTAAAACACTCAAACGACTTAATAATGAAGGTTTGTCCGGTTTATTTTCGCGTAACGTCTTGCGAAGTTCCGCGACAGTTACATTAGAGTAGGGGAGACCATGCCATAATGCTTCATAGGTTAATTCGTCTTTCAACAAGAAATCGGGGTTAAATTGAGTCATTTTTGATAATAACCACTTTAAACACACGACGTATTACGAACGACAAATGTTATGTCACTTTCTTTACTTCGTTTTCTCAATGTTTAAAAATAGATAACATTAATTCATTTAAACACATACACATATATCTTATTTCATATTAAGCTTTGGGATGTAATCTTATCTTAATTAATCAACATAACTTATTTCACAACAATTAAATTCTCAGTATTGACATATATAATTAATCAAAACAAAACGATAATACTATTTTAGTAGAGAGAAATTTCATATACGGAAAGTTCATTGATTTAACAAACAGCACAAAGAATCAGCTGTTTTGGGGTGTCGTCTAGTTGCATAGGGTAGTAATTCAGAACAATACAAAAACAGGAAAGAGCTTGTCTAACGTGGCTTTGTTTGCTTTAGGGAGGAGGGGTTATGAATGAGATGGGTTCTTACAAAGGGGAGAGTTTACATTCCTCAACACATATTTAACATGAACCAACTGGCTTGGAATTGACTGGTTTGGAATGGTTTCCCTACCAGCTATTACTTGCTTAACACGGCAAACTCGCGATACTAATATTATTATTATATAATTAAAATTTTACTCATTTATTTTTTTTGTTTATTTCTGAGTGAATAAATTTATGTTTGTCCTTTTTATCGTTAACTACTTATAAACTTACACAACAACAATTACATAATTATGTTGCAATTTTCTGTACGTGACACTCTGTAAACAATATTTTTTTTACCAAGTAAATTACACAATTTTAAATTCAGCAGAGTTGCGCAATTTTGTGCCGCCCCTTGGCAAGACAACACAAAAATCGGGAACTAGTTTAATTCTTTACCAGTAAACTAAACCAGCTGCCGTTGTTAGTAAAACTCTTACTAACAAATTACAAAACAAGTATGATATAGGAAACTGACAAGGTTTGCATAAACTTATTCACTCACTAGGTATTAGCTAAAACATCTCTTTATTGCTATTGAAATATTAATCAAACATTATTCCTGATTTTAAAGAAAGTTATTTTAGTAAATAGTGCTTTTACTGCTTCAAAGATCTTAATTATATTATTCTTGTTATATCAAAATTTATTCATATAACTGTTGCTTTTAATACCACGGATCCGGGTCTCAATTTTCTCAAAATTATTAATTTATCAATATATACATTACGGTTACTATTACTTCTTACAAAATTACAAAATATACAAATCTGATAATTTGTTCATTACATTGCGAAAGTTCTTTAAAGTTCTTTGTTACTTCTTATTAAGGGGAAATTTACAAAAGTTGTGGTTTGATATCACCTGAGGTTGTTGTTGTATTCTTGGGACATCTCCAGTCGTCTTCTACGGGTTGAGTACGTTGTTCTTGGTGTATCTACGTCGGGTTGATTTTTAGTTTACTTGAAGCTCTCGAAGATAGGTTGTTTACTTGAAGTTCCAAATGTTGTAATTTCACTTTTCTTAGTGCAGATTCTTGTAGTTCACATTTTCTTTATTTTAATTACAGTTATAGTTCTCACTTTGCAGTACTACAGTCTAGTAGTTAACTATGTTACACTTACATTTGATTTTGTTTTTAAGAGATGTGTTGGCTACCTTTTTCTATTTTATTTATATAATTTCTCACAAACTCTAGACACTACATTATTCACAATAACAAGATTTCACGCTGGATATACTTCTAGAGAACATACACATACGTATATGTGTACAACACCAAAACTCACGTCTACTCATTGCGACGTTCTACGGCCGAATGCGCGTACGGTTTAGGGGAGAGGGCTCAGTAAGCTAGGGCGTATTTACGCACTAAGAAAATAGTTCGTACTTTTCCTATTATTATTTATTCATTAATTAGAAGATAAATACTTTATGTTTATTTTATTATGACTTAGGGATTTCTTTATTTCTCTAGTCGCATTTTTAATTATTTAAGTAATTATTATTATTATTCACTACTTAATATTTTTCTTGGCGTGTTGGTACTGGAAGGTTTTCAAGTTGATTCAGGAATCTGGGTATAGGTAAGGGTGTACGATACTCTTACTTATTAAAATTAAAAAATTTTAATCTGTGCGATTTTTGATACATTTAAAATCGTCACATCCTCCTGCACTTAACTATGGAAAACGGGGGGGTGTAATAATATAATTCTAATAAACAATTATATTTCTATCTTTCGTGAAATTCCCTTTCTCTCGTTTCTTAACATCTACCTTAATATTATTTACATATAAATAGACATTACTTATTTATTAATCTATTTGTTACTCTTGTTTCCCGTAACTTCACAATATAGTGGCCCGACTGTATGCCTTGCATATTCTAACTCAAGTAGTTAGTTTTCTGCTCTTTCATTACCCTTTTCCAGTGAGGTGCCATTGTGACTATGTTACGTCTTGATCCCTATATCTCTTAATTCTACTACAGTAATCTAAAGTTGATCCCATACTCAACCTTAGATCCTATCTTAACACTAATTTCTTATTCTACTGAGATACGCGGAATTTCACAAAGTGGGAATCTTTATTTACATTTAAACAATGAGCAGTTACAATCTAAGAGGGGTCAAACACTTTACCCTAGACGCATTGTATTATTCACTAGGGAGGTTTTCATTGTTTAGCGATGCTACCATTTATAACAATAGGGGAAGGCTTACTACAATATTTCCTGTACGAACGGGTTTGTCTCTATTACTGTCAAGCTGGGGGAATTATTTTGAAGAAGGCCACGACCGGGCGTTTACACGACTCAAATATACTTTTATTATTATTTTCTCTTTACTCATTTTACTTCGCTCGTAGGTTGTCGGGATTTTGGTTTAGAGTATGAAACATGGGGATAGTTTTGGGTTTTATGTGTACTTACGAATCGCTTATCGCGGTAGTTTCGGGTATCATTTCCAATAGGTCTAGTTTGGAATGAATTTCTTTGTTGACTCTGGGACATAGAAACACTTCTATTCTGGTCAGAATACCAGACGTCGGACGAATGTATACAACATAGTTCTAGTTCCGTAAAAGTTGTAGGTGGCTTGGCGAGTGCTAGTCGAGATCGCTCCTCGGGGGATAGTCTTACTATGATATTGTCTACTAACTGTTGTTCGCTCCATTTAACTTGTAACAATAAAGCAGATTCTCTTACTTCAGAAATATAATGAGCTAGTCTCTCGTATGTACCTTGTGCACGAAGTACTAAGTTTCGCTTCAATTCTTCGTAGATACCGGTGGGAATGAAATGTCTTATTAGTGTGGTATGAAGTTCTTCTACCGATTGATTATACCTTAGGGATTCTAACACTCTATCTTTTAATGGAGATCTACACTTAGGTAAAATAACTTGCAAAATCTGGTTATCTCTTAGTTGTTGCAGTTCCTTTAATTCTAAGATATGTTTGATAAAATTAAGGAGCTTTGTAATATTCAGTCCATCAGTGATTTGTATATTGGACAAAATACTTTCTACAGGGTGGGTTATTTTCCCATAGAGCTCGGGAGTTAAATTTATTTGGCTCATCATTCTAGGATTTTCCGCAGGTTGATTAGTCCGCGAATGAGAAGGTAATTCGTAGGTATGGGTCATATTTTCTAGTTCATTAGGGAGTGATGTAACGTTTACTGGTTGAATATTTACTTGACTACCACTTAACCGTTCCTTGAATGGATCTATATTGGATTCCTGCAGAATCTGAATTTTTGCAGTACCGTTTGGTTGTTCTTGAGTCGGCGATTGGGTAGGTGAAATATTTAATTTCGTCATTGCTTCTTCGATTTCGTCTAATCTAAACAATTCGGATCGTCTACGTAATTCGCGTATTATCTCAGGTAATTGTTTTAATGCTTCCTCGGCGAATTTTTTTACATCCGGAGGGATATCTTTATCACCGGGCCAGGTCAACAAATTGGTGATACGACGGTATAGATGCTCAATTCTTTGGGTGGTGCGTAATATTACTGCGGGGGATTTTTCATCACGCAGGGTTTGTGCGTACGAAGTTAGTTCTGTATACTTACGATAACACATTTCTTTTTCGCTATTGAAATCTAAAACACTCAAACGACTTAATAATGAAGGTTTGTCCGGTTTATTTTCGCGTAACGTCTTGCGAAGTTCCGCGACAGTTACATTAGAGTAGGGGAGACCATGCCATAATGCTTCATAGGTTAATTCGTCTTTCAACAAGAAATCGGGGTTAAATTGAGTCATTTTTGATAATAACCACTTTAAACACACGACGTATTACGAACGACAAATGTTATGTCACTTTCTTTACTTCGTTTTCTCAATGTTTAAAAATAGATAACATTAATTCATTTAAACACATACACATATATCTTATTTCATATTAAGCTTTGGGATGTAATCTTATCTTAATTAATCAACATAACTTATTTCACAACAATTAAATTCTCAGTATTGACATATATAATTAATCAAAACAAAACGATAATACTATTTTAGTAGAGAGAAATTTCATATACGGAAAGTTCATTGATTTAACAAACAGCACAAAGAATCAGCTGTTTTGGGGTGTCGTCTAGTTGCATAGGGTAGTAATTCAGAACAATACAAAAACAGGAAAGAGCTTGTCTAACGTGGCTTTGTTTGCTTTAGGGAGGAGGGGTTATGAATGAGATGGGTTCTTACAAAGGGGAGAGTTTACATTCCTCAACACATATTTAACATGAACCAACTGGCTTGGAATTGACTGGTTTGGAATGGTTTCCCTACCAGCTATTACTTGCTTAACACGGCAAACTCGCGATACTAATATTATTATTATATAATTAAAATTTTACTCATTTATTTTTTTTGTTTATTTCTGAGTGAATAAATTTATGTTTGTCCTTTTTATCGTTAACTACTTATAAACTTACACAACAACAATTACATAATTATGTTGCAATTTTCTGTACGTGACACTCTGTAAACAATATTTTTTTTACCAAGTAAATTACACAATTTTAAATTCAGCAGAGTTGCGCAATTTTGTGCCGCCCCTTGGCAAGACAACACAAAAATCGGGAACTAGTTTAATTCTTTACCAGTAAACTAAACCAGCTGCCGTTGTTAGTAAAACTCTTACTAACAAATTACAAAACAAGTATGATATAGGAAACTGACAAGGTTTGCATAAACTTATTCACTCACTAGGTATTAGCTAAAACATCTCTTTATTGCTATTGAAATATTAATCAAACATTATTCCTGATTTTAAAGAAAGTTATTTTAGTAAATAGTGCTTTTACTGCTTCAAAGATCTTAATTATATTATTCTTGTTATATCAAAATTTATTCATATAACTGTTGCTTTTAATACCACGGATCCGGGTCTCAATTTTCTCAAAATTATTAATTTATCAATATATACATTACGGTTACTATTACTTCTTACAAAATTACAAAATATACAAATCTGATAATTTGTTCATTACATTGCGAAAGTTCTTTAAAGTTCTTTGTTACTTCTTATTAAGGGGAAATTTACAAAAGTTGTGGTTTGATATCACCTGAGGTTGTTGTTGTATTCTTGGGACATCTCCAGTCGTCTTCTACGGGTTGAGTACGTTGTTCTTGGTGTATCTACGTCGGGTTGATTTTTAGTTTACTTGAAGCTCTCGAAGATAGGTTGTTTACTTGAAGTTCCAAATGTTGTAATTTCACTTTTCTTAGTGCAGATTCTTGTAGTTCACATTTTCTTTATTTTAATTACAGTTATAGTTCTCACTTTGCAGTACTACAGTCTAGTAGTTAACTATGTTACACTTACATTTGATTTTGTTTTTAAGAGATGTGTTGGCTACCTTTTTCTATTTTATTTATATAATTTCTCACAAACTCTAGACACTACATTATTCACAATAACAAGATTTCACGCTGGATATACTTCTAGAGAACATACACATACGTATATGTGTACAACACCAAAACTCACGTCTACTCATTGCGACGTTCTACGGCCGAATGCGCGTACGGTTTAGGGGAGAGGGCTCAGTAAGCTAGGGCGTATTTACGCACTAAGAAAATAGTTCGTACTTTTCCTATTATTATTTATTCATTAATTAGAAGATAAATACTTTATGTTTATTTTATTATGACTTAGGGATTTCTTTATTTCTCTAGTCGCATTTTTAATTATTTAAGTAATTATTATTATTATTCACTACTTAATATTTTTCTTGGCGTGTTGGTACTGGAAGGTTTTCAAGTTGATTCAGGAATCTGGGTATAGGTAAGGGTGTACGATACTCTTACTTATTAAAATTAAAAAATTTTAATCTGTGCGATTTTTGATACATTTAAAATCGTCACATCCTCCTGCACTTAACTATGGAAAACGGGGGGGTGTAATAATATAATTCTAATAAACAATTATATTTCTATCTTTCGTGAAATTCCCTTTCTCTCGTTTCTTAACATCTACCTTAATATTATTTACATATAAATAGACATTACTTATTTATTAATCTATTTGTTACTCTTGTTTCCCGTAACTTCACAATATAGTGGCCCGACTGTATGCCTTGCATATTCTAACTCAAGTAGTTAGTTTTCTGCTCTTTCATTACCCTTTTCCAGTGAGGTGCCATTGTGACTATGTTACGTCTTGATCCCTATATCTCTTAATTCTACTACAGTAATCTAAAGTTGATCCCATACTCAACCTTAGATCCTATCTTAACACTAATTTCTTATTCTACTGAGATACGCGGAATTTCACAAAGTGGGAATCTTTATTTACATTTAAACAATGAGCAGTTACAATCTAAGAGGGGTCAAACACTTTACCCTAGACGCATTGTATTATTCACTAGGGAGGTTTTCATTGTTTAGCGATGCTACCATTTATAACAATAGGGGAAGGCTTACTACAATATTTCCTGTACGAACGGGTTTGTCTCTATTACTGTCAAGCTGGGGGAATTATTTTGAAGAAGGCCACGACCGGGCGTTTACACGACTCAAATATACTTTTATTATTATTTTCTCTTTACTCATTTTACTTCGCTCGTAGGTTGTCGGGATTTTGGTTTAGAGTATGAAACATGGGGATAGTTTTGGGTTTTATGTGTACTTACGAATCGCTTATCGCGGTAGTTTCGGGTATCATTTCCAATAGGTCTAGTTTGGAATGAATTTCTTTGTTGACTCTGGGACATAGAAACACTTCTATTCTGGTCAGAATACCAGACGTCGGACGAATGTATACAACATAGTTCTAGTTCCGTAAAAGTTGTAGGTGGCTTGACGAGTGCTAGTCGAGATCGCTCCTCGGGGGATAGTCTTACTATGATATTGTCTACTAACTGTTGTTCGCTCCATTTAACTTGTAACAATAAAGCAGATTCTCTTACTTCAGAAATATAATGAGCTAGTCTCTCGTATGTACCTTGTGCACGAAGTACTAAGTTTCGCTTCAATTCTTCGTAGATACCGGTGGGAATGAAATGTCTTATTAGTGTGGTATGAAGTTCTTCTACCGATTGATTATACCTTAGGGATTCTAACACTCTATCTTTTAATGGAGATCTACACTTAGGTAAAATAACTTGCAAAATCTGGTTATCTCTTAGTTGTTGCAGTTCCTTTAATTCTAAGATATGTTTGATAAAATTAAGGAGCTTTGTAATATTCAGTCCATCAGTGATTTGTATATTGGACAAAATACTTTCTACAGGGTGGGTTATTTTCCCATAGAGCTCGGGAGTTAAATTTATTTGGCTCATCATTCTAGGATTTTCCGCAGGTTGATTAGTCCGCGAATGAGAAGGTAATTCGTAGGTATGGGTCATATTTTCTAGTTCATTAGGGAGTGATGTAACGTTTACTGGTTGAATATTTACTTGACTACCACTTAACCGTTCCTTGAATGGATCTATATTGGATTCCTGCAGAATCTGAATTTTTGCAGTACCGTTTGGTTGTTCTTGAGTCGGCGATTGGGTAGGTGAAATATTTAATTTCGTCATTGCTTCTTCGATTTCGTCTAATCTAAACAATTCGGATCGTCTACGTAATTCGCGTATTATCTCAGGTAATTGTTTTAATGCTTCCTCGGCGAATTTTTTTACATCCGGAGGGATATCTTTATCACCGGGCCAGGTCAACAAATTGGTGATACGACGGTATAGATGCTCAATTCTTTGGGTGGTGCGTAATATTACTGCGGGGGATTTTTCATCACGCAGGGTTTGTGCGTACGAAGTTAGTTCTGTATACTTACGATAACACGTTTCTTTTTCGCTATTGAAATCTAAAACACTCAAACGACTTAATAATGAAGGTTTGTCCGGTTTATTTTCGCGTAACGTCTTGCGAAGTTCCGCGACAGTTACATTAGAGTAGGGGAGACCATGCCATAATGCTTCATAGGTTAATTCGTCTTTCAACAAGAAATCGGGGTTAAATTGAGTCATTTTTGATAATAACCACTTTAAACACACGACGTATTACGAACGACAAATGTTATGTCACTTTCTTTACTTCGTTTTCTCAATGTTTAAAAATAGATAACATTAATTCATTTAAACACATACACATATATCTTATTTCATATTAAGCTTTGGGATGTAATCTTATCTTAATTAATCAACATAACTTATTTCACAACAATTAAATTCTCAGTATTGACATATATAATTAATCAAAACAAAACGATAATACTATTTTAGTAGAGAGAAATTTCATATACGGAAAGTTCATTGATTTAACAAACAGCACAAAGAATCAGCTGTTTTGGGGTGTCGTCTAGTTGCATAGGGTAGTAATTCAGAACAATACAAAAACAGGAAAGAGCTTGTCTAACGTGGCTTTGTTTGCTTTAGGGAGGAGGGGTTATGAATGAGATGGGTTCTTACAAAGGGGAGAGTTTACATTCCTCAACACATATTTAACATGAACCAACTGGCTTGGAATTGACTGGTTTGGAATGGTTTCCCTACCAGCTATTACTTGCTTAACACGGCAAACTCGCGATACTAATATTATTATTATATAATTAAAATTTTACTCATTTATTTTTTTTGTTTATTTCTGAGTGAATAAATTTATGTTTGTCCTTTTTATCGTTAACTACTTATAAACTTACACAACAACAATTACATAATTATGTTGCAATTTTCTGTACGTGACACTCTGTAAACAATATTTTTTTTACCAAGTAAATTACACAATTTTAAATTCAGCAGAGTTGCGCAATTTTGTGCCGCCCCTTGGCAAGACAACACAAAAATCGGGAACTAGTTTAATTCTTTACCAGTAAACTAAACCAGCTGCCGTTGTTAGTAAAACTCTTACTAACAAATTACAAAACAAGTATGATATAGGAAACTGACAAGGTTTGCATAAACTTATTCACTCACTAGGTATTAGCTAAAACATCTCTTTATTGCTATTGAAATATTAATCAAACATTATTCCTGATTTTAAAGAAAGTTATTTTAGTAAATAGTGCTTTTACTGCTTCAAAGATCTTAATTATATTATTCTTGTTATATCAAAATTTATTCATATAACTGTTGCTTTTAATACCACGGATCCGGGTCTCAATTTTCTCAAAATTATTAATTTATCAATATATACATTACGGTTACTATTACTTCTTACAAAATTACAAAATATACAAATCTGATAATTTGTTCATTACATTGCGAAAGTTCTTTAAAGTTCTTTGTTACTTCTTATTAAGGGGAAATTTACAAAAGTTGTGGTTTGATATCACCTGAGGTTGTTGTTGTATTCTTGGGACATCTCCAGTCGTCTTCTACGGGTTGAGTACGTTGTTCTTGGTGTATCTACGTCGGGTTGATTTTTAGTTTACTTGAAGCTCTCGAAGATAGGTTGTTTACTTGAAGTTCCAAATGTTGTAATTTCACTTTTCTTAGTGCAGATTCTTGTAGTTCACATTTTCTTTATTTTAATTACAGTTATAGTTCTCACTTTGCAGTACTACAGTCTAGTAGTTAACTATGTTACACTTACATTTGATTTTGTTTTTAAGAGATGTGTTGGCTACCTTTTTCTATTTTATTTATATAATTTCTCACAAACTCTAGACACTACATTATTCACAATAACAAGATTTCACGCTGGATATACTTCTAGAGAACATACACATACGTATATGTGTACAACACCAAAACTCACGTCTACTCATTGCGACGTTCTACGGCCGAATGCGCGTACGGTTTAGGGGAGAGGGCTCAGTAAGCTAGGGCGTATTTACGCACTAAGAAAATAGTTCGTACTTTTCCTATTATTATTTATTCATTAATTAGAAGATAAATACTTTATGTTTATTTTATTATGACTTAGGGATTTCTTTATTTCTCTAGTCGCATTTTTAATTATTTAAATAATTATTATTATTATTCACTACTTAATATTTTTCTTGGCGTGTTGGTACTGGAAGGTTTTCAAGTTGATTCAGGAATCTGGGTATAGGTAAGGGTGTACGATACTCTTACTTATTAAAATTAAAAAATTTTAATCTGTGCGATTTTTGATACATTTAAAATCGTCACAGCAGTATATCGATACAATCGCATATTCAGAACGTCGAAAATTGGGACAGCTCCGATTTCTCTTTGTGACGCAGTTATGTGCTCTCATTAGTATTCAAACTATTACCAGCACTTGAAATCTTTTGACGTATACATAATATTGACCAAAATACATACTTTTGTACCCAATGAACTTGAAAGGAAAATTTAAAATGCTAGCTAATTCAATTCACAAACGTTTTTAATTAATTACTATTCATGTTAAATGTAACACTTTTCGTAAAAATATTTTATAATTTTTGTCAGTTATAAGCATCAAATTTACAATTAAAAGGTCTGGACAGTGTTTCATAGAAAATGTAAATCAGTACACATACTGTTTTATGTGGTACCAACATTATGAATAATAAATCATTTAAATATTACCGTAGTCGAGAATTTGATTTTCTTAGAGAAAGTATAATCGCTTCTTAGAGACTTAAAACTATTTTTCTATCAGTGTAATTTTTCTTACAATCAGTTGTATTTATGGTTATTAATTTTAATTAAGTAAAAAAATATTATGGTTGAAATACATAATTTTATAACAGGTAATATAAATATGTGCAGAAAGCAATAAATATTATATTCATTCGAAATAAGTGCTGTTAAATAGTAAAAGTAATATTAAATATAAGACAGCATTATGTAATAAAGGCTTATGTAATTTGGTAACTTAATAGATCTGTGGGTATGGCATCTAGAGATCCCGGGTTCGATTCCCGTGCTCACGATACGCTACGTATACCACTTGCTTAATTAGTCGTTCATCATCCATTATTTTTGAAAGTGATTTCACCACTGCTGTTTGTATTGTTGGATTTTTTCGTTCAGCGCGTAAATGTCCAAATTTTGTCTTATAGTATCTTCGATCCTTTGTTTATCTAATCGAGTGCAGCCTTTAACTTTACGTAGAAACTTCATTGCAGCTGCGTGTATCGTAGATATTAATATTACATGCCCTTAATGTAATTCCTTAATGAGAAGCCTTAAGATGGCAAGTCCATCACTGATTTTTACACTGCAACAGATTAGTTACCTGCTCAGGGGACATTTAATAACTAATAACCTTCACACGAATATTATATAAAGGCCTATATATTGGTTTATAGTAATTCTTCAAGTTTCTTAGAGTAATTAACTATATTCTATGTATAATATATAATACAATATTTTACATGTTACTCTCTCTATATATAGACATATATATTGCAATGGACATTCTAATTGCATATGTAGTGTAGTAGAATTAAAAGCATATGATAGCATACAAAAACACTGTAGAAGTATACAAAAACACTGTAGATGTATACAAAAACACTGTAGATGTATACAAAAACACCGTAGCTGTATTTAAAAACACTGTAAAGACGTGAATAAGTAGAGATTGCAGGTTTAAATATATGTATTAGTTAATAAGGAACATTGTTAATAATGTTAGTTTTAAGTATTTTTAGGCTTATGAAAGTATTTTAAGTCCTGTGAAATGGTCAAACAATGCTTAGAGGCGGCGTGTGGAGTGCGCGTGTGCAAGGGTACGTAATTATTTTACCAGATATTCATGAAAACCCGTTAATTTAAACAACTTTAATGATATGGAAAAAATAATGGAATCTTATATCAGGATGTTTGTAATAAGAAGATCTAACTGATGACAATGGTTATTTTTAAAATCAGTAACTAAATGTATGCATATTTTAAGTAAAAATGTTTTATGGCTATAATTTCAGCAGTAAAAATTATCAGATTTCTGAACAACAATTGTTCTGTTCGGAAGCCTTCTTGAATACGAATATTGGTTATCCGTTGAAATATCGTGAGTAGGGGTTAGCAAAAAACCAATCAGATTATTAGAATTCAGTCGAGGGAATTATCGTAAAGGGAATAGATCAGTCTCTCTAGGGAAAGGATAACGTATGAGCGCCGCGTGGTTAATGACGATTGGTCTGCTAATAGGGGTAACACAAGTTAAAATTTCATGGAGTTACTCCAAGTAATAATAGTATAAGTGCTATTCCGCGTAAGTGCAAGATATCCGATCAGGGTATAAACACTTTGAGCTTCCTGGATAACAAAGTGTACGCCTAATACACTAATTTACAGTAACGAGGTCTGCTCGTGGTGAAAATATATAACCGTGCTGGTGAGAAACATCTACACGCCCGAAAGCGACCCTGAGGCTGGACAGAGTATATCAACCCACGTACTCATCCAGACCCAGGATCAACCCGCCGTTGCAGTCGACATTAAAGGGAAGTGAACCTATATTATTTATGTACAATAAAACAAAATGTACAAGTCACATCATCTTCTCGTCTTCTTTTTCGTTTTCAAACTTAAGAGCACAACTGAAGAAAATCGCTAAGACTCCGTAGAAAGGCAATTGCTTAGTGGTAGGCGAACACGTGCTGCTGCTGACAATGACGATGGCAATGGTGATGATGATGGGTATTTTACACACACACACACACACTTACATAAGTTAATCTTCTATATACTTTTACTTAGGTATTGGTTGTTTGAAAATATGAATTTTCCATGTTAGTGTTTATCAGCACATTATTTTTGGTTATTTATCGCACCAGTAATTGACTTTTAATTGTGAAGCATTATTTAAAAAGGTATTATTTTTATTTTTTATTCATTACTTATATTTTTTTAAACATACAATTAATTTTTTTAGATCTCTGCAAAGTTTTATTATGCTTTTATCATCTGTCCAGGGATTAAGATAATACCTGTTTCGTTATGTATAATTACTACTACTTCTGTTTATATAAGCCTGTTTCCTTGGTAGTCCAACATCTCTTTTGTCATACGCCAACAAACCATATACATTACCCTGAAGTATAACGCTGGCCATCCTCCACAATCTTCCTAAGGCATAGATTTTAGCAAGAAGGCTGTGGATACTTAGCTCATTTGTATGTACTCATTTCTAGGACAATTTCAATGTTTACTTTGAGAGCACTAATTATGTTTACTTTTCAATAAGTACTCATTTTGTATCTGAATTATTACGTACTTTAAATGCTTACGCACTAGCAATTAGCGTGTAGGCTATGTCGTCGTATTGATTATAACGGGAATTAATAACTACGTAAATAAATGATTACTTTGTTCGTTGACTGTAATATAACAGCGCTCACGTGCGTCTTGTGATTGTGCGTCACATCAATGACGTTTGTTTGTTTGTCTGTCCGCAGGTTGTTCTAACGGATGTCGTCTGTACTGTCTGTTGCGAGGCGGAGTCAGGTACAACAAGGACGGATCCTGCACTGACGGCATAAAGTGCCTGTGTATACGAGACAACTAGCTCCTCTGTTCCTCCGCACACACATTCCTTATTTATGATTATGTACAAAGGAAATCTTTTTTTTTTGTAATCGTTTGAAAAGTGTATTAATTTAGCACTGAATACAGTGTTTTTAATTATTTTTGTATATTCATTTAGTTAAGTGATTTCATTTATTTTAAACATTTTGGAGTTAATGGAATATGACCTTGTCTATGTATCAATAAAATCTAAATTTTTTCCAGTTAGACTTATAATCAATTGTTCATTAACAGACCTGGTAATTAATGTTTAATGGTTATTAACTAATTAATCGTTAGTCCATAGATCAAACATTTAAAGCTTTAAAAGATCAGGGCAACTTGTAACACGTTTTACGTTAATTTTAATAATCAAACGTATTGCATTTAACAGTTCTATTGGGCAACAAATTGAGTTAATATCAAAGGGCAGATAGAACCGCAGTGCCATCCACCCTATCCATTAAGTATTATTAACACTTTATCTTCATATATAGGTCTACCATTTTAATCAGACCGGCAGTATTATTGTTTCTGTATTATAATAATGAATAATAATTAATCTTCTCCTTCTTCATTACGAGAGATTAGTCATGCTTTTTGTTCCCTCACCGCCTGCCAAAACTTCCTTTCCTAATAGTTAGTAATTCATTATTTGCCTTGGAATTGTACTCCTTGGCAGTAGGTCCATGTATTCCATCAAACTGATTATGTTAAGCTTTGATATCATTATTATACCTTCAACATTTTGTTCTTATCAAATGATGCCGTTACCAATTATTATATTCACTAATTTATTGTCCCTGACTCTCCTCAAAACTTTCACCTCAGTTGCTTCTGTACGTTTTTCCAACTTCTGTAGACACAATCAAAGTATCCTAACCGTTCTTCAAAGCCAGGACAGCCATTGGTTTTTACAGTTTGATTATTACGTCTTTTCTCACTGTATTCCTGATGTCCTGTTTACTGTTCAATGAGTTCACCTTAATTTGATCATCTTACTTTCCATATTTATATCAGAACTAAAGCCTGCTTAATTAAATTCATTACTTAAAATGATTCACTTCTAGAATCTTGTTCTTAAAACAATCTTCATCTAATAGGTTCCGAGTCACTAAATGCTATATCCTTTGTTTTAACAGTAGCCTAGATATTTTCATACTATAATTCTGCCGTCAAACGAGAATCAGAGGATCAGTCTTCTGTTTCCATTACCTCAATAGGCCTACCTGCATTAATATTGACTTTTATATACTCACCTACACAACTGAAAACAACAACAACAATAATAATAATAACAAAAACAATTTCAAATGAAATTAATCAACTTTTTACAGAATAATAGACTTTAACCAACATTTTCGTGTATTGCTGATAGGTGTCTTTGGTGTTAACAACAATTTTGGTGAAATTATTTGTGTAGTGGACTAAATAAAGGTCGTTGTTTTATCTTACTAACATTTTAACACATTACAATAAAACCATTTCCTTATACAAAACCAAATTATAGCTTTTTCTGGGGCAAATCATGTTAGAACAAAGATTGCCATACAGGACTCGCCAATAGAACAGGTGCCATATATCAAGTATCTAGGGTGCAGCATTAGATATCAAGATGAAAAGGAGGTTGAAAGGAAAATTAGTCTCTTCCAGTCGCTTCGCGTCTGTATCATTTAATACATAAAGAAGAAAACAAGGAAAGAGACGCAATTTATATATTATATGTAATGGCCATACCTCATATACTGTATGGTAGCGATACTTGGATTAGTAAGGCCAAAGATATATCTCAAATACAAGGAGCTGCAATGAAGTTCTTGAGGGCTGTAAAGGGTTGTACCAGGAGAGATCTTATCAGAAATGATCGTATTAAAATGGAGCTAGGCATAGCTGAAACTTTAAATCAAAAAATCCCTCGGTACAAAACGGAGTAGCGGTTACACGTAGAGAGATCCAACTAGATTTCAAATAAGAGTTCTTGACTATCATCCGAGGGGGAAGAGAAGTGTGGGAAGACCACGTAAGCGATAGTTGGATTACTTCCATTGAGACTGGAATAGGCAACTAGCCTAACCCGTAATAGATGTCGACGACGACGACTACTGCTATATAAAGGATTTTATTTTCTTTATTTATTAAAATAAGAGAGCGTAATATAGAATGCAGGGTAACAGGGAATAAAAACATAATTAAATTACGCATAATTAATATTTAACTATTTTTAAGCAATAATTAAAATAAGTTGGTAATATATAAAAAATGATAAAAAATAAAGATATCAGTGTAAGTTTCATTGCAAAGTGGCCGCTTCTCGTTGCGATGTGTGGCAGGCTGACGAGGTGACCCAAACTGGAAGTGGAGTGCTGAGTCGCTGATGTTCGACTCTCTCGGGCAACTTGGCGAGTGATCCCACTTTGTGTGATAAGGCTGCAACCTTCTATACGGCTGACCAGTCCAGCGCAATCTCCGTTTCCGATTGCCAATGACGCAATATCTAGAAAAAAATCAGTCTCTAAGTAAACCATAGATAAATTTAGACATGTGACGCTTATATTCACGGACACACACACATAAAGTGTAACAAATGCGGGCTAGTGATATCAAATATTTAGCAAATAGGTGAAAACCTCGAGTTCAAACGACAGCCGTTTTAACACCTATATGTTATAACATACACACACACACACACAGATGTTATGACAGAAAGTGTCACTTACCAAATATAATGGTTGCTTACGTTGGTGGTATATGTCTACGACAACGCAACCAATATTAAAATGAATAACAAAATCATCGTATTCAGGAAGGAACGTATATAATCAGTTTGTGCATTTTGTAATACAGTATATACGTTTTAGGCTAGAAGCACTAGGTGGTGAACACGTGAATGATAACTAAACTGCGATAGTTGGCTGAGAAGCACCGTCCCATAAACGGTGAAACTGCTCGCTCAACCATTCTTACCATAGACCGTGTGAGTTAGCAAACCATTGCCCATAGTCGCACTCATAGGCGGTTGCCGTCTGTACACAGATACACAACATAGACTACTAACGCAGATAAACCTTTGTTATAGCTTCTCTAAGCTCGTTCATGACTAGCGAATATTTACGCACTAGGGTCACAACTAAATGCCCTCCAATATTTGTCTACTTAATAACACAATTTTTAATAGTTTTAACAATAATTATTAACACTGAAAAGTAGTAATAATAATAATGTTGCTTGTGATAAGTAAAAGCCATTCACAAGTCAGCATGTATATATTAACTGTGCGCGCACGTGTGTGTGGATACACCAAACGGTGTATGGTTGAAAAGCGATATGGTAGAAAGAAGAGAAGAGGAGAGAAACTTAATTATAACAAAAATTTAAGAAGCGAAAATTAAACAAAAAAATAGCTAGAGACTTGGAAAACTGAAGAAAAACAGAGAACAAAATAGGTAGAGAACAGAAAGACAGAGAAAATTTGAAATGTGCAGATTAATGAAAGATAGGATTAAGGAAAGACTAATGACTATATTTTGAGAAGATAGAAGTAGCATTATAGTAGTACAAATGTTCCTCCTTTCTTCACTCATGTGTGTGGAGAGAGAGAGAGAGAGGGGGAGAGAGAGAGAGAGAGAGAGAGAGAGAGAGAGAGAGAGAGAGAGAGAGAGAGAGAGAGAGACAGACAGACAGAAGACAGACAGACAGACAGACAGACAGACAGGGAGGGGGGAATGTTGCTACTGAAGTAGGCAGGAACAATTAAATAATTGTGTAAATAGATGCCGTGTAGGCAGACATAATGAACTGACTACTGGAAATTCCTGCTTGTCCGGAAAGTGTACTAAGAGTCAGACATTACGCTTAAATTCAGTTTGTTTTATTCCATTCCTGTAACCTATGCTAAATTGTCTAGTACAAAGAATTGACACATGAGAAAAAACTATGAGTAAACCTTGATCTGTGTATTCTGTAAATCACCGTACAGCTGTGACTAGTTTCCTGGTTTCATATTTACTGTATATAGTCACGCAGTCATACTGTTCAACATTATTTGTTTCAGAGATCAGAGTGTCAACAAAGTGGACGCTACAATAAAATGTAAGAAAGTCTATTTTAACGTTTCTTTAAAGTCTATTTAAAGTTTCAAAAATTTAATGTAAGAAAAAAGAAATAAAATTATACTATACAAAAACATTAACAAAAATATGTCATTGTCTGGTAATTGTAAAAATTCTTTTAAATTTTTGCTTATTTTATAATTAACGTTACTAACTATTTCTCTTTCTCAATGTAAAACCAATGTATATTACAGTTCAATCAGTTTTAAATCAATTCAATAATAAAAAATATTTCTCAAATGCCAAGTGAATTTACTTTGAATCCCTCCCAAACCACCATCTTCTTACAACTAGTATAAAGCTTAGTGCTAGAATAATGTTTATGTGCACTCTCTGGAGGTGTGTATCTTTTATTCTTCATTACCAAACAGTATTTTGTTCATTGCTCGTGTTGCGACCCATCAGTCATGGAGGAAGCACAGACTGATTAAGAAGATTAATGAAGTATTATAGAATGAACAAGTGATAATATATTAAAAATAATATTTTTTGCCAGATTTCACTTTGTAGGCCTATAGCCTTAAGTCAGCGATGCACCTAGGATTTACTTCTTGGGGAAGTTCTGGCGGGTACAGTGAGAGAGGAGTGTAAATATTCCAAATAAGACTCAAAAGTGAAATAAAAGGACTCTATTGTCCCTATTGCCTTTGTTTTAGTTAGGACGCTAAATGTGGAAACATAGTGTTTATATTACAATATAAAAAATAAATAGTACTAGAAAACTGCTACACTATTTCTCCCATCTTTTTCAGAGGTTGACAATGTGAAATGTTTTGTAAGAATATAATTTTTTTAAACTTTGTCTGATTGTATACGTGTCTGAAAATGTTTTGCAAAAAATGGATTAAAATCGGTCTAATCCTTTCGCCACTAAAAGTAGATTAATAAAAGATGTTCATAAGTCCTCAAAAAAACAAAAACAAAAAACACTATTAAAACAATATTATGTATTGAAACCATATAAATTAAAACTGCATAGATAGGTTATATTAAAATTATTACAACATAGTCTATATCTGGAGGTAGGAAAATTTATTAAATTAAAACATTAAAATTTACTACTGTCTTATTACTTTATAATATAAAATTGTTTATTAAATCGTCTTTCAAGAACTGAGTCTATTTGTTTGTTTTACAAATATGTTACTTGATCGTTGAATTCCACTGTTTGCGTAGACACCATGCTCGCTCGACTGGAGCGTTGCGACTCAGCACGTCGACCGATGACTACTACGCTGACAGTTCACATCTTTCCACACACGCACACTGCGACATGAACTGTTATTGCTTATAATTTAAACTCACTTAATCTCAGGAATTAAAACTGTGGAAAATAGATCGTGTATTGAGCTTACACAAAATTCCGGCTTCTTTAAATGTTCTCGTGTAACTATCAAAATATCTCGGCAGATATTTTGCCCTTAGCGGAAATCATCTACTGTACGCGGGAGTACTAGAAAGATCTATTTTTTTATTTGAGTTCTCTAAGTGGTAATGGTTACGAAGAATTCGAACCGTGAACCAACTTCTTAGTCTAAAGGAAAACAACCTGTCTTGTCCCGAAAAACTCGTGACAGCGAATACGTGTTTCTATGGCAAGTCCTCGGAAGAAACGGAGTGAAATGCTCTCGACAAAGGACCATCTCAAATAATTTTTAGACCTTCTGATTGGTTGAAACTTTAGCAACGTCACAGACGAGAACACAGGTAGACTAAAATCAAGCTTAAACTCTGTCCGATTCTGCAAAGGCCTGTCTAGATTTAATCTACAAATTTTATTACTTTCTAGGAGATAACGAGAATAAAAAAGACTGATTTCCTTAAAAGAAAACCATATAAAATTTATAGTTGTGAAGAATTGATTCTATGGAGAATGTAGCTTATAACCATGAGAACACTCTGTCAAATTTTCATAACGAAATGTTAATTTTCCTCGAAGTTATTAAATAAAATGTAAATCACACGCGCACCCGAGCTCTTACACACAAATATTTCACATGGTATAAAAGAGAATAAAATTGTGAACATTTTGACATAATATACTTTTTTAAACATAGTTTGGTTCAAAACTTATGACTACTTTACAAAGAAAGAACAAAATCAATTTTAAACATGTCTATGGCCATCAGAAAATGTTATATATCATTAGTATTCCATTTAAATGAACTTCATATCCTGTGTACTGTTGCAATATACATATATTTCATAATAGGGATGTAGAGCGTGCACAAACGTTGTTTGGCGCAAAGTTTCTTAATGTTAGTATACAAATCAGTTCACGAGTAGAGGCTTTGGAAAACTTATAAACGGCTGCATTCTGTATTATTTTTACGTAATACGGAATAACGGACACATTGTGTGACTTAAAGTGATGATTCCTTTGAAAATGGCAATAAAGTACTGAATTACGAAGGTAAGAAAATGTTTAAATACAAATTGAAAAAGCATGAAAACAATAAGCACATCTACATAAGATTTCTATAGCAAACAAAAAATTTTTTGAAAATCGAATACAGTGTTTTTAATTTTTTATATTTTAAATTAAATTAATCTAATATCGTAAACCGAACTGGATACATAGCAGCCTGGATAACCATTCGAACGCTACCACTTTCCTACTTGTTAAGAGGACGTAATATATAATAATGGCTCCCATGTGTACCACCTGAAGTAGTGTAGGAGAAGGCAGGGTAGGCTGCCTTATGCGAGCCGTACGGCATACAAGGAAGGCAGTGTGCCCAGCACTACGCTTCAGCCGCCCAGGATTTTGTCCCAGGTACTCATTTTCAACAGGCTGAGTCGACCTGGGGGCTTAAAACGCACCATGATTTTATGGTGCGGGCCCGGGAATCGAACCCGGGACCTCTCGGTTAGTAGCCAGGTGGAGGACGTAATATCAAAGGTATAATAATTTATCACCAGACAACTAGCAATGTTTACGTAAATCGATTTTGTACCCACAAACGATTATAACGTACTTCAATTAAAAATGTTCATACTCACATAATCACTTATTTAATTCGACTTAATTGTTTACAAGCATGTTTTTTTTATATTTTTTTACATTTCATCTTTTCTTTATTCTTCTGGAGGAGTTAACCAAAACCTCCCTGGGCCATTGTCTCAGGCACATTTTCACAGATTCAGTATTATCAGCACAAAAGATTTATATAACAATTTTGTCATGTTCATATTTAGATTCATTCATATCTAGATTCATAAGGACTAAGCTATAACCCATCATTGAGATGCAGGAGGTGCCTCTGACTCATAAAATTTAATATTTAACAAAAATAAATTTTTTACTTTTACTATTTAAAAACTATAAAAAACTATAATCCATAACATTTACTCAAGAGCAAACAGCTGTCCGAAACTCGTACTCTTTCCTCTGTTCCTCCAGAACGAGAGTCGAAAATACATTTTATACAACGATTTTGCAGGCATCAACAGCATATTTATGAGATTGTCAGAAAATGACTAAACGGAATATAGAAGAGAGGCACCAATTAAAAAGGATTGTTTGCGACCTTCTACATTATCCCGGCGTATCATGTAAGAAATTAAACTACTAGAGAGTGAGCGAATGTTAAGGGATATTTGAGCATTGAGCAACGTAGATTACCGTAGACCCAGTATCCGTACAGGCACATTGTCCTCTACTTAAATAGATCTTCCCGACCTCGACTCCTTTTTCGATAAACATAACCTCACGCCATGAATTTTCTATGCGAAACTCCATTGATCACTTATAGCTACTATTCCTTAGCAAACCGACAAACGACAAACACTAAATCTCCAATCTTTCTCGTCAACCGTTTGCAGAATTCAGCTAAGCTTTCTAACCCTCGTCGTCCGTAATCTCACGTCAGTTCTCTCTCTTCCACTTTCTCTCTCTCTCTTTCTGTCTCTCTCCCTCTCTCTCTCTCTCTCTCTCTCTCTCTGTCTCTCTCTATCTGTCTCTGTCTCTCTCTCTCCTTCTTCTCAACTTTCGGCCCTCACTGCCATTCGTTTTCCGTCATTGTTTTCACCCTGTTGATTAACATGCTTTGCCCACCAATCAACCCAAGACTCGTCTCTGGACCTGTCTCAAAATTCACGAAAAAAGAAATCTGCAAGAAAATGACTAGAAAAGGCGATTATTGGCTGCTGAGATGCGGTATATGACGAATGTCGTGGCTTATGAAATAATATGTGTTTATTTATATTTATTTAATGGAAAAAACACACACAGATGCGTGTATGTATATAAATGTAGCCTATATAGAAAGAGAGAGAAGAAGATAAATAAAAAGAATATAAAGAAGAGAGAAATAGATATAGATAGATAGATAGATAGAGGGAGAGAGAGAAAGGGGTAGAGAGGGCGAGCGAGAGGGGGTATTAGTAACGAGAGGAAAATAAAGTGAGAGGAGAAAGCAGTTGAATAAACTAGAAAGGCTATCAGTTGTTGATTAGTTTTGCAGATATTAAATATGTAGATGCAATGCAGTAATTATAAACAAACAAAAACAACTAGGCTATGTGATACTGGACATGCGATGTCAGTCGCCCGCAGGTCCAGGCGGTGATGTAATGAATTCTGTAACGACACTATCGGTTTTCACCTTGAAGTTAATTCTTTTCTCCGGTTGACATGCATAACCTGCACTAAACTATCTGCAGCAAAAAACGAGGAAAACTGCATTTAATCATGCACGCTGTAAAATACAGAAAACTGGGCGATAACGCTTTTACGGCGTTGCATTTAAATAGCAGTGCATCTGTGACGGACGTAGTACACATCGACTAGCAACTGAGCGTAATTTAGTCGCAATGAAGAATTTGGTTTTCCTGTTACTACTGTGCAACGTTCTTGTCTCCGTGGCTCCTCAGAGTAGTTCCGGAGGTAAATTGTTAATTTTTTTTAATTTTAGTTATTTTAATATTTTTGCACAACAAGTTTTAATGGAGCTAACTCAATTTTTGTGTCATACAAAAGGAAGATATAAGGTTTGTTAACATAAAGGTGTGCTTTCATTACATTTATTAAATTTGTTTGTAGACGGAATGATATGTTTGTTATACTAAATAAAATTAGTATACACTATTTTTTGTATAGTGTGTTTATGTATACGTAAATTAGCTGTTTCTATTTTAATAACAATCAAATACACACGTAAAGTTTATTTATGTGTAGGCGGAATATGTAAAAAGTGTTTTGCACTTTTTAATATTAGGTTTAAAATTGTAAAAGAATTACAGAATTTTGCATTGTTTTTTTAACTCTTGTTCTCTTATTAAGGTGTTATATTTCAAAACTGTAAACTTTCCTTAATATTTAATTACTAGTTTAGATATACGTTTGGTTAATTTATTTAAACAGTGAATATATGATAATTATTTACTGAATGAGTAATTGAATTTAATTTATGAACATGTTCCAATACGTACGCATTTTTGTGCTTTAGATTTCAAAGTTTTAATATTTAGATTGTTTATTACCACATGTCAATTGCTTATGAAACACAAACACACACATTGGTTTTTAAAACAGAAGTCAGAAACCCTCTACGATTTATGGATACGGTGAAATTAAAAGCCTGCCCTTTGGTAAGTGCAAACGCACTGACCAAATAACTAACTAATGTAAACACATTATGGTTTAATTTAGATTAAAAATTTTTAAGAATGTATTTAATATACTTTATTACAGAATTCAGTAATCGAGAATAGATATAAACTCATGTAATTTTTCAGCAATAGGAGAAAATTGGAAATGAAAAATATAAAACGAAAACAACGGTTTATACATTATACAAAATAATGTTTATGTACACTCACACACATTCAAAGGGACAAGTAATATTAATGTTTACGGTGTAAAGTTCATAGATTACAAGCCTACAGTTATCTCGGACACATTGTTTTGACCCTTGGCGCGTCCCACAAACTGAAAAAAATCTCAGTCACTACGGGAATCCGTCAGGGACATGTGACGTCTAATAAAATTTACAACGTTAGTTTCTTTAGTTGTTTCTTATTGTTGTTTGTTGACTGATGTCGTGTAAAAGTACTTTGATCTGTCACTTTCAAACAATAGAAATGAAGTAATTTGTTATTATTTGAAATAGATCAAGGGAACTATGGCATAATGATAATTAAAAAATTCTTCTTCTTCTTCTTCTTCTTCTTCTTCTTCTTCTTCTTCTTCTTCTTCTTCTTCTTCTTTTTCTTCTTCTTTTTCTTCTTCTTCTTCTTCTTCTTCTTCTTCTTCTTCTTCTTCTTCCCCAATAAGAATTAGGCCTTGGTGACCTCTTTCCAAATCCAAGGTGTTTGTGAGTGTGTTCGCGTTTACAAGTTCCGTCACGAGATCTATAATTTAACGTGATCCCCAAGCAACGAAATATTGCTTACTAAAGTATTAGTCAGCTCGCTAAACTGCAGATCTCGCTCACTGTTTTCAACGAAATATATTTCTTATGAGACAAATTCGAGTAGTAAACTTTAAATGTTTAAATCTGTGAGTAAGTAGTTGGAATCATTATTTGGTGGGCTGCTAGGCCGTGGACTATAGATTGTGTTGACAGACTTTTCGGGCTCATAATCGGAAGGCATCATTAGTGTCGGAAACAATTGGCACGGTGTCCGCCAATTCACCCCAGTGATGAGGTAGTGCAATTGTTGTAGACACTGATGATGGCCACCGATGGAAATGCCGAAACGTCTGTCAACACAAACAATAGAGCCAAATAATGTTTCCTACTATGTGGACGCCGGACGTGAAAGCCATAGGAAGCTGTGAGTAAAGTTTCTCACATATTTGATATCAGCGTTAGCCGAGGAACATCAGAGGGAGGTGAACATACGTGACACCATATATAAATATAACATATATTATAAATGTATGTATGTTTCCATAGATATCTCTAGGCCTATGAGTAATACTTTTTACAAATCTTTTAACAATAATTAAAATTTCTTATAAACATAGCTTACAAACTTCTGAAGGCGGTCTAAAATTTGGAAGCGTTTTGACGGATGTTAATTTTCTCAAATTATTATCAAACATAGCGTGTTGTATTTTGAATAAAATTTCTCATGATTTGGTGCCTTTCATGCGGTTTAAAATTTTACAATTTTATAAAAATTTCCCCCTTACTTTTTATCTTTCCTCCTCTAGATAAAGGGAATCAATCTAAAAATAATCGAGTCTGTGGGGTAAAAGTAAGAACACGGGTGCCAAATTTTACGAAAATCGTTTGACACATTCAAAAATTACCATGAGACATTGTGATATACTCAAAGAAACAGGCGGATGTGTAGGCAGACAGACGAATGCCAAACGGTCGAGTTAACATTGAGAACTCGCTTTTCTCGTTTACAAGCGCACCACGTACACTTTCCTAGCAGGTTCATCATACAAAATTCCATTTTGCTATTAGATTAGTCTCTGCAATAGTTATTCTACACACAATCTCTTGTCCACACGCCCAATTCTTAGTCAACATGTTCCTAGGGATCCTGTATCCATTCTTCTCCTTAACACTGTAAGAAATGTAACTGGATATACTGCTCAAAAATTTAACCTTCCCTTGCATAGTTGTAACTTCCAACCTGGGTTTACCCTACTTTTCCCGCAGCATTAAATTTCAATTTTCTATAAACTACCTCCTTTCATAGTTAATACTGTGATTTCTGGTTATTATGTTTATTGATTATCTAATCGGTTGCTTACGTTGGTTATTGAAAAAGAATAGATATCACAAAATTACACTTACATTTCCTGTTTTTGTTCTCATAACCAGTTTTAATTTCATCCTTATGTTCAAGGCTAAACACAATTTTAAAAGTTTACATTATTCATGTAGGTATGCGTCGATGTTTCATATTGTAGTAAACTTTTAAGACGACATAATCACTTCTTGTAAATTATCAACAGTACCTGTTTCTTTCTGTCACGCAGCCGTTCGATCAAGGCACAGTTAAACAGTTAAAAAACTTATAATCGATTGGATTTTAAAGAAATAAAAGTATATTGATTTAATAAACTATGGTCAAGGAATATAGGATGAATGTCAAAGAAGATTTTTAGTTGTTTGCACATGACAGGAAAAAACCCTGGAAAATGGTTCCTATCAACACATTACTTGTGTTATGTGACTCAGTGAATCTGCTCCGGTTCAGTACACACGCACTAAGACTGCCGTAACATTATAATTATGTTTACATTTTTTCTCAAGTCGTCTGAGAACTCCTGTTTTGTAATGTGCATTATACAACATGTTCTTAATGAGGTGAGTAATATTTAAATGTACGTCATACTGGAAACGCACGACACATCCAAGAAAACTAAAGCTCGCTACATGTTCAGTACACTTATCGTTTTTTTTTTACTTCCATGTTCCTTAAGGAAATGGAAGTATGGTGATGGCAAAAAAAATCGTGTTCGAGATTATTGCAGATTCTGATTGTACTACACTCAAAACATGAAAAAAGTCATTTTTCGAAAAGTGTCTGTATGTGTGTCTATGTGTCTTTAGATTTTTTTCTATGACAAATGCTTTTTTCTATGACATAGATTTTTTTTCTATGACTGAGTCGCTTGCGAGTTCCGATACGATGCGCATCGTGTAGTGGTGTAACTGTATACACGCGGTACTATGACTTTGTGTTCTGGAATGATGTGCGAGTGAAAGTTTTTATTTGTATTTTATTAAGTTGACGTACTCCATGTGAGTGATTCTTGTTTTTTACCAACCTGATGATGGGACCATGAGTCCCGAAACGCGTAGTTTTTTAAAAAACATTGAAGTTGCAAGAAGGAGCACCAGTGTACCCGGATACACGAGGTAATATTAACTATAATTACCTGCAACGTTTTATGTTTTAACAAGGGTATTTTCTATGGCAAACTATAACTGCCGTAAATTCCAACAGAATCAAATAATGTTCTGCATACCTTCCTGAATTACAGAGAACTCAAGGACTGTTGATTTTGGTGAAGATCGGTTAAGGGAAAGGGGTAGTTTACCAGCAACATTTTATGTTGTAACAAGAGAAATGTATTCATGACGAACGATAACTGCCGCACATTCAAACAGAATCAAATATTTTTTTGCATGCATCCCTGAATTGTAGAGGACTGAAGGCCTATTGATGTTGGTGAAGATCGGTTAAGAGAAAGGGGTAGTTTACCTGCAACGTTTTATGTTTTAACAAGAGTGAAGTACTTAATTTTGATAAATAAAGTATCCTGATAAGAAGCTCATAATAATCCACTGTAGAAACGTAGATGAAATATCTATAAATTAAGAGGTTAGGTGAACGGAGTGGGGGTAATTTTCTATTAATGAAAATTACAGTTGAAGAGGGAGGGGAGAATTTGTTATTTGTGTACTACGTTATCGGCAACAAAGAAGTAGTTTTTTGTTAAAATTCCTTCCCGGGCTGTTTAGCCGTAGTCCAATGTTTTCTGCAAAACCATACGTTTCGGCAGTGCCATCGACTGCCATCATCAGTGAAAATCGAGTGCGAAAACGTGAGGTGGTATACGTTAGTGACCACAGTACCTACTGTGGTTAAGGCTGAAGCAATAAGTAGAAAGTAGTTTCTATGGAAATATTTCATTTCGAATATGATTTTAAATATAAATCTTAGAACATGGAAGTCATGTATGGTTCTCCATACCGATATTTTACCGTATACACACCATGGAATGCCAGCTTTTTCGTTTTCTTCATCAATATGTGTTAATTGCAGTCCGTTAAAATTTGAGTTCATAAGTGGAATACTGAAATCTGTCTTCTGATCCCTCTATAGGCAAAAAGTCATCGGCATATTACAATACAATTTTATTCCTATTTCTTCCGAGTTTAATTTCTTTTACCTTGATATATTGCTTCCGTTCTCTTACAAAAGTGTATGTTACAAACAGCAGGTTAACCAAGAGCCTTTATTTTTACAATTTTAGATACTTTTTAAATACTTTTAAGAAACATAAAATATTTAACGCTAAAACGGACACTTTTGGAAAATTGTTTGCAAGCATTTTTCAAAGCGGATTGAACGTTCAGATATATTCACATTCTTAAATGGTTATAATGCACATTTCAAAGAGAATAGTTGGCGCAGTTCTGTTTAGCGTGAATTAAAAATCATATAACGGAAACAAAAATATTACAGAAACCAAAGTTTGAATTGACTTAGTACTAATTTCATAAAAAGTTACTGTAAATTCATCATCATCATCATCCTCAACAAGTATTCAGTCAAAAGTACTTCTGGCCCCAAAGAGGTAGATTAGAGCTGATCACGCCAACGCTTCTTCCAACGTTCGACACTTCTCCGTGATACATAAAAATCAAAGTCATACAAACAGTACGAACAAAAAACCTTATTAAATGAAATACACACTTGCTGCTTTTAAATACATGTTACATTTATTAAAATATAAATTTAAATTTTATAAAAATTCAGAGATAATTTAGGAGCTTTACCAGTATATGTATATAACACAAGTATAATTCGAGGGGAGCGTTTAGTAATTTCTCTACGTAATATCGTACAATTTCCTTCGTCGGCGTGTTGAACACGGAGCGCAAACAGCTACATTTTGTTGGGGAACGGAGTTAACGTCTGAGATATCAAAACTAGAGGAAGTTGGATGTTTAATACTCACTTAATTTACGCTCTGTTTAAAATTCATAACTTGTTTCAAACAAAAATAAGCAGCAAGCGCTTACTGTAACTTTTGTAACCCCGAAGTCGTAACTTTTCCACCTCCCCACAGGTCACGCTGCTCTCCACTTTCAAATTTGAGCGAATTTGCATATCAACCAACTGAAGTTTAGTTTTTGTCGGTGCAGCGAGATTTATACGCAGTTCGTCTGGCACCGTCCATTAGTTACCACATTGTCCGTGCTGACCCAACCAACAGAAATTAGTTTAAATAGGCGAAGGGAGAAACGAAGAGAAGTGTTTCCGATTACCAAACGTTAAAGTAGAATGCGGTGCTAAAGGGATACTTGTATTGTCACCACATATAGCACTAACCCTTCCTTCGTTAGAAACGCAGCTCTACTCTATCCTCAGCATAGATGAACGATATCTGGCCTAAGGCATAAAGCAAATAACAGGCTTCATACTAAAGTCGTCGCTAGGCTTACCAAGACGTTACTAATGTATTTATGTAATCTTATTAGAAAGATAACACTTTCCCGTGGAAAAAAAACACCTACATAATGCTTATAAAATATGGCGATGCGACGAGAATTTCGCCAAAGATGTAATAAAAAGAGACTTTATTTACTATGGGAAAAGTCATAGTTATTTATGATGAAGTTGCTGTTGAATAACGACTTACTGTCAGTAGGTTAAAGGCTTAATACTTAACATGGTAAATAAATAAAAACTAAAATAAACCTCCGCTCAACAGTCCGTTAAGGACCAAGGCGTACCGCGCGGCTTTTGTGTTAGTGTGATGACGGTGTATGGCTAGTACTACGCGCCACCAGCCGCTAGTTGCGGTATTCACAGCCAGGAGGCGGCGCTGTTATCTCAGCGCCTACTCAGTTTGCCTCACGACGCTGAGTGCACGCCGTACGGAACCTCCGCCGGGAATTGAATCCGGGACCACGAGCGCATCAATCGCCCGCGTTAGCCACTAGACCACCTGGAGGCTCAATACTTAACATGGTAGTAAGACATTTATATCATAAACTAGAGTGTACTGTTAATGAACAAAATATGCGTCAGTGAGAGTGTGTATGGTAGGAAGTTAGTGTCGTTTACACTTGCACGAGATCCTGTGCAATAGCTGCTATTCTAATTGGTCGCAGACAGAGGCGAGATGGACTGAGGGTAATTCATTAATATCAAGGATGAACGTCGGGAACTCAGATTGACTGAGGACAGCGGATTGGCATTTCCTAACGTTGTGCTCCGGCTCCAACGTGCATCTTACACACCAAGAAAATGGAAGACTTATTACTTTCATAAGTATTTTATAAAACAACATTTCAGAGCGGATGCAGAAACTATAAATACATACATTATAAAGACATTTTTATTATTTGTAACGAGGTTCACGGACTTAACAAAAAATTTTAGTTTTAACACAACTGATACTATTAAATATAAAGTCACTAAAAACTTATGTTTCGGTTCCATAGAATTGTTTCAATAGTATTTTTGTAAGGATTGTTAGTTTACTTAAATTTATTATCATGTCAATGTAATTTAAAACTTTAAAATTTGGTATTTTAATACATTTTAAGGGCTGGATTTTATTTAAATTCAAATTGTAATCATAAAAACAACTCCATTTATTTAAAGTATTTGAAGACAAAAATAAATAAATTTTCTGTAAGCCTATAAAAAATTTACATTACTAATAAATGAATTAGTGATTCAACAGTTTGGCATAGTCGCGTAAGTTTGGGAGCTAGATCAGGGTGTTCAGTCTTCTCACAGCTATTAAAACGTTCAGCGAAATTTTGTAATTACTTATCGTAGATTTATTTCTACTACAGTTGCATGTGTAATTGTAGAAACGAAAGGAATCACAAGGTTTAAAAATTAGTAAAATAAAATTAGAGTTTCTTTAATAATGACAATCACTCAACACTTGGTAAATAGTACAGGCATTTTCAGCCTTCAAAATCAATTACATGTATATAATTATATGTATTTATAAAATTCTATGGGAAGAATCCTGATGTTCTCATTTGCAAAATGGGTGGTCCAGTCTTATCCCTGCTGCCGAGGAACAGCTTCTAGTTATGGCCGGACTGTTATTGTATGGACTGTTTAGACAGAATCCAAATTGCTGGAAATGAGAAGCTTCTAGCTTCAAATTTCATCTATATTATAAACAGGAATTGAAGAAACCATCTAAAGAAAATTTCCAAACAAGTCAAGGGAATAAAGCATGCGACACCTCAAAGGACTTAGTACCGTTCATGACAGAGACGCCATCAAATTACCTCGTAGAGTACACATTATTTTTATATACACGTATTTACATAATATTCTAACTGTAAACAAAGAAAAGACAACAAAATATTTAATGGATTTTTAATTGTTTGTAGGCTGCTCCAACACTTGTCGTCTGTACTGTTCGTCACGTGGCGGTGTCAGGTTTAACGCGGACGGATCGTGCACTGACGGCCTCTACAGGTGCCAGTGTCGAAACGGGAACTGACACGGATGCAATTTCACAATATGCCGTCTGTTAATCCTGTCGTCTGCTAAAATCTTAATGCACTGTAATTCATTTAATATACAAAAATGTTTAACAAATTTATTTAATAAAATGTATAAATTAAATTATCAAATTAAATGAAATTAGCGAATGGATGACTGACTCCTTAAATAAAAGAGTAAAAATACATCATTTGGCATCGACTATGTCTAAGTTATCTATTTTACCCTGCACTAAAAAATAATTTTCCATGTACATTTTTTTCTGTATCTTACATGTTCATAACATGCCAGGACAAATGGAAAGGCATTTGTTTAAATTTTCAATATCTGTTATATATATTTACATGTTTAACTATATATTTTAAAATATATTTTAAAGTGTATGTTTGAAGTAACTTATAACACTAGTAAGGTGTGTGTGGGCTTAATTTTCCATAGGCTAAGATGAGGACAAAATTAGGTTTAAGGTAGATAATCGTGTTCTACAAACGAGGCAGAAAAGAAACATTACATATTTAATAACTTATTAACTAATACAGTTACTATTAAAATTTTTCTTCTTCATCTTATTCGCAAGTATAAGGTTCAGAGCCTATTGTATTGTCCATTGTTACAGCTGATGTATCGTGCCATGTATACTTCCTAGACTTCTTCTACCTTTAGGCATATATTTTGCACATCTGTGTTGTATTATTGAAAGATCCACACGTTCTACGTGATCAAACAATTTCTGTCTATATTCCCTCACCATGTCATTCAGCGGTCGGCCAGCTAACTAATGCCGAGTGTCCTCATTCCTTTTCCTATCTAACCTAGTATATCCGGCTACTAATCTAAGGCTGCACTTGCAATTCTGTTTTCAAATGTTTCAACTAGAAAAATAAGGAAATCCTCTTCAATAAGTTAACTTTGAAGAGTAAGGCTGCATACACTAACAAATGTAGTTTCTTATTTGTTTCTTCGCTACATATTGCACAGTAGAAATATCAGTGTTGAAAAACGGATTGCAAAGAAATTTATGCAAGAATGAAATATTGAAATGGAACATTGTTTAGTTTTACCATGTGAAGTCTAGTTTTACACGAGAAGCATGCATATCGTTCTCTTCTTTACCTCGCATTCCTTGCATGTGCACCATTTTTCAAATCACGTTTAGTATAACAAAATCAATTTTCAACGTACAATGTTTGGTTGTTCGTCACTTTTTTTGTTATTCCTCACATTCTTTTCCATTTCCTGTAGTCTCATTTGTGCATTACACACTTACGCAGCTTTATCAGCTCATTCTATACTTCCATATTTTTTCCTTCCTTCCGCCTTTCGTTGTGGAATTTGTTTGGCTACGCTCGCACAAGTCCAAACCACACTACTTGTTTCTCTTCGATATTGTACACTAGTGTATGGCGTGTGTTACTGACATGATTTCTCTTATTCCGTTACTTGTTATGCTCTCGATTCTTGAACTCCCTGCAGTCTTTCTCCAGAAGTCAATTTTCGTACGTCCAACATTTTTACCATTTCGTCTTTAGTTTATGACACCTCTAAAACATATGTTATTACGAATAGGTACACTAGCAAAAGGAATGTATGTTCCTTCCCCTTATAACAATACTCTTCCGTTTTGATCTTTCTTATCAGTTTTATATAGCCTCTTACTCTCATTTTCCTCACGCCTCTTTCAGTGTTGTATTTCCTTCTCTTTTTCACCTCCACTTGTTCTTTTAGTCATGGGCTTTCAAACAAACATTGTTTTAGCAAATCATATTTTGTGTTTTAACTGATCTGTAAATCAGTTTGAAGAAAACTTGAGTTTATGCAAGACGCAAAATTTCTTCTGATAGAAAGCGAGCGTCTAACTCTCGTGCGGATTCTGTACTGTTCCCAGTACGTTTAGCCTTTCCCCACAGTAGAGTTTTCACGTTGTTATATTTTGGCATGTATGTAACTTGGCCCTACCTCAGCCTTTTTTTTTTGCAATTCTGTAGGCCTAACGTTTTCTTGACTTCGGTTTCAGTTACGTTTGGAATACAGGTGTGATCTGTTGTCCTGATAATTTTATTAAGTAAAATTGTTTTGACGCAACCTTTACTCTTTTTGTCATTTACGCACACCAATCTAAACTTATCCTTCCTATGAAGACGGTGCTGACATCTATCAACTACTAAATACGGCTTACCCATCCGCGTTGTAAAAACGTCACAATCAAAAGAATCCATAATGACACAAAACAAGAACAATTTTAACTCTTGCATAAACAACTATGCACTGGTAAAAATATTGGTGTACTTAGAAGGTGTACAACAAGTAAAGATTTTACAAAACAGCGATCTCATGTAAAACAGCATGTTCGTACGACGATGAAAATATTGTAACAAGAAATCATCAGATATTTTAGTTTGGTCGTTCCGAGGAGCACACGCAAGTAGCATAAAATTGTAGACGCGGTGACGAAAATTTTCAAAATTTTGACACGCTCTTGGAGCCGCTGCTACGAACAACAGCAGAACTTCCAGAGTAGGAAAGAATTCTTCGCGAGTTGATAGAACATAAACAACAGTAACATTTCTTAGAATTATGAATCTCGGACGGTAATACTTACGATCTGACACATACAGGTTTCTGCTGTGACGTCACTAGAGTGTAAAATTACTTTACTCAAAGTGTCACACACACACACACACACACATGGTACCTTAGGCTTTAACGGCCAGCGTCAACTCTGTTAGTACTACATTGAATATTTACTGGGCTATTAGGCCGTAGTCTGATGCCGCCGCATAAAACAGACGTTTCGGTCCCACCATTGGAAGCCATCTCCAGTGTTACGACGTGAGACAGGCAACTGGTACGCTCTTCGCCAGTTCCCACAGTACGGCAAATGATGAAGGTCCTGTGGAAGCCGGTGACAAGCATACCAGTTGCTTCTTTCAAGTCGTAACACAGAAGATGGCCTCCAATAGTGGGCCGAAAAGTCCGTTTTATGCGGAAGCATTAGACCAAGGCCTAATAACCCGGTGAGTAGTCTAAATAATATTAACATTATTTTACAATATTAAATAAATACCAGAGTATAGAGGGAGCTGTTGTATGACAGAAATCAATAGAATTATTCCATGTATACGGGTTTTTTCATTCAATTCAAAATCTCTTTTGTCTTCTTGCTTTGTGACGGAGCAACTACCTTTTGTATTAAGCTTTGTTTTCTATTCAATCAGGCTTTATCTGCTTTTACCAAGAATTGTTCGACTCAGTGGACAATGACGTTTGTCCGCCTCAGTCACAGTTTACATTTAATCACAAACAGCGTAACTTAACTGTTTGCCTCAACCACATCCGCTTCGGCCACAGCGCCGCATAAACTATAAATACACAAAACACTGGACACTATCCACAACCCGCTCAATATATCAGATGACTTTTATGTGAGATTCAAGAAATAATTACTGCGTAAACCGTGACCTGTGAATAGAAACGAATAGTTGAAAAAAAAATAAAAAATTAAATGTAAAACCACATATACAACTATGAGAATGCACGCGCTCACACACACATCCACTCAAAGCATGTACATATAAGTGCACTTACACAGACACGTACATCACATACAATGCCTAATCACTAGTCATAAAGGGCAACAAGACAAACACACACAAAGTGATCAAACGTAGTGAACACGGCCGGGAGATAATGAGATAGCGGAAGTGTGATCATAACATTAAAGCTTTCAAGGCCGTAGTTATATGCCTTCAAGTAAAGTAAGCCAACATATGGCCGGGTGGCTCATGGTAACTAGGTGCCGAGGGACAAACCTGTCGGTGAGCGGTGACACACTCAACCCCTCGGGCATAGGTCTATATTTATATAACTTACATAATTTTAAACAATATTGTTTACGATAGTTAATATGAAATAGTGTATTAAGATCAGTGGAACAGGAGCTTTGTCAGCTGAAATTTATTCATAATTTATGAAAAAAACAACAGCGGGTTGTCGTGGATAATCCGCAACGTGGATAATCGGGAGTTTACTGTATACACCTATTATCCATATATATACACCGGTTCGAAACGTTAACTTTCAAGTATTAAAAGTTTAACTTAAAGTATTACAGTTTAAGTATTACAAAGTACAACTTAAATTCTACAACAGGGAGCTTAAAATACAAAATTAAACAAATAATTATGTAATTGAGATATTAATCACAGCAATATTTAAATAGAGTAACAATAAAGTTTTAGTATGATTTTCGTATTCGTCGTATATATACGGTATATGTTAGTCGAATCGTGGTGCAGATATTAATGGGTTTTAGATTTTGTCTCTGTGCGGTAAGTAAATTCATCCCTGACAAATGTGCCCACAGTGAGCATACTGCGGTTGTAAACTTTTACTATTTGGCGCGGTTACAACAACGAAGCATGTGTGCACACCGCAAGCGCTACATGCGTGCGCGTACCTGACCTCGTGCTGGAGTCAATGCAAGCCGCGCGCGCTCGTACTGACACCCAACACGAAGACTTCAACGCAGGACATGTGTCGGCTCAAGCGGTGCGGTGTGAGTTGTAATGCGACATAAATAGAGCCCCACATAACTAAGATTATAATGCAAATAATCAAAGAAATTATTTAAACAAACCCAAAATGAGTAGGAAAATAAACTGATAAAATGATAAAAGAAGTACAACACAGTCAGGTGTTATAAATAAAGCCCTGTACTGTAGTAAGTAAGAATTAAACTTTGTAAAAGTGCTAATTGTAACAAGTGACAAACAGTGCCAGTCATTAAGCGACAGAGAGGAATGTGTGACTTAATGATTTCCCCATACTTAAAACAATAAACTACTATAAATGAATTCCCTATGACATTAACTGATGAATGCCATAAACTAAAGTGACAATAAAAGAAATCAGTAGAGTGTGATACCATTAAAAAAACTAAAGGATAGGCATTGGTGTTAGTATTAAGTAAAAGACTCATGATTGAATTAGTAATAAGACCTATTTTATTGTTCAGTAATAAGCCTATAGGCAATTCTGTGTTACCACTTAGTAATACAGCGGTACACCAAATATTTTGTTATTGTTTGATAGATTGTAAGCATAATCCTAGCCACGAAGGCAATATTATGAGTTAGGATGTTAACATGTTTTATTAGTATTTTTATTAATGTTTAAGGCAATTTAAGATGTCAAAACATTTGTAACAATATTGTAATCAGGTTAAAGGGTTGAAAGGATGTATTCGATTAATCAATAATATCATTTAAAACATAATGACAATTTAAGGCATAGGCCAGATAGGTAATATAGAGAAAAGTAAAATCAGAAATGAATAAATCACGAGTTAATATTGGGAAACTAATAAAAAAGGACCAACATTTTAGTAAAACACAAGTTTTAGAATAATTGTGAACCAAATTAAATAAGTCCGAAAAAAAATAAATATTGTATAATAAAAGTTAGGGCAGTACTATGGTCCCTATTACTTATCTCTTAGCTTTGTGTAAATCTACATTTCATAACGCTACATCCCTCTCTAATATACGAAATGATGAATTATTCAGAGACGAACAATTCTGCCAGTAGTTGAGTCAGTAGCGCAGGTAGGCTACACCACGGAATTCAATAACAGCGTTTGGGACGGATATTGCGCGGTCGTCTCTGTTTTTCTCTTTCTATTCTACGTTTTCTGATTCTCTCTTCATAGTATCCAGATAACCTGAGTTGTCTAGAATATAACTAGCACGAACTCACGCGCCTTACATGTTATATACAACTTTGATTTTTATATATCGATTTCTGTATTACTTTTAGTCTTCCCTGTGTGTGGTGGATTTTGATTTTGCAAATGATGTAATGACAGGTACATAAACACAAAGTCTATTGAATAAAAGTCTGATAAATACACACGTGTTCCCGAAGTATTGGCACTTTTAGGAACAAAACAAGTACTGGTACTGTTTATAAACAAACATCAAAGTATTTGCCAGGTTGTGTTAAGAAACAAGGCTGCAATAAGGTGAGAAAAAAGAATGAACCACAACTTGCTTGGAAGACTTGAAGCTACTGAGGATATTTCTTTACCACTCTACAAAGCTTTTTATCTCTGAATGTTTTAAGGTTAGATTTTTTACTGATAATATAAGGCCACTGTCAAACGTGTTCACTTACTGATGATATTATTGACATAAACAGCGTTTGATTGGAATTGGCTACGTTTATAGTTTTATAAAAGTCAAAAACAAAATCAAATTACTACACATCTTTGTAAGCATAATCCGTCTTTTTTCTTCTCTTACAAACATTAGACCGTTCAGTCCGTAGCGACACATTGACTGATCCGCCATTTTTTGACCTACAATATGTCTTGTTCCTCTGGGTCTATAAAATGTGTGGTGGTGTTCTTAATTCTTAACACGTTGTCTTTCCATTCTTTCCTACATTTTTCAATATTTCTGTTAAATTATAAGTTTAAGTGGTAATTACCATACTAGATTTTGTGCAATTAAGAGTGTGTTTTGTACCTAATGGCTTGTCGTATTTGCGAAGACGAAATGCTGGAATAAGTGTGGTCTGGGCACAGCCACATAACTAAACTCGTGACTGTTTTGTGTGTGTGGCTCTCAGGTGTTGTATTGAGTTTTCTTTACAATTCACATGGGAACATTTCTGTGAAAAAAATGTTCTTGCTTTAATTTTATTTAACACTAATACATTTTTCAGCGTAAAAATACAGTAAAATAAATTTTTCAAATTATTTAAATAATGATTATAAATACATGTATAAAATTCGTCACGTATATATAAACTTAAATATAACGTTTATTTCTTTCCAGGCTAATTTGTCATACAAACTAAAGTTTCACCTGGAATCCAACATGTCTTTAAAATAATACTCGCTTTTTGTGAAATCTACGTAAAAACAACACGAATTAAAGAGGGGCAGCCTTTGTGTCATTGCTTGTTACTGTACATGTCTCCTTTTTGTGTGACAGAACTCCTTTTCCACTAGTATCCGTTTTTTATAAAACTCTGTTTTTGTGAACATCACTGAAAAAGCAATCAACTCAAGTAAGACGAGGTGCTCCAAGCGCTCCCTTGCCTATTTCTATACAAGTCTCCTTTTTTTATGGCAGAACTCGTTTTTCACTAATACTGTACTTGGTTTTTCTGCAGATCACTGAAAAACCAACCAACTCGAAGTACGGCGGGATGCTATATATGTCTCCAATTTTTTATATTTTTCATACAATTCGCTTCCAGTGAAGTTTTCGAGATTTTACTGAATAACATAAAAAAATGTTAGCCATCTACCAAATAACAAATTTGTTTCCATTTGTTAATACGGTGCTATTTTTTTTTTTTTTTTATTTGAGTTTTTCTAACTGTAGCCTAATGTAAAGAGAAGGCTAGATAATGAAAGCGTAATTATGAAATCCAAAAAAAATTTAAGATTTTTAAATTTATGGTTACATTTTCTTTCAAGTACACATTAAATTCAATTTATAAACAACTTTTAGTATATAAAATATTCTCTAATTGTTATTGGCTGCCCTACACTCTGCACGAGAACCAAATCCCATATTATCTAGGTTAACACGGCTACGCGTCCATACATAGACAGTTAAATTGAAGCGCCAATCAATTGCAGCAAATTTTGTTTTCAACCTTTCATTTTCCAGTTAACTATTGCTTTTGTAACAGTTAAAAGCAAACTAATTAGAGGAAAACATTTTTGTTCAGTAAAAACTAGCCATGCATAAACGCCAGCTACTTTTTCTTCCTCCGTTGGTATAACGAAAAACGTTAGACTGTAGTGAGCGATACAATTGTCTATTGCTACACGTTTCACACAAATCATAATGCTGAAGTTACAGAAATTGCTTTTAGGATAATGAAGGATATTTGCTTCATAATTTTTAAATTGCAACAAATCATAATAAGAACAGAAACTGTTTGTACGGAATTGATGATCCTATTTGAAAATCAAAGTTCCTGCATTACTAAAAGAAAAGAAAATCTCAAAAAGAATAAAAAGATAATAATTATTTAATATTACAAAAATACATTGGGTCAATTACTTTGGAGCTCATTTCTTAAGGAACAAAAAAGCAAAAGAATTCTGTTGCCATATTAACCATCCAATCAACTGTAACCAAATGAACGATTACCTAATATCAGTCAAACTATTTTCTCAAAATGTTAAATGGTCAGATACTTACACTAAACCCTGCTTACTTGTAGTTATCAACATGAACACTAGTTAACCCTATGAAAACGAGAAGAATTTTATGGCATTCTGTGAGGCGTTAAACATCGTACCCACTCACTTAGCCTCGGGCACCGTACAGTCCTCGGTGGAGTTATGGTGACAACCTCTTGTACCACACAGGAGAACGTCGACAAATAGACCCCCAGATATTATTTCAAACTACACCTTGTCCGTAATCAAAATCTGTGTTATCAATTTAGGCCCTAAATGTTGGCATTATGATAGATCAGACAAATAATGTATCGACAAGTGATTTAAGAAAATACTGTACACAATTAAGAATAATTTATTCTATCTTTATTTTGTAAATACACACGTTCGTGAGACATGAATACAGATATCTGTAAAACCAACAATAAACAAAGCAATCTGTATTTTGCCTATTCTAAACTAATTCTAATCTCTATATCTCTTTCTCTTCCGATCTCACTTTTTGTTATGTTTCACAATCCATACTACTTTTTTCTAGTTAAAGCAAACAGTAATATACGAACACCGGTGTTCTGCAGCTGTGGTCAGACCTACTATTGTACTGTTAGTTAACTCAAGCGGTTATTGGTGTTTATTATACCCAGCGGTTTGTACTCTGTAAGGTTTACGCTGTTCGCATTGCTATGCATTCTTCCCTACCCTCTTCATTCTTTGTATAGTAACCAAATATTGAAAACAGTTTGAAAATATTAATGACTCATCACGGAAGAGACTAAAAACATAAGTAAAGAGGCAGACGTAAGCTTACTGAAGTGTCTAATTGTAACGCCTCCAAAAACATCTCCTCCAGAATATATCCCTTTTCAAACCTGAAGAATTTAATTATAGACCCAGACTTTAGAAATACTTTTTAGATAATCCACGTTTGGCTTTCATATTTTTTGTATGTCTTATCGAAAATATATGCAATATACATCCTACGATTGTGTAGCTGGTTTCCTATGAAGTTGATTTTATTAAGAAGTATACACGTATATAATGGTAAGATGAAAACTAAATATCCCTAAATATCCTTATTTTACGCTGACCGAAGAGTAAGCAGAAGAGTTACAAAGAATTGACTGTCAAAAAAATAAAATTAAAGTACATAACTTATTATTATGACAGAAGAACTGTTACTTAACTTAAGTCACACATGCAGAGAACATTAAAGAGCAAAACAAATATAGTAAAGATGAGATACATCTTTGTTTTAGAAACTCGAGAAGCTAGTTTGTGTTCAGAACTATTTAAGTTTTTTTTTTAGTATACAAACTTTTATGAACGCCATTGCTTGAACAGGCGGTGGGTTTCCAAAACCCATCTGGCGATCTTAAGATAAACTATAATTTCGAAAGCGTGCATCACTAGTCACTTGTTAACAGTTAACAACATATGCAGAATTATATTTAAAATACTCTGGTTTCGTCATTACGCATATTTTAAAATTACTGATTTAATAAAAATGGGTAAGGAATGTATGGAGGAAGAGACTACATAAATATACTAATATGAGTTAATGGTGTGCAAACCTACATAGTCAAAACTAATATGGTTAGTTGTGATTTGTAGTTTTTTTATTAATAACCAATTCCGTATGCCTGTGTCTAATTACTGTTTGTTTCGTTTGACGGATTATAAAGCCTTGACACGTCCTGCGGAATTTTCCATATAGCAGAAACCGATTAAATTGATTCAAGGGAAAAAGAATTAAATGAAAACTAATCCCTCCTGCAGATTAGTCCAGCTAATGAGATTTGTCGGTAACGTTTTTATTGACTATGTTGGACGTGTCCGTGCATCGAATGAGAGAACGGAATCGTAAACATTTAACACACGCTAATGCTGTCTCACATTTAAAGAGTTACATAGTTCTTTGTTCATTACGCGAAAACAATTCCCGGCTGGTGTATTGTGGTTTAGAAAGAGAAGAACATCTCTCCTACTACAAAAGTCTCCCATGAATATTGGTATTATTATTATTATTAATATACTTTTATTATTATTATGCTGTATAATCCTTGTGGAATTGTAATCGCTCTGTCAAATCGAGCGCTTTTAGCTCTGAAAGAAAAGTCTATGATGAGTTTCTGTGACTCTAAGCATCCTTAATCATCCCTTTCCTACTTTATTCTCTCTCTTCACCCCGTCGTCCTTGAAATCCTCAAGTTATCTGTCTTATATTCCTCCCGTCTTATCTACGGTCTTCCTCTGTGGCTCTTAACTTGCGATTTATATTTTGAAGTATTTTCAGCACTAACTTCTCTGCGAGTCTTGGCCAAATCTTGGCTTTCTTTTTTGTTTTTTACATCTACCTTGAGATATTTTAGTCTTCTGTACACTCCTGCTGTCTTCATTGTATTAATTATTACCTTTCGGTCAGATATTTTTAACTTTCTTTGGCGACATTTAACAATTACATGGGCATGGTAAATAGGCTAATATCTCTTTCACGGAGGAGCTAAACGTGTAGATGTTGTTACCATTGATTGTAAACGTTAAAATCTTATGCTATTTGGTCACATCACGAAAAGGGAAACTGGATTGAGAAAACTAACAATAGAAGGATGTGTGCTTGACAAAAGGTCGAGAGATCTGTCATCAAACAGACAGTTGGATCAAGTAAAACGTTCAAATGGGATTCCACTAAGCGTGGCTCAAGATCTCATTGTGTAGAGACAAACACTTGACCAGTCTATATGTTTACATTACTCACGACGCTTCAAACGTATACTACTGCGTCTCAATTAACAAGATTAAGTCTCATATATAAAAAAATATCAAACTAAATTTCTTGGATAAGGTTATAAGTGAAATCCCGTGAAAGGAAAATTATAACGCCATATATGTGAACTAAGGAGATAGCAAACATTTTTGTCGTAATATTATCATTGTTATCATATACATTCTTATCGGTTACAATAAAATGTAGTTAAGAATATCATCCGAAATTGTAGTGGACAAGGGACTTCACCATAGCGTAAAAAAATGGATACAGTGGAGTAGTGGTCAACCCCACAGATGCATGCCAAATACATTTTTACTTGTACTGGTCTTACTATTCTTGTGAAATTCTTATTGGAGTTGTAAAAAAAAATTCAAACTCTTATGTTTCTGTAATTCTAAAATAAGGCCTACCTTTGTTAAAGGCAACAAAAACAGTGCCTCCAAATATTACTTAAATTAGGAGAAAGTAAGTTATAACCGTAAAAGCAATGGTGGCCGGCCTTTTCATGTCACTATATCTAGTTACTGGCACCCCGAGTCAAGTGGCACACAAAAACCTTTTAGTTGGATTTTGTTACTTGTAACGGTTGTACTGGACTTAAATATCTAGTTCATAAATTTACAACATTTTAAAAGGTGTATTATATTAAAAGCAACAAAACTGTACCAGAACCTAATAGTTCATGCTGACAAATAGAATGACACTCTGTAATAAGTGAAACAAACGCTGCCGTAACAATTAGCGATAGAATGTGTTAACCCTCTCTAGCGTACTGCTTGTGTCCATATCCTTGTGGACAGAAGAAAACAACCTATTACTCTAAAAAACTATTTTAAGTCTACATGGTCGTATAGCGTATCCCGTAGAAACCTATTTTTCATATCCCGTACTGAAATTTTGCATTTTATAAAAAATATCAAAAAGCTTCACTGCATGTATCTAATATCTATATAATATAAATATCTGCGCACAACTTCGTGATGGTATTTTATTACCAAATTTGGCAATAAAGACAAAAAATAGCAACAGTCTTATATAGCAATAGCAAAAAGTAAATATAACATGTGTGCTGCTTCAACAACGAGCACCAACGAGACTAAAGTAATTAAAATGGAGGGAAATAACTAGATTTTTATTAAATTCTTTCTACAGATTTGTGAAGACTGTAGAATATTATTTCACAAGATATGCGTTTTAGAGTAAACAACACACAAGATACGTTCCACAAGATACATAAGCCTATTCTACAAGGTATGTGGCGTAAACAACTAAAAATAATGTGAGACATAACATGTAAGTTTTACTGTAATGTGAATTTTGGCAATGTCTTATCTATATCTGAAATACTAATACAACACACACAGTCGGTAATTAAATGTTCAATTAAATACATAAAGTTCCATTTATGTTTTTTTTTCTTAAGATACTACGAATTTAGAACCACTTCCCCATTTGTTCTGTATCTTTTATGCTGCTAATCTACAAATACTAAATAAATATGTAAGTTCAGGAATATTTTAATTCGGTAGTATATTTTAAATATTTATTTTTGTTTGCTTTGTTTGGTTTGGCCAGACGTCCTTGTCATATTACTGAGACGAATCTTGACGCAACAGGTAACGTATGTCGTGATCTAGAAGTAAGTTTATGGACTCACATTAAATGATAACCAACGTTACAGCTAATAATACAATATTTACCGCTAGTCGTGAGTACCGCTAGTCGTGTGCAGTAAAAATGTACCATAAAACGAGCGAAAAATCGTTTATGCACGACTAGACAATGTTGTGTACGCTTCGCTGACAAACATAAAAATCGATAAGATTTTTCAGTCGTTGATCACAAACTGTTGCTATAGTACTGAGAACATGACGCGTAAAAAAAGGAGTCACAAAAACTGAAGGATCTTTAATAACTCACGCGACATCCGAGGTTTACTGATCATTTTGCATAATAACCAACTAAACATGTAGCCCCTTATATGGTGCTGCATTGTCAGTAATATGTCAGAGCTAACTCTACCCGTGGTCAGTAACGTAGCGTAAATGGAAGAGTTAGAAGGCCCGCTTTCCTATCACAAATACTCCCCCAAAAAATTAAAATAATTAAGTAGTGGTTAATCAGAGTATTCAGTGATACGATGGGAAAGCAGAGAAGACACATTACAACATAAGTTACAAACAGTTTGGCTGGATGAGCAAAAAACGACATCAAATCCTGCGCATTCACAATTTGTCTTAGGGAAGCAATTGCTGGCTGCGGTGGCACTCTGCTTATGCGAAAATCGTGGTCCGCGCTGGCAATGTGTTATGCGACCGTGAGTGGTGTTTGTTTGTATTTTGAATACTGTTATTTTTACATACTGTTATTTCCATTACATTGTTATTTTATGAGTAATCGTCTTATTACATAGTCAATAATACACGATAGGTTCAAATTTTTCTATTCCGTTTTCTGAGTCGCAGTAAAAGATATTCGTAGCACACGTAAAGTCATTTATTCAACAGGTAGATATGATGAATACAGTGAGTAAAGTCTAGTAGAGCCAGTAGGCGTTTGCACACTACTGAAATCTCCCGATCAATGTAGACAACTCTTGTAGCCTCTCGTCAACATTACGCTACGAAGTTCCTTTGCTGTGGGTTACAGTCAGTTAATTCTGCGAATTATTAACGGATTACACCGCATATCAGTGGATATCATCAGACTACAGTTACAAATAGCATTATAGTGAACCACAGTTTTAAAAATGTGACTTTTATTTTTTGATGTGTATAGTGCGGGGTGTATAACGGTCCAACTAGGTGGCCTACCGAAATACAAGTGTACTTTTTGTAGAAGTGTTAATAAAAGTTGTAGCCTTTTAAAATATTATTCAATAGTGTTAGGAGACGATCCATGCAATCATGGTAACACTATATTTTGGTAATTCAGACAATTTTAGGCTTATGTTTATTAAGACCTGTGCCTGTAAAACGAGTGTTACTTTTCATCAAAGTTATCACAGATGTTTTCATGACTTCACTGTATTAACTTCTTTTAAATTGTAAAATAGTGGTCCCACAAATACACCTGGATATAGGACAAATGTGTTTTAAGAGTTCCGAAACCTTCACGTCCTTAGGTATAAGAGTTCTTAAGTACACTGGACCTGAAGTGATCATGTTTAACATGTAAGAAATAGACTCTATAGTCTTTCCTAAAAGTTGCTATTAATAAATGCTGCATTCTTTTTCTCTCTTTCGTAAAGTGATTTGTAAAACAAAACTATGTAATTTTAAATTAATATCTTGGATTTCTTTATAATTTTACGGTGAACCTAAATAGAACAATAAATATTTTAAAGGAGCTCTATTAACCTGAAGAAGAGTAATCCCAAGTGAGACAAATTTTCTGTGTTCGCAAGTGGGACTCGGTTGCAAGTAGTATGGGACAATAGTAGAACTTCTAGGTAAAAGAGAGAAATACAGTGAGACAGTGAAAAAATGCAGAGACTGAACATGACACAATTAGCTATATATCCCCAGCGCGCTCGTCATAAGTTGAACTTGTGTCGTCCTACAAAATAGCTCACACTGTCATAAAAGTACTGCCACTTGTACACGTGTAAGTAAGGGATGAAATTTTGAAACGTTTATAAAATAATAGGAAAATGAATTATTGATCTCTTTGGATAGATTTCTACAGAGTTCGTATGCTAACATAATTTGGTAGCCTACATTGCCACTAATTTCATGTTATGGTTTTATCGCCTGATTCTATTAAATTTCGTGAGTACCATACAATAATCCGTGGTGGCCATGTAATTTATCATGGACCCGCGGACTGCACCATAACTCCCTTGTGCAGAGCAAACGACCGCGCTGACCTGTTGGCACCTGGCGTTCATCAGGCCTAGGCCTGGACAACGCACACAAATTAGGGCGCAAGACGCCCGCGCATCATCCATCCATCACCATACAATAACGTCGTATCTTACGTATGGATTTTATTGAGGAAAACTAAAATAAAACTAAGTTGAAATATACGCCTACATCAAATTGTTAATATTGTATATATTTTTACATTAACCAATAATTTTAAGGCTAATAACTTCTTCCCAGAAACATATTCCCAAATGTTTTGAGAATACGTTATATGTTTTAAGAATACGAAGAAGGTTCAACATGGTTACTTTTTAAAAACCGTGATTTTGAAAAGCAGAAGTGGGAAACGTATCATACTAATGTGCCGAAGTTTTTTGTTTTTTGTTAGAACACTTTTCTTAACAAATTTTTTTTTGCGCAGTAACCAAACGGCTTCTAAACGATTATGGTTTAACGAAGATCGCAGTAACGAAGCACATTCCGTTTGTTACAGAATTCCGAATGTATTTTTGCACAGCCCTGCCTGTTTGCAGAAGCACATTCTTTCACTTAGCGATGTTTGTTTTTATTGTAATATCAGCTAAGAAACCTGGGACAGCGTCTGTAAGAAGAACCGTATTTAAGACCTCAGAGGTCCTCCGTAGTTCCTCCAAGTAAGGTCCTGGTCCAGAGTTCGTAGCTTTGAAACCCTCATAATCCTCCATTCACCTAATAATATTAATTGTATTTTAATTGTATTACTTTAATAATAGTATTTTACACGCGTACTACTACAAATTCAGATTTAGAATGTTTAAAAATGATTACTTTTTACGTTATAATAGTTTCTTCACATTTTATGTGTTAAGAAATACTGAAATCTATACTTATTCTTCTTCACATACACAAGACATTGTACCCAGACAATGAAAACATTTAACATACGGGTACTGCATTTGTAAAGTAAGTATTTAGTTTCTAATACAAAACAATGAAGGAATCAATATTTCAAAAATAATTACTATCCTATATGGAAACATTTTGATAAAATATAATACACAAGAAACAGTGAAATGAGTTTTCTTCTGATTTCTTTGGATGCAAGGGCATCATTTATATCTGTGGAGTGGAATTTTACATTTAAATCTTTCTCAGTGTTTAAAAGTCATAAGGTATTCAGTCGGTTCCTTTTCATAACATTACTCGATATTTCATGCAGAACTTATGAGATTTGCTTTCAAAAATGACCTTTTTCTTGATGAATTTGATAAAACCAGTCTCAGATTTCTATGTTCAGAGAAAGTTGGTACAACTTGAACTTAACAACAGGTACGCAATAATACAAACGTTAGTTTTAGCGAACACCAGAACTCTATTGAGCGATTAGACCTGATGATGAGGAATATGTTTCAAAATATGTAATTAATACAAAACGAAGACACAGGACTGATAACATTTATAAATTAAAAATTTTATTTTATCCATACACGTGACTTGGATACTTGTATTGTATGAGTCTAAATACCATGCCCAATTTCTAACTTTAAGTCCTTAATAATAATTCTTCTTTAAAAATGATAACAAAATCGGTATTGTTCCATGAAAGCTTTATGTATAACAGGTGATGATTGTCCATAGTCCTCTTCACTCCGACAGCAGCTTCAATTATTTGTCTTAGCTTCACACCTGCAATCAATTTTTCACATTGAGGTTATTAATAGTATTACAGTTCTCGGTACAGTACTAAACAAAACTGTCCACGACTTTGTTGAAAACACAAGTAAATATTACATTTTGACACCACTGTCGTATAACGTACATCGCCATTGACTATAATGATGTGCAATACCTAAATAAATAGCTACAGACTATCCAGCTGTGTAGGCTCCTTTATTAGAGCAAACACAAAAAGCGAGAAGTAATTTAACATCATCATAAAAATCGAAACGTCCATATCAAAGTATCCACACTCGAAAGTGATTTTCCTGCGCCGACTTTGACGTAGCCAACGTTTCACTGTACGTTCGTTAACATCAATGTTGATTCCATAGTAGAGATCCTTTATCAAACAGTTAATGTTACAAAATTCGGATGTTATTGATATCGTGAAGGTTATACGTAATATGTTTACTCCTGTTAAGATTATAAAAACGGTTAAGTACTCGGTTCTGAATATAAAATAATACATAAAATTCAAAGCTGGCATAAAAAGTAGTAGCAGCATTTCCAAATAGAAAAAAGATTTATAAAAACCTTCAGTGTCCCACGCGGTATTTAAAAGTGCGTTATATATTAGATTTAACTTAGCGTAGTCGCCTTGTCTGTCTGTAACGTATATCCGCGTACAGGAAACACTCCAGCAAGCAGACCGCACACTATTGGTACCGCCGATCAGGTTGCAAATAACGTTTCGCAGTCGTGTTATCCTCAGCCTCAGTGTAAACAGACAGACTATGACGTAACGTTCCAGTGTTGTAAATGAAACAAACAATACCATCTTAGCAGAGAATTCAAAACTAACGTTGTAATCTTTATGTTGGGCGACCGTTGTATTACTCAGAGCTGTAAACGTCACAACTACCTGAAGCAATGCTGTTACAATCGTAAACACTGAACACTCAATGAAGTCTTTTATATAAGCGACTTCATAACCGACAGAATTAAGACACTCGTCCACGTAATTCAGGTTTTTAAATATACTTCTGACGGCGCTGCTGGGCGACATGAACTTGAGGCGATAAAACGTTGTAGCCGCTATAGCGGTCAAGTCTGTGATCAGAAACATAACGCTGACGTAATTGGCTTGCATGGTGCAGAGTTTAGTAACAACGGACACTGTGGAGTACGTAAAGGTGGCCACAGTTACCACTGAACAGTACACGTTCTGCAACAGACGGACTATCCGATTGCCGCTCTCTACTGTGGAGTAACCGACCAGGAGTGCTACATATTGACGCGGCCAGCACTGTTCCGTGAACACTGTGTGCTAATTTTATCATTTTGGAAGATATTAACCGTTTTAACGTCTAATAAATTTGGTAAGGTGTGTGAATCTGTTGCTTCAGCAAGATTTTAAACCGTAATTCTGTTGTTACATAAACTTAGTTACAGTCACAACTAGTGTATCCACAAATAGGTTACCTAGCAACACTGTTGTCGTGTATTTCACGTTTGACAGCTTGCATTCATGGAGTAATTGGTGCTGACATCACGTGCCTCTGATTGAGGTTATGTGTATATAAACATATAGTGCGTCCCACGAAGACGTTTACGCTTTTAGATATAGGCCTACAGGTATTGATTTAATGAACGTGTGTTTGCCTGTAGCTCAGCAAGGACTTCATCAAAGTTAACAAATGTTTAATCGCGAACATATCAACTCTATTTGCATCAAAGAAGTGCGTGTATTCACATAGAACAAACATTTTTTAAAGACGCTAGTTACTTTTCAAGTCGAGTAATTAAAAATAATCTCTGGCTACTTCCTTGGTTTTAGCCTTTCGCTGAAAAATAACTCTCTACACATGTAATAAGGTAAAATGTCGATTATACCGTACAATTTCACTCGTTCGTATGACATAATTTCATTAGGAAATGGTTTTTACAATTTAACAGAAAATGAAGTGTATTGTCCATAAACTTTCGCATTTGACAACCCTGCATTTGAACACAGTGTTGTATTTCCCTATAGGTGGTCACCTCGCGTGACGGAGGTCATAACATTCCGATTGTAAAAGTAAACCAAGTTTGTTAGCTTGAAAGAAAACCAAGCTGACAATCCACTTTGTGTCATTTAGAGAAAACCTATAGACAGGTTGTATTAATACAAATTTATGGAATAGATTCTTAGAACGCCTATTCTTAAATGTTGCGCACTTAAAATTTCTAATGGTACTGCGCATACTTCAAAGAGTGCACACCGTCACTCTTCACGGATTCCACGTGTGTGTTGTATTGTGTAAGTAGCTGACACATTGTTTTATGTAGCTGACATTTTGTTGTCTTTTCTGATTTTTCAAATTTTATTTTAATGTTCTACAGAGTGATTACAGCAGATAATGGAACACATGCCTCGAAACGCGTTGTAATTACAACAACACAAACACACAGGTCAGATAAAACTGGTAAATTTAAAATTTTATTTTAGTTCTATTAATCGGGATGTAGTCGTAAGTTAACATAGACTGCGTGCTGACCAATATTGTGATAATAATTAACAGCATTAATAGCATTAACAGCACTTGAAATACGTGTGGAAGAGAAGAATCCAGAAGGTCCTAAAAAGAAAAGATAACTAATGGGCAAAAAAGAGAATTTATGGGAACAAAATAATGCATTATGTTACAAATAGACGCACCTGTTTTAGAAGATTCCAGAAATTCCCAATAGAAATGCTGAATCGGCAACCCAAAGGCAGAAGGAGGCCAGTAACGTCCAGGAAAATCTGGAGAGGAGGCACAGGTAGTCATAAAGAATATTGAGTCACTTAATGACGACTTATGGAATCACTGACAAGGGTCGACAATGGGAACCGGGAAACGTGGCAGAACTTTGAAACCGAAATGTGATTTGAGGGCGCACCATTCTCCACTTTATAGATGTTACTTAGGCGTAATATCGGGGACTAGACAATGATGCACTTGTTCCGTCTCCTTAATATTCCAAGCTTTATAAAATTCTCTTTACATTAACTATAAATTAAAACTAACAGTTGATCAGGGGCCAGTTTCTAAGCTTGCAAGTATAGTGCGGCCTATCTGACTAGTTAACGGCAAATGTTGTTCCGGATAGATTAGTTTTATTAATTTCTTTTAAGAAATAAGAGTAATGTTTAAAAGATTTTAATGTAATACTTCGAAGTAATTGTTCTCTTTTACAAAAAATTATTTATCAGTTGCATACAGGTCTACCTTTTGAAAGTCTTACATAAAGGCTGTAGACATCAATAGAAAAATAGATTAAGTTGAAAGTTAAAACACTTTATAAAAGCTAGTGATTATAAAGACTAAATTATTTGTCATTTAGCATTATAGTTATAAATTTAATTGAACATAAAAAACAGTGCAGTGTTTGGGATTTTTAGTGTTTAGTATATTCATAATAATAAAGAAAAGTAATAACTATTGTCTATTTTATATAGGGTATATTTTATTTTAAAAATTAGAGTAGTTAGTGTTTTTGTAATTATTTTCTAGTCGTAGTTTGTAAGGTACAGCAAAACCTTCATTAACCGTGGTGCTCATCTCCTCGAGGTGTTTCTCGGTTAACGCTAAGAATCATAGATTTAAAAAATTTTACTCACAGCTTTAGAAAATTGAATTTTATTAATCTCCTTTTATCTAATAATAAATAACAAAGCTCATCAAAACAGTGGGGAAAATAGTGTAGCTCGGTGAGATTACTAGTATTTTTTTATTCTTTACGTAAATTCACACATTCACACATAATTACTCACTATATCGCTTGTGAAAGATCATGATTATGACAATAAATTTTTCAAAAGCTGTACACAAATATCTTCAAATCGTGCCTAATTAACGATATTTAATTATTTATTAATTCTCATTCACTATTAAATTAAGGATACTTTGCAGTGACAAGCGACTTGTGGCCTTCTCTGTATTTTCAGTAACATGGAAATTCGTAAGAAAGAGACATTTAGAAGGAAAGGTCAAATAATGTACCCGTGAAAAAAGGTAACAGAAGCGGAAATAAAGGCAATACAACAAATCCAAGCGTACGAATGAACCAATATCCAGCCAGTTTATATATAACTACAAGAAAACTTTTATTTCGTTCACTTGAGTTAACAAAGGACTGCGACTCCACGGTCTGTTGTTTTTCAGTTTGATTCACATCGTGTGTTTTGTTTACATCTCAATCTTCCGCAGCGCACGTAGGAATAATTCCTCTCTGAGTCTACTTTTCAAAACATTTACAGAGATCAGTGTTAGGGAAAATGTTATTCCCAATCCGTTCGTGTGAAAAATTTGTTTCAAAAAATTGAAAATCCAGTTTCCATAGAAGCTTATGGAGATTAATAATAAAATCAAATGGTTGTGATAGCTACATAGAAGTAAGATTTATCACATTACCAATGTAATTATTATTAATTCGCCATCTTGAACTCGCGGACTGCTTTAAATTCAGGAGAATCTTACGTCCCACCTATTGGTGTTCTTTGAGTATTTTTGCCTATTCGTACATTATTCGGGAGGATTTTTTCAGGGGTTTTCTATAGTTAACTTTTGTATATTTTTGTATGAGGAATCTATACAGCTTGAATATTTACCTGGTTAGTTCATATACGTGCATCAACTGCAATATGGCTAAGAATTCCTTCTTATATGTTTACTATCAGTTTCGTCCGTTTCTTACAAGTACATTTTAAAACAGGGAAACCAATTTTCTTATGAAATTTTAGTTTCAAATGTGTTTAACCCTTAAATATTTTTTACACCTAAAATTTGTAAAATTTTGTATGTGATACATTTAAAATGTACGTATTCGATTATCTATTCCGCCAATTTTCTATGAATAATACATTTTTACTAATATATATTGTAACACTCTTACTAGGGTACGTCCTTTATTCTTAAAGCCCCGCGTTGGGTTCGTCAATATGTAACAATCAAATCGTGGTCGTACCTGTTAAAATGTATCACACTTGTTTATTTTGTGTATTAGTGTGAATGTAGTGTGTTTGCCTCACACCGGTCGTTACATAAATCGACGTCACTACTGGAGTCCGTCGCGTTGTCAATATTACCAGTACAACCTACCTGTTAACTCATAGGGGTTGCGAATCCCGGGTGGCGCCAAATTGTTTCTATTAAAACAATTAAAATAGTTAAATTCTAAAATGATACGTGTGATTAGCATGGACAGCTGGATCGTTCGAATAGTTCCCGCCGCTATATAAGTTGCCGTTTCGTCCACTCGTGATGAGCGCTAGTTGGCTGTTGAATAAAACTTGCTAACACACATATACTCTACAAAATCCTATGAAATAACAAGATATTAATACTCGGTACTGTGTTTTTAATACAAATTTGGTCATCAATAAATATAACAAATGATTTATAAATAATTTGATAACAATTGCTCCGGCTTATAGCATGAAACACTAAAATATCTCAGAGTTGGCAAAATTGATTTTAAAACACTTTCGTTTGCCGATACGTCAGTTGCATACAATAAATTACTATGTTTAAAATCTGGAGTTCTTTGGATCATGAAATAAGACATAAACGTTGGTTACATTAAAAAAGTACCCTACCATACCTTATACGTACTTAGGAATTATAATGTGTTTTTACAAATTGTTCGGTAGTGTCGTATTTCTGCTACAAAAATTGTGCTCTCAATCAAGGTTATCTTTTGATTAATAAAATGTTTTTTAGTAAGTAAATTATGCATTAACACCTTTGAAAGAAAATAATACTTGTTCAATAGTGAGAAATTTTATCAGTTGGAAAATAATTTAAGTAATTTGGGTTTTTGGGATTAAGGAATTTATTCGATACCTATCAGTTCATATAACGTTAAAGTGTAGTCATCGGGTTAGTGGATATTCTTCAATTTTGGGCTGGGTTTAAACTTCTAACATCTTTTTCAATCAGGTCTTGGGTTGTTTTCTAATTAATTTATTTAATTTGGTTCCTGGACATCGTTAATTCTTGTAGATCGACATCTATTCGTCTTTGGTCATCTTGGTTCACTTTCGAAACTTCTTGTAACTATTTAAATTAAAATTTCAATCATTCCAATTTTGCGTGCCGCTTACCCACGCGTCGTTTTTTCGAGTCTCAATTATTTAACGGAAAATAAGCCCTCAACGGGTCGTTGTCATAGTAACCTCAATCCTGTGATTGGTTAACTACTCTTTCAAAGACATTGTTAAAATATTTGAATTTTTATTCAAATTTATTAAGTATTTTCTTAATGGTTTTATTCCTTTATAATTCCTTTGGGGTAATAAATGATATCACTATTATCTTTCTTTCCTTTCAAAGTTTACAATGATACCTCATAAGGTCATATTCTGTTATACATTAACTTTAGTCCAAATATTTGACATTTGATAAATTACATATCTTTCTTAAATTAAACTATTACAATAACATTTCTGTTTTAAAATGATTGACCTATAATTACTGGCCATTTACTGGTCTTAGATTAGTAAGATTTCTTGCGAAATAGATACAGTTTACTTTTGAGTGTCGTCACTGACAGTTAAATGTTTTCATAGCCAAGATTAGCCATGATTGGTTTTTGGTGTATTTCTTTTTAAATTACATTTTGAATTCAGCCTGATGGGCTTCGCTTAGTTATCATATTTGTTTGTGTTTTAACTATTATTCCATATACATTTTCATTACACATCCTTTAAAATATAATAATTAGGTTTATGGACTGTAGGTTCTCTTCAGCCATATTTCCTTTTTAACATTGAACCAAACTATTCTTTACAAGTCACTAGTTATTATTAGTTCTAATATTGATTTCTTTCTTTTGTTACAATCTAGAGTGATAAACCTTGTCACTTCTCGTAAAATTATGAAAGTTAATTCCCCTTTCAACATGGGGTGTTTTATTCTTTGTAGTCTTAATTTTAACAACAAAACTTTATTTCTATTCTACTATACCATGATAACACAAATTACTTTTGTCTGGGCTTTCTCCCTGAATAACATTACATGCTTCCTTTATATTTTATTTGGAATACTATTTCTAATTATTTCTAGTTATATTAATGTGTACAATGTCACTCCAATCATTGATTGTTCATCAATGTTTATAAAGTGTTCTCTTATCTATCATTATATTTTAATGCTTAACATACACTTTTACTATTTTTAGGGTACTTACACTTCACTAAGGCACTTCACTTTGGTTCACTGTTTGTATTAAGTGTTATTTAATGGGCAATCCCTATACTTTCTCCTATCTTTTCTCACTATTTCTTTCTAGCATAATATTTATTATTAATAATATTAGGTTAGTTATTTTTTGTTAAATCTAATCTTTCTGACTGTGTTAGTGTACTTTTTCTACATTACTTTACTTTACAATCGTATTGTTTTTAAAATGGGTACATAGGTTAATTCAATTATAACAATAATATTTGTTTCATCAATAAATAATTATTTGAGGTTTATTGACCGTATTCTATCCTTGAGTATACTATTTTTCCCTTTTATATGTGTATTAGTTTCCCCTTGGGTTTAACCTGTCTCCTCTTCATTCTTCCTCTTCTTCGTAGTCTTAATCTTCATTCGGTTCTCCTCTTCTCTTCTGGTTTAAAATTCTGTTTAATTGTAGGGATCTGTTCTCTTCCTCTGATTCTTCTCTTGTTAGTTCATAATTGTTTGGTCTATCACATTTTTTCTTGAGTATGTCACGTGGTTCCCTTCTTTATGTTTATGTTGTTGGCTCAATCACTTGGGTTGGGTAATATCGTCGTACGTCGTGTCAAAAAATTTACATTTTTTAAATATTTTATTTTATATGAAGTACTTTTATATTAAGAATTATCTTTTTTATCACTGGTACGGGATTTGGCTTAATTGTATCGTAACAATATATAAAATTATGCAGATGCTCGTGTCTATCTCAATTAGTCTCAATTATTAACACTGTAATTACGATATAAAATATTTTGATTAAGGTAATTGATAGGCGTATTGTAACCCCTCTTTTCAAACTTTTAGACTTTATAAAAAAAAAACCTTTTTTTTTTTTTTTTTTTTTTTTTGAAAGAGGGACTACTAGTTATTTAAAACTAGGCAAGAGCCTAGAGAAGCCAAAAATGCGCTGGGATCCAGTATGACGGGACTTGCAATTAAACTCGGTTGTTAAACAACAATAACAATTTTTATTCAGCCATTTCAAGTAACTTTGTAAGTATAACTCTCAGTATACAATATACTTTTATAGAATTGAAAAACTTCGTTACAAACTTTTACTCCCCTCCCTGGCATTACAATCTTCTGAAAATATACACATGTAATCTCATAAAATTAGAATATATGTAAACATCATCATAATAATTTCTACTAAATATACATAAATAGAACATCAATCAATATAGTTACATAAATACACATAGCACACACATATCTATATACACACATATACTACACACATGTTCACCTGGCAGGCAGCCTATATATATTTCACCATGCCTCAGAAGAATATAACCCCCCAGTATCCATGACCAAGAGCCCCATCCCAAACTACTGTAAGCGGGTAAGGTGCCCAGCCTCCATTAAAAACTTTTCATTAAAACAAATCCATTAACACGTCCGGATATGACTGAGTTGCGACCGATGAAATTATTACAAGTACGCAAAATTTAGAAAAGTTCCCCCCCCCCCCCAGATGGGAATGTGCCATCGTCAGGTCAACATGGCTGCACGGCCTTATAAAATGTATAATAGAATTTATGATTGAAAGTAAGACTCGGTAGTGTGCTCATATTAACAACTGAACCATTAATACACTGGCTATGGCAGTAAAAGAAAATGATGAAAATTCACTTATTACTGAATTATTACATGGTTAACATAAATTTTATAAAATATATAATAACGATTTTAATTAAAAATTTTATAACATCAGACCCTAATAAAACACATTTGAGGTGTTCATACAGAAACGGCTTGACCACAGGCGAGGCCATGCGCACAACCAGATCCAGCAAACTATGACATGTTATGGACCTGTGGATAACGGCACCAACAGGTTACAGGTTACAGCACCTCCCCAAACCTTTAAATCTACTTAAAAAAAACCCCCATATAGAGCTATGAATACCCTCAAGTAATGCAAGCATAATTCACCACCCAATAAATCAGTAACCTTAAGTAACGCACACCTTTCCCATAAAAGAAAATTTCGCCGCAAAATTCGGTGACGCATGACCCCGTCTGGGCTCACACTTACTCAGGAGGCTTAAGCTTTAGTAAAATAAAACTGACAAAATGAACAAGCACTAATTGTCTCGCTGGACTTGTGCACCAACAACTTTAACTGGAGATGTTCCAGGAATAGAATCAGATGTTCTACATAGTAGAGGCCAAAAATATTTGTAAAAGGGTTAAATGTCACCTGGTATAATCCGGCACAAAACCTGAGGTACTCATGGTGTATTGTCCAGTTCTTCCTCCCGACGGCACAGACGGAGAATCACTCGTTTAATGCCATTGGTGGCAGATGTTCGGCCACCAGGTGAAGTGAATCGGGAATCGTCTTAGGTCAGGAACCCTGGACAATTATATATATGGACAATTACTCAAATGTTACCTAATTCACAATCCCCCTAGACTCCGGCATAATTCACACACTACCACATGCCCAGATTAAAAGAAAATTTTGAAAATTTAAGAATGCACAGAAATGACCTTCAGTAAAAAAATTTAGAATTAAATGACTAGTATTTATAGATTGTTCGTCAACTTAATAATCCCTTATTACAATTTCGAGATGAGTTGCAAACTTAAACAGGTTCATAATACATATACAGTTTCATATACCTCTACATTTAGTTAATAAAACATTCTCTTACGCCCCCCCCTAATTATAATGATATGATTATGATATAATTAGGAAAAAATACACAGCCATAATTACTTTATAAATACTTTAACTCAGCCAGTGTTAACTTTCAAGACATGCATAAACAGAATTTAACCGCGCTTGCCACGTGGTGACTTCCGTATATATATCGCCTTGCATCGGCATTGATTTAAGTTAAATTACAATTCTTTTATTAAATAATAAGTAAGGTACCTTGAACACACTTACCGGAGAGTCGCGTAGTCGTCTATCTAAGCATGGTAGATTTTAGCAGACAAAATTCAAACTGGTAGCCGCCGGGAGAGAAAATGGTTTATTGCCTGACGAATACTGGTCAGCACAGTGACAGAAAAAACGTTACGTATCGCTCCCCACAGAGCGCGCGCGGATCGGCAACAACGCATGCAGATAACAGAATAGGCACCGCTCAGATAATTAATTCACATACCCCGCAATGACAGTCACATAATTAACTGGGAAATAGCCGAGTATTCCAAAACTCGGCACAGTATATTAATTATCCATTGTAATAGTATAGAAAATCCATAAGTATCCATAGATATGGTAATATAATTATTTTATTTTTAAAGCCTGTGTTTTTGGTTTCATTCGAAAAATCTTGCCCCTTATAATATTAATAATAATTGTTTGGAGTCTTTATATCTGGCCTGCTACACCATTAGAAACGAAAGTGAGGTAACTAAAAACTTATATTTTTAGTGTCTTACTTGCTATTTGAACTCAATCACGTCATTAAATCACGATACAATAAGTAATCACACCATAGTACGTCATAACATTGGTAGACGTTTACTTAATTATTTGATACCCTTGGATAGTCTGATATCCTCCACAGAATCCTGAATTGGTTTGTGTTCTACTGACCCTATAAAATTATTTTAAAAGATTCAGGTACCCACTTGTTTGTGTCGCTCTGAGAAAAATATTCATCAAATTTAATTAATATGAGGACTGCAAAATTAGCGTTCAGTAAGCTGTAAGTCTACTTCCTAATTAAAAAAAATATGATTTCAAAATTTCAGTGCCCAGGACACACCGCGGGGAACTAACCTCAAAAAGCGACAACCGAAACATTAAACAAAGGAAAAACTGGCCGAATTTTCACCGAGCCGGACACTGCTAGCTCGGTGAAAAGGACTACTAAAGAATGCTTAATTTTTGCGTGTCTGAGAGCCAGGTGCTGTACTATTTAGCACTCTCCATAGTTACCAGCAAACCGTCGTACTCGTAGGTTAGATTCTTATAAGTTTAAGTATTCCTAACTGTACCCTAACGTAGAAAAGAAGACTAGATAATGAAAACGTAGTTGATTTCTGAAATTATGTGATATAATGCACCGAAACAGTTTTTGGAGTCATTGCCTTGGAGGCGGAGCGGTCACTCAGCTGTTAAAACAGCGCATAAAACTGGAAGTCAAGTGATATTAATGACTTTAATAAAATCAAACTTTATCGTCAGTCTTTTGACTGGAAGGCAGGTGGCAAAGCGCCGCCAATTTTCAAAAAACGGAAGACAAGAAAGCATGTGAAACAGTTTTTGGTAACGACAGTAATGTTGGTTACCTAATTATGTATTTACTTTGGCCTGGTCTTTTTGGTCAAGCATTGCTTGCTCTGAGGATTCTCCTCTGGAATGGAAGTGTTTACACACACGACGTGAAAATAAGGCAACGAGCGTACCAAGCCACGGGAAGTGACTAAACTGCAGCATGTTGCAAACAAAATTTTGTTTACATACTTTGTTTAACGGTATTTTAGTAAAGGAAGCTAACTAATCTTGCCCATTATTTTGTCCAACTGATTACTAGGAAATTATTTACAAACAGTAGTTCATTTGATATGTTATTTGTAGACTACATAATACAGTTCAAAGTGAAGCTCAAACATGCCAAGTAACTAACACATTTATTTTGCAACACAATGCAATCAAGAGTTCATATAAAACCGTTTTTCTGTTGTTATTTTAGTAAAGCAAAGTGATTAATTTTGTCTATTTGTTAATGTGACAACTGACTGCAAGGGAGTTATTTAAAAACGCTGGTGCGTCTGACGTTATTTATGTAAAGGCCCGTTTTCCTAGGAGCAGGATTTTTGCGTCGCGCGAACCGGGTAGGGCTCTATCACGTCGGCAGGAACGTATTCAATTATCACGCTGCGCTTTTGTGTTTTCCTAGCCGGACGCATTTCAGCTATTCAGTCGACGTAGGTAGTACTAGATGGTAGTGGTTATAATTCGGAGCGTTAGTGTTCCCTGTCTAAATGAATCGTTTGGAGCAAAATAAAAACAGACTTTTTGCTTTGCTTATTCTCAAGCACATGCATATGGATGATGAAGATGAGGATTATCTCTTGTCTACGGCAAAGAACAGAAAATTAATCAACAAAATGTTCTTAAAACGCGAAGATGAAGGTGTTTTCAAAATATTGATTAGCAAACATTTACACGACGAAGAAGAGAGATTCAAGAAATATTTTCGATTCACCCGTGAGCAGTTTTGCTTCGATTTTACAGTGCATTGAAAACGACCTAAGAGGTCCCAGTTACAATAGTGTGAAGTCACCTACAACACCTATTTGTTGAGCATTTTTCCAATTTCTACCCAAGTTTCATATTTTTTGTGACATTTTTGAATTTGGGATCCTTCAAATTCCATAAGTATGCGTGATCACCCACTGCTTCAATTAACTGATCGTCATCCGAAGCACTGGAACGCACTTGAGGCATTTTGATACGCAATTTTTGAAAAACAAAATCCAGAAGTCAGCTAAAACACGATGTAGAACGCAATAGACTGCTCCAAACCAGTCGGCCTATCACGCCGAACCCACTACGCTGGCGCACTACGTGATGCGCTCTGGAGAAAAACAGAACCATTATTTTCTAGTGTGTAGAGGACGGCGTGTTGAGTTCGGCGTATTGCGTCCTACGCGGCGCAAAAATCTGCTCCTAGGAAAACGCGCCTTAAAACATGCTTTGAAAGCGTTTCTGACGTGATTTTTCTGAAAAACAAGTAATTCAGATTTTTCAGTAATTATTGAATAATTTTCTTGTAAATATTTACGCAAGCTTGCTTAAATAGCGTCAAGTTGAAATTAAATGACTATTATGAATTCTGTATTCAACGGCGGCCGTAGAAATATTGTTTTCTCTTGTATCTTCTCCTCGAACTCTGACATAGATTACGGCTCTCAACATGTCCCAGCGTCTGTTGCTGATCCTCTTTTTAATTTTTTTTTCCCTTTTAAACAGAGGTTAGTGCAATAAATTGAATATCTGTGTATTTTGACTAATAGTTAGTAATACTTTGGTCAAATTAAAATTTGGAAACTAATTTTTGGCTAATATTCAACTCACGTAAATGGGTAAAATAAAATTTATTATTCCCGTTGCTTGTTCTTGCGTTGATTATGTTTATTATTTTTTAAATATGTATCCCATATTTTACCTTTCATCGCTTCTTTGAAGATAACCTCACAAGACACAGTAACTACACATACAATATGTCTATGTCCATTCGTTGCCTCGATTCGTTTTACTGTTACTTTTAATTTTTGTCTACCAACTTACAGGCTCCATTCTCAAAGCTTTTTAATAGCTTCGTATGTGTTAAATTCTTTAAACCTGGCTGTAAGTTTGGATTTTAATATTCTTACATTTTTCAAAAAGACTTGATTTTTATGCCTGTTGGTGATTTTTATGTCCGACCTGCGTCCCAAAAGTTATCCATCATACATTAACGAAACGTACTCTGGAAGTAACCTCGTAAGGAAAGAAGAGAACAATGGAGGTTAACATTCAACGAACTCTGCAAGTGGAATCAGTGGTGAAGTAAAGCGGTAAGTTTTTTAAGAAGCATAAAATAAGATTTCAACAGCACGGTAACATCTAACGAATGTAGCAGCTGACGTGCAAAGTCTGGCCAGTCATCATGTTATATGAAGCTTAACTATTGCCACAGCGACCGCTGAAAGTAACACGCGTAACCTATGTGACACCTTACACGTTCATATATGCAGAGTGCGTATAATAATAAGATAACTTTTAATATACTTATAGACTAGAAGAACTATTCTAGCACGTGTATATTGATTGTTTTATAGTAGTGTTAGAAAAAAACTATGACGATCGATTTTCTTGGCGGCGAATAATTTATCATCACTGTTTTAAGATCACTTGTTTAAGACCCATTGTTGTTCAGTGTAATAAAAATATTCCATATACGAGAATCTGAATCAGAAAGCCTATGCTAACATTCGTGTTTCTTCTTTCACATGAGTTTAACGCACATGTTTATGAAAAACTGAAACTGCCTACACACGTTTCCTGATTCGTTTTTCACCTCACTTTTCGTGTTTTCTCCATAAGCTACCCTTTAGAACGGGGATTTTCTATCTACTTTTACGCAAAAATATCATTTTTCTTTTAAATAAACATGTTTAAAAAATTGTAATGTTGAAAGTTTGATGTTTAACATTTTACATTTAACTTTCGAAATTTAAGAAACATAAGGCACTAAATAGACATTTTGACTAAATGTCTATTTTACTAAAAGGCAATGTTGGCATGTAAAAAGAAGAAAAAGGGGTGATTAAGTTTTTGGTTTAAGTGACAGTAGCAGTAGATTTAAAATGATTCGGGGATAGGTCCAAACCGAGCTGTAACTATAGGTACCCACCAACCCACCTGCGATTTCAAGAAAATGAAGAAGCACGAGAAGAAGCTGTAGTGTAGTTTCAATATTAATGAAATCAGTGTAAATAAATTTATCTTTATGGGTGGTAAATTTTCTTTACGGAAAATTTCAAAGGCAATAAATTTTGCACAATATAACAGAAAGCTCGGAAAAGTTGTCGCTGTGATACGCAAACATCAGAAAGGCAATTGACTGCGACAACGATTACAAAAACTGTTGGAGTGGTAAATATGAGAATTATCCTGTTTACTGTCTTACTGAAATTATAGAGTACAGTATGAGCAATCTCTGTTTGTATCGTTCCAGAGATTGGGTGAGCTCTATCTTAAGACAGCGAATCAAGAAATGCCGAGAAATCGATAGTCACACATTGCATTAATAAGCGAACACAGAGCTAATCAGAGGGCTGTCAATTCCTGATTGATTTACTGTGAGCTCTCCCAGTTCCCGCCAGGTGTTTTAGGGCGAATGTAACAGATGGTTCCCCTGCGATTAATCCAGGCTGGAGTGAGGAGCAGATGTCTGTTGCTGCCGTCACATCTTCGCCATCGTCCATTGCAGTCAGAGTAAGGAAATAACAATATAACTTTACACACTATTCCAACCGAGAAGCGACTTTAATTTTTATAATACGCATGTGTGTGTGTGTGTGTGTGTGTGTTGTGTGTTGTGTGTTGGCAGATTACATACTGTAAGTTATCCTAAGGCTTTCACGGCCGGTGTCAGTTGTAAAATTAAAGTTATCCGGGCTGTTTGGCCGTGCTCTATGGTTTATTGCCAAACCAAACGTTTCAACAGCTCCATTGGCTGCCATCATCAGTGGGATTCAAAAGCAATCCAAGGCCTCCTGAACGTGGGTTGTTCGCGTCAGGCCCACAGTACTGTGGTAAAGGCTTTTTTTTTTATACAACAGCTCCATTGGCTGACATCATCAGTGGAATTTTAAAAACAACACGACTGGGGGTTGCGCGGCCCGCGCGAAGCACGGGTCGCGAGTACTGCAGTGTCCCGAGTCTCAGAAAGGACTCCTGGCACTGGGTCTGTTTGAGTTCGTTATATACTTTTTTTATCTACTTATGGGGGGTCTGAAGCGACCTGCGATTGGTGGATTATACCACCAGGACTAACAAACGAGGTCGCTTCCAGGACTCACCTGGTCGCGGGGTGTATTTACCAAGTCCGGCAATGAGGGAATTGTGGGTCACTCTGTCGGAACGAACATAGAATCTACGCGCCAGGCGTTTCACGGTGTCATCAAGAGAGCGGACACCGAGTCCTCTCCTCAAAAGTCGAGAAGAGTACCTCCGGGGGACTTTACACGCAAGCTTCAGTCCCCGGTCGAGTACGCCCTGGAGCGTTGTTCTATGACCTCGAGCCAGGTATCCCCAAACAGGACAGGCGTAGGTAATCACGGGCAACACGTACGAGTTGACTATGAGCTTACCTAGCCGGGGGGTCATTGCCGGATTAGATAGCACGGGCCAAAGTCTACTGAGTTGCGCCGAAGCGCGTTGTCTGATGTACTGTGTATGGGTTCGCCAGGTGAGTCGGGAGTCCACGTGGAGCCCGAGGTACTTGACGCTGTTGGTCCAGAGTACCTCGACGGGGCCTACTTTAAGTGGCCGAGGCCGCTTGCGTTTGCGTGAGAATATTACCGCGGCGCTCTTGTAAGCGTTAACGGCAACTCTCCAGTCATTGGTCCGCCCGACATACGCGTCGAGTTGACGCTGGAGCTTGATTGCCGCATAACTCGCGTTCGGCTCTGAGGCAAAAGCTGCAGTGTCGTCCGCGAACAGCGACAGTTTCACTCCAGGAACTCGGGGCGTGTCGTTGACAAACAACGAGAACAGGAGAGGCCCAAGGACACTTCCCTGAGGGACGCCAGCGGTAATACGCCTCTCCGAAGAGAGAGCGTGGTCTACTCTCACTCGGAAGCTACGGTCTCGCAGAAAGCTGCCGATCAAGTGAACGTAGCAGTCTGGGAGAAGGACTTCCGTTAGTTTGTAAAGGACACCCTCGTGCCACACGCGGTCAAAGGCTTTCTCTACGTCTAGGAAGATCGCAGTCGTCTGTTTGCCCTGGCAGCCACCCTCGGTAATGCATTCCACGAGTCTCATCAGCTGATGAGTCGAGGAGTGCAGCTCACGAACGCCGAACTGTTCGGGGATCAGCACGTCTAGTCTTTCTAGATGGTCGCGGATCCTACGCTGGATCAGTCGCTCGAAAACCTTGGACGTCGTGGACAGGAGGCTGATTGGTCTGAGGTTTTCCACGCGATAAGAATTCTTTCCCGGCTTGGGTATCACTATTACTGTAGCCGTTTTCCATTTCACCGGAAAGTAGGCCAGTCTGAGGCATGAATTGATCACGTCAGAGAGGAACTGTGTTCCTCGCTCCGGAAGGCGATGGAGGGCGGAATTCATGACTCCGTCCGGGCCAGGCGCCTTCCGGGGCTTGAGCTGAACAATTCTCTCAGAGACCTCCTCCGGGGATATGGGCTCCGGCTGGACTGTGATACCGGCCGATAGAAAGCGCTCTACCTCGCGGCAGATTTGCTCAGTGAAAGCCGGGTTCTTGGATGGGTTGGGAGCGAACTGTCGCTCTAAACTGTCAGCCAAGAACTCTGCCTTTTCGAGGGGGCGGCCAAGGGGTTGACCGCCGGGTCCGACCAGTGCGGGGAGAGGCGCGCGTTTACGCTTCCCGTTAGGGCACTGGGAATCCGCCAGACATTACGGTTCTCGGCAGGACCATCCATCTGTGTTACAGCTAGCTCCCTGTTGCGTCTACGGAACGCCAGCATGTCGCGACGCAACTTGCCGGACGCTCTGTTGAACGCAGCCTTGTCAGCCGGGTCACGAGTCCTCTGCCAGCGTCTCCGGAGGCGATTCCTCTCGCAAGCGAGCTGAGACACCTCTTTGGGGATACGCTGATAGTCGGGCGTGAGCCCCGGCTTCATCCGGGAGGACACGTCTACCGCCGAGACTACGACTGTGTCAATTAAGGCAACTGCCTCGTCGACATGCTGAGTAGTGTCGAGCGGGATATGCTCAGGTAGGCGGCGACTGAACGCCGGGCCAAAGCGTTCCCACTCGATTACCCGCCGCTCGTCGCGGACGGTAGAGTTCTGGGTAGCTAGGAATTTAAAAAAAAATCCAAGGCCTCCTTAAATTCAACAATAAGGTACACGTACTTAAGGTACTTATAAATTCAACAAGTCCCACGTACAGGTAAAAATGACACCATCAGCCAATCAGAACAGTGCACAGGTAGAGACTGCACCATGAGCCAATCACAATAAAGATGGTCTATGATTGGCTCGCCCCACGCTATGCCATCAGGTAGTCAAACAAGTGTTTCCCCGGAGTACTGTGGTGAAGGCTAATGATTTCCCGCGATGCTACCTGTACTAATTGTTTACTAATTGCAACCCCCGTGCAGGTAAAAACTGCATCATCGGCCAATCAGAAAAAGGAGGCTCACGTAGGGCTTGCGTCAGCCTTTACCACAGTACTGTGGGCCTGGACGCGAACAACCCACGTTCAGGAGGCCTTGGATTGCTTTTAAATTCCACTGATGATGACAGCCAATGGAGCTGTTGAAACGTTTGGTTTGGCAATAAACCATAGACCACGACCAAGCACCCCGGATAACTTTAATTCTACATACTGTAAGTTAGTTCAACGGACTGGACAACTGGGTTACTTGTCTAGCAGTGTGTGTATTATTTATTATAACTGTTGTCATTTCGACATTAGTTTACTACTAGCGACATTGGTGTTGCTACTACAGCAGCTATTCCGTTCACATATTAAGTAAGATTAGACGTAGAAGAATTAGAATCAGTTTGTCGCTACAAATATTGCTTTAAAAATTATTATATTACAGACGTAAGTTTTACTTTCTTTCTCCGAAATCCTTTAGAATTAAATATTGTGTTTTTGACGTAATTGAATAAAAATGTTTGCCGTCGTCATATTTACGGATTGGGTTTATTGTCTGTTCCCGTTCCGTTGTCTTCCTTTTTTAAGCTCAGATTTCTCAGGCAGAAAGGAGTATTTGAGATTTATTTCCGAGAAAAGTTTTAGAAATAAATATTAATTACTAAGTAATATTTACTCACTCGTAAGGGCTGTCATTATAGAGTTAAACTGGAATTCAGTCATAGTCCCATCATTAGGACTGTGATTGCCCCATTTGGAATTCTCGTAGCATGTCCCGCCATTGTGAACGCCTTTTACCGTCTTTGGAACCATTGGTCAGTTTTCTTCTAAACCCCCGCACAGGTGTACTACAATTAAGTGGCTTCATCCGATTACACATTGCATCCCGCTTTTTGAACATAAGTATTATTTGCCTATTCCCCGTCCTTATTAACTGCGACGCGAAAAAAATCTTAGTAACCCTGTGAGTAGTAACAGCGGGGTTAAATTTAACAAACTAAAGAAATAATAATTTTAAACTTGCTAATTTTTATATAATTACATTTACTCTTCTTCCTCCTCCCTCGTCTACCTACTCCTCCACCAACTCCTCGGCTTTTAATGTAGCCTATCTGAGGGGGTACAAATTAGTGATCATCTCTGAGTATCAAATGCCTTTGGCATATAACTGGCTACGTAATTCATTTTGCTGCAGGCGAATTCTATTCATTGAAGTTTAACGTTTATTTTTCTAGGTCTAATAAGAATAATCTGCAACCGTTGTAATATATTTAAGCTATGCTCACAGTAGGAGATTCATATATAAACGTAACGAACTAAGCAACAGAAATATCAACTTCAGTAGAGAAGTATCTTGCGATATCAGACGCAACTTTCTTTTCGATTCATTTTCCTAATCTACGCTGCTTTAATTGGAACAGCTGATGGGGTTCGCACAAGGAAAACGCAAACACAAAACCTGTTGTGTGTACTGTGAACTACAGTGCATGTTTGAGACTGCATATATATAATTTCTCCTCTGTCGACATTGACATTATATGTGCCAGTAGCACGGATCAACGTACAGCTGAGCGCATCAGAGTAGTTACAATGAAGCATCTGTTTGTAGTGTTACTTCTATGCACCGTTCTCGTCGCCGTGGCTCCGGCACCCCAAACCAGCGACACAGGTAAAGTCTTTCTCTTTGTAACGCAGAGTTGTAAACACATTAGGACAGGAAATAACAACAATATTTTAAATAATTTTGTTGAAAATGTGTCACTGATACACGCTTTTCAATATACTGAAGTCAATTTAAATATTTCAATAAATATTCAATCACATTCATATAGGTCTAAACTGAGAAGAAATAATTATGTAGAATGTGAAAAAATTCTTATCTTTGTTCTTAATACCAGTGTAAGGTAACTAGAGTTTAAAACCTTAACAACCCAAACAAGAGCCAATTTAAACAACTTTTATTTACCGATAATTGGCTTTAAAATAACAGCTAATTTTAGATATATCAAGTCTTTTATAGGTAAGTTAGCCTACATAAGTAAATTACATATAGGTAAATCTGTTTGACAAAATAAAGTATCGATAAGTTCAATTTTAGTTTTTTTAGTTCAGTTTTGTAGCTTACACTTCAATTAATTGAAATAGTGACGTATTTTACATGATAACAAATTCAGCTGTGGATTCTGTAAAATATGGTACAGATATTGTACGATTGTACGGATCCTACAGGACCTGTTGTCCTGGCGCTGTAATTATGTAGGCCGTTGTTATTTTGTTCTACATAATTTGCATCAGAAGTAGGAATCACATATACGGTAGCTGAGCAGATTATAATTAGTTAGTTAAAATGAAATATTCGATTGCAGTGTTGTTATTTCTGGCACCGTTTTCGTGGCCATGGCTCCGGTACCTCAAAACAGTACCACGGGTAACATACTTCTCTTTGTGACGCAGTTATGTGACCGCACTAGGACTCAAACTATTACCAGTACTTTAATTCTTTTTACGTACACGTGTTATTAAACACAAACACATACCCTTGTACCCATTGAACTCGAAAGTTAAATTTAAAATGAAAGCTAATTTGTTTTACAAACGTCCTTAATTTATTACTATTAATGTTAGATGTAACACTATTCTAGTAAAAATAATATTTTGAATGTTTTGAGAGTTATAAGCATCCTGTTACTATTAAATGATCTTGCAATATTGCAAATAGAATTGCAAATATTGCAAGTAGAATACAAATTGGTTCATATAATGTTTCACGGTACCAACCATAAAATAATTAATAATTTAAATACATACCGTAATCGATAATTTGATTTTTAAAAAGTATAATCGATTTGTTACAGACTTAAACTGTTTTTGTTAACCAGGTTTTGTTATTACGGTATCCAGAGCAATTAAGTAAACAAGATTATGGTTAAAACATATGATTTTATAACCTAATAAATATGTACATAAAGTAGATAAATATTACATTAATTCGAAATTAGTAAACTTATATAGTTAAAGTAATATTAAATATAATGTAGAATTATGTAATAAGGGCTTACACAATTTGGGAGCTTAACAGATCTCTGGTTATGACATCTGGCTATCAATCTAGAAGTCCCGGGTTCGATTATCGGGGGTACGATAAAATATTGTTACGACAGTCTACTCGCTCGTCGTAGGTACAGTGGAAACAAAATCAAGACACCAATTAAATCACTAATCATCAGCTTTAATTATCACAGTTTATAATTAACTCCTACAATATTTCCAGTTAGATTTGTCCACACACAATAACAATGTCTATTAAAAGAGTTTCACACAATTATTAACACAATAATTCTTCACGTCGACAACACTCAATCCGCACTAGCGGAATCGCTCACGTAACTAACTGACAATCCGCCTGCTATGGCTTTATGTAAATATGATAAAACGTTGGCTCAAACAGCTGTGTTTAGCACACCAGTGATATTTTAGACGGATAAAACGTTGGTTCAAACCGCTGTGTTTAGCACACCAGTGATATTTTAGACGGATAAAACGATGGCTCAAACAGCTGTGTTTAGCACACCAGTGATATTTTCTTTTTGCAAAGTACCAATTTTGTATTATAATTACTTACTTTTTACTTAGAACACCAACAATTATGTATAGGCTACAAAACAACTGTAGTCTTGTTGATCATACGCAAATAAAACATTAACGTTCGTTCGTTTACTGCAAAATAACAGCGCGCGCACGTACGCTTTAGGATTGGGCGTCACACCAATGATGTCTGTTTGCTTGTCTGTCCGCAGGTTGTTCCAACGGATGTCGTCTGTACTGCCTGTTGCGAGGCGGAGTCAGGTATAACAAGGACGGATCCTGCACTGACGGCATAAAGTGCCTGTGCATACGAGTCAACTAGCTCCACTATTCCTCCGCACACACATTCCTTATTTATGCTTATGTATAATGAAAATTGTTTTATTTGTAATCATTTAAAAAGTATCTTAATTTAGTAAAGAATAAAGTGTTTTAATTATTTTTGTATGTTCATGTATTTAAGTGATTTCATTTTTGCTTTAAATACTTCGCAGTTGGTGAAATGTGGTCTTGTCTCTGTACCAGTAAAATATAATTTTTTTTCCAGGAAGACTTGTAATCCATTGATCATTAACAAAAGCTGGTAATTAATGATTAAGAACCATCCGTCCATAGATTAATCATTTGAACCTTCAAACGATGTTTTAACATGCTTCACATTAATTTTAATAATAAAAGGTATTGTATTTATCAGTTTTATTTGACAGCAAGGAGAATTATTATCAAAGAGCCTGGTGAATCGTTCTGGTGAAACTGGTCTGTAGGAAGATAATGTTCTAATAATACTTGGACATAGTGGATGCCTCTGTCATTTGAGAAGGCAGTATTTTTACCTATGTATTATAATACTTGTTTATGTTATAACAAATAGAAAATAGTATAATAGTGTAAAAGTGGTGTAATAGTGTTGTTCGTGTTGTATGCTGTCGGGCGTTACCTCCACGCACTTTTTGTTACTTACTGTTGACTGGATCCTCTGCGGTGCTGTAGTCCTGTAACACAACTTAATACTATGTTTTTTGTGGGCGCCACTTGGAATCGTTTGTTCCAAGAAAGAAATGTGATTATTAAAGAAATTAAAATTTTTAAATCTTACTTCTATGAAAAAATATAAACAAGTCAGTTTAGCTTGAAAAAATAAGGTAAGTTTAATGATTCTTCAAAAAACAAACAAATCGTCTGAAGGACTGACATTCATAAAAAAATTATAAAATTGCAGAGTTACAAAAGAAAAAATTCACAAGTTATTATTATTATTATTGACAATTTTATTTATCCAATCAAGTATCGGCTAGTATTTTCAATTTTTTACTCAGTTGAAAAGCATGAGTTTAATACGTGAAAAAATCTTTACTCTCAGGACGTGACTCCTTTGAACTACCAAGACATATCAATAAGATGCCTTACAAGAAAAATTAAGTGATTTGAAGGTGTGTGTGGCATGTGCAGTACAACTGTGTGACAAATGTAACCAGGTAAAAAATGACTTTAATTTTGGTAACTCACGTTCCAATGGTTAATTAATCTCGCACTGGACACTCCTCTCGGGTAGTTTTTCAATCTCGCCTCTTCACGTGTGCACTGAATCTATTTTAAGTCAAAATTGCGATCATTTACAATTTGCGCACTTTTTGTGAAACAGTTTGGCAGTAGAATTTCGTTCAAACCCCGCCGTTACAAATCAGCTGCTCCGCGTTGGTTACTAAATTGGCCGTCACAGCACTGATTCCCATGTAGTCGAGAGAAAGGCTTTGTGTTTGTATGTTTACGTTAAGGGGGTTATTGTCAAGTTAGTTTGTCTTTGCGAACACAGCAGAATTGGTTCTCTATTTAAAATTTTGGTCCCTCCTGGGCCGTTGACGTTCTGGCTGCGTGATTTCTATTAAAATGTGCCGTGTTGCTGCCCTATTTCAGCAACACATTGGCGTAGATTCTTGTAGAGGTTAAGTCAGTCTGTTTGTCAATGTACGGGAAAAGCCTTTCTTCGGGTCTTGTGTCGATTTCTCGCCTCTCGGTTTCGCCTTAACTGCGTTGATCAGTGTCGTGGGTGATGCATCTGTTCTGGAGTTCAAGCTTCAAGTGTTTTTTGGGTCGAAATTGGTCTCTCTTTTATACTAATTCAGGCTGATTGAGATCATGAACTTCCGGTATATTTGTGTAAAAATTCCTTCTAGATTGTTCGAGAATAAACGAAATGGAACGTCATGGAACAAATTTAATTTCCGTCGAAGCGTTTAGAACAAATTTCTTATTCTTCATACTAAGGATATTTCAAAAATTACTCTGGTATTTATCAAACAGTTTCACATTAGTAATCACAATTTGCATGCCATTATTACATTTAGATTCTCTGTTTTCAACTGAATCTAGTGATACTAATTATGATTGGTTTTTAAATAAATTAACTCTAATAAGCAACACAAAATACAACTCTCACCTTGGGTTGTTGTCATTGAATTTCAATTTTTTAGAACAAAAACTTGTTGTGAAACTATTATGTTTCTTCCATAACATGAATACATAATATTACTATTTTCCTATAACAAAACAAACAAATTTTAACACATATAATACATAGATAATTTCAATTTTACCTGACCCCTGTCCATGGCCTAGGTTTTTGTCAATGTTATAACACAATAATTAGCCTCTTTCTTTAACATATGTAGTATTTCACTAGTGTACACTCAGAGTTTATTATATTGTCTGTCTTTTGTGATACCTGGTTACTCTTTACACATATCATCTTCATTACAGGATAGCATCATATTGGTTGGTCTTGAGATGTCCTTTTTTATAGTGTGACAAATCTCACTCTTATAAGTTAAGTTCTTTCCTAATTGATCTTATTTTCAACTGAGTTTGTTCGTTTTTATGGTATACTGAAGTATTGTACCATTTTATTTTATTTTTGTCAACATTTTGTAAATATTTAGCCAGATATGACTATTTTTGTACTGGTTGATTGGCTCCAGCCATACATGGTATAGGTAAATATTTTGCTAACTCGATTATTACAACGTCAAAGTTAGTCAAATATATTAGTATAGTCGCTTTATATTATATTTCAACTTTTTAATGCAATTTGGTTGCATTTTGGCAACATTAAATTCATAAATCATACAATATTATATGCCTACCACATGTTTTTAGTTAATACGGTTTTTGGCTATTTTGACTGACTTTTATTCATTTGACAGCTTTCTTTATCTAAGATAAATTATTCATTTTTGTCTGCTTGACAATTACATATAGTTTTTATTTCAAATTGATAATAATTAATTTTTACACGAAATCTGAGTGTTTGGTCTCAAATCCAACACATTAATATTTTTTGTCACAACAATTATATAATTTTTATTTTAACTTAGATTCCTTCTAATAATGTATTTAAGTCATTTAATACATTTATTTTATTTACATTACATAATATAATAATGGACCATGTCCATTCATTCACAAAAATAGTTCTTAATACTCTATTCAGAGTTATAAAACTTAATAATTAATGACTTCATTTTGGTTGATCCTGACATTATTTGTCTCTCTTATAGTATCTTATGGTTTTTTCACTGTTATTCACTTTAATAATATATATGGGGTTTGTGTATTAGTCAAAGTCTGGTCGTTTTTTCATGTCAGTAGTAATAATTATTAGACAAAATTACACAATTTTTTAGGACTACTTGGGTTCGATACTGTTCACCTCACTTTCCTCTTATGATAAATTGCTATGTAAATGATTTCCTTTATGGAACGTTCTGTGACGTTACATATGCCTCTCCGTTAAAATTGATAATTTTTGAAAAACATGTCTTTGGTTTTGATGAAATTGTCTTTCCTATATTAACCTTTTATTAGCTTCTTTATATTTCATTCTTTTATCTTATAATTAAATTCCTGTACTACTCCTTTAATATATTAATCCAACTCATTATTCCTAGTTCGTTCTTTGTCGTATCACCTATTCCTTTCCTTTTTACCTTGATGTTAGTTAATTAATCTTTAACATAATTCCCTATCAATTCCCTAACTTTCATAGAGGGTTGGGAGTCAGAGTGGCTCGCTATGGCATACATTCTCTGCCCTTCCCTATCTATAACTACTGAAATCAGAGGCAACACATCCCTGTCCAGAAAATAATAATTGCACCTTCGCAACAAATAATAATAATAATAAAAAAATATAATATTCAAAGATCATAGGCTCCTACACATAAATTCCCTTTCTTAAACTCTTCTGATTATTTCACAATTATATTAATATATCGTTCTCCGCAGGTAAAATTATCGTTTAAAATCATTCAATGTTAATAGCTATATTCATATTCATCATTACCTCCTTATGTAACACATTGTTCTCCCTTTTTTTTCATTTATCATTTCCATTTAGTATCAAATATATGACAGTATTTCTCCTTTTTTCCTCCTTTACTATGTGTCCATCTCGTAATATTTATTAATAATAATCTCTCTCCTTCTCTAAGTACGGGTAAGTTGGTAAATACACGTTGACATGGCTATTGGAAATAAATCTTGCCTACGGTGGAATGTGTCCATCTCGTAATAATAATCTCTCTCCTTCTATAAGTACGGGTAAGCTGGTAAATATACGTTGACATGGCTATTGGAAATAAATCTTGCCTATGGTGGAATGTGTCCATCTCGTAATATTTATTAATAATAATAATTATACAATAATATTTATATTTATTTAATAATCTCTACCTCCTTTCTAATTCTGGTTAAGTTAGAAAATTCACGTTAACATGTTTAGTCAAGGTACCTTCTCAATGATGCTGTATTTGACTTGGGTTTTTGGTCATGGTACTTGCTCACTGATTGAGTATTTGACTTGTGATTTTTAATCATGGTACTTTTTAATGATGTTTGGTTATACGTACCTTTTACTTTGTTACTAACCGTGTCAGTTACCTCGTAGGTATTGTTTTTATTGTCTCTGGTGATCGTGAAAGGCCCTGTATATAAGAGTAGCAATTTCCTCGTTATGCCTTGTATAGCACTGGGCAATTCTCCTGTATATAAGAGTAGCAATTTCCTCGTTATGCCTTGTATAGCACTGGGCAATTCTCTATTTTTAACTAACACCTTTTCTCCTACCTCATATTTAATTGCCTTGGGCTGTGATTTGACATATTTTTTCCGCTGCTGTTCCGTTTTTTCTAACACCTTGTTATAAAATTTGGTTCTCTCAAATTGGTGTGCGGGTTCGTCGGGAAAATTAATAATTTCTTTTATCTCTCGTGGTGGGGGTCTTTCGAACATAACTGTGTATGGCGACACCTCGATGGTATTGCGATATGAGAAATTGAGAAAATCCTCGGTTGATGCTACGTATTCATGCCATCTTTTCTGCTCGTTATGGCAGCATGTTCTCAGTAACCGTCCTACCTCCCTTAACACTCTCTCGGCTGGGTTACTATTCGGGTGATATACAGACGTCTTGTACGTTTTTATTCCGTGTTCTTCCAGGTTTTCCTTCCAAAGTTTTCCCCTAAACTGGGTACCGTAGTCCGTAATTATAGAATACGGTCGGCCTACCTCCATTATATATCGCTCTATTATGATGTCTATTATCTTCCTGGTCGTTGCCCTAGTTATTGGGTACAGCTTTGTATATTTGCTAAAATGGTCGAAGATGATTACGATAAATTTATATCGGTCTCTCCCACCGCTGCGTGGAAATGGTCCGCAGATATCGAGAAACACCTTTTCCAATTTTTCGGTGGATGTTATGGGTATGATGACCCCTTCTTTTCTCTCGTTATCACACTTTACTTTTTGACAAATATCGCACGACCGTATCGCCAGTTGCACCTTCTTATTCATCCCTTTGATGTATGTTTGCTCTTCCAATGCCTTCCTTACTTTGAGGGCACCCATATGTCCGTACCTATCGTGATAGTCGATTATTAGCGGTCTCTCTATCGCTGGTGGAATTACTAATTTCCAATTCTCCTGGTGCGGGGTATTCCTTATAAACAAAGTGTCGTTGTGTATACAATAATATCTATTTATGACCTCATCGCCTTCCTGTACCCTTTTTCTAATATCTCCTAATTTTGGATCGGCCTCTTGTTGTGACTTTATATCGTTTAAAATATTTTTTAAATCTTCCCTGCTCTTAATAATATGGTAAACTTTTGCTAATTGTTCCTTTTCGTCGTCAAAGGTTTGGTCTGGTATATTGACGCGAGATAGGACGTCGGCTGCTACGTTCTGTTTGCCGGGTATATATTCCCATGTGATATTATATTCTTGCAAGGCCAAAACCCATCTCGTCAGCCTTCCGTGGTTCAGCTTACAATGCTTTAAAAATGATATAGATTTGTGGTCGCTTCAAACTGTTATGGGGTACCCTAATATATATGTCCTAAATTTACCGCATGCGAAAACTACACTCAACAATTCTTTTTCGGTAGTATTGTAGTTTCGTTCGCAACTGTTCAGCACGCGGCTAGCAAAGCTAATTACTAAATGGTTACCATCCTGATCTTCCTGATATAGGGCTGCACCTAAACTCACGTTACAGGCATCGCAGTTTAGAAAAAATGGTTTTGTAAAGTCGGGATGATGCAACATTACTGTTTCTAAAAACTTTTCCTTTATGAGATTGAGCACTCCATCTTGCTCTGGTCCCCAAGTCCATTTGTATTTAGCTGATAACTGCTTTTGGAACCTGGCAGTTAGTTCTGAGTAATTGGACCGAAACTTTCTGTAATAGTTACAGATTCCTAAAAATGACTGCAGCTGTTTCCTATTCTTTGGGGTGGGGAATTTCTGTATGGCCTCTACCTTCTCTTTGGATGGAGTAATCCCTTGTTCTGTTAGATTAAAGCCTAAAAATTTCACCTCATTCGCAATGAATTGGGACTTGTCTAATTTGAGGGTGATATTATTCTCTGATAGTTTCTCTAACACCTGTTCAACCCTATTACAATGGTCGTCCCAATTCGCTGAAGTTACCAGTAGGTCGTCGACGTATACTGTCGTAAACTTCAGTACTTCCTGCCCCAATATTCTGTCCATTATCTTTACAAACACCGCCACAGAATTTATTAAGCCAAAAGGTAACCGCTTAAACTGATAGTTTCTGCCCTCGAATATGAATGCCATATATTTCCTACTATCAGGGTGGAGTTCTACCTGCCAGTAACCGCATACGGTATCCCATGAGCTTATATACTTTGTTCCGTGAAACTTTTTCAATATCTCCTCTATCTCCCCAGGTGATGTGCGGTCGTTAACAATCATCTTGTTAATCTCCCTAGCATCGAGACATATACGTACCTTTCCGTTCTTTTTTGGCACAGCTATGATTGGGCTGGTAAAGGGCGAATGACTATACTCGATTATGTCGTCCTCTATCATCCTGTTCAATTCTTCCCTGACTTCGTTCTTTAGCGAGTAGGCGATCGGGTACGATTTCCTGTTAAATTCCACCGGAGTTTTGAATTTTATGGTGCATTGATAATCTCTGGCTTTACCTGGAGCGTTCGAGAATATGTGTTTATAATTGTTGTATACCTCGATTAATTGTTCCGCCTGTGTTTCGCTGATCAGACCCCTTGCTTTCGTCCTTTGGAAATCCCGTATTTCTTCTAATTTTTCTAACCACAACTCTGGGTTTTCCTCCTGATATATAGGCATGTTTATTGGACGATCGGCACAATAATAATGGTTCACTATCGCTTGATAAGGTGTGTTGTTTCTACCATTTCCTTGGACATCGATTAAATTATTGGTCCAAATTCCCTTGTTAGTTTTTAAAGTTATCACCTTACCTTCCAAATCTATTACTGCATTGTATGGCCTAAGTATATCGCAGCCTATTAGGATACTCATGGGTAAATTATTCGCCACTAATAACCTTATTGGTATCGTTACCCCATTACTAGTCATCTCTAATGACACCTGTTTCTTTATTGATTTATTTTGCCTCCCCGTTGCTCCGACTAGAATGATGTTATTTATAGGCAGAGTGGGTATTGGTAAATTACTATTTTGTTTGATCCTCTCTAACTCAACACTATCGATAAGTGATACATTTGACCCCGTGTCAATGAGTAATATTGCTTCTATGCCATTGATATTTGCTTTGATCTGCACGATACTATTATTCCCTTGGTTACTATTTTTAACGATATTGTCACCCTCTTCTAATAACTCCTCTCTAATATCCTTAAGATAATTATTTATTTTTAATATCATAGTCCCGTCTTTGTCCTGTCTATGTTCGTAACTAGTCACCCCATAATATTGGTTCAGTGAAGGGCGGTTTTCCTTTTCCACTGCCGCATTTAGTTTAAATGAGCCACGGTCTCATTGGCCCGGTCTCCCGGAACATTGGGCTGCTGACCCGTCTGTGTTTCCTGCCTGACCTCGGGATTACCATTAATAGGTTGGCTATTCGTCGTGTTACCCTGGCTACCTGGCGCCTGTTGTGGGTAAAACATGTCAGTGGGTACATTGGGTGGATATGGTCGTCGGTTATTGGCCATTGTATAGTTAACCTGGGGCCTATATTCTTGATTTCTCCTATCGCCTCCTCCTTGGTCGCCCCCGTTACGATAATTATTACGTTGACCGTAATTATTTCCCCTATAGTTATTCCCGCGATAACTGTTTCCCTGATGGTAGTTTCTACCGTAATTATTCCCGGTGTAATTACCTCTGTTTGGTCCCGGATAGTTGCGGTTATTTGGACCCTGAGTGTTATCACTTCGGCCATTTGGTGGGGTATTATTGTTCTGATTATTTGTGTTAAGGTTGTTACCGTTTCCACCTCCATTCCGGTTTGGTCCGTTATTGTTGCTATTGTATTCTACCCTACGATTGGGGGGTTGGTAATCCTGGAACCTTCCAGTGGATTCACAATTTTCTAATAATTTGGCCAGATCGGCTATTTTACTGAGCTGTTGGTATAATTGGGCATCTTTGATACCATAACTGTAATGTCCAGCTAACTGTCTTACCAAACATTCTTCTGGGATCGGCGGTATCAACTTCCGTGCCAAACATACCTTTCCTAGGAAATAAGACGTTGGGGACTGTCCATTGGACGCGTCGTATTTGCCATAGAATATGTCCATTCTTACCCTGTTTTGTGCAGTCTCCGACCAATACTTCTCCTTGAACTGGCGTTTAAACTCTGCTAAATTCGTGATTTCGGGTCGTACCCCTATCCACCAGTTATCCCTAGTGTTTTTAAACGTCTCGTCTAGCATCTCCCTTATCCTGTCCCACCTTGTTTCTCTATTTCTCCCAATAAACTCTTCCATTCTTTCTAAAAATTCCATTGGGTTTCGTCGATAGTTTTGGAAGTTGATTACTTCCCTGTTTTCACCATGACACGTATGAGTATTTAATATAGGTGTGTCTCTCAGCGCCTCTAATCTTTCCTGGAGGTTTTTCTCTCTCTGGTCTATTTCCTGTATGCTATTTTTGTTAGTTTTTATTTGTTCGTCCAGCCTGTTAGCGATGTCATATGTTCTCTGCATCCTCTCGCTAACGTCTTTCTGGACTTCTCCCACCTCCTGCATGATGGCGTCTTGGTTCTGCCTTACCATGTTTTCGAGATTTCTAACATCTTGTTTGGTCTCTACTGTTTGTTCCTCTATATTTTCGAAACAGGTATTATTTCCCTCCTGTAATCTTTCCAACTGTTTCTCCATGTTTTCGACCTTCCTGTCACTATCGATTTTATTATCATTGATCGTTTTGTTTACTGTTTCGTACTTTATGCTAATTTCTTTTTTCAGGGATTCTATACCTTTTTTATTCTCCTCCTGAAATCGCTCCATTTTTTCCCATTATCATTTATATACTCCCTTAAAGATTCTATGTTTTTGTCTAATTTCTCCTTATCTTCCAGTCTGTTTTTATTATTCTCCTCCTTCAGGGATTCTGTATTTTTGTTCATATCCTCCTTCAGGGATTCTGTATTTTTGTTCATTTTTTCGTCCATTCTTTGGAGCATCGCGATCATCATTATTATATTCGTGTCAACGCTCCCTGTTATTTTTTCTGGTTCGGGTTTCTCTGTTTGTTCTACCATTTGTATGGGTTCTTCTCCCGTTTGTTCCTCTATTTCATCTGCCGTTTGTACCGGTCCTTCCCTTTCTAGTGTGGACGGTTCTAATTCCGTTTCCTCGACCTGTACTGCCTCTCAATCTTCCACACTTAACTCGGGTTCCACATTCTTCTTCACCTTTTTTCCCTTTGGTTGTGGCATTTTGATCTGTTGGTAGTTGCCGGGCTTGTTCCGTCTTTTCAAGCCTCACTAGTTGGGCTGCCAATTTATAACAAATAGAAAATAGTATAATAGTGTAAAAGTGGTGTAATAGTGTTGTTCGTGTTGTATGCTGTCGGGCGTTACCTCCACGCACTTTTTGTTACTTACTGTTGACTGGATCCTCTGCGGTGCTGTAGTCCTGTAACACAACTTAATACTGTTTTTTGTGGGCGCAACTTGGAATCGTTTGTTCCAAGAAAGAAATGTGATTATTAAAGAAATTAAAATTTTTAAATCTTACTTCTATGAAAAAATGTAAACAAGTCAGTTTAGCTTGAAAAAATAAGGTAAGTTTAATGATTCTTCAAAAAACAAACAAATCGTCTGAAGGACTGACATTCATAAAAAATTATAAAATTGCAGAGTTACAAAAGAAAAAATTCACAAGTTATTATTATTATTATTGACAATTTTATTTATCCAATCAAGTACCGGCTAGTATTTTCAATTTTTTACTCAGTTGAAAAGCATGAGTTAATACGTGAAAAAATCTTTACTCTCAGGACGTGACTCCTTTGAACTACCAAGACATATCAATAAGATGCCTTACAAGAAAAATTAAGTGATTTGAAGGTGTGTGTGGCATGTGTAGTACAACTGTGTGACAAATGTAACCAGGTAAAAAATGACTTTAATTATGGTAACTCACGTTCCAATGGTTAATTAATGGACACTGGACACTCCTCTCGGGTAGTTTTTCAATCTCGCCTCTTCACGTGTGCACTGAATCTATTTTAAGTCAAAATTGCGATCATTTACAATTTGCGCACTTTTTGTGAAACAGTTTGGCAGTAGAATTTCGTTCAAACCCCGCCGTTACAAATCAGCTGCTCCGCGTTGGTTACTAAATTGGCCGTCACAGCACTGATTCCCATGTAGTCGAGAGAAAGGCTTTGTGTTTGTATGTTTACGTTAAGGGGGTTATTGTCAAGTTAGTTTGTCTTTGCGAACACAGCAGAATTGGTTCTCTATTTAAAATTTTGGTCCCTCCTGGGCCGTTGACGTTCTGGCTGCGTGATTTCTATTAAAATGTGCCGTGTTGCTGCCCTATTTCAGCAACACATTGGCGTAGATTCTTGTAGAGGTTAAGTCAGTCTGTTTATCAATGTACGGGAAAAGCCTTTCTTCGGGTCTTGTGTCGATTTCTCGCCTCTCGGTTTCGCCTTAACTGCGTTGATCAGTGTCGTGGGTGATGCATCTGTTCTGGAGTTCAAGCTTCAAGTGTTTTTTGGGTCGAAATTGGTCTCTCTTTTATACTAATTCAGGCTGATTGAGATCATGAACTTCCGGTATATTTGTGTAAAAATTCCTTCTAGATTGTTCGAGAATAAACGAAATGGAACGTCATGGAACAAATTTAATTTCCGTCGAAGCTTTTAGAACAAATTTCTTATTCTTCATACTAAGGATATTTCAAAAATTACTCTGATATTTATCAAACAGTTTCACATTAGTACTCACAATTTGCATGCCATTATTACATTTAGATTCTCTGTTTTCAACTGAATCTAGTGATACTAATTATGATTGGTTTTTAAATAAATTAACTCTAATAAGCAACACAAAATACAACTCTCACCTTGGGTTGTTGTCATTGAATTTCAATTTTTTAGAACAAAAACTTGTTGTGAAACTATTATGTTTCTTCCATAACATGAATACATAATATTACTATCTTCCTATAACAAAACAAACAAAGTTTAATATATATAATACATAGATAATTTCAATTTTACCTGGCCCCTGTCCATGGCCTAGGTTTTTGTCAATGTTATAACACAATAATTAGTCTCTTTCTTTAACATATGTAGTATTTCACTAGTGTACACTCAGAGTTTATTATATTGTCTGTCTTTTGTGATACCTGGTTACTCTTTACACATATCATCTTTATTACAGGATAGCATCATATTGGTTGGTCTTGAGATGTCCTTTTTTATAGTGTGACAAATCTCACTCTTATAAGTTAAGTTCTTTCCTAATTGATCTTATTTTCAACTAAGTTTGTTCGTTTTTATGGTATACTGAAGTATTGTACTATTTTATTTTATTTTTGTCAACATTTTGTAAATATTTAGCCAGATATGACTATTTTTGTACTGGTTGATTGGCTCCAGCCATACATGGTATAGGTAAATATTTTGCTAACTCGATTATTACAATGTCAAAGTTAGTCAAATATATTAGTATAGTCGCTTTATATTATATTTCAACTTTCTAATGCAATTTGGTTGCATTTTGGCAACATTAAATCCATAAATCATACAATATTATATGCCTACCACATGTTTTTAATTAATACGGTTTTTGGCTATTTTGACTGACTTTTATTCATTTGACAGCTTTCTTTATCTAAGATAAATTGTTCATTTTTGTCTGCTTGACAATTACATATAGTTTTTATTTCAAATTGATAATAATTAATTTTTACATGAAATCTGAGTGTTTGGTCTCAAATCCAACACATTAATATTTTTTGTCATAACAATTATATAATTTTTATTTTAACTTAGATTCCTTCTAATAATGTATTTAAGTCATTTAATACATTTATTTTATTTACATTACATAATATAATAATGGATCATGTCCATTCATTCACAAAAAATAGTTCTTAATACTCTATTCAGAGTTATAAAACTTAATAATTAATGACTTCATTTTGGTTGATCCTGACATTATTTGTCTCTCTTATAGTATCTTATGGTTTTTTCACTGTTATTCACTTTAATAATATATATGGGGTTTGTGTATTAGTCAAAGTCTGGTCGTTTTTTCATGTCAGTAGTAATAATTATTATACAAAATTACACAATTTTTTAGGACTACTTGGGTTCGATACTGTTCACCTCACTTTCCTCTTATGATAAATTGCTATGTAAATGATTTCCTTTATGGAACGTTCTGTGACGTTACAATGTATTGTAATTTTTTCATCCTTCAGTAACAGAGATTAATCAACCTGCCTGTCCCCTCACCACCTGCCAACACGTGCTCTCCTTATGGTTAGTAGGCTAATCACTATTTGCCTTGGAATTGTACTCCTTGGCATTCGGTTCACGTATTTCATCTATCCAATCTTGTAACACTTCGCTGTCCCTTTTACACCTTCAACATCCTGTTCTTGTCAAACGAAGTCATTACACATTACATCTATTAATTTAGAGCCCCTGACTCTTCTTAAAACTTTCACCTCAGTGGCGTCTATAAGTTTCTCCAGCTTCTTTATAATAACCCAAGTCCCCTAACCATTGATTTTTACAGTTTTATCATTAAGTCCTTTCTGACTGTGTTCCTGATGTCCTGTTTGCTGTCCAGCAAGTTCACCTGAGTTTGTTGATCTTATTTTCCACATTTTTTATCATAATTGAAACATGTTTCATTAAATTGATTATCTAAACTTCTACTATGGTCTTTTTGTTCAAACAGACTTCTGGCTTATTGGTTCCTATCACTAAAAGTTGTAGCCTATCCTTTGTTTTAACAGTAGCATAGATATTTTCATACTATAATTCTGGCACATACATTACGGTGCTCAGTAGATGTGTGTGTGTGCGCGCGCGCTAACCTACACAACTGAGAACAACAACAAACAATTGTAATAACATAATAACAACAAATCAAGCATGAAATTAATAAACTTCTCTACAGAATAATTAACATTTTTGTGTACTACAGATGGGTGTCTTTGATGTTAACAATCATTTTGGTAAATTGTATACAATACTAAATGAATAAAATATTTGTATTTACTGCATTTACTAAAATAAAAGATGATGATATAAATTACATGCTAATACGGAACATAAACATAATGAAATTATGCATAATCAATATTTAATTATTTTTAATCAATATTTAAAGTAAGTTGATAAGTCCAAAAAATGCTAAAGAGAAGATGAATGTATCAATCAAGCCTTCCCATGCGTTGGTTATTATCTCTGGTCGTACTACCGTGTGAGGCTGTATTGCTGAACGCTGTTGAATTTGATAAAAAAGCTAATTTTTAATTCTTCGTTGCAAAGTAGCGACGTGTGACAGGCTGAATGACAAACAGTTGTTTGATCACCTGAAGCAAACTGAAAGTAGAGCCGTGAGTCACAGAATGACCACACCTCAGTGGGGTGGACTCACGTGCCACTCTGTGTAACAAGGCCTTAACACTCTGTACGGACGACTAGTAGGCCTACAGCGCAAACTCCGTTTTCGACTGCCTGATTGCTGGTGACGCTAACTCTAAAAAAATCAGTGTCAAGGTTAACTATAGATAGATATAGATATGTCAAACGCGCGCGCGCGCGCACGCACACACACACACACACACATCGAATTAAAAACTAAAACAAATAATGGTCAGTTGTTTTAAGGACGGGCTAGTAATACGTAACAAGTGGCGAAACGCTGGAGTTCAAACGCATGGGCGTCTTTACGGTGGTGGTGGGTTGACGATCGAGGCCCTCCCCCCCAGAGGTTCAAAAAAGTTGACGAATTTTATTAACCTCTCTTAATTTTTATGCGGTTTTTATTTATTTATTTTTTTTAGTTGTGTACGCTATAGTACTAATATGGTAGTAGCTCTTTTTTAACTATGCATAAAGGTTTATTACACAATATTAGGGTATAAGACAGAAATATGAAATATAGGAAAATCAATTCAGTGAATAAGTCACTTTTAACAATGTTTCAATAGGCGTGTTTTTATTGTTTTATTACCGTTTACTTTAATGGGACTGATTTCAGGATGTTATCACGCGTTTTTCAGCCACTTCGAAGATAGTAATGTTGATTAGTTTTAACTTGTTTTTTTCTTTTATGACGCCGGACCGATCCCAAACCCCTCCACCAAACCCAAATTCTAGATACACCAGTAAATGACAACTGTTTAACACCCCAGTATATCTAGAGATGCTATAACGAAAAGTGTCATTTACCTAACATCAGAGTTGGTGGTATATTGTCTGAAAAACGTAACCAGTATAAAAATGAATAACAAGTCGTCACTGTGGTTAGAAATGAACATAGACTACTAGCATAGTTCAACCTCAATATTTACTTTTCTTTAAAGATTTACGCTTAATCGGTGTAAACCGCTTAGTTCCCTGACACCATTCCTCCACGCTAAACACCACACTCAGTATTCTCACTACTTTGACAAAACCGCAGTTACTCTCACCTACAGCGCAATACAGTTCCTACCCAAATCGCCCAACCATTTCGCCAGACACACACATATAACATACTTTATACATAAAACTTTTCCCCTTCCAGTACCTCGCTTTCTCTTCGCTCGGTTCGCACTAGCGGACGTTTCCTAAATAGCCTTAATAACTAATCCGAAGAGGGCTTGTACTAACAACAGTCTTGAAGCTTTTTCCCTCACCGTAAAACAGTGTACATCAGAGTAACACAGAGAGGTAGGGACAAAATTAAATACCCCCAAAATTCGTCTACTAATTAACACAATTATTACGAAAACCGCACGCTCGCATGTGTGGACATACCAAACGAATATAGCTAGGAACAGTGAGATAACCTGATACTGTAAATCAGAGAAAATTAATTATAACAAAAGTTGCTTAGCAAAAAATTAAAAACTGGAAACAGAAACAGAAAACAAAATAGGTTACAGAAAGACAGAGAAAAATACAAATTATAAAAGATAGACTTAAGGATCGATTAATGAATTTTGAGAAGACGGTAATAACATTATAATAGTACAAATGTTCCTTTTTCTTTACACACGTTTGTGGAAATAAGGAGAGAGAGAGAGAGAGAGAGAAAGAGAGAGAATGTTGAAGAGACATAATAAACAAATATACAAATATATATATAAACTTTTATAACGATTAATGAATTTTGAGAAGACATTAGTAGCATTATAATAGTACAAATATTCCCTTTACTTCACACGCGTGTGTGGAGATAGATAGATATATAGACAGACAGACAGACATACAGAATGTTACTACTGAAGTAGGTAATAACAATCACATGCCGAGTAATGAATTAACCACAGGAAAGTCCTGCTTGTCTGGGAAGTGTATTAAGAAGTCGGACGTTACGCTGAAATTCAATTTCTTTTACTTCATTCCTGTAAACAACACTAATTAACTGGGACAAAGGATGGACTTCACTGAGGAAAAGTAATAAGTAAAACTTGATCTGTGTATTCTGTAAATCACCGTACAGCTGTGATTGGTTTTCCTGGTTTCGTATTAATGTAGTCTCGCGGACATGCTGTTCAGCAACTTTTGTTTCAGAGATACAGATCAGCGTCATTACGTGAGCTCAAAATAGGAAGTTACAATGAAGCATCTGTTTGTAGTGTTACTTCCGTGCACGGTCTTCGTCGCTGTGGCTACAGCACCACAAAGCACTAGTAGGTCTACAGGTAAAACATTTCTCTTTGTATCGAGTACTGTAAAACATTTGGAAGTAACTAATTTTAATACTTTAAATCATTTTTCACAATCAATTTTTTTGTAATTTATGGTATGCACATTAGCACAGGGGAACCAATATCAATAAATTGATTAATAAACTTGCGTTAGTGGCTATAATCACAAATAAATCTGATTTCCGATTGACGATGAGCTGTGAAATTTGAAAGCGCTAATCGGGAATTTTTTATATAACGGTGTGCAACTGTGTAATATCAATAATATTGTAACTCTTAGCAGACGAAACTTTTATGAACAACTGACAAATTCTCTTACACGAAACGAACAGAGTTCACACATTTAAAGGGAAACTTGTGATATTCGTAATTTTACGTAGGTCTAGGCCTACACATTTCATAAGCGTCATATGCAGGCTACATATTTTTACAGATTTTTTGTGCCCACTATAATCTTCACCGCTGTCTTTTGAACGTTCTTTCTTGTGATATCACGCGAGATATAAATATCAGGATTGCAATTAATTTAAGAATCTTGTGAGAATATCGCAGATCTAGTGGGGTGCGGCACATTTTTTGTCACGTCCATTAGTGATATTAGTACATTAGAATTAAATAAAATAATAGGGAAGTGACAGTCGTATGTAATAATTTAAAGCGGTTTGCTTGAAATTCACGGTATATATTAACAGCTTTAATAAAAGAGGCAATAATGTATAATATGTGCGCATGTGTTTAAAACTTGCTGATCACAATCTAACATGCATTGGTCGGTACTAAAATATATTCCGATATTAGTTATTGGAAATGAAGGTATATTACATCGTTAAAGGCAGTTACTATACCACAAAAAGCAATCATTAAAATTATTTCTAAGAAACGTAAGTTTGAATACTCTTGCCCACTTTTACAAATGTTAGGAACTCTTCCCTTAAGACATCTGTATGTTTTTAAAGTTATTAGGCTGTATTATATTAAAAGTGATAATGAATGTAGGCCTAAATTTGAAGACAAAGATTATGATCTACGAAAAAGCTTTACTGTTGTTGATCCTCGGTCAAAATTAATTCTAGATAAGCAGTTTCATAGTAGTAGTGTGCCAAGCTTCTTTAATTTGTTAATTTCATGTGTTAGTTTAGCGGATAATACAGGCGAATTTCTGAAATCTCCAGAAACATGGTTGCCTTCAGTTTCAGGTATTGAAGAAACTTTATAATTTTTTCAATAAATAAATCATTATTTAATAAAAATAAATGATATTGTAATTTTGTAATACTGTAAAATTGTATTATTTCATTTATATTATACTAGCTGACCCGGCGAACTTCGTACCGCCTCAGAATCAATAAATGTTGTGTTAACTTATTAGCTGAATTAAATTCAGTTTTTTATTAAGATAAAATGAGTACTCAAAATGAATTAAGTTCAATAAATGTACAAAAATCAGAATGAAATGTATTTTAATTACATTGAAAAGCTGAATTAAATTCAGTTTTTTATTAAGACAAAATGAGTACTCAAAATGAATTAAGTTCAATAAATGTACAAAAATCAAAATGAAATGTATTTTAATTACATTGAAATGAATGCAATTCACGTGGCAGCAAGGCATTTGCTTTATTGAAGCGAATCGAAATGATTCGCGTAGCATTGTTGCACTACTTTCTGTTAAACTATTTGCTGGATGGGTTGGACTCGGGTCGATTCCCTTCGTTGAAGCACCTTGTGATATACGACATTTTTCGTTTTGTTGTCAGGTGCGAGAACGAACAAAGCGGATGGTTTGCCGACACGTGACATGCTACGTACAATTGACCGTGAGAGAAACATTTATTTTCTAGATTCAGGCCACAAACACTCAAGGATTGGCCTTGTGATTTGTTGATCGTCATGGCGAATGCAAGACGAATCGGAAATTGTATTCGTTTAAACTCGAATGGCATATCGGTTGGGATCATCGGAATTCTCGGAATGAGAACTTCCTCACCTTTGAACTTTCCTTTGAGTATCGTCGCGTGAATCACATTGCCCATGAGTTTTCTCACCACCAAACGCGTTCCGTTACATAGTTTTGGTTGGTTCAGATTTCGAAGCATGATGACTACCGAGCCAACCTTCAGTTGAAATTGTGCGGTGGCAAGCCAGGCAGATCCAATGAGTTTAAAAATTCAGTTGGATAGTTGGTTGCTTCGTCTTCGTTTGTTACAGTGTCGATAGATTTTAAGGAATGCAGTGGACCAACGATTTGATTTTGAATTGTGAAGTTTAAGTGATCCACATCTTTGTTCTTTGCCGCGAGAATTGCTCGTTCACTCAACCAATTGTGATTTTTGTGGTTAGCAATGATGTTCGGGAACACTTTGTTGATGAGCTCGTCCTTCGTTGAGACGAAATTGCAAAAATTCGGCGGAAACGAAATCAATCCGTTCGATTCGTCGACAGGAACACGGCCATTACCGATAGTCAGCAATTGTTTGGAGAAATCTTCGGCAGATGGATCGTTTAGCAATGCAACTAGCATGTTTGTCGTCAGCTGAAGTTTCTTCACATAGCGCCACAGAGTCGATGATTTGAGGCAAGCGTTTATTCATCGGCAGCGGTCGATGTTGGAATGACTGGTAGTGTTTGGCGGAAATCGCCAGACAGTAGAATCATTGCGCCTCCAAAACATCTTGAGTCATTGCGCAGATCTTTCATAGTTCGATTGAGTGCTTCCAATGCGCGTTTGTGCGCCATTGTGCATTCATCCCATATGATGATTTTACTTGCTACCAAAACTTTGGCCATTGCTGAGTGTTTCGCAAGGTTGCATGTCGGTTTTTCAGTCGTTTGAAGGTTTAATGGCAATTTCAACGCTGAATGAGCCGTTAGGCATCCTTCTAGCAACGTGGCCGCTATCCCAGAAGAAGCAACTGCTACAGCAATTTCGGATCTCGCACGAACAGTGGCCAAAATCAATGACATGAGGAATGTCTTCCCAGTTCCACCGGGCGCATCGAGGAAAAATAAGCCACCATTTCCATCATCAATTGCCTTCATTAACGTATCGTACACTTCCTTCTGTTGGGGGTTCAACAGTGGTACATTCGTTCGAACTGATTCGTTCAATGCATCTCGATCGTATTCACGTTCACGTTCCAATTCTCGATTGAAAGCGTCGTTCATACCACGATTTGGCGTTGGCATTCCTAACTTTACTAACAAACTGCCGCACATGAGGTAACACATGTCTTCGATCAAAAGCAAAGCCTGGTTATGTATCTCCTCATTCACCTCGAGATCGGGATTCCCTGAACTGACACGAATTCGATGTAAAATGTCTTCTGACATGTCATCCTTGTACTTGTTCCACAGTTCACGTGGATTCGATGGGAAGCATGTCGAAATAATGATAGCAAATAATGTGCGTATCTGACTTGGAGATCCAGAAACAATTGCTTCAGCGATTGTCATGTCCCAATGAGTATCGTTTTCAAGCAAATTGAGCTGTTGACATGCAGCACGAAATGTTGGGCACACTACACCATTGACAGTTCGAAGTGATTCAAATGATGTCGGCCCACGAACATTCACCAGCAACAACCGTAAGTAGAAGCATTCGTCATTCTTCGGATGAACTGTGTAAATGCGACCAAGAGCATCAGTAGAACGCACATCCGGATGATCAGGAACCGCATCGCCTTGCTTCCGACGTTGAAATTTCTTCGATGAAGCGTTCCAATTGTAATAACGTGGCATCTCAGAGTAGAGCAACGTTCGTGCAAACGGATCGCTTTGGCAAATCGAAAAGAAACTTGTCAATGTTGTCGCTGGAGGTGTTTCAGCACGTTGAGCAACATTTGATGCGTTGAAATAAACTCGTTGACCATTCTCCAGATGCACCGCCAAATGTACAACAGTGGGATGACGTTCATAAATGTGGAATGAGAATATACGCCAAATCGCCTCATTGCAGCTCACATATCGACCAACTTGATAGTGCGTGATTTCATCGTTGGTATTTGGAGTTTGAACGCCAAAAACCGCCATATAGCTGCCTTTCGTAACATATTTGCAGATGTATTTGATGGAATTCACATAATTGCAATACTCCACGTTGCAATGCGCCTTGAATGTTTTGGAAAGAAGTGGCGAATACGGAACAATCCAAGTGTTGTCGACCACGAAATCGTTTCCTTTCACTTTCGTTGTGATAGTTCTACCGTTATCATCGGGTGATCGACGCTGATACAGTGGATAACCATCGTTGCCAGTGATAGTCTCCGCCGTCACATTTCGTGGATAACGCTTGGAACACTTGCCGTCGACCATGCACGGTGACTGGGGGTTGATGGCGCCACACGGTCCGTGAATCATGTTCGTAATTACAACATCATGCAGGTCTGGATCGGTTTCGGGATCTGGAATCTCGGCACATATGATGTCATCTATTTGGTCTGGTCGAATTCTTTCGACTAACCAAATAAGAATGTGTGCATGCGGCAAGCCTCGTTTTTGCCATTCAATCGAATACATCCAGCATCGAGTATCCCCAAAGACGTGATGCTTAACAATGTAGTTCATCAGCGACCGGATTTTTTGTTTGAAGACACGTGCGGTGATGTCGTGCCGATCACTTGATGTTTGTCCGGGGAGCAGCAGTTGAACAATTTCTATCCATTTCGGATTGCACGTAAAGGTGATGAATAGATCTGGACGACTGTAATGACGAACATATGTCATTGCATCTTGCGCATATTCATGCATATGACGCGGGCTGCCAATGTACGTCGCCGGTAGAATAGTCAATCGACCAACATTAGCTGCATCTCCTTCGGTGCTGATTGCATCGCGTAAATGAATATACTCCTCCGAACGCAGTTTGGCTTGGTTCAACCGAATGAAAGTGAGGCGCTCCGTTTCGATTTTGACGTACATGTCGACGCAATATTGCTGAAGCAATCGACGAAATCGCAGCAAATAGTTGTCAGCATTTTGACGAATCATCAAACGATATGCGTAATAATTCATCGAGCTAACCTTCTTGGTAGTTTCCTCACCTGAAATGAAATCAGTGAAATCAGTGAAATTAGTGTCATGTTAAAATGAAAATTATGATATCGATACTCACCGCTCAATGGATTTATCATTTTGATATTGAAGTGATAGCCATCGTCTCCTTGCCAAAACATCAGCGGGTATTGCAATGCATCGTATGAACGGTGTGTTTCGTATATTCGTTGCAGTTGTCCAGTGTCGCGACGTGTAAGCACAATATCGCGCGTTTCCAAGTTTTCACCAACAATCACAATTGCGACTTCATCTATTGTTGGAGCGTTGAATTGGCGTTCGTGTGTTCCAGCTGGTCGTTTATCCGCTCTGATCACGACTTTGTAGTCATCACTTGGCATGCGATCCAACGCAGTTTTGAACAACCGAACCAATGCATGATGTTCATGAAGTAGTTGCTGCAGATCTTGAAGAATTGCTCTTTTCATTGCCGTATCAAGGCAATCAAAACGCCGATCAAGTTGTTCCTCCATATTGCCCATGAAGTAAATTGGATGAATTTATGCTCTGCGTCTTCAAGCGGTTGCAATGATCCAATTCAATGGTGAATTTGGCCTTGGATCTGTAAAGTCGAAGACGAAGTCAGAATTACTGATTTATGAACACCAAAAGAAAATTAACGTTTACTCTCTCGAGTAGAAATTACCTTGAATGTTGGGTTGAATCCGCGTCCTTCGATAATGTCTGCTCCAAATGAAGTCATTTGGAAACATCCGTTGTATCTTTGAGTGTTCGATAGAAAATGTCGTGATTCTGGTGTTTCGCCACGAAGCAATGAATGCAATGGCTCAGGTGGCGGAGGCAATAATGACAATTTCACCTTGCCACTGAGACAGCACAATCCAGGCGTTTCTCCAACGAACTTCAATGCACCGCAATGGTCGCACACAACCTCCATTGGGCCAATTCGAACGAAAGGATGCGAGCTGTAGTCAATTGTGCAATCATATTGAAACGCTACTCGATTCAAATCAACACTTGAAGCATTTCTTCTTGCGCGTCGAAGATTATCACGTTGTTGAGCTGTGTGATAAGCTCGACGATTTCTCACTGCCAACCTTGCCGTTTGACGTACTGCCTCTCTTTGTTCTTGTGTTTGTGAAGCACGAAGTCGGGCCATACTAACGCGGCGCTCTTCTCGTGCTACTTCTTGTTCATCTGCAGTGGATTGATTCGCAATATTCCGAAGTCTAATTGCATTACGGCTTCGTTGTGAAAGATTAGATCTTCTGGCTCGCGGCATTGTAAATAACACTGGAAAATTAATCACACAATTCAAAATTACATAATGAAGCAATTATCGATGCGCGCACAATCACAAATGTGATAACCTCACAAAGTGAACATCTTCGAAGGCAACTTACTGTTTGAAAATCACGATCGAAAATAGAATTCCACAGAATTACGAACGAATCCACATGGAAAAGTAAACACACAGTCCAAAATTACCGATTGTATTGATTGTCGATGCGCGCACAATGACAAACGACATAACCTTTCACAATGTGCACTTCATCAAACTGAACTCATCTCTTTGAAATCACTTTTCGCTGATGAATTTCAGAAAAAATCGTTTGAAGAGAATTAATTGAATCGAATTCAAATGTAATAACGGTCGAAAACTGAATGAAAATTGGTGAAAATTTGTCTGCACAGCTAGCTCAGTGGTATGCAATGAAAGGACCGCGCAACTGAATCAGCTGTCAATCAGCATACAACGCCATGTTCATTTTGTTCCTTTTTTTGTTTCTGTCATGTATAAGAGATGGCGTTGTATACGGATTTTAATTTTTTGTGATTTTCTTACTTTTCCAATGCGCGAGGAAACTTCTCGAGGCCGAGACGAACGAAAAAAAAATTCATCGAAATCAGTCAATCCGTTCTCGAGATATCATCAAAAAGCCGTTCCATACAAAATGTATGAGAAAATGAATTTTCTTCATAAATTTTTTTTTCGTGAATTTTTCCCATGTTTTAATAGTTATTCTGCTATTCGGGGCGGAGACAAATCCAACAAATCAAAGATCATAATTATTATTATTTTTTTTGTAAACAGTTTAAATTTGTCAGTTACGTACAAATATGTAACTAAGCTGTAAAGACAATCATTTTAATTAATAACAGCACTACTTAAGAAGATCCATTAACGTCAGAGACAGTTCCAGAGAATGATCCGACACTAGACAAGAGAAGAGTTCCATAGAGAGATATGACGCTGGACAAGAGGAGAGTTCCAGAGAGAGAGAGATAGCCGACGCTGGACAAGAGGAGAAGAGAGACAGGCGACGCTGGAGGCGAGACGAGGACGAATACCGATGGAACAAAAATGATCGAGTATGATTGACGACAATAAGGTGATAGACAACTTATTCATATCTTAATCATACAAAGAATTCGAAGACAGTTAAAGACATTAATATTTTATTTAAAAATAAGAGCAATGTTTCTTGTATAGTAGAGTTAAAATCATAGATGTTTTAGAAATACGATTAACGTAACAAGAGCTCAAATTAATATGATATAAAATGATTACAAAGCATTTAAATGAAAACAATTAGTATTTGAGAAAACAGTACTGAGAAACAATAACTATTAATATTTTGAGTACGTTACAATATAGAAAAAAAAATTTTAATATTGATATTTTGAAACATATTAATAGACTGAGTAGTCTGAAAATGAAAGTTTTCTTTTATATAATAATTAGTAGCATAGAATATTTAGTCGGTAAGGATGTATATATCTTAAGCCTTACGGCATAATAACAAATAATAACTAATGTTTTTAAAATCGAAGTCAGTGCCATGTGCACATTTTTTTTATAGTATCAAATAAATTTTAATTACCGTTTCAAGTTACATAGAGTTCTTATTGCAGATACACCTGACACCCAATTTAAATGTTATATTGTTACGTAATTTGTCAATCTTGAACGTGAGATCGTTCACGCCTATTTATGTATATGTAACGTTGCATAAATTTGGTGCTCCAAGATCGCGGGGCTCCACAAATTTAAATTATAATAAATTTGCAAATTGTCACGTTGCATAAATTTGTCGCTTCCAACGTGGGGCATCACAAACATAAATTACATGTAAATTTGTACACATACAATATAATATTATGCACTTATGCAATGTTGTAATGTTACATAAATTTGGCTCCCAAAGAACGTGGGGCTATTCAAAAACAAATAGGAGTGTATTTGTATTTGAAATTAAATTATAATAAATTTTGTATCGGGAACATAAATTTGTCGCCCTGGACGTGGGGCACGACATGCCTAAATTTATGTACAAATATTTGTGACATAAATTGTAGCTCATGAATGTATGACCCGATCCCCATCATTTAACTATTAAAAATTTTTATGTAGCTAAATGGTTGCTATAAAAAATATAAAGAGTGTGTTAAATGAAAAATGTATAATATGTAATTATTATTTATATTAAACAGTAACTGAATGTAATGTTAAATTGTTGTGTAATCACACAGCTGGCGCCCACGAATAATATTATTTGTCTATGTAACAGGTGTAACTGTAATGAGTATTAATAATAACTATTAATAAAAATACAGAAATAAATAAATAAGTAGGGAACGGTTATCAATAATAATTTTTAAAGAATTACTACTAAATAAATATTTTAATAATACTTCAACATGACGACTCCAGGAAATTTAGACGTCGAAGCATTCCAGATGATGATGCGCGCCTGGGTCGATGAATTAAGCACAAAACAGACAGAAAATTTAAATAAACAGACAGAAAATTTAAATGCTAGAATAGACGAATTAAAAGAATCTTATAAGAAACAATTAGAAGAACAAACTGAAAATTTTAGACAGGACACCATAAAAATTACAGAGAGTTTAGAAGAGTTAAAAATTGATAATATTGAAATAAAACAAAGTATAATTGACAGTAATGCGCAGTTAACTGAAAAAATTGTTAACACAAACAGACGTATTGACACGATCGCAGAAAATGTCTGTGGAATAATTAATAAACAAACGGAGCTAATATGTGAAAAGATAGTATGTGAAGAATTCATACAAGTTAAAAATACATGTGTAATTACTAACGATAATTATAAAAAAGTAATTAACATTAAGGAGGAGAAGCAAATAAAGGTTAATAAAACATACCTTATTAATAGCGATATTCCAAGTGTGAGGCACACACACAATAGTAAATCACACAAGATGACACATTTGAAACACATAAGACACCACACTTACGGAGATAAATATCACTGTAGGACTAACAAGAAACGTAGTAAGTTATCTAGACGAAACACTACGCAAAATTGTGGTAAATATGATGTTAGATATACGCACGATAATTATAATAACGATAATTATAACTTTAAGTATGAAAACTACAGAGGTTATTATAAACGACGTATGAAAAAACCGTCGACAACTGTTCAGGTAAGTTCACTCAACCAAACTAGTGACGAGAGAATTGAGAAAGCGCGAAGCATTTGTGACGAGAAAAAGAGGGTAGATTTTAAGTGGCCGACAGGCAAGATGAAAACATTGCTCTATAAACAGGTGACTTATACGATCCAAACAAACGTTCACAAGGTAAGTACGCACACAAACGAGGGGATAATACAACGGAACGCGGACGTTGTTTACACGAGGGTGAACACAATGAATTTCCTGTGTACAACAACCAATTGTGTAATGAAGGGTGTCAGTTCAAACGACACACCGAACCGAACTCAATACCCTAAAATAAATAATTATTTTTAAATGAGAAAAATAATATTACTATTAATTATTAATAATAATATAAGAGAGTATAATTAAGAAATGTTATAAGGAATATTATTTGAAAGGGTTAATTAAGAAATGTATTAGTGATGGTAAGGAATGCTATTGTAGAGAAATATTTAAGAAAGTAATGGTAAAAGATGTTATTGTTGTTATTGATATGAAGAAATGGTAAGGAATGTTATTATTGATATGTTATAAATATGAAGAAATGATTAAGATGAGCAATAATTGCCATAATTGTTAGAACGACTGATCAAGCGAACACTTATTGAAGATACAAGGACACAGAAGAAAGCGAGAGTGAAAAGTCATAAGGGCAGAGACTACTTAGGATTAAGGACTTCGAGAAAAATATCGTTGTTTTCCAAGACAGTTCCTCTGTAACCGATCATGCGACACACTACAAGCTAAAAGAGTATTCTGTTACGGAAGTGTATTTCAAGAAAGTAGTAGCGATCAGAAAGGTAATGTTAAAGAAATGTAATAAAAGGTAATGAATGTTAATGTATTGTATAAGTAATGTATTAGATAAAATAATGTCATGTTAAGAAAAGAGCTAAGGAAGATTAGAAGCGAAGGTAAGAATGTATGAATTAAGATAATGTAAAATTAAGGACCGAATGTACACACATAAGTAGGACAGAACACTTTCATCGTATATGATGAGATACAGAAGAAAGAAATTGGTAAATTCCACGCAACGTCATTTAGGAAGTTCTACACATGAAAACAGAGGTCAATGAAACCAGTTAAATCAGCTGTTTGTAAAGCCACCCTACTACAAGGTCGCGAGCAGTGAGCGTACGAAGAGGGGAGGTAAGACATTTGTATACAGTCCAATTAAGGGTGAAATGACGAATATTATTCTTTATTATTTGTTACATTTTTTTTGCAAATAATAATAATAATAAATAAATAAAAAAAATTATAATAAATAAATTTATTAAATTTTTGTTTGTTACCAAGCAGAGGAATAATGCGACAGTACAAATAAGTGATGTACTGAGCATGGAATATAAAAATTTAAATTTACTTAATAAACTGTAAATCATTAATAATATATTAGAAATAAGCATGTTAGGGATTGCAAGCTTGGGTCAGACAAAAATATGAACAGGTGTTTCGACCTGAATCAACGTGCACACACACACAAATGTAACTGAAAGTGTGTACACCAGTATTTTGCTAGTGTGTGTGAACGCAGGTCTCTGCAGGCGAGTTTGCCACCCCAAGATGAATAATTGCACAATTACTGTTTTTCCGTAATTATTCATAAACTAGAATTAAGAATTAAAATCCAAAAGCACCATAAAATGTAAATAAATTTACTAAATACTGTGTACGAAAACCACGCGAAAGTGACACACCGTACGAGTGTAATAGTGAAATAACTGTGTACAAATCGAAAGGGTTAAGTTGCAATGTCCAAAATTGCAGTGAACATGTGTTGTAAAAATAGTTATAAGATAAGTATAAGAGTATACTTACAGGACTCTGCAATTCGCAGAAATATAAAAAATAGCGAATTTGACAAAGAGTGGGGGATCTGAACCCAGAGACAGTTTCTAACATGTCGATTTCGTATCACTGCAGGGTGTCGACCAAGACATGGGTATAAATAGGACACGCAAGCTACAGTGGTTCTCTTTCTTGAATCATCCACGGTGCAGCGGGAGCTTATGCCCGTCAGCACGGCATATTTATTTTTTTTTTGTAAACAGTTTGAATTTGCCAGTTACGTACAAATATGTAACTAAGCTGTAAAGACAATCATTTTAATTAATAACAGCACTACTTAAGAAGATCCATTAACGTCAGAGACAGCACGAGGAGAGTTCCAGAGAATGATCCGACACTAGACAAGAGAAGAGTTCCATAGAGAGATATGACGCTGGACAAGAGGAGAGTTCCAGAGAGAGAGAGATAGCCGACGCTGGACAAGAGGAGAAGAGAGACAGGCGACGCTGGAGGCGAGACGAGGACGAATACCGATGGAACAAAAATGATCGAGTATGATTGACGACAATAAGGTGATAGACAACTTATTCATATCTTAATCATACAAAGAATTCGAAGACAGTTAAAGACATTAATATTTTATTTAAAAATAAGAGCAATGTTTCTTGTATAGTAGAGTTAAAATCATAGATGTTTTAGAAATACGATTAACGTAACAAGAGCTCAAATTAATATGATATAAAATGATTACAAAGTATTTAAATGAAAACAATTAGTATTTGAGAAAACAGTACTGACAAACAATAACTATTAATATTTTGAGTACGTTACAATATAGAAAAAAAAATTTAAATATTGATATTTTGAAACATATTAATAGACTGAGTAGTCTGAAAATGAGATTTTTCTTTTATATAATAATTAGTAGCATAGAATATTTAGTCGGTAAGGATGTATATATCTTAAGCCTTACGGCATAATAACAAATAATAACTAATGTTTTTAAAATCGAAGTCAGTGCCATGTGCACATTTTTTTTATAGTATCAAATAAATTTTTATTACCATTTCAAGTTACATAGAGTTCTTATTGCAGATACACCTGACACCCAATTTAAATGTTATATTGTTACGTAATTTGTCAATCTTGAACGTGAGATCGTTCACGCCTATTTATGTGTATGTAACGTTGCATAAATTTGGTGCTCCAAGATCGCGGGGCTCCACAAATTTAAATTATAATAAATTTGCAAATTGTCACGTTGCATAAATTTGTCGCTTCCAACGTGGGGCATCACAAACATAAATTACATGTAAATTTGTACACATACAATATAATATTATGCACTTATGCAATGTTGTAATGTTACATAAATTTGGCTCCCAAAGAACGTGGGGCTATTCAAAAACAAATAGGAGTGTATTTGTATTTGAAATTAAATTTTAACAAAATTTGTATCGTTAAAATATATATATATATTGTATTTCTTTATATTATCGTATTATATAATATAATATTTCTTTGAACCAGCTGCTACATTTCTGTTTTTAAGTTTAATATTTTTTTTACTGTTTAAAATCATGAAATATATTTTATTAGTTTTGTAAAGCAGCAAGCTGTCTATGTATGTGAGGGAAGGCCCAACACGGTCATTTCTAGAGGGACAAGGCATTTGGTTTCATCACACTTGTGAGTTGTGATGTTGTATTTTTAACATTATGACAAAATAAAGATTTAAAAGAAGTTATCACGGAGACTAGACACACAAACACACACACACACACACACATCGTACATGAATATCCTTTTTTCTCATATCTCCACACTAGTCGTTCACTCTTAAAAGTGTGTGTGTGTGTGTGTGTGTTTGAAGAACGAGTTATTGCTCTGACATCAAGTCATCATCATGAATAGTTCAGCCGATTGGCAGATCGCGTAGACTGCCTTATCGTGCCTTATGACTGCAAGTCTTATGCCTTGTTTTTAGTTCTCTTATACTCTCATCTCTTAGTATCGTCTACCATCGTTGGTTTTAGCTTACTTTTCTTCCTTCTTCTTTCTCCTTCCACTGTGATTTCAGGGCAGTTCTTTTTCTCGTGTAACTTACCCTATTCCGTTTACTCTTTATGTTATATTGTAACGAAAAGCCGTATGTTTTCTTTACCTGTGTTCAGAACCTTCTCATTTCTCATTCTGTCAATACATGTTATTCTCTCTATATTTCAACATCCGCACGCCTCAAAAGCCTCCCACCTCACAAAAGCCACATTTCCTACTCTTTCTCTCTCCCTCCTCCCTATTTCCCTACGTTGGGACCAATATATAAAGGAGGAAACGAAAAGTAGACATTTACTAGCCCTATTCAGATAACTCATCTCAGAGAAAATCTACCGTCTTCGCCCTTCTCGACATTCGAAAAGCTTTTGAATCGTTGTCTAACACAGCTTTGACACAATTGTCAAATGTCTTGAAAAGCTTTTGTCACAATGTCTAACATTTAAAATCCTTGGATGACATTTTCCCCCAGCATCAGAAATGGGCTGTCAAACCTCTTTGATGGGCGCACCGTACACGTCTGAGTCTGCAGCATCTAGGAAAAGAAATAACTAGGAAACGGTAATTAATAGCCTCAAAGATGAGGCATATGACGAATATCGTGGCATAAGAAATACTATAGCCTATATGTCTACTTATAATTTCATGAAAAACACACAAAAAGAGTGGAAGAGGAGAAAAAGGAGAAGAAGAAGAAGAAGAAGAAGAGTGTGTGTGTGTGTGTGTGTGTGTGTGTGTGTGTGTGTGTGTGTGTGTGTGTGTGTGTGTGTGTGCGTGCGTGGGTGTTAGTAGTAGTAGTAGTAGTAAGGAGGGGAAAATAAATTGAGAAAAGAAACCGGTTGAATAAAGTACAGTATAAAGGCTGTCAGTTGTCGGTTATTGTTAGACATTAAATATGCAGATACAATGCAGTAATTATAAACAAACAACTAAGTCGTACTGGATATGCGAAGTCAGTCGCCCGCAGTCCCAGCCAGTCATGTAACGGCACAGTCTGTTTTCACCTTGAAGTTAATTTTTTTTCTCCGGTTGACGTGAATAACTTGCAGCAAACTATGAGGAAAACTGCGTTTAATCATGCACTCTGTAAAATAAGGTCAACTAGACGATGTTTTTACATCGTTCCATTTAAATAGCACTGCGTTTGTGACGCACATAGTACAGATCGACTAGCAGCTGAGTGTAATTTAGTCGCAATGTATAAACTTTCTTTTTATAAACTATAAATTTTATAAACTTTCAAAGTATAAACTATATTAAAGTTGTTAATTTCAATTTATTTCCTGCTTCACTTTACTTTGATTTCATTAATAGGCTTACTTCAGAACGCAAAACATTCTCAATAATTTAAATCTATTTATATATATAATTTATTTATATATTGCATGCATGTAATTACATGCAATAAACACAGGACATGAATTCCCAGACATAACCAACATGACATTAATAAAACACATACCACACAAAGGCACCATAATGAACACATGGTAAAATTTACAAATATACCAACACAAAACAGACTAATTCCTGAACAAATACAAATCAATACATACCATGGCACAATTTTCAAAGCATTCAAGATCGAAAATACTCCAAAAGATAATATATACACCACAACCACACACAATAACACCAGTATAAAATACCAAAAACCAACAGGAAGGTATGACAAAAACCAACCAAAACACAAATACTGCACAAGATATAAAATCAGGAAGGCTGAAGATAGGGATAATACGCTTCCCGAAACATGTACCAAATAAGGGAATAAAACATCTTGAGGTAAAGAATTTATAAATATTAAATACTTTATATATTGTGAATTCACCTTGTGTATACCTTTTTTGTGTACGTTGTTTGCCCCAAACTCCTTATTCTTTCTTGTTTAAAATTTAATTATTTTTATTGATCTTTTTGAAACTCATTTCAGTTGTAGAGCATGTAAAATCTCAATTTCAGGGTTCATGTATAAGTCATGTCAAAGTATAGTACATAAGTCGTAAACATATCATAAAACATAATATTTATAAATTAATGTTTGGTAATTAGGTGTTGTTGATATATGTTGTGTATCAGTGGGTTCTTTGGATCATACAAAAGTGCAAATGAACAATTGAAAAAGAAACTCTTGCTACTAATAATTATTTGTGTACAATTAGAATTCTCTGTTCTAAAGTTTTTATTGTTTTTGCGATAGTATATCGCTGTGATTCGAACTTAAAATGTTAAGATGTTTTCTAATATCTGGGTTGACTATTGGATATATCTCACCCATCTGGTATTTTTCCTTACGATCTTCTTTCTTGATCCTTTGCGTCTGGACTTCTAGCTTTCTGCACCTTCGATTAAAATACCCTTCTTCTATTTATTTTCATAGTCTTTCAGTATCGTTTCGTCTCGTATTCTCCTTTAATTTGTATAAAAACCAACATTAAAATTCGACACGTTCTGCCTAGTTTCAATATTTTTTCCAACAATAATCGTTTCTATTAAAACACTAATTTATTCAGATAAGGTCTTGGCAATGATATATTTATGTGTCACAGGTTCAGTCTCCCAATTTATAATTAATATTATTCCGTAGAATCTTATTCTATCTTCGTCACTATTACATTATAAGTTTGTAACGGAAGATTCTTTATTTTTTAATTATTTCCACTTGGTTTTATTGTGCTATATGAGTTACCTTGTGGTTTCATATAAACTATATGTTTTATGTGATGTTCATATTGTAAATATGTTTATTCACTTACACTATACACTGTTTTTACTTCTTAAAGTCTATCACCGTTGTTCTCACCTTCTTACACTGTTACACTCCCTAACTTTTATATTTATTGTTCAATATTTTTATATTTGTAATTTTATATTAATTACAGTCTGGAGTTCACTTATACACAATAGCTGTTTGAGGATCGCAGACCTCCTCACAGTTTTAATCTAACGCTATACTCAGTGTCTTATTTCTTACATGCTAAGTTTCATATTTGTGCATTACAATTGTTTATTAAGGACTATATACATTTTTGGTCATTTGATCGTCTCTTCTGGCTATTATAACACTACGAAACTTGCTCGTTTGTGTGTTATGCCCCACTAGTTGAGCGTCAATTTTATAACCCCACGGATTACTCTCGTATCAATATCTTTTAAGCCCCACTGTTGGGTTCACCAATTTATAACCCTCCAGGAATTACAGGTTCTTTATGCCTCACTTTGGATGCGTCAATTTATAACAAGACGGGTTTTAACTTAATTTGTCCCTCTCTTTGTGTACATCAATTTGTAACCCTTGTTAATTCTATTTCTATATAAACAAAACACATGGAATTGTATCTGGTAATAATAATAATAATAATAATATTGTAATTTTATTCAAAAATTGATATAGTCCATTTATTGTAACTATTAATATAATTCAGAAATCTCAGGGTCGATTCTCTTCTCTTTTATGTTAATATTATTTTTAGGTCCTTTTGGCTGATATAAAGGTTCAGTGATTATAAATAAAAACAAGTACAGAAAGTACATTACATTACAAACATTATAATAATGAATAATATAAATTTAGTATTAATTATAATAATAAATATACGTTACACAATGTTTATCAGTTCAGTTCAGTTTCACACAGCCTCCTGGTATCCGTGATGGAAATTTTCAGTGTCTTCAGTTTGTTTATTTTGTTCTAATGAAGAAATCCGCTTCTTTTGTGATCAATAGATGTTGTCTCTTGTAGTGTAGTTTATCAGCAATCTCCTGGTGGAATGGTGGAATTCCAGTGTTTCTGTTTTTAATTTAACCCAAGTGTAGTTGTCCTTCAATGGTAATTTGTTTTCATTTAAAGGTTAGTTTTTCCATAACTTCATTCGTTTTTATTTTATTTAATGTTCTTTCTGGTTGTTGGATCAGTAATGTTAAAAAGCTGATTTATTTATGATGTTCCTTTATTTGCTCAAATGTTACATTCTGTTATAGTTTGATATAATGTTTTTTACTTTGTATTATATTATTTTTTAATAATATTCATATGTTTCTTGTATAAATATTTAGCTTTTTTCCAAAATTACACCAAACTCTCCTTCTTGGTTTATTTTCAATAATAATAATCAAAATTCTTTTTCTCTCTTTTGGTTTCCTGGATACACATAAATACTTTGGTCATATCTGTTCAAATTGAGATTTAGTTGTCATAGGATATTATTTTTATATAATACATTATTTTACCTTTTGTGTACAAGTTGTTTTTTAGTTATTACATCATAATACTTAATACAATTTACATATTACTTTATCTGACAAAACTATGAACAATTTTAATACCAAATATTATAGTTATTTGTAATTTGACAAATATTTTTTAATAATTTATTATTTACTGAACATAATAATCTAGGCCTATGTTGACTGATTATATTTTTATATTGGAAGACTCATAATCGATCCTGCTTACACTTGTTTTATATTAATTAATTTCTTTAAATATAAACAAACTATTAATTAACAATTATATTCTAATTACTATAATTCCCTTTAGGGCTCAACTGAATGCACACTTTTAAACCATTGTCTGTGTGATCAATATCTATTCAACTTATATAACACAAACACTAATAAAGAAAAAACTAAATGCTAATGTCAGTATCATCTGCTACTATGGATTAGTAATTCATTTCTTTAAATAATTGTTTATAATTACTACCCTATTCTTAATTGAATACCACTGTATCTCACATCCTCTTACCAATTAATTACACTTGTCTTATATTACATTTGTATCACATTTTAATTACATTTTACATTTACTTCTAAATTTGTATTGTACTTTATGTGCCGTGGTATTTGATTTTTTCATTATTTATTAAATTTATCATCCTTCGTTATTTGTATATGAACTACTCCAAATCTAACTGGGTACTGTCTATCTAGTATAGTAATTTGTCATAGTAATGTCTGTTATGGGACTTTTGATTTTTAAATAGGTTCACACTTTTGTCTATTACTGTTCTTCTTTCAAATTACTTTGATTTTGACTTGTTTATATAAATTGTTGTTATTGCTTGCTGATGTCTTCAATATTTGAGGTGTATGATATTATGGTATTAATATTGCTTGGTGATAAGATTGATATTTATTAAACAAATTCTTCATTATTATAGGCAAATTGAAACCTACATTCTTATCAATGCCAATTATTTTCTTCTTTATCTCTGGAGTTTGTTTATTTGTATTGGTGGCTTTAACGAATTGTAATTCTTGAGTTTTCTCTTGGTTTATTGTATATTCTATTTATATATTCCATTCTTTTATTCACATTGATTCCATACTAATGTTAAATGATTCCCCCTATATTAATATGGTATTATGAATGAATATCGGCGTTGAGTGGCCCTTGTACGTCTAATTGCTCATCCGAACATTCACATACCTGGTACAGTGCACTTTGGCTGCTGCCCATAAAATAATTCTAGAGTGGCGTCTTAGCCTTCTACACTCTATAAATAAAAATAATTATAAATCTTATATCATTATACATACCATTGGAATCTTTTATCTTCTGAATATTTTTTCTTATTCTACCTTGCCTTCCAATAATTCCATTTATTTATTATATTCAATATTACTGTTGGCATATTTCTTAAGTAGATTTATTTCTCTTTTATATATAACTTCTTCAGAATTCAATGATTTATTAGCTTTAATGTCATTCACCTTGGTTATTCAATACCTCTTGTAATATAGTAGTTTTAATTATCCTTATATTATTCTATCTGTTTTTATACTGCAACTCTTCTTCAGCAAGTTCATTTTCTAATTAGTTTATTAAATTTCTCTTAGACCTATTGTCATTAATATTGCGCTCCATTATTATTATTATACTACTAATTGTATTATTTATGCTTGATTTATATAATATGTGCTGATTTCTTTTAGAATTTTGGTGTCGTTACAGTATTTGTCATCGTCAGTTATTGTTTTGTCATGTTAATTGTATTATTTAATTCCTAAATTTGCATTTTCTATTTCCCTATTTCCCAATTATTCATTTACGATAATATTTCCCTTTTTGTTTAGATTTCTTTTTATTCCTTGAAAATATTAATTATATTTAAATAATATATTATCTCTTCATTATTGTATTTATTAAGTTTATTTTGTTCTTCTATTTCTTTTAATATTAATAAGATTGCGTTTCTGCATATTTCACTACTAATTTTGATGGTATACTTGTCTTTCTTTGAAGGTGGAATCTTGTTAACTTATAATATGCATCAAGAAATAGACTGTAGCGAAAAGTGTTTAAATATATAGCGGTATATATATATATCTATATATATACACATATAAGCATATAACTATTTGGTATTAGTCTATTACGTGAAGCATGACAAAGGGCCTATCTGCCGATTTTGAGTTAGTGTCCATCTAATTTTTTGATTCCTTTTGCTATCAGTTCCTAAAAGGTTCTAGAACAAAGTTAAGGAAAAAGTTTGGCTCGCTCTCACCCCTAAAGTGTTGAAAACTACCCTAAAGTGTTGAAAATATGAAACGACGCGAGAATGCATTTTGAGGCCCTGAAATTAAGTACTTATAGGTTTTTGTGGTGCTGATTACGACTCTGACATCCAAAATTATATTAGACGCAAAGCGTAATTTTTAAAGTGTTGAAGCAAACTATAATCAGGGTGTGTAGTATTCAACTTCGCGAGAATGCCGGTCAAATCCTCGAAAGTGAGTACCTATAGGTTTCTGGGGTGGTTGCTGATTACGATTTTGACGTCAAGGAATACATCCGACGCAAGGGTTAGACTTGAAAGAGTTGAAAACCATCCCTAAAGTGTTAAAAACGTGAAACAACGCGAGGATGTACTTTGAAGTCCTGAAATTGGGTACATTCAAAATTCAGAAGTTCAAAATTCAATCGAAAAAATATATATTTCATCCATACTTATAAAATTTAATCAAAGAAAAGTTGAACAATAAACATTATATTATTTTATTAAATTAAATATTCGATTGGTATAACAGTACAGACAGTGACAAATTGCAACAGGTATTGTTTTGTTTACAATAGACGTTAAAAAAATAAAAATAATACTTAATTCTATTGTCAATTTGGAAAAAGTTTAGTTTAGTATAAATTAGTAGGCTCTCAGGACCGCACCCGAACATATAACGTACGATACAAAATCTAACTGTTTTAGCGCGTTTACATTTTTGGTCATAACACAGTCAATATTTACGAAACAAATTTCAATCAAAATGTATTTTCTAGGAAATTCAAAGAGCTATAACTATTCTCGTATGCACTATAGCAAAAAAACGTACTGTACACTAGATATTTCGCGTAGAAGTCAAAAATGTTTTACACGATGTCGCCAAATACACCTTTAAACTGCTTTAACTCATCGAGTTTTAGTCACAAAGGAATTTTAAAAAATTTACAAGTTTTCTTTTCTATAAGCTTTATTTTTGATTTATAACAATTTTTCGATAAAATGCATCGTTACTGAGATATTTAATAAAAAAGCTGAATTTTGGCGAAACTCCAAAAACTTGAATTTTTTTAAAACGTTACGTGTTACTGTACAGCAATACATATATGGTTCAAAAATATTGAGGTCGTTGCTAATATAATAGGCAACCGAAAACTACAGTATCTCGGCTTAATATGTATATTTGACAAAATGGCGGACGTCCCTTTTTAAATTTCCTGGAAAAAAATTTGCAGAAATTATGATATTTTCCTACATAACTTCGTAATGTTTTAAGCTACACAAGTAATTAACCCAGAGTTTTTAGAAAATTAACAGAGCTTTCATTTGATACTAATTTGGTTACGCTCGAACAATTTGTCACCGAGATATATCACGTAATTTGATCAAAAACCGGTGAATCGTCATCTTATTTTGGCTGTCTCGAGAACCATTTGACATAAGCAAACCAAATAATGTGGAAAATGTTCGCCTGGTAATAAGCTTTAAGTTTGAGTTACACAAATGTTTCACAAAATGACGTCGTTTTTGAGTTATTTGCAGATTAATTTTAAATAACGCGTTTTTTTTGCAAAACTTTGAACCCTTGTAACTCGCAAACAACGCATTTTTTCGAAAGTGTATACCGCCTTTTTACTTAGAATTGAATTCTCTATCGGGTCCCGGGGATAATTAAATTTTGTTTTTTTCACCCCCCGAAAAATGGGTGAAAACAACCCCTAAATTTAAGAGCGGGCCAAAATATTTCCTTAACTTTATTTTATAACCCTTTATAAAGATTTTGCAAAAGAAATCAGAAGGATACATGCACAGCTCAAAATCGGCAGAAAATTCCTCACGTAATAGACTATATTATATGGATTTTACAATTTACACACATCTTATAAAACAGAAATAAATTCATAAAACCAATTACTAAGAACAAGTAAATTGTTTTAGTCATTTTATCAGCATCACAAGTTATTTCACTGTGTGACAGACATCGTAATCTCCATTCATATTCCAGGCTTGGGTCTCTGTTTTTACATATGGCGCCAAGAAGTCGCAATCTCTTCATGCCACTCCTTCACTTCATCTCTTGTTCCACTGTTCCCTTAAAACCCGATGCTACTGCTAAGTTTGTCTAAGGATATGTAAAATCCGATTTCAAAGTCTCCTCTTTACTGCTCTCAGTTTTATTTTATTTAACTCTCCTCTTTTCAGCCATTTTATTCTTTTCCTAATTTCATTTACCCACCACAAGCCATTCCTCGTAAAGTATTAGCAAACTCACCAAGCTGCAGAATTTAATCGAAATATGTTTATTTAGATAAAATCTAGTAATAAATTTGAAGTGTTTAAGCTTTTGAATAAAGTTTTTCACATCTCTGATTCTGAGCGTTAGCCGAGAAACACTACAGGACGGTGACCATACGTGATACCATTACACATATCTATTTTGTCTATTCATTGAACATACTGAGTTTGTAATCTTAGTGCGTAGGCTTTCACGGCCGGTGTCATTACAACTATTTTCTAAAACTTCCGGGCTGAAAGGCCGTGGGCGATTGCTTAAAATGCTGCTAAACGTTTCGGCCGCACCACCGGTGGCCATCTTCAGTAGCAAAAGAAAAAAGAAATGTGTTCGATAGATGATACGCCGAACACGTCTCCCAATGGACTGGGAACAAGCAACAGTGAGTACCTGCTACGATGCCTCTATTTATAACATTTTGTCCGCTTCAGGTGTATCGCACGGACCAATGAGAAGCCAGCTCGTCATACTCAATTCTGATTGGTCATGGAAAATAGACCATGCCAGACACTATTTAAGGAGATGCTTTCTCCTCGGCGGTTCCATCATGTTGCCGAAGGCTCGCAAGCTGCGTACACTCCCTGAGAATCATCGACCAATCTCTCTTTTGCCAGTCTTATCGAAGGTGTTCGACCGCCTCCTGCATCGCCGGATTACTCCCCTGCTGGATAATTTCATTCGGCAGGAACAGTTCGGCTTCCGCAGGCAGCATTCGACCACTCTTCAACTTGTCCGAGTTGTCACGCAACTCACTGACGCCATCAACAGGAACCATCAAACTGTCGCCGTCCTTTTGGACGTGAGTAAGGCCTTCGACAAAGTCTGGCACGAAGGCCTTCTCTATAAACTAGCCACCTCCCCTCTCCCTGCCTCATTTGTACATCTGATGCGGTCGTATCTCTGCGACCGCAAATTTAGGATCTGCGTCGACGGGACGTACTCTTCTGTCCGCCCCGTCGCCGCTGGCATCCCTCAAGGATCTGTCCTCGGCCCCGTTCTGTACCTTGTGTACACGAACGACCTGCCAGTTTTCCCTGGAGTCACGCTCTCTCTCTATGCGGACGATGCGATGTACCACGCCAGCTCTGCAAACCTTCGTTTTGCGACTGACGTGGTGCAGCGCCAGCTCGCATTACTTCCGGCCTGGCTACGGAAATGGCGGGTGGCGATCAATACGGAGAAATCCGAGGCGATTGCCTTCTCCCGTCAGCTCACTTCCCGATGCCAGACCCTCTCCCTTGAAGGGAGCCCGATCGCTTGGCAACGTACTGTGAAGTACTTGGGCGTCACTCTTGATCGACGCCTAAGCTTCAGAGCTCACGTGTCCACTGTGCTCCAGCGCGCCAGAGGCGTCAAAGCCAAACTATACCCATTCTTATCGCCTCGAGGGCCACTGCCAGTGCGCACGAAGCTCTCGATCTATCTGCTCTTTTTACGAGCCGTCCTTATGTACGCAGCGCCTGCATTTTGGACCCAACTCGCCCCCGACGTCGTTAAACGCATGGAAGCCTTCCAAGCCCTTACCCTTCGCCTTATCTCCGGCTCTCCCTGGTATGTAAAAAATTCTGCTATCAGGCGAGGGCTGAAGATTCCGTCGCTCGATGGATTTGCACGAACTCTCACGTTCAATCTCTTCCATCGAGCATCCATCTCTGATTTTCCTCACCTCCAACACCTCGATAACGATGATGGACCTCCACCAGTCAAACGCCGCCGCCCTCGAGCTCTGCTCGACGACCCGCCGTAATTTTAAAATTAACTAAAATTGCCCTCTCACCATCTGTCCACGCGCCGACCAATCGTATTTTCACCACCTTCCTTCCAGTCAAATCCGGTCCGTTGCAGGCCGACAGATGGTTCGGGCGTTGTGCCGGCTTTAGGTGTGCCTAGCGCCACCTTCAGTCGGCAACTTCGCCCCTCCCGTCTCTCGCCTGCCTCGGTATCGCCATAAGGCAGTCTACCGGACTCTTACCGGGCTGGCGGAAGTGTATCGACCCGTTGTGGGCGAACAAATCCCGCCAATCCGTGCTAAGCGTTCGCGTAGACTTCCCTCTCAGGCCATTGGTGGATCGCGTCAGCGGTTCAGCCAATCACAGCCCGTCTCCTTCACCTCCGCTAAAATAAAAAAAGGGGGTACCCATCCTCGCAGCGACAAGTCTCGCACCAAGCACTCGCCAAGCAACAGGCAGTCATCGGGCTCGCCCGGACGCTGCCGTCACTGGGGCACGCACTGAGCTGTGCCCTACACGCATCGTTGGCATCGTTGGCGTTGGCATCGGCGGTTCATAGCGACGGACGCATTCTTATGAATATGGATGGACTCCAGATGCAGGCGAGTGAAGTAACCCCGGACAGAAGACAACACGCGGGCTTCATCAAACATTACCCGGTGATCGTCGTGGGATAGAGCGTGTTCAGCAACTGCGGACTTCTCCGGCTGGCCCAGGCGGCAGTATCTCCGATGTTCAGAGAGGCGCGTCCGGACACTACGCTTCGTGGTGCCTATGTAGACCTGGCCACACGTACAAGGAATACTGTACACCCCGCACGACGAGAGTGGATCCCTGGCGTCTTTCACCGGTCGCAGGAACTGTTGGATCTTTTTGGTTGGCTTAAAGATCGTCCTGACGCCCCGCTTACTCAGCAACCTGCCGATGCGATCAGTCACGCCACGGATGTAGGAGGATGCGGAGGTTAGGAGAGCTGCCCGGCCGAGAAGATCTGGTAGGCCGGACCAGTCGGAGTTGCCTGAAGTTGTTGGCTCTGCTGCCTTGCCCTACATCCGTGGCGTGACTGATCGCATCGGCAAGTTGCTGAGTAAGCGGGGCGTCAGGACGATCTTTAAGCCAACCAAAAAGATCCAACAGTTCCTGCGACCGGTGAAAGACGCCAGGGATCCACTCTCGTCGTGCGGGGTGTACAGTATTCCTTGTACGTGTGGCCAGGTCTACATAGGCACCACGAAGCGTAGTGTCCGGACGCGCCTCTCTGAACATCGGAGATACTGCCGCCTGGGCCAGCCGGAGAAGTCCGCAGTTGCTGAACACGCTCTGTCCCACGACGATCACCGGGTAATGTTTGATGAAGCCCGCATGGTGTCTTCTGTCCGGGGTTACTTCACTCGCCTGCATCTGGAGTCCATCCATATTCATAAGAATGCGTCCGTCGCTATGAACCGCCGAGGAGAAAGCATCTCCTTAAATAGTGTCTGGCATGGTCTATTTTCCATGACCAATCAGAATTGAGTATGACGAGCTGGCTTCTCATTGGTCCGTGCGATACACCTGAAGCGGACAAAATGTTATAAATAGAGGCATCGTAGCAGGTACTCACTGTTGCTTGTTCCCAGTCCATTGGGAGACGTGTTCGGCGTATCATCTATCGAACACATTTCTTTTTTCTTTTGCTACTGAAGATGGCCACCGGTGGTGCGGCCGAAACGTTTAGCAGCATTTTAAGCAATCGCCCACGGCCTTTCAGAACGGAAGTTTTAGAAAATAGTTATACTGAGTTTGTATTTTGAAAAAATTAATCAAAATTTGGTGCGTCACTTACACATTAATAAATGTCCCATTGGATTTTTACCTCCCGATGCCCTAGATTTAGGAAATCAATTAAAGACACGGAGCCAAATTTTATGGAAATCGTATGATGCATTCAAGTTTTCATGAGTCACTCCTCATGGATGTAGGCACATACATAGACAGACAGACAAATGTCGGACGGTCAAGCTAAGATTAAGAACTCAGTTCGCGCGTCCAAAAACGCACCATGTAAAACATTTTGCTTGCAGGTCCGCTATACAAATTTCCATTGCCTTATTGGACACTTCTCTGCTCTGGCTATTCTACATAGAACGTCTTGTCCACAGGTCCACTCTTTAGTCAGTATGCCTCTACGTATATGTATCATTTCTCCTTCTTAACATTTTTACGCTATTTTTCTCATCTCTTACTTTCAACACTTTGGTTTTTCCTACATTTATTTCCATTGCCTAATTGGACACTTCTCTGCTCTGGCTATTCTACTCGTTCATAGAACGTCTTGTCCACAGGTTCACACTTTAGTCAGTATGCCTCTACGTATATGTATCATTTCTCCTTCTTAACATTTTTACGCTACTTTCCTCATCTCTTACTTTCAACACTTTGGTTTTTCCTACATTTATTTTATTCCAGACCGTTTCATTCAATCTTATAAGTTTTGTAATTTCCTTAAAACCATAATATAAATTAAATAGAGTCTAATAATTACGCAGTTATTAATAATTTTTGGTAATTATAGTTTAATAAAGTAATAATAATTTTTATTTATTTTATTCTAAACTGGGAAAGACGCCACCCAGTAGAGAAATAGAGGAATAGCATGATATAACGGTTTATTAGAAGTTTAGTATATCGCATTTCAAAAGGTTATAAATCTGAGGGATTTAGTGTATCAAGTAAGAAGACGAGTGTGACAAGAAAGAATAGTATACATAGTAATTCTAAGTATTACGCCTCTAACAAGTAACAGTACAAAATAAATGTGTCAGGTCAAACAAGTGCAGTCACAAAACTGCGTGCATCACTGCTCGTCCGAAACTTCTTTTTGTCACTAAAGAAGTCGAAGACGTCAAAGTAGATGTTGAAGACTTCAATGCATCACACAACTGAACTAGACCTTCAAATAAATGGTCATGACCAATCCAATGAGTCCAAGAAAAACTCGATGAAAAAAGAGGTCTGTATTAATTCTTCTAGTCAAGCGTGAAGGAAGACAAAGAGGTTTCGTGACCTCCACATAGTCAATTATTGTACATTTATACTTATAAAAACTTACATTTATAAAATATAGTTTTTCTTCCGCATCGGTTAATTATAGTTTATGACTACTCTTGTATCCAACATTGCTTGGATAGCTAACATAAAAGTGCGTGTTTAGACAGCATATATTGTAAATTAAATACCACATCAATGAGCAACTGAATAAAATCAGCGCATCACGAGACACCGAAACGGAGTAAATACAAAAAGATAATAAAATAAATAATTTTACTTTGGTATTTTAGAGTTTAAAGGTTTCCATCAATTATTCCAGAACACCAATCGCTTAAAATTTTTGCAACCAGCGTAATACACGTTTGTTTATTTTTATGTAACGATAATTATTTGGGTACAGAACGATTCAATTTTTTATGAGCAATGGTTTGACAATAAAGATATTACCGTCATGTGAACCCAAACAAACAAAATCTTTTATTAGTGGAAGTAAAACGTAAATTATTCATGACGTAATAATAATAATGAAAATTAATATTTAACTCATACAAAACATGAATGACCTTATCTATTTTGTTATGACCTGACGACTGAACTGATATTATGTACAAACATAATACAAAATACCTGTGGGATCTACGGAACTCTTTATATTTCAACAGTAACTTTCCACGTCAGTGGTGAAGCTAGCTTTGATCGTGTATTTACCCGAAAACTGTAGGATTACGCCGTACATGGAGTTTTTCACTCCTTATATGCCACATGGAGTTGAGAATGCTGTAGTTTCACCCGTGTTACTTTTAAATGAAAAGACCTCGGTTAAGGTCACGCTTTCGAAGGATATTACCCAGCATGTTTTTTTTTTTTTTTTTTGTAAGATAACTAATTGGAGAAACAGACCAAAAATTGTTGAAATGCCGTCAAATGTCTCACAAAATGTTTGAGAGCTAAAGAAGATATTTTGCTCGTATTTCAATACAATTGGACCAACTTACAATGTAACTAAAAAATTATTCTGATGCGTAGTCGCAGTAGAGTCCTACCAGCGAATCATTTGTCATGTATACATTTCCAATATTTGACGGTGCGGATTACTGTTATCTGATCTGGAGAAGGTCTTTTGGTGTATCCACGCTCTAATGCGTTACAAATGAAGACATCAGGCGGCAATTTTGATTAGACAAAACAATATTAGACACTATAAACATGAAGCAGTCCCTGCGGTGTGCCTTACCATCGTTGGGCCACAAACTTGTTAATCGAGATGCTAACAGAAGGAAACAAGGTAGACCTAGACCTAGGAGATTGTAGCAAGATGACGATCTTCTCTTTACCTAAGACGAGGTAGATAAATGAGACATAGAATTAGGAGAATGGGCGCACAGGCATTATAAGGTAAAAATTGAATGCTACCAAATTTTACGCTAGTTTTATATAGAAAACATGATTATCAAATGTATATTAGAATAAGAAATGCAAGTAATGTGACCTGATGTACTGTTGTAAACCAGCGCGGCGGTGTTTTTCAAAAGCACACCGCCTAGTCAAGGCGACAGTATGTCGGTGCGAAAGTTATTCAGCAAGTTACGTACAGGGTGTAAAAGGATAAAATGTATTGTGTTAAAAAAAAGCAATAAAGTTAAGTGAAGTCGAGGGAAAATTGAGTGCTCGGACAAGACCGTACCGCTAGGATTCGCCGCCATCAAGCAGAGTTAAGAGTTCAGTATTAGTAAATTACACATATCTTTTCTAGCTCTAAACTGCGAGGGTGGTATGTGGCGCCCATAACCGTGGAGCTTATAAAGACCAAATCCTACACTAGGTAGTATTTGGAGCCTATTGCAAGGTTTAATTTGTAAGCTAAACAGACAATTGAATTGCGAATAGAGTATAAGAAAAGTAGAATAAGAAATGTAGAGAATAAGAATAATTTTGTATGATCACACGAAGCAAAAGTAGGCAAACGAAATACATACAGAACAACACAAACAAAATAAACAACAAAATGAATACAGAAACAGGGACAACTCCGAATTACGAAGGGGAGTTAGATATTAACAACCAATTAGGGGATCAACATACACTCGCCCAACTAACAGTGGACGATCAAGAGTCAAGGACGCGGGGACAGGACCACGAAGAAGTAGAAACACCACAAATAACACCAGAAATACAACACGAGGGAAGACCGGGATTAGCACAAAAAACAACAACAGAAACACCTAAAGAACCGAATATGTATGCATTACTACAACAGATGTTACAACAATTTACACAACAGATATCACAACAAATGACACAGCAAACAGAAGTATTACAAAAACAATCCGCTGACGTGTCGTACGATTTATTCTATTGACTTATTTGCAGATTTCCTTTTGATAATTTTCTTCATTTTTGTGTTTATAATATTGACAAAATTTGAAGCTACTTCCTTTCAAGCATTTTGGAACCTGTCAAAACAGTGACGTAACTAGGAGCTGTTCTTTGGGTGTGGTGATAAGACTAACATAAATGCTGGATCTCACATTTTACTCAGGAAAAATGAGAAAAATAAATCAGGATTCTTTCCATATAAGTTTATAATTACACTTGTAAATTCTTTGCATTTCAAAATTTTTGAGAAAACTAACGGAATGTAGGCCTAGAAGTGGTAAAAAATATGGAAAAATGTTGATTTAAAAATATTCTGCCTTCATTAATTGTTATTTAAATTAAAGGTAATACATTTCATCTTATTAGGAATAACTGTAGGCCTAATTATAAATGTTTGTTCTTAAATGAGACAGTACAAATAAACCTCAAGGCCTTTCTAATGAACGACTTGTTTTAAGCATCTTATACAGAACTAATGGTAGTTTTAAAATAAGAATAGAATTTAAGGCTTCCAAACGACTGTAGCAAGACTGATATCTTTCCTGTTATTCTTTAACTTATTCCTTAGAGACAAAGAAATTAACATTTGGTACAGAGAGTGTTACAGAATAAGAAATCCAAAGCAAGGACGTACAATTACTGTCTTTTGCCGACATTGGGGTGATTTCTGTGCAAAACAAGAAAGGTATGTAGTACTTGAACTATAATTTACGCTAAAACTTTAGCAGACGTGTTTAAAAAATGTATTTATATACACCGGGACTTGATAACATTGTTTATTTTTATTCGAAAACTTTTTTATGATAATAAACAATATGATGATTTTGAATATTTAGGTTCACTGAGCGTTAGCTCTCCTAGTGTCAGTAGCCACTGTTTCATCATTTGTGAGGGCAAAAAACAAACATAATAGTCCTTCTAAGAGCCAATTTAACCTGCAGTACAAGGCAAGCACGAGGGTAGTAACAAGAAATTATCAAATAGAATTATAATTTATATGTGAACATATTTATAAAGAATAACTGTCCACCACAAACACAAACATACATAAACACATTGTAACACAAAAGTTGAGATGTGTGCGGAAATCGCAAACGTTTTTGGACGTGACTGATATATTTATTGCTAATGTAATTTATTATAGGACTACTGAAATTTATTTATTGCTATTTTCAGAGACTTTCAATAAACGAAGTTACTTTTATTACTTTAATATGAATTTAAATAAAATATAACTCTTAAATATGTTTAAGTTTCTAAATTAAAATAACTTGATAAAAAATCAACTAAAATACCTTTTGTTAGAAAAACAGTGTTGAAACAATTTTATTGAACCCAAACATAAGATTTTTACTGACCTGACATGGATTAATATTAATTGTATTAAAACTACAAACTTTTAGTAAGGGTCATAAACGTAGTTACAAATAATAAAATGCCGTACAAAGTTTCTGAAATGTCTTAAAATTCAATGAAAGCAATAAGTTAGCCACTTTTATGGTGTGGAAGATGCACGTCGGAACCGAATCCCGGCGTTTGGAAATCAAACACGTCAACCTGTGTTCCTTGCGTTTCTCCGGGATTTTAATGAATTGCACTCCGTTGATTTCGCCTCTGTCTTCGGCTAGTTAGAACAGCATTTATTGCAGAGCATATCGTGCAGCTGTAATGGAACCGTGCACACTCTCAGTAACACACATTTTCTTTACTAACATTACAATGTAGTCTATGTTATTTACGTCTTAATACTACATTAAATCTTATGTACCTAATCCAATGACAATAAGTTATTATTCGTTCGCAACCTTTATGATAAATGGCTATAATTTTTCTCATGATAAATTAAGCCTCTTTTATTACATATTTGGTGAAACACCTGTAGCATCGCAAAATTAAGTAAACATTATGTAAGTGTATTTTTTATACTTGTAAAGATAATCTTCCTAAACACATCAGTAACGTTTACATGTTATCAAGTCTAATGACAACTTTGTTTAATTGAACCTGTTATCTGCTTGAGACCCTAGGCCAGACAACGTTTATCTCTGCTGGCGACAGAGTAGAGGAGCGTTCCAACGAAGGAGGGATAAGTGCTGTGTGTGGTGACAGTGCGTGTATCCATTTGGCACCGCATTTTCCTTTAACGTTTGATTCTCACATACAATTCTCTTTGTTGGTTTCTCCCATCGCCTGTTTTAACTAATTTCTGTTCGGTGGGTCAGTACAGACAAAATGGTAACTAATGGACTGTGGCGGACGAACTGCGTATAAATTTTGCTTTGACGACAAAAACTAACCTTCAGTTGGACAATATGCAAATTCGCTAAAATTTGAAAGCGAAGAGCAGCGCGACCTGTGGGGAGGTGGAAAAGTTACGACTTCGGGGTTATAAAACGATACAGTCGGCGCTTATTACTTATTTTTGGCCTACACGAGATATTCATTTTAAACAGGGCGTGATTTAAGTGAGCATTAAACAATCAATTCCGTTAAGTTTTGTCAACTCAGACGTAAACCCCCCGCCCTCTAACAAAGTGGAAGTTGTTTGCGCTCCCTGTTCTCATCGCGAAAAAGAAAGTTGTACGATATTACGTAAACAGATGACGAGAGCTCCCTCGTTTTGTATTTTTGTTATATAATTACAGTGTAAAGCTTCATCTATTTTTTAATAAATGTAACATATATAGTCTATACTTGAAAGCGGCAAGTGTAAATTTCATTTTTTTAATATTTTTATATTGGGACTCTTTACAGGAGTTTGATTTTTAGGTATCACAATTAAACACACACACACACACACACACACACACACACACACACACACACGTTAATAAATAATTTTAATTATTGATGTAGGCGACGATATTTCATAGTATAGTACATTTTTAAGGCGATACAATCACTCCTCGCAAATTGATAACAGTAGGCCTAACTATTTCCATTTATCATAACAGCCCTTCGATCATGTCACAATTAAACGGTTAAAAACTTATAATCTATTTGATTTTAAATAAATAATAAAATACTGACATGAGAGACTATGGTGAAAAAATGTCTTTTGAAATTTCAAAGAAGAATTTTAAAAGTTTGCAAATGGCAGGAAAAAATTGTAATAGGGTTTCTCGAAAACTAATTACTTGTGTTAAGGAATTAGAAGAATCTGCTCCAGTTTAGTGTAACACAACTAAGACCGTCGTATGGTTATAACTGAGTTTGGCTTTTATCTCAGGTCCTTTGAGGACTCTCGTTTTGTAAGCTACATTATACGTAATGTAATTAGTGAGATCGGTACTGTTAAAATGTGCGTTACACTGAAAATTATACTGAATAAGTGCGTTTATTGTTTAAAAAATTTCTTTGCATTCCGAATAAGAAATTTTCTTAATTTCATCCCAATTGAGTTTATAATTTGAATACTGAAGTCTGTCTTCTGAGCCCTCGGCATATTATTGACGTAGGCGACAAGTTATAATATTTATTTATATTTATAAAATTTATACAGTCATAATCCCATTTATTCCCGGCCTAATATCTATTGCACTGACATACTTCTTCCAGTCTCTTACAGACTCATATTTAATCGTTTTCTTCTTGTTCTTCTTCTTTAACTTCCTTTTTAGGACTCTGTCCTGTTCTATAACAACGGTCCTACATGCTGTCATTCCACCTCTTCCTTGGCCAACCTCTTGGTGTTTGATTGCCTATCTCTTGCCTTTTTCACTAGCCTTGTGCCATTCATTCTTGATATGTGTTCATTCCATATCCTTCTTATTTCCGCACTCCAAATATAATATCTGTTATATTACACGTTTCTCTTATACTGCTGTTTGGGAACCTATCGTATTTTGTCTTTCCTAGTACCCCCATAATATAGCCATTTCTATAGTTTGTCGTTTTCTTTGAGTTGTTGCTGTATCTGGCTTGGTCTCTGATGCATAGGATATTACTGGACGTATTGTGCTTTTGTAAACCCTAGTTTTTGCGTCTTGTGTGAAGTATTTATTATTACATATAGGGTTATTCATGCATCCAGCAATTCTTCTTGCTTTCATCAAGTGATGCTATATTTTTTTATCTCCCCTATTGTTATTTGTGAGCCTTGTACCTAAGTAGTCTATCTGCATTAATTATTCTATCATCTATCAAAGCTTACACCTTAATGGCTCATGTGAAATTGTAATTGATTTTGTCTTTTTCTTCCGCTATCTTCATGTTATATTTCTGGCATGCTTTGTTAAAATTGTACACAAGTCTTTGTAAGTCATTTTCATTTTCCGCTATTAGAATAACATCGTCTGCATAGCATATAGTATTAAACACACTTCTACCCATCCTATATCCTCTCATATGCTTTACCTCCGTAATAATTTCATCTATATTACATTGAAGAGTATGGGACTTAGGAAATCCCTCTGCCTGATCCCTTTTATTATAGGTATATTATCTGATAATTCGCCATTAGCTTTTACTCTCATTAAAGTGTTCGCGTAGAGCTGTGTGTGTGTGTGTGTGTGTGTTTGTGTGTGTGTGTGTGTGTGTGTTTAATCGTGATACCTAAAAATCAAACTCCTGTAAAGTGTCCCAATATAAAAATATTAAAAAAATGAAATTTACACTTGCCGCTTTCAAGTATAGACTATATATGTTACATTTATTAAAAAATAGATGAAGCTTTACACTGTAATTATATAACAAAAATACAAAACGAGGGAGCTCTCGTCATCTGTTTACGTAATATCGTACAACTTTCTTTTTCGCGATGAGAACAGGGAGCGCAAACAACTTCCACTTTGTTAGAGGGCGGGGGGTTTACGTCTGAGTTGACAAAACTTAACGGAATTGATTGTTTAATGCTCACTTAAATCACGCCCTGTTTAAAATGAATATTTCGTGTAGGCCAAAAATAAGTAATAAGTGCCGACTGTATCGTTTTATAACCCCGAAGTCGTAACTTTTCCACCTCCCCACAGGTCGCGCTACTCTTCGCTTTCAAATTTTAGCGTATTTGCATATCGTCCAACTGAAGGTTAGTTTTTGTCGTCAAAGCAAAATTTATACGCAGTTCGTCCGCCACAGTCCATTAGTTACCATTTTGTCTGTACTGACCCACCGAACAGAAATTAGTTAAAACAGGCGATGGGAGAAACCAACAAAGAGAATTGTATGTGAGAATCAAACGTTAAAGGAAAATGCGGTGCCAAATGGATACACGCACTGTCACCACACACAGCACTTATCCCTCCTTCGTTGGAACGCTCCTCTACTCTGTCGCCAGCAGAGATAAACGTTGTCTGGCCTAGGGTCTCAAGCAGATAACAGGTTCAATTAAACAAAGTTGTCATTAGACTTGATTACATGTAAACGTTACTGATGTGTTTAGGAAGATTATCTTTACAAGTATAAAAAATGCACTTACATAATATTTACTTAATTTTGCGATGCTACAGGTGTTTCACCAAATATGTAATAAAAGAGGCTTAATTTATCATGAGAAAAATTATAGCCATTTATCATAAAGGTTGCGAACGAATAATAACTTATTGTCATTGGATTAGGTACATAAGATTTAATGTAGTATTAAGACGTAAATAACATAGACTACATTGTAATGTTAGTAAAGAAAATGTGTGTTACTGAGAGTGTGCACGGTTCCATTACAGCTGCACGATATGCTCTGCAATAAATGCTGTTCTAACTAGCCGAAGACAGAGGCGAAATCAACGGAGTGCAATTCATTAAAATCCCGGAGAAACGCAAGGAACACAGGTTGACGTGTTTGATTTCCAAACGCCGGGATTCGGTTCCGACGTGCATCTTCCACACCATAAAAGTGGCAAACTTATTGCTTTCATTGAATTTTAAGACATTTCAGAAACTTTGTACGGCATTTTATTATTTGTAACTACGTTTATGACCCTTACTAAAAGTTTGTAGTTTTAATACAATTAATATTAATCCATGTCAGGTCAGTAAAAATCTTATGTTTGGGTTCAATAAAATTGTTTCAACACTGTTTTTCTAACAAAAGGTATTTTAGTTGATTTTTTATCAAGTTATTTTAATTTAGAAACTTAAACATATTTAAGATATATATTTTATTTAAATTCATATTAAAGTAATAAAAGTAACTTCGTTTATTGAAAGTCTCTGAAAATAGCAATAAATAAATTTCAGTAGTCCTATAATAAATTACATTAGCAATAAATATATCAGTCACGTCCAAAAACGTTTGCGATTTCCGCACACATCTCAACTTTTGTGTTACAATGTGTTTATGTATGTTTGTGTTTGTGGTGGACAGTTATTCTTTATAAATATGTTCACATATAAATTATAATTCTATTTGATAATTTCTTGTTACTACCCTCGTGCTTGCCTTGTACTGCAGGTTAAATTGGCTCTTAGAAGGACTATTATGTTTGTTTTTTGCCCTCACAAATGATGAAACAGTGGCTACTGACACTAGGAGAGCTAACGCTCAGTGAACCTAAATATTCAAAATCATCATATTGTTTATTATCATAAAAAAGTTTTCGAATAAAAATAAACAATGTTATCAAGTCCCGGTGTATATAAATACATTTTTTAAACACGTCTGCTAAAGTTTTAGCGTAAATTATAGTTCAAGTACTACATACCTTTCTTGTTTTGCACAGAAATCACCCCAATGTCGGCAAAAGACAGTAATTGTACGTCCTTGCTTTGGATTTCTTATTCTGTAACACTCTCTGTACCAAATGTTAATTTCTTTGTCTCTAAGGAATAAGTTAAAGAATAACAGGAAAGATATCAGTCTTGCTACAGTCGTTTGGAAGCCTTAAATTCTATTCTTATTTTAAAACTACCATTAGTTCTGTATAAGATGCTTAAAACAAGTCGTTCATTAGAAAGGCCTTGAGGTTTATTTGTACTGTCTCATTTAAGAACAAACATTTATAATTAGGCCTACAGTTATTCCTAATAAGATGAAATGTATTACCTTTAATTTAAATAACAATTAATGAAGGCAGAATATTTTTAAATCAACATTTTTCCATATTTTTTACCACTTCTAGGCCTACATTCCGTTAGTTTTCTCAAAAATTTTGAAATGCAAAGAATTTACAAGTGTAATTATAAACTTATATGGAAAGAATCCTGATTTATTTTTCTCATTTTTCCTGAGTAAAATGTGAGATCCAGCATTTATGTTAGTCTTATCACCACACCCAAAGAACAGCTCCTAGTTACGTCACTGTTTTGACAGGTTCCAAAATGCTTGAAAGGAAGTAGCTTCAAATTTTGTCAATATTATGAACACAAAAATGAAGAAAATTATCAAAAGGAAATCTGCAAATAAGTCAATAGAATAAATCGTACGACACGTCAGCGGATTGTTTTTGTAATACTTCTGTTTGCTGTGTCATTTGTTGTGATATCTGTTGTGTAAATTGTTGTAACATCTGTTGTAGTAATGCATACATATTCGGTTCTTTAGGTGTTTCTGTTGTTGTTTTTTGTGCTAATCCCGGTCTTCCCTCGTGTTGTATTTCTGGTGTTATTTGTGGTGTTTCTACTTCTTCTTGGTCCTGTCCCCGCGTCCTTGACTCTTGATCGTCCACTGTTAGTTGGGCGAGTGTATGTTGATCCCCTAATTGGTTGTTAATATCTAACTCCCCTTCGTAATTCGGAGTTGTCCCTGTTTCTGTATTCATTTTGTTGTTTATTTTGTTTGTGTTGTTCTGTATGTATTTCGTTTGCCTACTTTTGCTTCGTGTGATCATACAAAATTATTCTTATTCTCTACGTTTCTTATTCTACTTTTCTTATACTCTATTCGCAATTCAATTGTCTGTTTAGCTTACAAATTAAACCTTGCAATAGGCTCCAAATACTACCTAGTGTAGGATTTGGTCTTTATAAGCTCCACGGTTATGGGCGCCACATACCACCCTCGCAGTTTAGAGCTAGAAAAGATATGTGTAATTTACTAATACTGAACTCTTAACTCTGCTTGATGGCGGCGAATCCTAGCGGTACGGTCTTGTCCGAGCACTCAATTTTCCCTCGACTTCACTTAACTTTATTGCTTTTTTTTAACACAATACATTTTATCCTTTTACACCCTGTACGTAACTTGCTGAATAACTTTCGCACCGACATACTGTCGCCTTGACTAGGCGGTGTGCTTTTGAAAAACACCGCCGCGCTGGTTTACAACAGTACATCAGGTCACATTACTTGCATTTCTTATTCTAATATACATTTGATAATCATGTTTTCTATATAAAACTAGCGTAAAATTTGGTAGCATTCAATTTTTACCTTATAATGCCTGTGCGCCCATTCTCCTAATTCTATGTCGCATTTATCTACCTCGTCTTAGGTAAAGAGAAGATCGTCATCTTGCTACAATCTCCTAGGTCTAGGTCTACCTTGTTTCCTTCTGTTAGCATCTCGATTAACAAGTTTGTGGCCCAACGATGGTAAGGCACACCGCAGGGACTGCTTCATGTTTATAGTGTCTAATATTATTTTGTCTAATCAAAATTGCCGCCTGATGTCTTCATTTGTAACGCATTAGAGCGTGGATACACCAAAAGACCTTCTCCAGATCAGATAACAGTAATCCGCACCGTCAAATATTGGAAATGTATACATGACAAATGATTCGCTGGTAGGACTCTACTGCGACTACGCATCAGAATAATTTTTTAGTTACATTGTAAGTTGGTCCAATTGTATTGAAATACGAGCAAAATATCTTCTTTAGCTCTCAAACATTTTGTGAGACATTTGACGGCATTTCAACAATTTTTGGTCTGTTTCTCCAATTAGTTATCTTACAAAAAAAAAAAAAAAAAACATGCGGGGTAATATCCTTCGAAAGCGTGACCTTAACCGAGGTATTTTCATTTAAAAGTAACACGGGTGAAACTACAGCATTCTCAACTCCATGTGGCATATAAGGAGTGAAAAACTCCATGTACGGCGTAATCCTACAGTTTTCGGGTAAATACACGATCAAAGCTAGCTTCACCACTGACGTGGAAAGTTACTGTTGAAATATAAAGAGTTCCGTAGATCCCACAGGTATTTTGTATTATGTTTGTACATAATATCAGTTCAGTCGTCAGGTCATAACAAAATAGATAAGGTCATTCATGTTTTGTATGAGTTAAATATTAATTTTCATTATTATTATTACGTCATGAATAATTTACGTTTTACTTCCACTAATAAAAGATTTTGTTTGTTTGGGTTCACATGACGGTAATATCTTTATTGTCAAACCATTGCTCATAAAAAATTGAATCGTTCTGTACCCAAATAATTATCGTTACATAAAAATAAACAAACGTGTATTACGCTGGTTGCAAAAATTTTAAGCGATTGGTGTTCTGGAATAATTGATGGAAACCTTTAAACTCTAAAATACCAAAGTAAAATTATTTATTTTATTATCTTTTTGTATTTACTCCGTTTCGGTGTCTCGTGATGCGCTGATTTTATTCAGTTGCTCATTGATGTGGTATTTAATTTACAATATATGCTGTCTAAACACGCACTTTTATGTTAGCTATCCAAGCAATGTTGGATACAAGAGTAGTCATAAACTATAATTAACCGATGCGGAAGAAAAACTATATTTTATAAATGTAAGTTTTTATAAGTATAAATGTACAATAATTGACTATGTGGAGGTCACGAAACCTCTTTGTCTTCCTTCACGCTTGACTAGAAGAATTAATACAGACCTCTTTTTTCATCGAGTTTTTCTTGGACTCATTGGATTGGTCATGACCATTTATTTGAAGGTCTAGTTCAGTTGTGTGATGCATTGAAGTCTTCAACATCTAATTTGACGTCTTCGACTTCTTTAGTGACAAAAAGAAGTTTCGGACGAGCAGTGATGCACGCAGTTTTGTGACTGCACTTGTTTGACCTGACACATTTATTTTGTACTGTTACTTGTTAGAGGCGTAATACTTAGAATTACTATGTATACTATTCTTTCTTGTCACACTCGTCTTCTTACTTGATACACTAAATCCCTCAGATTTATAACCTTTTGAAATGCGATATACTAAACTTCTAATAAACCGTTATATCATGCTATTCCTCTATTTCTCTACTGGGTGGCGTCTTTCCCAGTTTAGAATAAAATAAATAAAAATTATTATTACTTTATTAAACTATAATTACCAAAAATTATTAATAACTGCGTAATTATTAGACTCTATTTAATTTATATTATGGTTTTAAGGAAATTACAAAACTTATAAGATTGAATGAAACGGTCTGGAATAAAATAAATGTAGGAAAAACCAAAGTGTTGAAAGTAAGAGATGAGGAAAGTAGCGTAAAAATGTTAAGAAGGAGAAATGATACATATACGTAGAGGCATACTGACTAAAGTGTGAACCTGTGGACAAGACGTTCTATGAACGAGTAGAATAGCCAGAGCAGAGAAGTGTCCAATTAGGCAATGGAAATAAATGTAGGAAAAACCAAAGTGTTGAAAGTAAGAGATGAGAAAAATAGCGTAAAAATGTTAAGAAGGAGAAATGATACATATACGTAGAGGCATACTGACTAAAGAGTGGACCTGTGGACAAGACGTTCTATGTAGAATAGCCAGAGCAGAGAAGTGTCCAATAAGGCAATGGAAATTTGTATAGCGGACCTGCAAGCAAAATGTTTTACATGGTGCGTTTTTGGACGCGCGAACTGAGTTCTTAATCTTAGCTTGACCGTCCGACATTTGTCTGTCTGTCTATGTATGTGCCTACATCCATGAGGAGTGACTCATGAAAACTTGAATGCATCATACGATTTCCATAAAATTTGGCTCCGTGTCTTTAATTGATTTCCTAAATCTAGGGCATCGGGAGGTAAAAATCCAATGGGACATTTATTAATGTGTAAGTGACGCACCAAATTTTGATTAATTTTTTCAAAATACAAACTCAGTATGTTCAATGAATAGACAAAATAGATATGTGTAATGGTATCACGTATGGTCACCGTCCTGTAGTGTTTCTCGGCTAACGCTCAGAATCAGAGATGTGAAAAACTTTATTCAAAAGCTTAAACACTTCAAATTTATTACTAGATTTTATCTAAATAAACATATTTCGATTAAATTCTGCAGCAAATTCTGCAGCTTGGTGAGTTTGCTAATACTTTACGAGGAATGGCTTGTGGTGGGTAAATGAAATTAGGAAAAGAATAAAATGGCTGAAAAGAGGAGAGTTAAATAAAATAAAACTGAGAGCAGTAAAGAGGAGACTTTGAAATCGGATTTTACATATCCTTAGACAAACTTAGCAGTAGCATCGGGTTTTAAGGGAACAGTGGAACAAGAGATGAAGTGAAGGAGTGGTATGAAGAGATTGCGACTTCTTGGCGCCATATGTAAAAACAGAGACCCAAGCCTGGAATATGAATGGAGATTACGATGACTGTCACACAGTGAAATAACTTGTGATGCTGATAAAATGACTAAAACAATTTACTTGTTCTTAGTAATTGGTTTTATGAATTTATTTCTGTTTTATAAGATGTGTGTAAATTGTAAAATCCATATAATATAGTCTATTACGTGAGGAATTTTCTGCCGATTTTGAGCTCTGCATGTATCCTTCTGATTTCTTTTGCAAAATCTTTATAAAGGGTTATAAAATAAAGTTAAGGAAATATTTTGGCCCGCTCTTAAATTTAGGGGTTGTTTTCACCCATTTTTCGGGGGGTGAAAAAAACAAAATTTAATTATCCCCGGGACCCGATAGAGAATTCAATTCTAAGTAAAAAGGCGGTATACACTTTCGAAAAAATGCGTTGTTTGCGAGTTACAAGGGTTCAAAGTTTTGCAAAAAAAACGCGTTATTTAAAATTAATCTGCAAATAACTCAAAAACGACGTCATTTTGTGAAACATTTGTGTAACTCAAACTTAAAGCTTATTACCAGGCGAACATTTTCCACATTATTTGGTTTGCTTATGTCAAATGGTTCTCGAGACAGCCAAAATAAGATGACGATTCACCGGTTTTTGATCAAATTACGTGATATATCTCGGTGACAAATTGTTCGAGCGTAACCAAATTAGTATCAAATGAAAGCTCTGTTAATTTTCTAAAAACTCTGGGTTAATTACTTGTGTAGCTTAAAACATTACGAAGTTATGTAGGAAAATATCATAATTTCTGCAAATTTTTTCCAGGAAATTTAAAAAGGGACGTCCGCCATTTTGTCAAATATACATATTAAGCCGAGATACTGTAGTTTTCGGTTGCCTATTATATTAGCAACGACCTCAATATTTTTGAACCATATATGTATTGCTGTACAGTAACACGTAACGTTTTAAAAAAATTCAAGTTTTTGGAGTTTCGCCAAAATTCAGCTTTTTTATTAAATATCTCAGTAACGATGCATTTTATCGAAAAATTGTTATAAATCAAAAATAAAGCTTATAGAAAAGAAAACTTGTAAATTTTTTAAAATTCCTTTGTGACTAAAACTCGATGAGTTAAAGCAGTTTAAAGGTGTATTTTGCCGACATCGTGTAAAACATTTTTGACTTCTACGCGAAATATCTAGTGTACAGTACGTTTTTTTTGCTATAGTGCATACGAGAATAGTTATAGCTCTTTAAATTTCCTAGAAAATACATTTTGATTGAAATTTGTTTCGTAAATATTGACTGTGTTATGACCAAAAATGTAAACGCGCTAAAACAGTTAGATTTTGTTATCGTACGTTATATGTTCGGGTGCGGTCCTGAGAGCCTACTAATTTATACTAAACTAAACTTTTTCCAAATTGACAATAGAATTAAGTATTATTTTTATTTTTTTAACGTCTATTGTAAACAAAACAATACCTGTTGCAATTTGTCACTGTCTGTACTGTTATACCAATCGAATATTTAATTTAATAAAATAATATAATGTTTATGGTTCAACTTTTCTTTGATTAAATTTTATAAGTATGGATGAAATATATATTTTTTCGATTGAATTTTGAACTTCTGAATTTTGAATGTACCCAATTTCAGGACTTCAAAGTACATCCTCGCGTTGTTTCACGTTTTTAACACTTTAGGGATGGTTTTCAACTCTTTCAAGTCTAACCCTTGCGTCGGATGTATTCCTTGACGTCAAAATCGTAATCAGCAACCACCCCAGAAACCTATAGGTACTCACTTTCGAGGATTTGACCGGCATTCTCGCGAAGTTGAATACTACACACCCTGATTATAGTTTGCTTCAACACTTTAAAAATTACGCTTTGCGTCTAATATAATTTTGGATGTCAGAGTCGTAATCAGCACCACAAAAACCTATAAGTACTTAATTTCAGGGCCTCAAAATGCATTCTCGCGTCGTTTCATATTTTCAACACTTTAGGGTAGTTTTCAACACTTTAGGGGTGAGAGCGAGCCAAACTTTTTCCTTAACTTTGTTCTAGAACCTTTTAGGAACTGATAGCAAAAGGAATCAAAAAATTAGATGGACACTAACTCAAAATCGGCAGATATATTAATGATGAGAACTCACCAGTTGCATCAAATACTACAAAACTACGTATATGTGGTGTAAAAGAATTGACGACAAATAAGCAAACAGAATCCAAGAATATACAAAGGTGCACACTTTACAGATACTAGTAGACAACAGAGGAAAGAATGATAAGGATAGATGACCGTATGGAACTGGACGAATGGATGACTAAAGCAAACCATTAAGTACTATTGAATACTGTTGTTGGCACACACGTGTTAGTGTCGTGTAGTGTAGTGTATATTAGTGTACTGAATACTATTACACATGTTAGTGTAGTAGGAGATAGTAGATCTCGTACGTGGCATTTAGCGAAGCTGACTAAAGGTGATCACTTCTTGCAGGCAATAGAGACAAAATTAGGAAATTGGAGACAGACTGTATGAGAAGATATCTCTAGCAAACACGAAAGGACTACGGTACCCCACGCTAATAACTTCCTACAGTACAAGGCTGCTGGAAAGTAGAGCCCTACAGTGATATGGACGTATTCGAGGTATGCCAAAACAAAGGTGCTCCTACAGACTATTACAGTAGCACACACTCGGAAACAGAAAAGCGTAAAGGTCGTCATAAGGGTAGGAAACTGGAAACATGCGCGAGAAGATCAAGGGGCACAAACACTCGCAAGCTGATAAATGGTAAGATGAAAATGGTTCATGCAAGGCGACAAAAAGGTAAAAAAGTTTGGCTTCTGCTAAAGAAGATTTATTATTTATAAACTTTCTTTCTTCAGTCTCCGTGCTGTTACATTTATTTAATAAGCAGTTTATTTCATGTATACATATAACAGTTTATTTCATGTTAAAACAGTGTCGATTTTTTAGTTACCTACTTTTTGCTGTTCAATCTGCCTACACGTAACCGGATTAGCTCCAGGCACGCAAAGCAGGTTATGCCATTACGATAACTTTGTTTCTACTCCCATCTTAAAAGACTGAAAGAAATGAAGGTTTCTTCAAAGTATCAGCTTTTATCGTTTTCAAATAAAGTCCGTTGTCAGCCCAAAACTGTACAACAGCAAACAGTTATCGGTCACTAGTTACTATGGCAAGTCAGTGGCAACTGAAGCGTAATATCACGATTTTATAGCATTTGATAAAGCACAAGGAAGAGACAGAAAATAAACCTACAAACATGCATGTCATAAACGTGTTCCGCTTCTTCAAAACTAGTTCTGAATTAAAAATATTTTAACTAGTATATAGTATTGAAAAGAAAAGGAACTGGAACACTTCAAAGAGTTCAAATATTTATGCTGTATAATAAGCTCAGAAATTAGGTATGATCAATGCGGAAATTAATAAAAAAATAAGCAGTGTCTCGAGACTTTTCCACGCAAAAAAGACCAAGTTCATTGGTAAGGCTGAAATTTTGAAGAAAATTAAGATGAGCATTCTCAAAAACACATATGCCTATGTACCAGTTCTTACTTATGGAGCTGAAACCTGGGATCTAACTGAAAAACATCTACACTCTCTCTAAGCTATGGAGATGAGATATCTCAGGAAGGTTGAAGGAAAGTCAAGAAGAGTCAGAAACACTACTATAAGAACGAGTCTTAAGACAGTACTTTTGAAAGATAAAATTCAGAAAGTACAGTAGCGCTGGTTTGGATATGTTCAGAGGATGGAAGAGGATGGACTTCCAAAACAACTGCCTGAGGAAAGAATGGCTGAGAGAAGACCAAGAGGCCGGAGAAGAGTTACTTGGGAGAACAATGTGAGGTGCTCTCTGCAGGGGCTGGGAGTGCAGTGGAATGAAGCCAAGGCCATACAGAGACCATTTGGCAAGACCTTTGCTCAACCTCTACACCTTGCGGTAGAAGAGGATTGGAATAAGAAGAAGAAGATATAGTACTGACAACATTTTTTTTTTAATTAAACATCTTTTTACAATCTACCGTTATGGACTATCACACGTTAGAAAATTTGGACGTATTATTTCAAATTTTATTAGACAAAACATGTAAATTTACATATAATAGTATACAAAGATATTAGGCCTAGAGTTTGTTATTAGATATTGAATTACAATAGGAATATATGTCAGCATTCTATTTCAAATTACTAAAATGACTTACACGGACTATAAACACACAAAACAATGAACACAAACCCAAATCTGTACGAAATATCAGTAAGTTTGAAGTGTTCGAGTTAGGAAATTCAACATAATTTGAGTAAAAATACCACAACATAAATAATTCTACAGATATACAAGAAAGAAGTACAAGGTCATAGAATGCTATGACCTGTGAATCGAAACGAATAATTAAAAGAAAAAATTAAGTAAATGTAAAAGCACATATACAACTATGCGAACACGGGCTCCCACCCACCCACACACACACACACACATCCACTCAAAGCATGTACACCTGAGTGCACTTATACTGACTCCGGTACACACAGACACATACGTCACATATAATGCCTAATACGCTAGCGGTGAAGAGAAGCAGAACATATACAAAGCAATCAAACTTAATGGACACGGCCAGAAGTTAATGGGAGTGTTAGCTTCCATTTCATTTAGTTTCTTTGATGACAGGAACCACAGTGACAGGCTAATCTCACACATATATCGGGACTGTTAGCATTAAAATTGGCAATACAACTTCTGAAATCTAATATCATATTAGATATGGAATCGTTACTATTATTGTCATAATGAACTCAATGTAGATAGAAACATTAAAAAGTACATGAATTAAGATTTAATAAAATAGGCATTAAAATTCTGAATGTGACGTCAAACAATGGACATCTACTTTACACATTCGGATGTAAAGAGCAGTGATGCTATAAGCAATAACAGTGGAACGTGGAACCACAAGGTTCATAAACTAGAAGAAATCGTGTGAGAAGCTGATTCATTAAAGCACACAAAATTAGACTATTGGATTGATAACTCAGTTAGAACGGACAAGAGCAGATTCGTGAAGGCAATGTTTGTTTGAAAACCCACGCCTAAAAGGGTGGGTGTAAGATAAAAATAGAGAAGGAAATATGATTCTGAAGAAGACGTGCGGGAAATAAAAGTATGAAACTACAAAAGGACTATTTAAAAAAAGATCAGAATAGAAGAGTACCATTATAAAATGAAATCAATATACATTTTCTTTGTAACTTTATCGGTTTTTTATGTAGGTAGGTGTCAACGCCGTTAGTAATAATATATATTTCAGAGGTGTCATTAACTAAAGGTAAAAGGGAGAAAATGTTGGGCCAACGGAAATTGATTTCTGGAAAAAGACAGATGGCAGTTCAAGAATCGAGAGCGTAACAAGTAAAGGAATAAGAGATATCATGTCAGTAACACACGCAATACACCAGTGTACAATATCAAAGAGAAACCAGTAGTGTGGTTTGGACTTGTGTGAACGGTGCCAAACTAATTACACAACGAAAGACGGAAGGAAGTATAGAATGAGCTGGTAAAGTTGCATAAGTGAAGAAGTGAAAGAGAGAACTGGAAGAGAATATTAAGAATAAAAAGAAAAGTGACGATTGAGTACCGTCATTTTTCTCAGTATGATAACTAGGTACACAAGAACATTGAACGTTGAAAATTGATTTTTTTTGTAGCGAACGGGACTTAAAAGAGGAAGAAAAAGAAGAGAAACGATATGCTTCTTGTGTATTACTTTGACCTGTAATACTAAACAATGTTTTATTTCAATATTTCATTCTTATATAAGTATCTTAGAAATGCGCTTTTCAACATTTTCTACCGTGCAATATGCAGCGCAAGAAACAAATAAAAAAAACGTATTTGTTATGTATGTAGCCTTACTCTTCAGAGTTAACTTATTGAAGGGGACCTCCTTATTTTTCTCGTTGAAACGTCTGTAAACAGAAATACCCCTCAACAATTTGCAACATCGTCGTTTCGTATCGTTTATCACTGTTCAGTATTCAACTTTAAATATTAGAATTCTTTACACTGCGTTCTTACAATCTGAATGTTCAGTAACAGAAAACTTTTCCATTATCAGGAAATGGCTTCCTGTCGCGTTTTGCAATGTCTGTCCTACTTGTATCACGAGTACCAACAAATATTTATGCTTCTCGTTTGACCGTTTTATAACCTTGTAACTACTGTGGGAACTAATTTGTGTAGCTACAGAACGTATAGAAACTTCTTTTAACTCTTTTCAAGAAATACGGATCAGCTACATTCATTTTTGTATAAATTGAATGTTAATTTTTACCAGCGTAATTCAAACTAATTTCTTTTTCCCTTCTTCTTTTGTTTATTCTTCTTCATTCTTAATATTCATGTTGAATGCGGTATCCAAGTCACTTGTACGAATTAATAACTAAATTTACCTTATTTTGTCCGCCTTGTGACTTCTTATAATTTTTCTATGACGCGTTTCAGAGCTTACGCTCCATCATCAGATATATATTAAAATAAAACTATCACTGTTACCGAGGTCGTCACATGATATAAAATGTCAAAAATGTTTGCATACAAACAGCGCGCGGAAGTAGGGTGCGCACCCGTTCACGTTCAATTTGCCACCGATAAATTGAACGGCAACAATTTGAGTGGCAAATTGAACGTGAACGGGTGCGCACCCTACTTCCGCGCGCTGTTTGTATGCAAAAATGTTTGACATTTTATATCATGTGACGACCTCGGTAAGAGTGATAGTTTTATTTTAATATATAACTGATGATGGAGCATAAGCTCTGAAACGCGTCATAGAAAAATTATAAGAAGTCACAAGGTGGACAAAATAAGGTAAATTTAGTTATTAATTCTTCTTTCTTCTTTACTTTCATATATATTTTGTTTTCCTTCTGCTTTCATATAAACGTTTACAATAAATGCAAAATACGTTATTCACTATACAGTATTACAATAGACCGAGACAGCAAGATACGTTATTCACTATACAGTACTACAATAGACCGAGACAATCATTTTAATTATTATTTGGGTATCGTTATTGTATACGAACACAATAAAAGTCTGGGCTCCAAAACAAGTCATGTAATCTCATTTTACACGAAAGAGGAACAATAAACAGAATGATAAAAAAGAAAGTTAGGAAGGAGTCAACATTAAAATTCTGCAATACAGCGACTATGCTTACTTCACAATATTGAAGTGAAACTTGCATTTTTAAAGAAAAATAAGACAGCAGAATTGACGTCTTTCAGGTGAGCTTTCCAAAATTCCCAAGAACCGACAACATTTTGAAGTAAAGACATGAGGAGAGAATACTGATAAATACATAATATATTTACCTACCTTTCGTGTAGGTTCACATAATTTATACACATGTAATAACATAGCATATATTACTTTAATGTACATAGAGTATAACCTGTGTAATAAAACAACACAAGGATACATAGATACATTTATATTATTTTGGGTAACATAAAGAAAAGTGGAAACCCATTCGGAAAGTACCCAGGGAAACGATTAATGAAGGCAGTAATACAAAGTGAACACCCGGGAACAATAGAGGTGAGTCTTGAGAATAGACTGGGCAACTAACATTTTGAACACTCTGAAGAAAGAACAGGCTTTGCGGAAGGATAATAACAATAAGAAGAAGAAGAAGAAGAAGAAGAAGAAGAAGAAGAAGAAGAAGAAGAAGAAGAAGAAGAAGAAGAAGAAGAAGAAGAAGAAGATGTCGACGACGACGACGACGATGATTATGACGATGAAGCGGAAGCGGAAGAAGACGGAAGAGGAAGGAAAAGTAAGAAGAAGAAGAAGAAGAAAAACAATATATTACACATTATAAACGACATCAACGACGTAGTGAACCAGTGCACCGGCTGTTCACGTAATACACTCTACTACTAATTGTCGACGCTGTCTATGCTAATTCACTTGGAATTTAGAAGACTTCTCAATGCGAATTATACATTTCCTCATAAACACGACTCGCTTAATGCTAGATTTCTTGCTCTAAAATTTTGAATAGTCTCATATTTGAGTGAGATCTTACAATCGAAAATACATACACAGGAAAAATGAGAACCTGAAAATAGTTACCGGTATGTACTAAAACAAACTGTATTACAGCACAAGTTTAATTGAGTTCCGGTGTCCAGGATAATAATATAGCAAGGAAACCAAAACAAGTTTTTAAAACATTTGTCTCAAAATTACTGTACATGCGGGTTCACCATCTTTACTTTTATCCTGTTTGTTGCGTTGTTCCAACTTTAATCTACACTGGTTATCCCATTTTAATTTTTCCTGGTGAACCATACGCGCATTTTACATTTGGAGCATGATAACTGGTTGCACGAAGCAGTCGGACTAGTGAGGATTGACAGTTTTGGTATCCAACATACATTATAACGTGTCCAAACCACTATGGAGTCAATAAAGCTACAACACGTACTTCCCGAATGTGCTTTTGGAGGTCGACCTATAATTATTATGAAGTCTATACTTTTTGGCTAAGGCAAGAGAGATTAGACAGCTCAATTGTTAAGAGTGGTACAAAATTATGCATTAACAGTTGGCGTTCCTTACAGTAACTCTGTAGTTAATAAATTATTAAGTAATTAAAAGTTTCTTTTCTTTCTCTTTTGCATTACACAATTATTTGCTTTAAACCTAATTTTGATTCCAACTAAGCCTGTGAAAATTCAGTCTACACATACCTTCCTAGTATTACAAGTTAGTTCAAACATTTATATTTTAAAATATATTTTTCCAGTATTTGAATATATACAACTGAAGTTAAAAATGAAAGCAAATGGCTTTCTATCTGTCCTGGCTTGTTATAAATATACAGAGTAGTCTGTAACACATAGAAAACTTTACATAGAAAATTATTTTTTAGTACAGGTTGAAGTGCATACGTAGACATACGCGATGCCAAATGTATAGCCTTACATTTACGAAAAAGATTAAGAGCTATTCACATAATTATACATTAGTGAAATATATTCAGTGTTAGTATTAGAATACCTTACAATACGTTCTTACAATCCGAATGCTTCAGTTACAGAAAACTTTTCCATTATCAGGAAATGGCTTTCTGTCGCGTTTTTCAGTGTCTGTCCTACTTGTATCTCGAGTACCAACAAATATTTATGCTTTTCCTTTGACCATCTCATAACCCTATAAATATTGTAGAAGCTGGATCCCACATTTTTCTTAGTATTGATTGTAAGAAAGGATGGAACGTTACAGTCACTGTTTTTTGGAGACGATAGGTTGATTTCTATGTAAAACAAGAAAGGTATGGAGTACTTGAACTATAAATTAAGTCATACATCCAGGTATGATTAACCAGTCATCCAGGTTATATTTATAAATTTTATTGAATACATTTGTTAAATATTTTTGTATTTTATATAAATTACAGTCGATTATGATTTTAACAGACGATGAGGTGTAACAGAGGGCATGTTGTGTGAATGTACTCGTGTCAGTTCCTGTTTCTACTCTGGCACCTGCTCAGGATCAGTCCGCGTTGTCTGACACGTGATGAACAATACAGACTACAAGTGTTGGAGCAATCTGCACACAGATAAACAATTAAAAACTTATTAACTGTTAGAACATTATTTAAATAAAACGTTTATATACAAACGGTGTGTTACACAAAGTAACTGATATCGTTACTGTCGCGAACGGTACTCAATCCGCTGACGTGTCGTACGATTTATTCTATTGACTTATTTGCAGATTTCCTTTTGATAATTTTCTTCATTTTTGTGTTTATAATATTGACAAAATTTGAAGCTACTTCCTTTCAAGCATTTTGGAACCTGTCAAAACAGTGACGTAACTAGGAGCTGTTCTTTGGGTGTGGTGATAAGACTAACATAAATGCTGGATCTCACATTTTACTCAGGAAAAATGAGAAAAATAAATCAGGATTCTTTCCATATAAGTTTATAATTACACTTCTAAATTCTTTGCATTTCAAAATTTTTGAGAAAACTAACGGAATGTAGGCCTAGAAGTGGTAAAAAATATGGAAAAATATTGATTTAAAAATATTCTGCCTTCATTAATTGTTATTTAAATTAAAGGTAATACATTTCATCTTATTAGGAATAACTGTAGGCCTAATTATAAATGTTTGTTCTTAAATGAGACAGTACAAATAAACCTCAAGGCCTTTCTAATGAACGACTTGTTTTAAGCATCTTATACAGAACTAATGGTAGTTTTAAAATAAGAATAGAATTTAAGGCTTCCAAACGACTGTAGCAAGACTGATATCTTTCCTGTTATTCTTTAACTTATTCCTTAGAGACAAAGAAATTAACATTTGGTACAGAGAGTGTTACAGAATAAGAAATCCAAAGCAAGGACGTACAATTACTGTCTTTTGCCGACATTGGGGTGATTTCTGTGCAAAACAAGAAAGGTATGTAGTACTTGAACTATAATTTACGCTAAAACTTTAGCAGACGTGTTTAAAAAATGTATTTATATACACCGGGACTTGATAACATTGTTTATTTTTATTCGAAAACTTTTTTATGATAATAAACAATATGATGATTTTGAATATTTAGGTTCACTGAGCGTTAGCTCTCCTAGTGTCAGTAGCCACTGTTTCATCATTTGTGAGGGCAAAAAACAAACATAATAGTCCTTCTAAGAGCCAATTTAACCTGCAGTACAAGGCAAGCACGAGGGTAGTAACAAGAAATTATCAAATAGAATTATAATTTATATGTGAACATATTTATAAAGAATAACTGTCCACCACAAACACAAACATACATAAACACATTGTAACACAAAAGTTGAGATGTGTGCGGAAATCGCAAACGTTTTTGGACGTGACTGATATATTTATTGCTAATGTAATTTATTATAGGACTACTGAAATTTATTTATTGCTATTTTCAGAGACTTTCAATAAACGAAGTTACTTTTATTACTTTAATATGAATTTAAATAAAATATATATCTTAAATATGTTTAAGTTTCTAAATTAAAATAACTTGATAAAAAATCAACTAAAATACCTTTTGTTAGAAAAACAGAGTTGAAACAATTTTATGGAACCTAAACATAAGATTTTTACTGACCTGACATGGATTAATATTAATTGTATTAAAACTACAAACTTTTAGTAAGGGTCATAAACGTAGTTACAAATAATAAAATGCCGTACAAAGTTTCTGAAATGTCTTAAAATTCAATGAAAGCAATAAGTTTGCCACTTTTATGGTGTGGAAGATGCACGTCGGAACCGAATCCCGGCGTTTGGAAATCAAACACGTCAACCTGTGTTCCTTGCGTTTCTCCGGGATTTTAATGAATTGCACTCCGTTGATTTCGCCTCTGTCTTCGGCTAGTTAGAACAGCATTTATTGCAGAGCATATCGTGCAGCTGTAATGGAACCGTGCACACTCTCAGTAACACACATTTTCTTTACTAACATTACAATGTAGTCTATGTTATTTACGTCTTAATACTACATTAAATCTTATGTACCTAATCCAATGACAATAAGTTATTATTCGTTCGCAACCTTTATGATAAATGGCTATAATTTTTCTCATGATAAATTAAGCCTCTTTTATTACATATTTGGTGAAACACCTGTAGCATCGCAAAATTAAGTAAACATTATGTAAGTGTATTTTTTATACTTGTAAAGATAATCTTCCTAAACACATCAGTAACGTTTACATGTTATCAAGTCTAATGACAACTTTGTTTAATTGAACCTGTTATCTGCTTGAGACCCTAGGCCAGACAACGTTTATCTCTGCTGGCGACAGAGTAGAGGAGCGTTCCAACGAAGGAGGGATAAGTGCTGTGTGTGGTGACAGTGCGTGTATCCATTTGGCACCGCATTTTCCTTTAACGTTTGATTCTCACATACAATTCTCTTTGTTGGTTTCTCCCATCGCCTGTTTTAACTAATTTCTGTTCGGTGGGTCAGTACAGACAAAATGGTAACTAATGGACTGTGGCGGACGAACTGCGTATAAATTTTGCTTTGACGACAAAAACTAACCTTCAGTTGGACGATATGCAAATACGCTAAAATTTGAAAGCGAAGAGTAGCGCGACCTGTGGGGAGGTGGAAAAGTTACGACTTCGGGGTTATAAAACGATACAGTCGGCACTTATTACTTATTTTTGGCCTACACGAAATATTCATTTTAAACAGGGCGTGATTTAAGTGAGCATTAAACAATCAATTCCGTTAAGTTTTGTCAACTCAGACGTAAACCCCCCGCCCTCTAACAAAGTGGAAGTTGTTTGCGCTCCCTGTTCTCATCGCGAAAAAGAAAGTTGTACGATATTACGTAAACAGATGACGAGAGCTCCCTCGTTTTGTATTTTTGTTATATAATTACAGTGTAAAGCTTCATCTATTTTTTAATAAATGTAACATATATAGACTATACTTGAAAGCGGCAAGTGTAAATTTCATTTTTTTAATATTTTTATATTGGGACACTTTACAGGAGTTTGATTTTTAGGTATCACGATTAAACACACACACACACACACACACACACAGCTCTACGCGAACACTTTAATGAGAGTAAAAGCTAATGGCGAATTATCAGATAATATACCTATAATAAAAGGGATCAGGCAGAGGGATTTCCTAAGTCCCATACTCTTCAATGTAATATAGATGAAATTATTACGGAGGTAAAGCATATGAGAGGATATAGGATGGGTAGAAGTGTGTTTAATACTATATGCTATGCAGACGATGTTATTCTAATAGCGGAAAATGAAAATGACTTACAAAGACTTGTGTACAATTTTAACAAAGCATGCCAGAAATATAACATGAAGATAGCGGAAGAAAAAGACAAAATCAATTACAATTTCACATGAGCCATTAAGGTGTAAGCTTTGATAGATGATAGAATAATTAATGCAGATAGACTACTTAGGTACAAGGCTCACAAATAACAATAGGGGAGGTAAAAAAATATAGCATCACTTGATGAAAGCAAGAAGAATTGCTGGATGCATGAATAACCCTATATGTAATAATAAATACTTCACACAAGACGCAAAAACTAGGGTTTACAAAAGCACAATACGTCCAGTAATATCCTATGCATCAGAGACCAAGCCAGATACAGCAACAACTCAAAGAAAACGACAAACTATAGAAATGGCTATATTATGGGGGTACTAGGAAAGACAAAATACGATAGGTTCCCAAACAGCAGTATAAGAGAAACGTGTAATATAACAGATATTATATTTGGAGTGCGGAAATAAGAAGGATATGGAATGAACACATATCAAGAATGAATGGCACAAGGCTAGTGAAAAAGGCAAGAGATAGGCAATCAAACACCAAGAGGTTGGCCAAGGAAGAGGTGGAATGACAGCATGTAGGACCGTTGTTATAGAACAGGACAGAGTCCTAAAAAGGAAGTTAAAGAAGAAGAACAAGAAGAAAACGATTAAATATGAGTCTGTAAGAGACTGGAAGAAGTATGTCAGTGCAATAGATATTAGGCCGGGAATAAATGGGATTATGACTGTATAAATTTTATAAATATAAATAAATATTATAACTTGTCGCCTACGTCAATAATATGCCGAGGGCTCAGAAGACAGACTTCAGTATTCAAATTATAAACTCAATTGGGATGAAACTAAGAAAATTTCTTATTCGGAATGCAAAGAAATTTTTTAAACAATAAACGCACTTATTCAGTATAATTTTCAGTGTAACGCACATTTTAACAGTACCGATCTCACTAATTACATTACGTATAATGTAGCTTACAAAACGAGAGTCCTCAAAGGACCTGAGATAAAAGCCAAACACAGTTATAACCATACGACGGTCTTAGTTGTGTTACACTAAACTGGAGCAGATTCTTCTAATTCCTTAACACAAGTAATTAGTTTTTGAGAAACCCTATTACAATTTTTTCCTGCCATTTGCAAACTTTTAAAATTCTTCTTTGAAATTTCAAAAGACATTTTTTCACCATAGTCTCTCATGTCAGTATTTTATTATTTATTTAAAATCAAATAGATTATAAGTTTTTAACCGTTTAATTGTGACATGATCGAAGGGCTGTTATGATAAATGGAAATAGTTAGGCCTACTGTTATCAATTTGCGAGGAGTGATTGTATCGCCTTAAAAATGTACTATACTATGAAATATCGTCGCCTACATCAATAATTAAAATTATTTATTAATGTGTGTGTGTGTGTGTGTGTGTGTGTGTGTGTGTGTGTGTGTGTGTGTGTGTGTGTGTGTTTAATCGTGATACCTAAAAATCAAACTCCTGTAAAGAGTCCCAATATAAAAATATTAAAAAAATGAAATTTACACTTGCCGCTTTCAAGTATAGACTATATATGTTACATTTATTAAAAAATAGATGAAGCTTTACACTGTAATTATATAACAAAAATACAAAACGAGGGAGCTCTCGTCATCTGTTTACGTAATATCGTACAACTTTCTTTTTCGCGATGAGAACAGGGAGCGCAAACAACTTCCACTTTGTTAGAGGGCGGGGGGTTTACGTCTGAGTTGACAAAACTTAACGGAATTGATTGTTTAATGCTCACTTAAATCACGCCCTGTTTAAAATGAATATCTCGTGTAGGCCAAAAATAAGTAATAAGCGCCGACTGTATCGTTTTATAACCCCGAAGTCGTAACTTTTCCACCTCCCCACAGGTCGCGCTACTCTTCGCTTTCAAATTTTAGCGAATTTGCATATCGTCCAACTGAAGGTTACTTTTTGTCGTCAAAGCAAAATTTATACGCAGTTCGTCCGCCACAGTCCATTAGTTACCATTTTGTCTGTACTGACCCACCGAACAGAAATTAGTTAAAACAGGCGATGGGAGAAACCAACAAAGAGAATTGTATGTGAGAATCAAACGTTAAAGGAAAATGCGGTGCCAAATGGATACACGCACTGTCACCACACACAGCACTTATCCCTCCTTCGTTGGAACGCTCCTCTACTCTGTCGCCAGCAGAGATAAACGTTGTCTGGCCTAGGGTCTCAAGCAGATAACAGGTTCAATTAAACAAAGTTGTCATTAGACTTGATTACATGTAAACGTTACTGATGTGTTTAGGAAGATTATCTTTACAAGTATAAAAAATGCACTTACATAATATTTACTTAATTTTGCGATGCTACAGGTGTTTCACCAAATATGTAATAAAAGAGGCTTAATTTATCATGAGAAAAATTATAGCCATTTATCATAAAGGTTGCGAACGAATAATAACTTATTGTCATTGGATTAGGTACATAAGATTTAATGTAGTATTAAGACGTAAATAACATAGACTACATTGTAATGTTAGTAAAGAAAATGTGTGTTACTGAGAGTGTGCACGGTTCCATTACAGCTGCACGATATGCTCTGCAATAAATGCTGTTCTAACTAGCCGAAGACAGAGGCGAAATCAACGGAGTGCAATTCATTAAAATCCCGGAGAAACGCAAGGAACACAGGTTGACGTGTTTGATTTCCAAACGCCGGGATTCGGTTCCGACGTGCATCTTCCACACCATAAAAGTGGCAAACTTATTGCTTTCATTGAATTTTAAGACATTTCAGAAACTTTGTACGGCATTTTATTATTTGTAACTACGTTTATGACCCTTACTAAAAGTTTGTAGTTTTAATACAATTAATATTAATCCATGTCAGGTCAGTAAAAATCTTATGTTTAGGTTCCATAAAATTGTTTCAACTCTGTTTTTCTAACAAAAGGTATTTTAGTTGATTTTTTATCAAGTTATTTTAATTTAGAAACTTAAACATATTTAAGATATATATTTTATTTAAATTCATATTAAAGTAATAAAAGTAACTTCGTTTATTGAAAGTCTCTGAAAATAGCAATAAATAAATTTCAGTAGTCCTATAATAAATTACATTAGCAATAAATATATCAGTCACGTCCAAAAACGTTTGCGATTTCCGCACACATCTCAACTTTTGTGTTACAATGTGTTTATGTATGTTTGTGTTTGTGGTGGACAGTTATTCTTTATAAATATGTTCACATATAAATTATAATTCTATTTGATAATTTCTTGTTACTACCCTCGTGCTTGCCTTGTACTGCAGGTTAAATTGGCTCTTAGAAGGACTATTATGTTTGTTTTTTGCCCTCACAAATGATGAAACAGTGGCTACTGACACTAGGAGAGCTAACGCTCAGTGAACCTAAATATTCAAAATCATCATATTGTTTATTATCATAAAAAAGTTTTCGAATAAAAATAAACAATGTTATCAAGTCCCGGTGTATATAAATACATTTTTTAAACACGTCTGCTAAAGTTTTAGCGTAAATTATAGTTCAAGTACTACATACCTTTCTTGTTTTGCACAGAAATCACCCCAATGTCGGCAAAAGACAGTAATTGTACGTCCTTGCTTTGGATTTCTTATTCTGTAACACTCTCTGTACCAAATGTTAATTTCTTTGTCTCTAAGGAATAAGTTAAAGAATAACAGGAAAGATATCAGTCTTGCTACAGTCGTTTGGAAGCCTTAAATTCTATTCTTATTTTAAAACTACCATTAGTTCTGTATAAGATGCTTAAAACAAGTCGTTCATTAGAAAGGCCTTGAGGTTTATTTGTACTGTCTCATTTAAGAACAAACATTTATAATTAGGCCTACAGTTATTCCTAATAAGATGAAATGTATTACCTTTAATTTAAATAACAATTAATGAAGGCAGAATATTTTTAAATCAATATTTTTCCATATTTTTTACCACTTCTAGGCCTACATTCCGTTAGTTTTCTCAAAAATTTTGAAATGCAAAGAATTTAGAAGTGTAATTATAAACTTATATGGAAAGAATCCTGATTTATTTTTCTCATTTTTCCTGAGTAAAATGTGAGATCCAGCATTTATGTTAGTCTTATCACCACACCCAAAGAACAGCTCCTAGTTACGTCACTGTTTTGACAGGTTCCAAAATGCTTGAAAGGAAGTAGCTTCAAATTTTGTCAATATTATAAACACAAAAATGAAGAAAATTATCAAAAGGAAATCTGCAAATAAGTCAATAGAATAAATCGTACGACACGTCAGCGGATTGAGTACCGTTCGCGACAGTAACGATATCAGTTACTTTGTGTAACACACCGTTTGTATATAAACGTTTTATTTAAATAATGTTCTAACAGTTAATAAGTTTTTAATTGTTTATCTGTGTGCAGATTGCTCCAACACTTGTAGTCTGTATTGTTCAACACGTGTCAGACAACGCGGACTGATCCTGAGCAGGTGCCAGAGTAGAAACAGGAACTGACACGAGTACATTCACACAACATGCCCTCTGTTACACCTCATCGTCTGTTAAAATCATAATCGACTGTAATTTATATAAAATACAAAAATATTTAACAAATGTATTCAATAAAATTTATAAATATAACCTGGATGACTGGTTAATCATACCTGTATGTATGACTTAATTTATAGTTCAAGTACTCCATACCTTTCTTGTTTTACATAGAAATCAACCTATCGTCTCCAAAAAACAGTGACTGTAACGTTCCATCCTTTCTTACAATCAATACTAAGAAAAATGTGGGATCCAGCTTCTACAATATTTATAGGGTTATGAGATGGTCAAAGGAAAAGCATAAATATTTGTTGGTACTCGAGATACAAGTAGGACAGACACTGAAAAACGCGACAGAAAGCCATTTCCTGATAATGGAAAAGTTTTCTGTAACTGAAGCATTCGGATTGTAAGAACGTATTGTAAGGTATTCTAATATTAACACTGAATATATTTTACTAATGTATAATTATGTGAATAGCTCTTAATCTTTTTAGTAAATGTAAGGCTATACATTTGGCATCGCGTATGTCTACGTATCCACTTCAACCTGTACTAAAAAATCATTTTCTATGTAAAGTTTTCTATGTGTTACAGACTACTCTGTATATTTATAACAAGCCAGGACAGATAGAAAGCCATTTGCTTTCATTTTTAACTTCAGTTGTATATATTCAAATACTGGAAAAATATATTTTAAAATATAAATGTTTGAACTAACTTGTAATACTAGGAAGGTATGTGTAGACTGAATTTTCACAGGCTTAGTTGGAATCAAAATTAGGTTTAAAGCAAATAATTGTGTAATGCAAAAGAGAGAGAAAAGAAACTTTTAATTACTTAATAATTTATTAACTACAGAGTTACTGAAAGGAACGCCAACTGTTAATGCATAATTGTGTACCACTCTTAACAATTGAGCTGTCTAATCTCTCTTGCCTTAGCCAAAAAGTATAGACTTCATAATAATTATAGGTCGACCTCCAAAAGCACATTCGGGAAGTACGTGTTGTAGCTTTATTGACTCCATAGTGGTTTGGACACGTTATAATGTATGTTGGATACCAAAACTGTCAATCCTCACTAGTCCGACTGCTTCGTGCAACCAGTTATCATGCTCCAAATGTAAAATGCGCGTATGGTTCACCAGGAAAAATTAAAATGGGATAACCAGTGTAGATTAAAGTTGGAACAACGCAACAAACAGGATAAAAGTAAAGATGGTGAACCCGCATGTACAGTAATTTTGAGACAAATGTTTTAAAAACTTGTTTTGGTTTCCTTGCTATATTATTATCCTGGACACCGGAACTCAATTAAACTTGTGCTGTAATACAGTTTGTTTTAGTACATACCGGTAACTATTTTCAGGTTCTCATTTTTCCTGTGTATGTATTTTCGATTGTAAGATCTCACTCAAATATGAGACTATTCAAAATTTTAGAGCAAGAAATCTAGCATTAAGCGAGTCGTGTTTATGAGGAAATGTATAATTCGCATTGAGAAGTCTTCTAAATTCCAAGTGAATTAGCATAGACAGCGTCGACAATTAGTAGTAGAGTGTATTACGTGAACAGCCGGTGCACTGGTTCACTACGTCGTTGATGTCGTTTATAATGTGTAATATATTGTTTTTCTTCTTCTTCTTCTTCTTACTTTTCCTTCCTCTTCCGTCTTCTTCCGCTTCCGCTTCATCGTCATAATCATCGTCGTCGTCGTCGTCGACATCTTCTTCTTCTTCTTCTTCTTCTTCTTCTTCTTCTTCTTCTTCTTCTTCTTCTTCTTATTGTTATTATCCTTCCGCAAAGCCTGTTCTTTCTTCAGAGTGTTCAAAATGTTAGTTGCCCAGTCTATTCTCAAGACTCACCTCTATTGTTCCCGGGTGTTCACTTTGTATTACTGCCTTCATTAATCGTTTCCCTGGGTACTTTCCGAATGGGTTTCCACTTTTCTTTATGTTACCCAAAATAATATAAATGTATCTATGTATCCTTGTGTTGTTTTATTACACAGGTTATACTCTATGTACATTAAAGTAATATATGCTATGTTATTACATGTGTATAAATTATGTGAACCTACACGAAAGGTAGGTAAATATATTATGTATTTATCAGTATTCTCTCCTCATGTCTTTACTTCAAAATGTTGTCGGTTCTTGGGAATTTTGGAAAGCTCACCTGAAAGACGTCAATTCTGCTGTCTTATTTTTCTTTAAAAATGCAAGTTTCACTTCAATATTGTGAAGTAAGCATAGTCGCTGTATTGCAGAATTTTAATGTTGACTCCTTCCTAACTTTCTTTTTTATCATTCTGTTTATTGTTCCTCTTTCGTGTAAAATGAGATTACATGACTTGTTTTGGAGCCCAGACTTTTATTGTGTTCGTATACAATAACGATACCCAAATAATAATTAAAATGATTGTCTCGGTCTATTGTAGTACTGTATAGTGAATAACGTATCTTGCTGTCTCGGTCTATTGTAATACTGTATAGTGAATAACGTATTTTGCATTTATTGTAAACGTTTATATGAAAGCAGAAGGAAAACAAAATATATATGAAAGTAAAGAAGAAAGAAGAATTAATAACTAAATTTACCTTATTTTGTCCACCTTGTGACTTCTTATAATTTTTCTATGACGCGTTTCAGAGCTTATGCTCCATCATCAGTTATATATTAAAATAAAACTATCACTCTTACCGAGGTCGTCACATGATATAGAATGTCAAACATTTTTGCATACAAACAGCGCGCGGAAGTAGGGTGCGCACCCGTTCACGTTCAATTTGCCACTCAAATTGTTGCCGTTCAATTTATCGGTGGCAAATTGAACGTGAACGGGTGCGCACCCTACTTCCGCGCGCTGTTTGTATGCAAACATTTTTGACATTTTATATCATGTGACGACCTCGGTAACAGTGATAGTTTTATTTTAATATATATCTGATGATGGAGCGTAAGCTCTGAAACGCGTCATAGAAAAATTATAAGAAGTCACAAGGCGGACAAAATAAGGTAAATTTAGTTATTAATTCGTACAAGTGACTTGGATACCGCATTCAACATGAATATTAAGAATGAAGAAGAATAAACAAAAGAAGAAGGGAAAAAGAAATTAGTTTGAATTACGCTGGTAAAAATTAATATTCAATTTATACAAATAAATGTAGCTGATCCGTATTTCTTGAAAAGAGTTAAAAGAAGTTTCTATACGTTCTGTAGCTACACAAATTAGTTCCCACAGTAGTTACAAGGTTATAAAACGGTCAAACGAGAAGCATAAATATTTGTTGGTACTCGTGATACAAGTAGGACAGACATTGCAAAACGCGACAGGAAGCCATTTCCTGATAATGGAAAAGTTTTCTGTTACTGAACATTCAGATTGTAAGAACGCAGTGTAAAGAATTCTAATATTTAAAGTTGAATACTGAACAGTGATAAACGATACGAAACGACGATGTTGCAAATTGTTGAGGGGTATTTCTGTTTACAGACGTTTCAACGAGAAAAATAAGGAGGTCCCCTTCAATAAGTTAACTCTGAAGAGTAAGGCTACATACATAACAAATACGTTTTTTTTATTTGTTTCTTGCGCTGCATATTGCACGGTAGAAAATGTTGAAAAGCGCATTTCTAAGATACTTATATAAGAATGAAATATTGAAATAAAACATTGTTTAGTATTACAGGTCAAAGTAATACACAAGAAGCATATCGATTCTCTTCTTTTTCTTCCTCTTTTAAGTCCCGTTCGCTACAAAAAAAATCAATTTTCAACGTTCAATGTTCTTGTGTACCTAGTTATCATACTGAGAAAAATGACGGTACTCAATCGTCACTTTTCTTTTTATTCTTAATATTCTCTTCCAGTTCTCTCTTTCACTTCTTCACTTATGCAACTTTACCAGCTCATTCTATACTTCCTTCCGTCTTTCGTTGTGTAATTAGTTTGGCACCGTTCACACAAGTCCAAACCACACTACTGGTTTCTCTTTGATATTGTACACTGGTGTATTGCGTGTGTTACTGACATGATATCTCTTATTCCTTTACTTGTTACGCTCTCGATTCTTGAACTGCCATCTGTCTTTTTCCAGAAATCAATTTCCGTTGGCCCAACATTTTCTCCCTTTTACCTTTAGTTAATGACACCTCTGAAATATATATTATTACTAACGGCGTTGACACCTACCTACATAAAAAACCGATAAAGTTACAAAGAAAATGTATATTGATTTCATTTTATAATGGTACTCTTCTATTCTGATCTTTTTTTAAATATTCCTTTTGTAGTTTCATACTTTTATTTCCCGCACGTCTTCTTCAGAATCATATTTCCTTCTCTATTTTTATCTTACACCCACCCTTTTAGGCGTGGGTTTTCAAACAAACATTGCCTTCACGAATCTGCTCTTGTCCGTTCTAACTGAGTTATCAATCCAATAGTCTAATTTTGTGTGCTTTAATGAATCAGCTTCTCACACGATTTCTTCTAGTTTATGAACCTTGTGGTTCCACGTTCCACTGTTATTGCTTATAGCATAACTGCTCTTTACATCCGAATGTGTAAAGTAGATGTCCATTGTTTGTCGTCACATTCAGAATTTTAATGCCTATTTTATTAAATCTTAATTCATGTACTTTTTAATGTTTCTATCTACATTGAGTTCATTATGACAATAATAGTAACGATTCCATATCTAATATGATATTAGATTTCAGAAGTTGTATTGCCAATTTTAATGCTAACAGTCCCGATATATGTGTGAAATTAGCCTGTCACTGTGGTTCCTGTCGTCAAAGAAACTAAATGAAATGGAAGCTAACACTCCCATTAACTTCTGGCCGTGTCCATTAAGTTTGATTGCTTTGTATATGTTCTGCTTCTCTTCACCGCTAGCGTATTAGGCATTATATGTGACGTATGCGTCTGTGTGTACCGGAGTCAGTATAAGTGCACTCAGGTGTACATGCTTTGAGTGGATGTGTGTGTGTGTGTGTGGGTGGGTGGGAGCCCGTGTTCGCATAGTTGTATATGTGCTTTTACATTTACTTAATTTTTTCTTTTAATTATTCGTTTCGATTCACAGGTCATAGCATTCTATGACCTTGTACTTCTTTCTTGTATATCTGTAGAATTATTTATGTTGTGGTATTTTTACTCAAATTATGTTGAATTTCCTAACTCGAACACTTCAAACTTACTGATATTTCGTACAGATTTGGGTTTGTGTTCATTGTTTTGTGTGTTTATAGTCCGTGTAAGTCATTTTAGTAATTTGAAATAGAATGCTGAGATATATTCCTATTGTAATTCAATATCTAATAACAAACTCTAGGCCTAATATCTTTGTATACTATTATATGTAAATTTACATGTTTTGTCTAATAAAATTTGAAATAATACGTCCAAATTTTCTAACGTGTGATAGTCCATAACGGTAGATTGTAAAAAGATGTTTAATTAAAAAAAAAATGTTGTCAGTACTATATCTTCTTCTTCTTATTCCAATCCTCTTCTACCGCAAGGTGTAGAGGTTGAGCAAAGGTCTTGCCAAATGGTCTCTGTATGGCCTTGGCTTCATTCCACTGCACTCCCAGCCCCTGCAGAGAGCACCTCACATTGTTCTCCCAAGTAACTCTTCTCCGGCCTCTTGGTCTTCTCTCAGCCATTCTTTCCTCAGGCAGTTGTTTTGGAAGTCCATCCTCTTCCATCCTCTGAACATATCCAAACCAGCGCTACTGTACTTTCTGAACTTTATCTTTCAAGGTACTGTCTTAAGACTCGTTCTTATAGTAGTGTTTCTGACTCTTTTTGACTTTCCTTCAACCTTCCTGAGATATCTCATCTCCATAGCTTAGAGAGAGTGTAGATGTTTTTCAGTTAGATCCCAGGTTTCAGCTCCATAAGTAAGAACTGGCACATAGGCATACGTGTTTTTGAGAATGCTCATCTTAATTTTCTTCAAAATTTCAGCCTTACCAATGAACTTGGTCTTTTTTGCGTGGAAAAGTCTCGAGACACTGCTTACTTTTTTATTAATTTCCGCATTGATCATACCTAATTTCTGAGCTTATTATACAGCCTAACTATTTGAACTCTTTGAAGTGTTCCAGTTCCTTTTCTTTTCAATACTATATACTACTTAAAATATTTTTAATTCAGAACTAGTTTTGAAGAAGCGGAACACGTTTATGACATGCGTGTTTGTAGGTTTATTTTCTGTCTCTTCCTTGTGCTTTATCAAATGCTATAAAATCGTGATATTACGCTTCAGTTGCCACTGACTTGCCATAGTAACTAGTGACCGATAACTGTTTGCTGTTGTACAGTTTTGGGCTGACAACGGACTTTATTTGAAAACGATAAAAGCTGATACTTTGAAGAAACCTTCATTTCTTTTCGTCTTTTAAGATGGGAGTAGAAACAAAGTTATCGTAATGGCATAACCTGCTTTGCGTGCCTGGAGCTAATCCGGTTACGTGTAGGTAGATTGAACAGCAAAAAGTAGGTAACTAAAAAATCGACACTGTTTTAACATAAAATAAACTGTTATATGTATACATGAAATAAACTGCTTATTAAATAAATGTAACAGCACGGAGACTGAAGAAAGAAAGTTTATAAATAATAAATCTTCTTTAGCAGAAGCCAAACTTTTTTACCTTTTTGTCGCCTTGCATGAACCATTTTCATCTTACCATTTATCAGCTTGCGAGTGTTTGTGCCCCTTGATCTTCTCGCGCATGTTTCCAGTTTCCTACCCTTATGACGACCTTTACGCTTTTCTGTTTCCGAGTGTGTGCTACTGTAATAGTCTGTAGGAGCACCTTTGTTTTGGCATACCTCGAATACGTCCATATCACTGTAGGGCTCTACTTTCCAGCAGCCTTGTACTGTAGGAAGTTATTAGCGTGGGGTACCGTAGTCCTTTCGTGTTTGCTAGAGATATCTTCTCATACAGTCTGTCTCCAATTTCCTAATTTTGTCTCTATTGCCTGCAAGAAGTGATCACCTTTAGTCAGCTTCGCTAAATGCCACGTACGAGATCTACTATCTCCTACTACACTAACATGTGTAATAGTATTCAGTACACTAATATACACTACACTACACGACACTAACACGTGTGTGCCAACAACAGTATTCAATAGTACTTAATGGTTTGCTTTAGTCATCCATTCGTCCAGTTCCATACGGTCATCTATCCTTATCATTCTTTCCTCTGTTGTCTACTAGTATCTGTAAAGTGTGCACCTTTGTATATTCTTGGATTCTGTTTGCTTATTTGTCGTCAATTCTTTTACACCACATATACGTAGTTTTGTAGTAGTTGATGCAACTGGTGAGTTCTCATCATTAATAATTCTCTCTGAGCTTCTTCAGCGTACGATCCGTCTTACTGGTATTCAACGCTTAAGACCTGGTCGGTAACGGAGAGGAGAGAATGCAGTGTTTGTTTTTCCTGAGAATTTCTTGTGTTAAGGTTCAAGCATTTTTTCATATCGGTTATTAAATACAATAGGGTCCAACACAGAATAAAGAATAAACAAATTCATAATGAAAACTTCAAGCAGCAGCAAACAAATTCTTGTAACATTGAAATAATTTTTGTAATTATTTCTAAACTCTGTTTCCAAAAAAACTAGAAGGAAAAAATGTATGTTTTGAATGTAGTTGATAATGTTTTTTTTACTAAACTTGTATTTCAACCACTAACACGCAATTATACTTTCCATAAGCGATTTCAAGCCTCTCGGCTAATCTGAAGACTTAAGATTGTGTTTATCTTTTAATATTTTTTGTAAATAGTATGTTTTTATCTCTGTAGATGGTTAATTATGTCAACTGCATTGTTTAAATTTCAAATTGCTCCCAAGATAAATTAACAACGAAAGAAATTTTTATAATTATATTATATTTGTGACGAAAACAGCAAAACAAGTGCTATAAAAGTTAACGTTTTCGGTTTGTAATATATGTTGTTTAGTTCCAGTTTAACAGTTGATATGTCTATACTGCTTTTGTTTTCCGATTGTTAATTAACATAATTAAATATATCAGTAAATATATCAGCGTATTTTTAAGAAAGACTCGTGCGCGCACGCACACACTTTATCTCATTATAGTATGATGCTACTCAAATATTTGTTTATTTTACTTATTGGTGTACGTTCAGTTTATTTTTATTGTTCACGATCGTCAAAGTAATTGTTCATTTATAGTGTACAATTTTGGTGTTTATTTATTCAGTTTCTATGCTAGTTTTCATCATCTCTTTATATACTTTTATTTACATATTGTGCAATCTCAAATTGTTATATGATATAAACACTGTAATATCTGTAATATGGACACTGTTTGTAAGTTTTAGAGCATTTGGTCACATTTGAATAGTTTGTGTTAATCTGTGATTTTTGTATATTAATAATTTATTTTCGTATTTAAAAATATGCCATGTTTCCAAAATTTTTTATTTTTTTTTGCACAAATTTTTCATTATTTTACGTTATTTAGGTTTGGAAAGTATTATGACAATTTTTTACTGAATGCATGATAATAAAAAAGTAATATAATATAAATTATAAAAACAGCTGATCAAAATTAGCATTATAAATACCTCTTGAATACCCCTTTTTTACGGAGTGCTAAATTAAACAATTTTGAAGACAGCACTTCGTTTGGGCAGTAATTATAATGATTTATAATATTTCTGAATTAGATTTTAATATTTGTGTTACTAAATACATCCACTCATTATTATATCAATCATTAATTCGGTTGGGCGCCAGAGCAGAGTATCTCACGGTTTATTAATAATTAATAATCAGAATGATCACTGTTGCACACCACTATATAAAAATTATTCCGATTAGCGCTTTCAAGCTTCACAGCTCATCGTCAGATCGGGAATAGACAGGAAATATGTGAAACCCAACCCTCCACCCCTCTCCCCCACCCTGCTCACCCACAACAACTAAAAATTAATGACCCTTCCCCACCCCCTAAACTCTGTCTCACCATCTGTACAGTTACATATTTTTCTAGTAAATTCCTTGTGTTTCAGTGTGTGTGTGTGTGTGTGTGTGTGTGTGTGTGTGCATCCTTTTAAACTACCCTCTACCTCTCCACACACGTGGGTCAGTCACACACCCTTATTTTAAAACAATCAATTAGTACTATGCAATATAATTCTTAATCTTATCTATCTGTCCTCTCTCATTTACTTCTTAATCATGTTATAAAATATTTCTTCATTATCAAATTTAATTTTAATATTAATTAAATTGTCTAACCCTTTTTCTCTTTCTTTCAATATTTCTAACTCCTCTCTAAGCTTCCTTTCCACTGTGTTATTTACTACTTTTACAATTTCGTATTCTTCCAAAGGATTAACAAACTTATGTTTGTCTTCTATGAAATGTCTTGCATATAACGAATTGGTTGTTCTATTACTTTCTCCACGTTTGTGGTCAGACAACCTGCATACGAATTTTCGTCCTGTCTCCCCTAGGTACACTTTGTTGCAGTCTTTACATTTTAATTTATAAATTCCTCTTTTCTGTAATACTGGAATTTTTTCTATATTCTTATTCCTTATCTTATCAAATACCGTTTCACATTTTTTAATAGCTATATCTACTCCATATTTATTAAAACATTTTATAATTTTTCTAGTATGTGAACCTATGTATGTCAGTGACCCTGCATAAATCTTTTGTTCTGGTTCTATTTTAGCTTTTTGTATGTTGACCCTTTTCATAACTTTATCCACTATGTTGGTGCTATAATTATTATTCCTTACAATTCCCTTTATCGTTTTTAACACCTCATCTTTCGATTCGGTCTCTTTTAAACACTTCTGAGCTCTGTAACAAAAGGAATTGATTGCCGCCATTTTATATCTGTATGGGTGGTAAGACTCTCTTGGTATAATTATATCAGAATACGACTCTTTCCTAAATATCCCAAACTGTAGTTTCTCATTATCTTTAATTTCTATGTTTAAATCTAAGTAATTTATTTGCTTACCTCCTATCTCTTCCTTAAATTGTAAGTTTTTATCCTTATTATTTACCTCATTTATAAACTCATGCACTTCTTCTATGCTTCCTTCCCAAATTACTAATACATCATCAACGTATCTAGACCATAATTTTATATTGTCTTTATACTTAGTGGAAGTTATTAATTGCTTTTCAAAATCATTCATGTATATTTCAGCAAGAATAGGGGATAATGAAGACCCAATAGGTAAACCTTTTTTCTGTATATAAAACTTGTTATTAAACCTAAAATAGTTCTGATTTACACATTCTTTAATTACTTTCATCAACTGCTTTTTACACCTGTAGTCTCCCATATTATTATCGTTTATTAACTTAATAACTTTATTTACTGTGATATTAGTAAACATCTCCTTAACATCCAGTGATATCAATTTTGTATTTACATTAATGCTAACATTTTCTAATTTTTCTATCAATTTTACATTATTCTCTATGTTGTATTTTGTCCCAAATTCATATTTCTCTTTCAGTACTCTGCTAACTTCCTTTGATAATTTATAAATAGGTGCATTAATAAAAGAAACAATCGGTCTAATTGGTTTTCCTTCTTTATGTATCTTAACCTGAATTTTAAAAGTTGGTGCTGTTGGATTACTTTCCAATAAATACTTTTTCTTATTTTCTTCTATAAATGTTATCTGTTTCATCATTTGTTTTATCCTTGACTGGTACTTACTTGTATAATCATACTTTATTTCCTCGTATGGTCCTTCCCTTATAAATTCTTCCGTTTTCTTTATGTATTCTTCCTTTCTCATTAGTACCATTTTATTTCTTTTATCCGCCTTCGTAACTATAATATCATTCTTCTTTATTTCATTCTTTAGTTTAGATACAGTTGCTTTGATTTTTTGTTCATTCTTTGAATTATACAAACTTTTCTTACATATTTTATCTACTACATTCCTTACTTCCCACCTTATTCTTTTTTTATCATTTTCATTTCCTAGTTTTTGTATTATGCTTTCGCATTCAATAATCGTTTTTTCTTGATTTAATTCTGGTGGCGGTGCGTATTATAAGCCTTTCGCTAACATTTCTTTTTCTTCCGTATTGAAATTTACCTCTGTAAGGTTTATTACTCTTTTTTCATAGTTATTCTTAGAGAGGTGTTCCTTTTTTACTTCGTTCTTTCTTATTAATTTATTTAACTTACCTACCATTTTTTTATTTTTATTTTCCAATTTCTTTCCTACGTACCCCAAACCAAAATTATATAATATTTCTTCTAACTCTACATACGAGTATATTCTTAATAATTCTATGTGTCTGTCATATAATTCCCTATTATATCTATTGATTAAGCCGTAGAGTGACCTTATTTCCAGTTTTATCCACAACTTCTCGCTTTGTTCTTTTACTTTTTTGGCTACACTGTTCTTATTTTTAATTTTAACTTGAGCGTACTTTGGGATGACATTATTATCCAGACATTGTTTATTAAACCATATTTTACTTAACACCCTCTTCAATTTAACTTTTAACTTAAGATATTTAAAAACTTTACTTACCTTATTGTTGTCGTTTATTACCTCATTGTTGTTGTCCATTACCTGTAGTCGATTGCACATCTTAACAGACGTTTAATGAATAAATATGTGTTAGTGGTTGAAATCACAATCAGAATGATCACTGTTGCACACCACTATATAAAAATTATTCCGATTAGCGCTTTCAAGCTTCACAGCTCATCGTCAGATCGGGAATAGACAGGAAATATGTGAAACCCAACCCTTCACCCCTCTCCCCCACCCTGCTCACCCACAACAATAAATAATAAATAATAACTCATTCCGTTCAGATACTAATATTCTATATTATTTCATTCTTATTGCAAACATGGCATCTGAAATTTGATCATAAACATTATAGTTTCTAATATAATATCTTTGAGATTCTTGATACAAAATTTTACAACTAATTTCAAAGTATTAATATTCACTTGATTACTATTCTTCAAGATTATCATTATTTAAGTATTCTTCGGTTTAACGAGTCACAATATTATATTTTATTCACCTGACACCTATATATATTCAATACTCTAATTAACATATAGCATAATATTTTCTTAACTAAATGAATTTTCTTAATAATTATTATATGCAAGTATTCAACTAGTACTAGAATGCTATTCTTATTATATTTTGTTTCATTCATATATTGGTCGTTCTACGTTGCTCATTGCACTCACTTTCACCAAACATAATTGATTTACCACTTCTTAACTTTGTATCACACGTTCGCGTTGTACTTAACGTCACGCACATAAAATAAATATACTTTCTTGATTTAACTTTACGCGCACATACGAAATATCTTCATAATACGTACTTGACGCGCACCGATAAAATATTCTTCTTTATACCTTAACTTGTTCCTTCACGACTTTTTTTACCGAACTAATCTATACAATTTAAACAAAGCTAGTATAACGTTCCGTTATAATTATATTATTGAATACTTGTACAGAGTAACGCAGATTTCCCGTCCCGAAGGACTGTTAATACACTTTTTAAAATTTGTTCAGTAAATTACACAGTTCGATATTCTAGATAACCCTTATTTATACCATCGGCTAACAATTTGCTCAGTTGATCGGTTGAGTTTAATTACCTTACAATATCACAAGGTCGTGAATCCTTTTAACTTCCAAGATTTATCAAAATGATGCCTTACAAAATTTCTTAAACTAGTATAACCTTTATAAGTCAACAATCTTCGTATTTGACTGACGTATTGTCAATCGATTTATTATTATGAATATTTTTGGTTACTGAAACGTCAAAGTTTTTACCAAGATTGTTTCCTTATTTGGTTGTGAATTACAAGTATACTGTTTGTTATGTAGTTAGTTATTTGAACAAATATACCAGATCAGTATTTAAATATTTGGATAAAACTTACAGTGTCCGTCGAAATTATTTGCTTTCACTGCCTTTAGTTTAATTTATTTAAATAAATAAATTGCTCACTATCATTCCACAATTCACTTCACTTATTTAATTAAATTTTATTCTTCGTTGGTAATCTTCACGGGTTGCTGTGAACTTGGCGTCCTAACCACAAATGTGCTTCGTCGCTGGTAGTCGAATGTATTCTTCTTCTGCAAGTTCGTTGCCGAGGATTACTTTATCACTCGTCGTTAAAAATTTTACTTTGTTTAATTATCACGCACTTGGTTTAATAACACTTCTTCTTTAGGTAATATGTTTGAAAATTTGTAGAGTAGATCTGCGTGGAGTCCGTCTTGAGTGAAATCTGAGAAACAACTGTTCCGCCTTGATTGAAATTTGAGAAAAAACTGGTCCGATGGCCTGTGGTGATGACGTTTATATACTCTCGTCAAATGCATTCTGTTACCTGACGCTTATTACGTCATTTTTCTATTAATTCCTTACGCACTTCCGTTGTTTTAATGAAACATTTGTTCGAGAATCTTCTAGAACGTGTCTTATCGAACGTCATAGAACAATTTTCATTTCCGCCCAACCTTCCATAGCGTCTGTTGGATTAAATTTTAACAAGAAAGCTTCTTCTTCCTCTTGGATTAAATTTTAGAAATTCCCTATTTGATTCTGGTTTTTTTCAGATAACTTTACAGGACTACTTACAATATAAATTTGACTATTATTATTGAATTCCTTGCGATCAACTGATTAATTTTGTACCAGTTAAGCCTGGATTCGAATAAGTTAACTTTAGAAAAATACAACAAGTTTATAAGCTTACCTGGTGATGATGTTCAACAATTCATCCTTATCCACTTATTTTGGATAATTAGGTGTCTTGCACCTTACTAAAAAATTGATACATAATGTGAGTAATTACATATAACAAAATTAATGTCTTTACAATAACATAATATAAGAATAATGGGAATAAACAATGACCTTGGCTTAGGCCTAACAATTTTTACATTAGTAATTATTAATTTGTGACATTATTATCTTATGAAACAGGTTGTTCTTGGTGTTCAATTATAGCTTAGGCTTTGTTTTATTATCATGACCACCTCCTGTTTCATAATATACAGTATTTTAAGAGCATTATATGTTAGCATCATTTTTTACTCATCTGGGTTGGTCATTTTGATTTGGTCAATAATACCTTTATTTTTGCCATAATTCTTATCGAATTGATTTTTCCATCAACTGAGCAGGTTATTTCTAGTTTGATTTCATTTATTTACATCTTATTTGCTCATAGTTTAGGGTTTTAAAAATCAAATATTTTAATTATGACCCATTTACAATGTCTGTCTGGACAGGTCTACACTATGGTCCAGGTAACTTCTGATATATCTTATACATTCAGGTTTATTATCTAATGATATCTCCAGGTCTATTGACTTTACACTCTTGTGCAACTTTTAGAAGGAATTTGGTTGCATTTTGACAATATATTAGTAATAATTTAAATCATTTTAGATGCATAGTACCTGCAACCCTTTTGACATGGTTTTTTAATATTTTCTTTGACTTTTAGGTATTTTCAAAGTTTCTTTATTTGACATAAATCGTTCGTCTTTATCTACTTGACATTTAAATATCATTATCTTTTGGTTTTATGATAATTGATTTTTTCATTATTTTGTGTGCTTGTCACATACCCATTACATATATGTCATTGCAAATTTCTAGTATTTGTTTACAATTTTTTATTATTGTAATTATGAATCTAAGCCATTTGGTAATTCTATTTGATATAGTTAACCATACATTGGTTTCAAATTGAGTAATAAATCTGTAACAATTCTGTTTTATGCTATATTCTGAGCTGATTCTTGAAACATTGTGACATACATTTTGTCACTTACAAAGGTTATTTCTTAATACCATTTACTACTATTGGTTTCATTTTTACACTTCACTTCTACAATCTATGGGGTGTCGTTATGGTCAAAGTTTAAGTCCTGTTTATTGGTTTTGTCAATAATCCATACTTTAATACCAGTTGTTAGTTTGCTGTATTAAACCTGTTTGGCTTTTAATTACATTAATTGTGTGATTTATATGAGTTGACCCTCTACTATTTTATATTTTTTATTGATTAATTTGAATTCTTATGGTGTTATTTTTTATGGGATGTCTCGTGACGTTGCAATATACACCCCGCAGATGTTCCACATCCGCGGCACGGCGAGTCTAATGTGAGTAGTTACAGGTGCTAGAATAATCTCTGGACTAGGTTAAAGCCTGACCTTGAACGTGCCGGCTGCACCCTCTAGGCTAGTCGAGAAACGTGAAAAAGACAACCTTGAATTTTCAATAGCGTTACCTAATTTTCTTTCATCTCAACAAACTTAGCAATATGCTAAGAAAGTAACAGTCAGTAGTAGACAAGGCAATGCCAAGTATGGCGTTAAAATGTTAGAAACTGTAAAATAGTTCCGGCTTCGTATTCGTTACAGTATTGTGCGCACTTCAGGTTCAGACACTAACTACTTCATAGTATATCCATTGTTGGTCACATTGTTTGTGTGACCGAACGCTATGTAAACATGGTCACTTTTTCCCCTACGACCAACTCTATGTTGCAACGTTTCTCCATACTTTCCACTGTTACAACTTATTACGAACATTTGAAACGATATCGTTTCTACACTATTTATTTATTTCGTCATATTTTTATAGGGCACATGACCATGTCTCCTCGTGAATAAGATGCCTCAGATTGCCAGTACAGTTCTAGTTACTTACCACACGACACTTACTTAAGAATAGATTCTGGAAGAATTTGCAATCGCATATCATCTCGTTTTTATAAAGAAACTTTCAGTAACAGAGGAGCTTTACGAGTGTGCCACAGGTGGCATAAGACTCCTAGCTCACTTACTAAGAAAAAGGTGAAACAAAAGAAAATGTGTAAAAGGTGGAGAGAGAGAGAGAGAGAGAGAGAGAGAGAGAGAGAGAGAGAGAGAGAGAGAGAGAGAGAGAGAGAGAGAGAGGTGATGGAGGGAGAAAGAGAGAGAGTAAGATAGCAACAGAGTGAGAACGTACCAGACAGAAAAATTGTTATTTTTAAATATTTTCAATTTGTTGTTTAACAGCATCCTGTTTCGTTTATTTAACATTCAGTTTAATACCTGTTCCTGAAGTATATTCACTCAAATATTGACAGCAAACTATAACTTTATGATAAGCAAAACACAGAAGCATTGAAGCCGTATCTTCCAACGTGGTCGGACAAGAGATTGTATTTATTAAGTACAATATTGGTGTAAGTATAATATGTACATCCAACTTTGTAATACTTTATGACTAAAGTTGTCATCCAATTACTCCGTAATCGTTGTTAGGAGAGTTACTATTGTTGAAGTATATATACTGTTTTCTAGTACACAATTTAATATACTGTATCCTCTGTTGTAACAATTTGCAGATGATTATGAATAAACGGACAATAAAAGATGACGAACGGTCCAATGACCGTTAAGTGATGTTCCACCACATTTTTATTCCCATCTGACGATTATAATATTGTTTCCAGACTTGCATGGATTGCATTTTTAGAACAGTGGAATGCACTGGAAACCAGATAAATTAGTATTTACAATTTTTGATTTGTATGGACTTTTATGATAAACGTAAAACAAAAACACTCGAATTAAAATAGTTCTTCTGTTATACAATTGTGCAATACGCGCTGTTGATAAACAATGATAATAATCACTAAAATTTGTGATTACCGCAAATTGAATTACAACCGAAATGCTAATTAGTTTTTAGTAATATCAGTAACAACTTTTTTGAACCGCTGAAGTAACTCTTCTAAGGCCTCAGGTGAATCAAACAAAAGTGCTACGCCGCTCAGCATACACAGAGAAAATTTTGTGGCCAGCATTACGCTTTAGCCTGTTTATTTATAAGCCTGTTATTTGAAAAAAATGTCACAGAGTCGATTGCCGAAACCGGCACTGAACTATGAAGCCACTGGTAGAAGAGACATGGGTCGTCCAAGGATGAGATAGGTACCGGACAGGTTTATATAACCTAATCCTTGAGGACAAGTAGAAGAAGAAGGTCGTTATCTATTTACTAGAATAATAAAACGAAAAGTATAGTATTTAGCTGAAGCTTGATTAACCGTCACCCTATCATTCCAAACTTTATATTATCCATCTGTGACCCTGTGCAAACAGCTGTGCAGATGATATTATAATAGGTTTACGCCATTACCGAACGTTCTGGTACATTGGAGAACGTTGTTCTACTCTATTCCCGCGGCTATAATGCGTGCGCGAAGCTTGACATGCGAGGCAGTATTACGTAATGCGGAACGTCTCGTGCGTTCGATGGTGTCGTTCTAGAAGCTTCTTGACTGGCCCAACGGTGGCGTTTCTGCCATGGCCCCGCTGAAGTATTCTCTAGAATTTTCACGTGTTTGTTAAAGACACATATTATGGAACCCTGCACACTATAAATAGCCCATACCTGCCACTTAGTGTTTAGTATTGTCGGGCGATTTACACAATGCGGTTCGAAGTATAGTGGCGAAGTGTTACGTGTTTTATAACTGTGCGAGACTCGTTATTGAGTGTGAACAATTTTTATTTGATCTGTTGTAAGAGACTATTTTGTTGATTACAATCTGTTTAATTATGATAATTAAAGCGGGTGATTAGTGACTTAATTGGTGTCTGGTATTTTGTTTTTCACTTTACCATACGACGATCAGTAGACCGTCGTAACAATATTGAATTACGTGTTAAAATACGACATACCTATAAAGATTTTAACAGCTGGTACCACCATGGATCAAATGCAGTACTGCTACAGCACTCTAAACTACTTTTACATGTAAGTACTAGAAAGCATACAGTACCGTATTTACGAAATATCATTTTTGTGTACATATTAATTCTAGCAAATTCATTTAAGTGCAAACATTAGTATAGTTTGATTTAAGTTGGAATGGGATTGCAGTTTGAGAACATTGTTGCCAGACTGTGCCGTGTCTCGCATCCATAGCAAACGTACAATTTGTCCGTTGACAAAACTACTTCCCTTTTCTTGTAGTTTTACTGATAATATACACCTAATCTACATGAAATGTACATGGTTTTAAAGAAGACAGTTAAGAGAATAGTGCATATTAATATTGGAATGAATTTAATACTTTTTTTATCTGTATTACAACAGGAAAATGTTTTTAATTGTACAAAAACCAAACGTACAAAACGTAGTAAGCGAAAAAGTTTGTTTATTTTTTGGCCAGTTAAAAACTTCCAGCGGAAAAGTTGTGGTAAAATCCATATTTTATTTTGCTTTGGTACTATGTAATTTCAGGACTACTTATTTATAAGTGACAGTGATTTTCCTGACGATTAACTGCGGGCTGCGTGCTACATGCAGTCGTCATGGCAACACACCATAAACACACCATAAAGAATCAATGCTACTATGGTATCAAACTGATTATAAATCTAACGCTATATTATTTGGTTATTTCACTGTTGTTAAATTGATGAATTGATTTTTAAACAAAAAATTAATGATCTCTCTTTACATTTACAGATATTGATAAATTCACGCTGGAATGCAGGATTTGTGTGTGTGTGTGGGGGGGATCCTACAATCGTACGTAAACAAAGATGGAATCTGATTGTTTCAAAGATATCCACTTGGCCCAATGGTTACTTTACCGCCACTTTGAACTCAAGTGTCAAGTCGTCGTGAGCGCTTCGTTCCGGTTTGTTTAACGCTTGTATACCTGATTCCGTGTCAGTGGCAATTTCGTTGCTAACGTTTCCTTATATCCTTATACCATGCAACTGGAGTAGACTGGCAAATGAAGGCGGTGCGACGGGCAAAACTAAACGACCACTATTACAAGTAATTCGTAATATTTGTAAACCTCTACAGAAATTTGGCTCTAACAATTTACTTTTAAAAATTTGGTTTTGTGACTATAATTAGGTATAGTTGAAAGTTAGGTTTTCTATACTTCTGGAGAGATTTTGATAAACATTTTAATTCCATCTTCACTTTAAACTGTTGCGGAAACATAAATTGTAATATGTCTGCTTAATGACATTCTTCCTATTTTTAAGACATGTTAAAAAATAAAATTTAAATTTCTCTTAATAATTTGTAAGTAGTTAATTATTTTTTTCGTACAAACACTACTCCAGAGTTGCTGTTTTCTCTGTTACCTTTATGGCAATAGAAACTTATGGGAATTTAAGTTTCTGGTAAAGCTACTTATTCAACTTACATTCCCTTCCTCTCTTAATTCGTGTATTTTCCCTTCGTCCTGACTAACCAGATACTGTACGTCCAAATCATTAGTTTTGTTAGTTTTTGTATTGCATGTGAAGGTTTTACTTTTTGATATCAGACATAAATTTTATCTTCACCATATTCCACGAAGCAGACCTCAGACGTGTGGAATTCGGGTATGTACCCAGTCAGTGAAGATTACGTGACTAAGAATGTTAGTGTTAAATTAGGTAAAAACTAATCAAAACAGAGACCAAAACAAGAGGTTCTGATTTTGTTGAAAGGAACTAAAAAAAAATCGTCTTGATGACGGTCTCATTTTACAGTAACACAAACGGCATTAGCTGTAATTTTATTTTAAATTAACAGGCCTTTTCATCTCGTATGACTGCATTTTATATGGGAAGCTTATGGTATGACGAAAAAGTCGCAATTTGAATGGTCAGGTAATTCAGTTTTATTTTTAATTATAGTAGAATTGAAAAAACCCTTAGAACTTTAATTTGCATGTACGTATATGTAACAGTCAATAGAAGACACATGTTGAGTTATCAAGGAATCCTTCAAGGGATCCTTAAATATCGGAAAAGTGTTGCTCGTCTAATAGACACAGCGAGTCGACTTGAGCGTTCCGTTGTAACTAGAAGTTGATGTAATTCATGAAAGTAATATAATTCTCTTTTTTATAACCTCTGTGACTTTTTGGACTTACAGAACATGTAAAAATCAAAGTTAAAATTGCTGAAACTGTAACCATTGAAAGATGTACAAGAATGTCACGGAGTAGAAATAGTTAGGAAAGAAGGCGCTAAAGAAATCGGTACATGTAGAAGGTTCTATAATACACGACACAGAGAAAAACAGGTCCTGTAGAGCGTATAAACTCCTAGACAAGACTATGGATACTCTAGGATGAAAAGGAAAAGGTAGATCGAAAAAAGTTGAATATAGAAAATACAAAAAGGTAAAAACTTGAGAAATATCAATAACGATGATAGGAATGACTGGGCATCTAACAACGTCAAAAGGCAATTCACGGTATTTGTTAAGTTACCGATTAACTAAAATGAAATTGTGTAAGATTTTGGCTGCCTTTCTTGTTTTTTTATAGAAAAAATGGAGAGTAAATAACAAGCAATTATACAATACAGCACAATATAAGAAATAAGAAAGTATGAGCCGGAAGCTTATGAATTTCGAGTATTTATTTCAATACTTGTTCTTTCAATAATTACATGACACTAAAATGACACTACATGACAATAACAATAAATGCAACGAAAGCTAACCCTCATAAAAATACACCAGCCTAATTATTTAATTGTACTTCAAAGATTACAAGAACACGTTAACTTGGTGAGCATTTATTTTGGTGATATATTCAAATTAAATGGTTGACTTTCTTTTAGAATTTTTGAGGGGTCCGTGTGCTTGACTTTATGGGGGTTATGGAGAGTTATAGTTTCCCCAGCTAGGTACGCACCGACCCGTGGCTCTTAAGAACGGTTCTGATTACACCACACTACAAACTTAATGTATTCCTATGTTTATCTAGAAAATCTCTATGCTTAACTATTATATTTATTATTGAAATCATAACAATACAGTAAATTAAAATGCTAATTCCATTTTAACTTCACAGTTAAATTAAACAAAGAAAAACAATTAGAAGGCAACTAAGGGAGAATTGAGAAAGCAGCTGAAGTTTCCAAAACAAAATGTTGAAGAAAGCAAGAAGTCTGTGATTCCTAGTAAGTAAAAGTAAGTATGTTTCATGGCCCAAATAGCCACGAAAAATTCCCAGATATTATTACCACCCTGCAGGGAATAGCGCTTCCAACGGTAGCAAAAAGTGTCTGGAAACAACCCAGAATAAAGGGACATGAAGGATGTCGAGAGGGATTTAGAATATTAATATCCAAGAAGTAAAGGCTGACAGAAAACTTTCTATGGTATGATGTGCTCCCATGCTCCTCCTTATACTTGTGAATAATCTGCCTCCAATCTGTCATATCCTCTATAGTTCCCCCTACACTGCAACCTGCATCACTAGTAGTAGTGAACACTGATTCAGTCCAGCAAACACTGACTTTTAAAGAAAGAGCCAAATCAATCCATTTATCGACTCGTTTCTGTTTTGAGTATTGTCGTGTAAACATTTTCAAGAGACCTGGTTCATCCAGATATCTGAAGATAGGTTTTAGCTCCATTGTTACTACAATTGGAAGGTGAAAATGGTCATTATGTTTGTGCTCCTCACCTTTTTTCATCAGCTTGTCTAAATTTACGCCAGCCATTGTAAATATGCATACATACGCAAAGATTGAAATATGCATATGAAGATGCTTGATAATTACACAATTAATAATATGCAATTAATAATATTTTTTAGGCCACTTATCGTAATATAATGATTGTGTATTGCATATAAAATTAAACAGCAAAAGTAGGGGGAAAATAAGGGTTCTGACTCACAAAGGAATGCCGCCTTTCCCACGGTCTAGATCAAAGAGATGCCGCCGTTCCCACGGTCCAAGATTTTTTCCCACGCTCTCCCCACCACCGCTGGACCACAGCATCCCAAAGGACCGCGAATTTCCGCGAATAAATTTTTTTATTTTTTTTTAAATTGATATTTTTATTTTTTTAACTAAATTGATTTGCATATCCGCGAATATATGCAGCCTTTCGCGAGCCTAAATCACTTTCACTTTCTAATTTCCGGGAATATAATTTTTTATATGCAGCCTTTCGCGAGCCTAGATCACTTTCACTTTCTACTGGACCACAGCATCCGCGACTTTTTCGCTGATCTGTGTCAAGATCCGCGACTTTTTCGCGTATCTGGACCACAGCATCCGCGTTATTTTTTTATATGCCGCCTTTCGCGAGCTTAGATCAATTTCACTTTCTATCACTTGATGCATTATAGTGTATATATTAAATATATGATCAGGGTTACCAACCTTGCATGAGTTCAAATTTGTTATAATGTATATTAAATCTATATGATCAGGTTTACCAACCTATGGTGGGGGGTTCCGACTTGATGCATTATAGTGTATATATTAAATATATGATCAGGGTTACCAACCTTGCATGAGTTCAAATTTGTTGTGTGTTATAATGTATATTAAATCTATATGATCAGGTTTACCAACCTATGTATGGGTTCAAACTTGATATGTGTGTGTATTATAGTGTATAATAAAATACATGATCAGGGTTACCAATCCTGCATTATTGTGTGTGTATAGAACAGATCTGCCAACATTTTTCTTCGGTGGGAAATTCAAACTATATTATAGTAAATTGTTGACGACGACTTCGATATCAACTCTCTCTTTGTCTCTAGACACAGTTGTCAATCACGATATAAACTCTCTCTCTCTTTATGTCATCAGTTTTACATAAGCGTTGTGCTACTTATGGATTATTGTAAGTAGCGATACTAAAATGTAATCACCAGGAAATATATATATATATATTTATCACCTACCACGTTGCGTCCTTTTTTTGACACATGGCAGTCATTGACCATGATTTAGAAATTAATATACTGCCAAGTCTGTGTGTGTGTGGTAAAGTGTTACGTATAAAATCAAACTTGATATGTGTGTGTATTATAGTGTATATTAAAATATATGATCAGGGTTACCAATCCTGCATTATTGTGTGTGTATAGAACAGATCTGCCAACATTTTTCTTCGGTGGGAAATTCAAACTATATTATAGTAAATTGTTGACGACGACTTCGATATCAACTCTCTCTCCCCTCCTCTCTCTTTGTCTCTAGACACAGTTGTCATCAGTTTTACATAAGCGTCGTGCTACTTATGGATTATTGTAATTAGCGATACTAAAATGTAATCACCAGGAAATATATATTTATCACCTACCTCGTGGCGTCCTTTTTTTGACACATGACAGTCATTGACTACGATTTAGAAATTAATATACTGCCAAGTCTGTGTGTGTGTGGTAAAGTGTTACGCATAAAAAAATCTCCTTGAAATAAGGTATTTTCAAAAGTTTTTGTGTACACACACATTGTATAATAATTTTCATAATTGTAAGATACAACCTGCAAATTATTAAAATGTCTCTCTCACACATTTCTGATTACTATACAAATAATTGGATGCATATTCGAAGATTTCCCTTATTCAAACGATTTGTATGTGTGTACACGAACTTAAATACAGACGATTGTAATTTTAAAAATTCATTTTTTGCATTAAATATATATCGTACACAATGAAATAATAATATTTCGTCATTGTAAGATTTTAATAAAACAATTATCAGTTTAAATAATAATTTTCATGATTGTAAGATACAACCTACAAATTAGTAAAATGTCTCTCTCACACACATTTCTGATTACTATACAAATAATTGTATATATATTCGGAGGTTTATAACGAAATAAATTAAAATAAACCATAATTTGTTTTAAATAATTAAATATATATATTTACAACACTGTTGTTACTCTCTCTCTCTCTCTATCTATTTATCTCTCTGTCCGTCCGTCCGTCCGTCCATCCGTCCGACTGTCTATATCTGTCTGTCTGTCTCTGTCTGTCTGTCTGTCTGTCTCTCTCTCTCTCTCTCTCTCTCTCTCTCTCTCTCTCTCTCTCTCTCTCTCTCTCTCTCTCTCTCTCGTTGTCAAACGTTATGTTCAAACCGTTTCTCCTCTCTGCGGTCATTACCGCGCATGTATATGATTTTAGAAAGTTTATATATATTCGACAAATATTAACTGTGTACGTACTTACAACGCCCGCTCTCTCTCTCTCTCTCTCTCTCTCTCTCTCTCTCTCTCTCTCTCTCTCTCTCTCTCTCTCTCTCTCTCTCTCTCTCTCTCTCTCTCTCTCTCTCTCTCTCATCGTCAAAACGTTGACTTCATTTTTCATTGTATTAAATAATTAACAAATATTAACTATGTGTGCGTGTGTGTTGTCAACTACTTACATGCGCGTTCTCTCTCTTAACATAACGCTTCGTGTGAAGCGTTTTGTAGAGCAGGTTTCAACTGTGGAAGGTTTCATACCGTTTCTCCTCTCTCTCTCTCTCTCTCGCTCGCAGACGTCGGAAGCAATTCCTAGTTTATAATGTAATTACCTATGCGTGTATGTCTCTCTTTATTCGACAAATATTAACGCCCTCTCTCTCTCGCAGACGTCGAAAGCAATTCCTAGTTTATAATGTAATTACCTATGCGTGTATGTCTCTCTTTAGCATAAAAAAAATCTCCTTGAAATAAGGTATTTTCAAAAGTTTTGTGTACACATACAAATCGCTATCGGACGATGTACGTGCTGCTCACACATTGTGTATGTCTCTCTCTCTCTCGATGCAAACGTTAACAAGAATTCCCTTATTCAAAACGATTACGGTGTCACAAATTTAAATATGTCTTACGGACCATTGTAATTTTAAAAATTCATTTTTGCATTAATTAAATATATATATCGTAAACAATGAAATAATAATAATATTTTTAATAAAACAATTATCAGTTTAAATAATAATTGTCATGATTGTAAGATACAATCTGCAAATTATTCAGCTTCAAATAAGTGATATTTACAATGAAACTATTTTCAAATAAAAATGATGTTGGCTCGACAACCTTTTGTTTTTAAGACTATAACAAGAATGAGACAAGGATCAGCTCTCTCTCCCCCCTCTCTCTCTCACACACACACACACACACACACACACACACACACACACACACACACACACACACACACACACACATTTAGTATGAACAGATGTGTCTTTGTTAGTAAAATGTACAAATCATATGACTTTATGTGAACTTCAAAGGGTTCAAATGTTTCAAAATAAAAATATATATAAAAAAAAAAAAAAACAGAATATATGAAATGTATATTACAAATAAAATATATATTACATATTATGAATTTGTGAAGCAATCTTCTTCTTCTTCATTTGGTACTACATTAAGTCAGTCCTTGGACTTCACTTTTATGGGGTTTTCATAAACATAAAGATCACTACCACCAATAACCTGTGGTACAATACTTCTATTCAATGGTAACACCTAAGACAAAAAAGCATTAAATAAAACATGCAATCAGTATTAATAATACAAAATCACTGTTTTATTATTTTAAAATACTGTAATTTTCATCCAAAATATTTAAAACAAAATACAGACTATATGAAATGTATATTAACAATGTATATTTACAAAATAAGTATATTACAACTCAGGAAAGAGTGGTACGTAATTTTCACTCACCCAATCTTTTATAAATTTGCCATAATTTACACCACCAGCATGGGTGGTAATAAACTGTGTGTAAATATTTGTTAACTCTTTTTTTACTTTTGTCTCGCCTTGAGACTGAGAATAGCAATGGCATGTCGCGGAACGACGTTGTAATAGTTCTCTATTATGCTCCACTTGAGTGGAGCGTGTTTCTATCCATTCAGCCATATAACTTTCAAAACTGTCTCCAGACATTATACTCGACTAAAACAAAGACATTCACGTTGTTTATCACTTAATATATTATCATGATATTTTCATTATATTATCATTTAAAAATATGTTAGCAGTAACCAGCGAGAAACACATGTTTGTCACAGTATACTTCAAGCGTTAGCCGTACATATCAAATTCTTTCTTTACGTTTGTATTTTGTCTAAGCTATGTTAACTTCACACACACGCACGCACACACACACACACACACACACACACATTGACACATTTGGAAACTGAGTACAGAATAAATCTACAATCACCTAGTCGGTTTGTTGGAAGATAAATTTACCAGAGCTCAAAACAGTACAAAGTCATACTTTTGGTGAAGAAAATCACGTCATCAACAACAAAAGTTGTTTGTGTTTAAACAGCTACAAACAATAATTAATTTTCTTACACTAGTAAACATTTTGCTGTAATTGTTTCAATTAAAGGAAACATATATATATATTCGTTGAGAAAATCTGTTGTGGCTGAACGAAACATGTGTCTGAATAAATTTTCTCTCTACATAGCGGTTGTAAAAGTAGTCATATACATTATGTGCTATATATACAAAAGGCTTTCAACGTGTTTGTTATTTCAACCAATTTGTACCGTGCTCTAATTATGTAAAAAAAAAAAAAAAATAACTGTACCGCTCCATACAACTGAGAATAAATCCGTACACACACACACATGAACAATTTTACGTTTAAATAAAATCTGTACATACAATAAAATTATGTTTCAGTATTAATGATATAAATATTACTGTTTTATTAATTTAAAATACCGTTTAATTGCTTACGACGCGCACACTTAGCAACGTTTTTACTTATTTGAACAAGTCATGTATTAACTTCAATAAATAATGCACTTGATAATGTTTAAATATTTCCAACAACTATGTTGATTAGAAGTGCTGTAAGTTCAATAACAATGTTCGCTACGTAACGTATTCAAATCTGTTTACTCACCTCTTAAATGTTGATGCACGCAATTATCGTTGCTTACGACTCGCACACTTAGCAACGTTTTTACTTATTTGAACAAATCATGTATTAACTTCAATAAATAATGCACTTGATAATGTTTAAATATTTCCAACAACTATGTTGATTAGAAGTGCTGTAAGTTCAATAACAATGTTCGCTACGTAACGTATTCAAATCTGTTTACTCACCTCTTAAATGTTGATGCACGCAATTATCGATTTCACAATGAGGTATGAAGGCTAATTGCATTCTTCACGTATATATATTGATGTATCTTACAACGGTAGGGTAGGGGTAGCTTGCGTGTTTGTTTTGAAAGTCATTGTCCGCCGTTGGAAACTTTCAGAAGTTAGCGATACTGAAAGTATTTTCGTGCATTAGTCAAAATTAGGAAAACAATGCAGAGAGAGAGCGAGTGGACACACATGTAAGTAGCTCGATACTCAGTGACAACAACACACACACACACACACACACACACACAGTTAATATTTGTCAAATATATAACAACGAGTGAGAGAGAGAGAGAGAGGAGGGGTCATCGACCGTGATGGAAAAGCTTTACCTCACTGCTTTAAGAAGTTAGCGATACTGAAAGTATTTTCGGTCAAGTTAACACGGCTCTTTTTAAGAAACATTCTATCATTTATTTGATGTTGATACCGGTATTAATTATAGATTACACTTAGTTCCATTCACTTCCATGTGCTTACAAATACTTGTAATTAGTTTCGTTAATAACTAGGCCAAAACATTGTCATTACATGTCAACTCTTCCGTCTGTCTCGTAAATTTTGCGCAGCACTGTTTGAGTCTTATCTTTGTAAATAAAGAGCAACAGCAACAGTGTCGTAATACTCTACTTATTTGAACAAGTCCTGTATTAAATGCACTTGTTAATGTTTTAATGTGAACAATTTTACGTTTAAATAAAATCTGTACATACAATAAAATTATGTTTCAGTATTAATGATATAAATATTACTGTTTTATTAATTTAAAATACCGTATATATATATATATATTGTAACAATATAACTGTGATTTACTGTTCTATGGTGTTCTAAAATTCTGATGTAATCAAGCCCCACAAGTTGGGTTCGCCAATTTATGTAATATAACGGTGATATTACATATTATAATTAAATTTATAAAGTGTTGCTTGTTCTGGTATTCTGCGGTAATCGAGCCCCACAAGTTGGACTCGCCAAATTATGTAATATAACTGTGATTGAGTGGGTATAATAAAATAAATAAAAGGTTGCTGTATGTAGATTGTGCTCACCTATAAGCCCCACTGGTTGGGCTAGCTGATTTTGTAATAAAACGATATTGCAAAATATAGCTTAATTTATAATATGTGTAGTACGTAGCTAATATCTTCTTGTTTTCTAATCTCTCACTGTTGATCTTCGCTTTGTAATACAACCATACTATAATCGTAATTGTAATGGTGTTCTGGTATAGTATTACCCAGAATAATTTTTATGGTGCGTATGTGTAGTAGTGACGTTCCGCTCTGGGAAACGTCGATTTGGTAATGTTCCTGGATTATGTGGTTATCAAATATTCTAGGTGTCTGTTGCTGTTGCAGCAATTTAAAATGTGATATAAATTTAAAATTTATATTTATAATAAAAAATAAATTCTGGAAAAATGTTTTCAATGTTTATATTCTTCAAATTTAGAAATAAATTGAGGTTGTTGATTGTAATTATAAGTATGATGGTATAGTGTGTATTCTAGTAATAATCTTCCCTTTTGTAAATCTGTTAAAAAGACAATCCAGTTAACTTCAAATTAGGCGCAAACGGCTCTCTTCTTCTTACTCTTGAAAGGTTGTAGTTCGCATATACCGCCTTTAAAGGTTATTCAGTTTTCTTGAAGAATTAACTATTATGTCCTTTTATAAGAGGAATGAACTTCAAATTACTAGATAACAATCGTTTATTAAACAGAATAATAAATTTTGGTTGATAAAAATATTGATGTTACAATGCCGTATCGACTCGTTCAGGGCCGGTCGATATATGAATTTTACATTGGTATTATAAAAATAGTAGGTTCTTTGAACGGTTAATTATATAAAAAGCCAGAGAAGGTCAGGGTCAGAAAGTATAACATTTACAATTCTAAAAATGTATTAAAATTAAACAATATAATGATAGTTATTAATAATAAAAGTTTATATATAATTTTTATTCACCCCAGTTCAGCAAACAGTTGTCGAGTTGAGATGACGAGATTGGGTCAAAATGGCCGCCTGGCGCATGCGCGGAGTTCACCTTCTAACACTGACAAGAGTATTTATGGAATAAATATGTCCCTTCTGCGGTTAAATCTTCTTCGCAATCGTATATTATCTTCTGGTGTATAGTTTAATATCACTGTAGTAATATGGACTAATTCACTTGGTGTTAAAATGTTGTTAATTAAGTATATCAATTGGTGTTTATGTGTGTCCGTTTAACCTCGAATATTCACTTGGTATTTGGTGTGATTCCAGTGTTACTTCATTTAAATAGTTATATGTGGTTCTGTTTATTAGTGTTATGTAGTTCGTATGGCAACTGCACCACTTCATAATGATTAGAATAGTTAAAAATTTAATTTTTACACAAAACTGATTCCGAACTCTTGTTATACGTAACCGTCATTAAGTTTGGTTTTATCAAATATTCCTGTCAAGTGCTCTCTTCAATGTATAATAATGAACTGTCTGTATTTCCTTCATCTCATGAAAACCTTAGCCTATATAATATAGTTCAGACATTGTTAAAAATTGCCATAACTTCCGACACGTTTTAAAATAGTACACTATGTTCATAAAATAAATTCGTTATTAGTTAACTGTTTGCAATATAAAATACATATTCGTTTTCACTATTCTATTCTACTTATTTTGATAGTAATTAATTTAGTATTACAAAGTTTTATCTGAAATTATATTTCTTATAATTTTTTGGGAGGTAGGCCTAAAATTATACTTCCCTGTCTTCTATGTAAATAATAGCCATTTTAACTAATATAATTATTATTCTATGAAATCTGAAATTTGTATAATTATCAATTCTCACTTATTTTATTGCAATTTAGTATACTAATGATGGTTTTTTAATATAATTCAGTTGTATATGATTCCCCTTCTGATAAAGTTAGTGAACCTATTTCAGTTTCAAATGGTATTTCATTAGACAATCAAATAATTTTACTCATATAATGACCATATCTTTAGAAAGCCTTATTTACATAGTATTTAATATGTTGGGTGTATCTTGCCTAAATATTGTCAGTTTGCCTGGTTTATAAGATTAGGTTTATTAATTATTCTGCATTTTAACTTTATTATATTGCCTAGATTTGAATTGTGGCTATTTGCAGAATGTTTTACTAATGTAATTATTTTATTTCCTTCTCTGACTTCTGACTCTGATATATTTGATTACAAATTAGTTCTCTGATCTGGCATAACAGTAATTATAGATTATACAATTAAAATATAACACCCAGATATATAAAACTGGTGTTCTTAATAACATTGTTTTGGTATATCACCAAATAACATAATAAAAAGTATTTCTACAACATTGGAATGATATCTAATTTTAGATAATGCATTCCTAAATTAACATGAACAATAAAATAACAATTATAATACTAATATTTCTTATGACTAACCCTTATTTATCTAAATGTTATATGTAATAGGAACCTAACATCCTGGTTCCATATATAATTGTTAACACCTTCTATAAACTTCTTCATAAACAGTTTGTTCTGTAGTTCCCCATTTATAAAATTTATACCCCCTCTTAAAGTATACCCCTAGCTACCTAAGTTATATTCCATTCTATGGAATGTTCATATCGCTTTAGTAGCTTTTATTTAGTAATATTACTACTTCATTATCAAAGTAGGCACTGTTCACAAAACTTAAAGTTTGTTACTATGTACTGCAACTCATGTACCCTTTTAAAGTTTATTATTTATAATTTGATCACTTGCACTTGTCTATGGTGAATTATCAATATATTTACTAGTCTTTTTCTAGCTTTTAATATGAAATATTCAACCATGGGGGAACTGTGAAGACTTGTCTATACAAACTAAATAATAACTTTTTGAATGCACTAATATTTAATACTACTAACACTTTTAGTTTTTGTCAGTTTTACAGTGATATGGTTTTTTAATGTGTTATACTTTCTTTTCTGGGCATTCATTGATTTTGGGGTTTTTTGGGGGTTCTTTCCCTATGGGGTTTTTGTTTTATATGGGTCGTCTTAATTATTCTTCTTTCTTCTTGAGTTTGGTTATTCTTCCTTCTTCTGTAGTTTTGGAATATCCTTCCTTCTTCTTTCTTCTGTAGTTCTTATTTTTATTATTCTTCTTTCTTCTTTGAGTTTTAATTGTTCTTCCTTCTTCTTTAGCTTTGATTGTTCTTCCTTCTTCTGTCTTCAGTAGCTTTGATTGTTCTTCTTTCTTCATTCTTCAGTAATAGTAGTTTTAATTAGTTCTTCTTTCTTCTGTCTTCTGTATCTTTGATTGTTCTTCTTTCTTCAGTAATAGTAGTTTTAATTATTCTTCTTTCTTCTGTCTTCTGTATCTTTGATTGTTCTTCTTTCTTCAGTAATAGTAGTTTTAATTAGTCTTCTTTCTTCTTTAGTTCTAATTATTTTTCTTTCTTCTGTCTTCAGTAGTAGTAATTTTAATTATTCTTCCTTCTTCTGTCTTCTGTATCTTTGATGGTTCTTCTTTCTTCAGTAATAGTAGTTTTAATTATTCTTCTTTCTTCTGTCTTCTGTATCTTTGATTGTTCTTCTTTCTTCAGTAATAGTAGTTTTAATTATTCTTCTTTCTTCTTTAGTTCTAATTATTCTTCTTTCTTCTGTCTTCGGTAGTAGTAGTTTTAATTATTCTTCCTTCTTCTGTCTTCTGTATCTTTGATTGTTCTTCTTTCTTCATTCTTCAGTAATAGTAGTTTTAATTAGTTCTTCTTTCTTCATTCTTCAGTAATAGTAGTTTTAATTATTCTTCTTTCTTCTGTCTTCTGTATCTTTGATTGTTCTTCTTTCTTCAGTAATAGTAGTTTTAATTATTCTTCTTTCTTCTTTAGTTCTAATTATTCTTCTTTCTTCTGTCTTCGGTATCTTTGATTGTTCTTCTTTCTTCATTCTTCAGTAATAGTAGTTTTAATTATTCTTCTTTCTTCTGTCTTCTGTAGTAGTAGTTCTAATTATTCTTCCTTCTTCTGTCTTCTGTATCTTTGATTGTTCTTCATTCTTCAGTAATAGTAGTTTTAATTATTCTTCTTTCTTCTGTCTTCTGTATCTTTGATTGTTCTTCTTTCTTCAGTAATAGTAGTTTTAATTATTCTTCTTTCTTCTGTCTTCTGTATCTTTGATTGTTCTTCTTTCTTCATTCTTCAGTAATAGTAGTTTTAATTATTCTTCTTTCTTCTGTCTTCTGTATCTTTGATTGTTCTTCTTTCTTCAGTAATAGTAGTTTTAATTATTCTTCTTTCTTCTGTCTTCTGTATCTTTGATTGTTCTTCTTTCTTCATTCTTCAGTAATAGTAGTTTTAATTATTCTTCTTTCTTCTGTCTTCTGTAGTAGTAGTTTTAATTAGTCTTCTTTCTTCTGTCTTCTGTATCTTTGATTGTTCTTCTTTCTTCATTCTTCAGTAGTAGTAGTTTTGGTTATTCTTCTTTCTTCTGTATCTTTGTTTTTTCTGGTCTGGTTTCTTTGACGGGGTATATTAATTGCCTGCTTCTATCTTACCTGGGTAATTTTGTTATTATTATTTTTAGTCTTCCGGGTTTTTAAATTTGTATTATATTATATTGTTTGCAGAAATTTTCTTTATTCAACCTTTCTTGTGAATATATTATTAAACAGTGCATTTTAATTAATTCTCATCTGGATATTCCATAATTAGAGCTTTATTAATGATCATTGAGTAATGTATTTGTGTGGATTATCTGTCATGCTACAGATTGCTCTCTTCCAGAAGTGATTAGTTCAGATCATACTTAGTTTGTCTGAAATAATTGCTTATGACATTATATTATAAATTATATTTCTTTACTTCCTTCACATTTCTAAAAAAATTTTTCTCCCATATTTTTGAGCTTATCTATATTTCATTATTAACTGGATTCTTACTGATAGTAATAGTCATCTGATGTTCGTTATTTTTTATTTTTCCATTTTCTTCTTAACTCGTTTCTTTATCCTTGGGATATTTATTCCCTAACATTCACTAATACGTTAGCTGGGGCAGTGTCCAGAGGGGCTCTGTAGGCATCTCACTCTGCTGGCCATACTACGTCATTTATTGATTACAGAGGTAAATCATCTCTGACCAATACATAATAATACTGCTGGACTTATCTCAGACAGTCATTAATAAAATTATATAAGAATAGTCCACCTTATGACTATATAAAAAAAAATTAAATATCTTTGGATATTTCACTTCGTATACGAACAGATCTATTTATATATCTATCTTAGTGAATCTCTATCTCAGTTATTTTTCTCAATGGTTAGCTCTGCTGGCATTTTATTTCTCCTTGTGATTGGAAGCTGGTATAATATAATCATCACTTATTATTCAGTGTAAAGTTTTTAATTCTCTGTCATTTTTTGACTGTTATCACAATCTCCTTCTGGTCATTGGTAGCATATATTTTGTATTATATTTTTGTTCCTTTCTTAATTCTTGTGAATCGTTCCACTAGTATTATGTTTTTTCAATTACTCTTTTAATTGTCTTTTTAATAATTGACATTGATTATATGATCATCTTTTTCTTATGGATTTATTTATATATGGTTTTTTCTTTCTTAATCAAAATTTTATTTTGCTCTTGCTTTTTATCCAAATGCACTCTTTATTATTAATGTCATATGTTTAATATCTCTGTTTATTTGACATAAAATTCTCATTAATTTCACTTCACAATAAGTTTATTCATTTAAATGGTATCAGTGGTTTGTATTGCCATTTCTTTATTCTGGAAAGTTTTTTCAGAATTGGTCCCATATATAATTGTTTGTAATGTGTTATCCAAATTCTTTTTCTCCTTGTTCATTTCTAAAAGTTGTTTTTAAAATAAGGTAGTAAATTGTTTTTACTTGGGTTTTTGAATTTTGATGATTTAATTCAAAATTCATTTTCTCTTTGATTCATAAATTGTTTCCTAAATGGTAGGCAGTAAGTAGTCATTACTTCATTTTTGAATTTAGTGGTTTAATTCAAAATTCATTTTCTCTTGTCCATAAATTGTTTTCTAAATAATAGGTAGTAAGTAGTCATTACTTCATTTTTGAATTTTGAGATTTTCTTACTTCTTCTATACCTTCCCTTACTCATAATATTTTTTCATGGAAGCCTGGTTATATACTCCCTTTATCCTGTCTGAATCGATCTCCTTTATTTCATAGGTATTGTTATTTTTCACATTGGATATTATATATGGTCCGGTGTATAATAGTAACAACTTTTTCGTTATTCCTTCCAGTGCGCTGGGAAGTTCACGATTTCTTAGTAAAATTTTTTCTCCCTTGTCATATATTATTACTTTGCCACTGGCCTTTTGATATTTATTCTGCCGTTTTAACTGGTCTTCTGCCACCTTGTTGAAGAACTTAGCTTTATCAAATCTGTACACATGGTTACTGGGGAACTCGAGGATATCTGTGATCTCTCGTGGGGGTGGTTTCTCGTACATAGCAGAATATGGGGTTATCCCTATAGCTGGATGGTAAGCTAAGTTGAGGAATTCCTCCGTGGCTTCTAAATAGTCTTGCCACCTTTTTTGTTGATGGTGACAATAAGTCCTGAGGATCCTCCCCACTTCTAGCAACACCCGCTCTGCCGGATTACTGCTCGGATGGTAGACCGAGGTCTTGTATGTACGAATGCCCATTGACAATAACGTATCCCGCCAAATTCCACCCTTAAACTGAGTTCCATGATCAGTAATGATCGAAGATGGTTTCCCCAGGTGTGGGATATACTGTTCAGTTAGTATCCCCAGAATTTTCCGTGTAGTCGCTCGGTTAGTAGGGTATAGCTTAATATATTTGGTGAAGTGGTCCATTATGATGGTTAGGTACCGATATCGGTGTCGACCTCCACTACGGGGAAATGGTCCACAGATATCGAGGAACACCTTCTCCAATTTCGCTTGGGAAGTGATTGGGATCATCACACCTTCCTTCTTCTCATTATTAGTTTTTACCAGCTGGCAGATCTTACAACTCTTTATATACATTCGGACCTTTCTATTGATGTTTTTTATATAGCAGCTCTCCTCCAGAGCCTTTATTACCTTGAGGGCACCCATGTGCCCGTAACGTATATGGTAATTCACGATCAATTCCTTTTCGATCTGTGTCGGGACAACTACCTTCCAAATCTCTTCCTTCAAAGATGTTTTAATGAACAGTATTTGTTTATTCATCTGGTAATATATAGCAACGGTTTCATCTCCCTCTTCTAGCCGAAGTTTGAGGTTTCTCAATTTTGGGTCCGCTTGTTGGTGGGTACTCATGTTGGTTAATATTGTTGTTAAATCGGCCCTGGTGCTAAGAAGATGATATATTTTCAGCACGCTTTCTTTCTCCCCTTCGAAAGTTTGTTCCTCCACATTGACCCGGGATAACACATCCGCTACTATATTTTTCTTACCAGGGATGTACTCCCATTGTAGATGGTATTCTTGAAGGGCAAGTATCCACCTCGTTAGTCTGCCATGGTTCAGTTTGCAGCTTTTTAAGAATGAAATAGATTTATGGTCAGTTCGGACAGTCACCGGGTATCCCAAAATGTAAGTGCGGAACTTACCGCAAGCGAATACCACGCTTAGTAATTCTTTTTCCGTTACCGTGTAATTCCTTTCGCAGTGGTTCAAAGACCTGCTGGCGAAGCTAATTACTTGAGGTTGACCCTTCTCGTCCTCCTGATACAGTGTCGTTCCCAGACTGATGTTGCTGGCATCGCAGTTCATGAAGAACGGTAACTTAAAGTTTGGGTGGCGAAGTATTATAGTAGCCAGAAATTTGTGTCCTTAATTTGTTGGAAAATCCCCTCTTGTTCCTTACACCATACCCACTTGTTTTTAGATGATAATTGAGGTTGAAACCTCGCAGTTAACTCTGAATATTGTTCCTGGAACTTTCTATAATAATTGCAGAGTCCCAGGAATGACTGCAATTGCTTCCTGTTTTTGGGTGCCGGGAATTTCTGGATGGCTTCTACCTTTTCTGCCGACGGTGCGATTCCTTGATCGTCCAAGTTAAATCCTAAAAATTGCACTTCTCTGGCAATAAACTTGGATTTTTCCAACTTCAGCGTGACGTTACTGGCAGATAATTTTTTTAGCACATGTTCCACCCGGTAACAGTGTTCCTCCCACGTCTTAGATGTTATCAGTAAGTCGTCGACGTATACCGTTGTAAACTGAAGTGCTTCTTGTCCCAATATCTGGTCCATGCAGGTCACAAAGATGGCAACTGAGTTTACCAATCCGAAGGGCAATCTTTTGAATTGGTAATTACGCCCCTCGAATATGAAAGCCAGATATTGGCGACTCCGTGGGTGCAACTCTACCTGCCAGTATCCGCACACCGTATCCCAAGTGCTGAAGTATTGGGTACCATGGAAGCGTTTCAGGATTTCTTCAATCTCACCGGGCGATGTTCTATCATTAATGATTTTCTTATTTATTTCCCGAGCATCCAAACAAAGCCGGACTTCGCCGTTTTTCTTGGGAATTGCGACAATAGGGCTGGTGTACGGGGATTGACTAGGTTCTATTATATCGTTATTAATCATTCGATTAATTTCCGCTCTTACTGCCTCTTTTCGAGAATGTGCGATAGGGTAGGATTTCCTATTAAACTCTACGGTATCTCGGAATTGAAGGGTACATTGATAATTTCTTACCTTGCCTGGCTCATCGGAAAATACTGAGCGGTATCTTTCATAAATTTGTATTAGCTGGTTCGCTTGAGTATTAGGTAATTTTTCTCTATTAATTCCGCTTCGGAAATCCCTTATCTCCTGTATTTTCTGGGACCATAAATCCTCGTCTGTAAGTTCATATACTATAGTGTTAGGAATGGTGTTAGTATTGGTATAATTTATGCTACGTATTTGCTGGTGGATACTGCTGGGAAGTGTCATCTCACTACCGACTAAATCGGCCGTCCAGGTTAGATCTCCGGTAAAGAGTAATACCTTCTCCATTCGTAAATCAATAATAGCCGAGTTCCTTCTCAGTACATCACATCCCACTAATATGTTGAAAGGTAATCCTGCCGCAATTAAGAAGACCATGTTCATCGCTATACCCTTACTAACGACATTCAATGATACTTGTTTTCTGATTGTCTTGTTTTGGCGACCAGTGGCACCGATTAATACAATGTTATTTATAGGTAAGGTTGGCAATAACTTACCACAATTTCCTTGGATTCTTTCCAATTCTGTTGTATTAATTATGGATACATTCTACTTTTCCTTTGTTTAATATTTTCCTTGTTTCGGTTAGTTTCAATTTCAGGTACTACCATTACTTGTTCCTGCCTTATAACATTTGGTACTTCTTCTGGTTCTGGTTTGCTATCATATTTTATTTCTTTGGTCCTCTCCTCTTCTTCTCTTTTTAATCTGTCTTCTCTCCTTTTCTCACAGTCCTCTTTCAGTTTCTTGTTGATCTTGTCCAGTGTCTTATTTAGTCTTTCCTTTTCCTCGGAATTCATGTCCCTCTCTATAAGCCGGCACAATTCCCTTACCTTATCCCTATCTTCTTGCGTAAATAATGCCATTTTGATTGTTGTTGTTCCCTTTTCTCTGGCTGGCTAACCGCTGCCAAGCTGAATTAGGAATTGGGTAAGTAATTACAGTAATTTCAACCCCTAATTACAGCCCTTTAGTTGGACGCCAATTTTGTAACAATATAACTGTGATTTACTGTTCTATGGTGTTCTAAAATTCTGATGTAATCAAGCCCCACAAGTTGGGTTCGCCAATTTATGTAATATAACGGTGATATTACATATTATAATTAAATTTATAAAGTGTTGCTTGTTCTGGTATTCTGCGGTAATCGAGCCCCACAAGTTGGACTCGCCAAATTATGTAATATAACTGTGATTGAGTGGGTATAATAAAATAAATAAAAGGTTGCTGTATGTAGATTGTGCTCACCTATAAGCCCCACTGGTTGGGCTAGCTGATTTTGTAATAAAACGATATTGCAAAATATAGCTTAATTTATAATATGTGTAGTACGTAGCTAATATCTTCTTGTTTTCTAATCTCTCACTGTTGATCTTCGCTTTGTAATACAACCATACTATAATCGTAATTGTAATGGTGTTCTGGTATAGTATTACCCAGAATAATTTTTATGGTGCGTATGTGTAGTAGTGACGTTCCGCTCTGGGAAACGTCGATTTGGTAATGTTCCTGGATTATGTGGTTATCAAATATTCTAGGTGTCTGTTGCTGTTGCAGCAATTTAAAATGTGATATAAATTTAAAATTTATATTTATAATAAAAAATAAATTCTGGAAAAATGTTTTCAATGTTTATATTCTTCAAATTTAGAAATAAATTGAGGTTGTTGATTGTAATTATAAGTATGATGGTATAGTGTGTATTCTAGTAATAATCTTCCCTTTTGTAAATCTGTTAAAAAGACAATCCAGTTAACTTCAAATTAGGCGCAAACGGCTCTCTTCTTCTTACTCTTGAAAGGTTGTAGTTCGCATATACCGCCTTTAAAGGTTATTCAGTTTTCTTGAAGAATTAACTATTATGTCCTTTTATAAGAGGAATGAACTTCAAATTACTAGATAACAATCGTTTATTAAACAGAATAATAAATTTTGGTTGATAAAAATATTGATGTTACAATGCCGTATCGACTCGTTCAGGGCCGGTCGATATATGAATTTTACATTGGTATTATAAAAATAGTAGGTTCTTTGAACGGTTAATTATATAAAAAGCCAGAGAAGGTCAGGGTCAGAAAGTATAACATTTACAATTCTAAAAATGTATTAAAATTAAACAATATAATGATAGTTATTAATAATAAAAGTTTATATATAATTTTTATTCACCCCAGTTCAGCAAACAGTTGTCGAGTTGAGATGACGAGATTGGGTCAAAATGGCCGCCTGGCGCATGCGCGGAGTTCACCTTCTAACACTGATAAGAGTATTTATGGAATAAATATGTCCCTTCTGCGGTTAAATCTTCTTCGCAATCGTATATTATCTTCTGGTGTATAGTTTAATATCACTGTAGTAATATGGACTAATTCACTTGGTGTTAAAATGTTGTTAATTAAGTATATCAATTGGTGTTTATGTGTGTCCGTTTAACCTCGAATATTCACTTGGTATTTGGTGTGATTCCAGTGTTACTTCATTTAAATAGTTATATGTGGTTCTGTTTATTAGTGTTATGTAGTTCGTATGGCAACTGCACCACTTCACAATGATTAGAATAGTTAAAAATTTAATTTTTACACAAAACTGATTCCGAACTCTTGTTATACGTAACCGTCATTAAGTTTGGTTTTATCAAATATTCCTGTCAAGTGCTCTCTTCAATGTATAATAATGAACTGTCTGTATTTCCTTCATCTCATGAAAACCTTAGCCTATATAATATAGTTCAGACATTGTTAAAAATTGCCATAACTTCCGACACGTTTTAAAATAGTACACTATGTTCATAAAATAAATTCGTTATTAGTTAACTGTTTGCAATATAAAATACATATTCGTTTTCACTATTCTATTCTACTTATTTTGATAGTAATTAATTTAGTATTACAAAGTTTTATCTGAAATTATATTTCTTATAATTTTTTGGGAGGTAGGCCTAAAATTATACTTCCCTGTCTTCTATGTAAATAATAGCCATTTTAACTAATATAATTATTATTCTATGAAATCTGAAATTTGTATAATTATCAATTCTCACTTATTTTATTGCAATTTAGTATACTAATGATGGTTTTTTAATATAATTCAGTTGTATATGATTCCCCTTCTGATAAAGTTAGTGAACCTATTTCAGTTTCAAATGGTATTTCATTAGACAATCAAATAATTTTACTCATATAATGACCATATCTTTAGAAAGCCTTATTTACATAGTATTTAATATGTTGGGTGTATCTTGCCTAAATATTGTCAGTTTGCCTGGTTTATAAGATTAGGTTTATTAATTATTCTGCATTTTAACTTTATTATATTGCCTAGATTTGAATTGTGGCTATTTGCAGAATGTTTTACTAATGTAATTATTTTATTTCCTTCTCTGACTTCTGACTCTGATATATTTGATTACAAATTAGTTCTCTGATCTGGCATAACAGTAATTATAGATTATACAATTAAAATATAACACCCAGATATATAAAACTGGTGTTCTTAATAACATTGTTTTGGTATATCACCAAATAACATAATAAAAAGTATTTCTACAACATTGGAATGATATCTAATTTTAGATAATGCATTCCTAAATTAACATGAACAATAAAATAACAATTATAATACTAATATTTCTTATGACTAACCCTTATTTATCTAAATGTTATATGTAATAGGAACCTAACATCCTGGTTCCATATATAATTGTTAACACCTTCTATAAACTTCTTCATAAACAGTTTGTTCTGTAGTTCCCCATTTATAAAATTTATACCCCCTCTTAAAGTATACCCCTAGCTACCTAAGTTATATTCCATTCTATGGAATGTTCATATCGCTTTAGTAGCTTTTATTTAGTAATATTACTACTTCATTATCAAAGTAGGCACTGTTCACAAAACTTAAAGTTTGTTACTATGTACTGCAACTCATGTACCCTTTTAAAGTTTATTATTTATAATTTGATCACTTGCACTTGTCTATGGTGAATTATCAATATATTTACTAGTCTTTTTCTAGCTTTTAATATGAAATATTCAACCATGGGGGAACTGTGAAGACTTGTCTATACAAACTAAATAATAACTTTTTGAATGCACTAATATTTAATACTACTAACACTTTTAGTTTTTGTCAGTTTTACAGTGATATGGTTTTTTAATGTGTTATACTTTCTTTTCTGGGCATTCATTGATTTTGGGGTTTTTTGGGGGTTCTTTCCCTATGGGGTTTTTGTTTTATATGGGTCGTCTTAATTATTCTTCTTTCTTCTTGAGTTTGGTTATTCTTCCTTCTTCTGTAGTTTTGGAATATCCTTCCTTCTTCTTTCTTCTGTAGTTCTTATTTTTATTATTCTTCTTTCTTCTTTGAGTTTTAATTGTTCTTCCTTCTTCTTTAGCTTTGATTGTTCTTCCTTCTTCTGTCTTCAGTAGCTTTGATTGTTCTTCTTTCTTCATTCTTCAGTAATAGTAGTTATAATTAGTTCTTCTTTCTTCTGTCTTCTGTATCTTTGATTGTTCTTCTTTCTTCAGTAATAGTAGTTTTAATTATTCTTCTTTCTTCTGTCTTCTGTATCTTTGATTGTTCTTCTTTCTTCAGTAATAGTAGTTTTAATTAGTCTTCTTTCTTCTTTAGTTCTAATTATTCTTCTTTCTTCTGTCTTCAGTAGTAGTAATTTTAATTATTCTTCCTTCTTCTGTCTTCTGTATCTTTGATGGTTCTTCTTTCTTCAGTAATAGTAGTTTTAATTATTCTTCTTTCTTCTGTCTTCTGTATCTTTGATTGTTCTTCTTTCTTCAGTAATAGTAGTTTTAATTATTCTTCTTTCTTCTTTAGTTCTAATTATTCTTCTTTCTTCTGTCTTCGGTAGTAGTAGTTTTAATTATTCTTCCTTCTTCTGTCTTCTGTATCTTTGATTGTTCTTCTTTCTTCATTCTTCAGTAATAGTAGTTTTAATTAGTTCTTCTTTCTTCATTCTTCAGTAATAGTAGTTTTAATTATTCTTCTTTCTTCTGTCTTCTGTATCTTTGATTGTTCTTCTTTCTTCAGTAATAGTAGTTTTAATTATTCTTCTTTCTTCTTTAGTTCTAATTATTCTTCTTTCTTCTGTCTTCGGTATCTTTGATTGTTCTTCTTTCTTCATTCTTCAGTAATAGTAGTTTTAATTATTCTTCTTTCTTCTGTCTTCTGTAGTAGTAGTTCTAATTATTCTTCCTTCTTCTGTCTTCTGTATCTTTGATTGTTCTTCATTCTTCAGTAATAGTAGTTTTAATTATTCTTCTTTCTTCTGTCTTCTGTATCTTTGATTGTTCTTCTTTCTTCAGTAATAGTAGTTTTAATTATTCTTCTTTCTTCTGTCTTCTGTATCTTTGATTGTTCTTCTTTCTTCTGTCTTCTGTATCTTTGATTGTTCTTCTTTCTTCATTCTTCAGTAATAGTAGTTTTAATTATTCTTCTTTCTTCTGTCTTCTGTATCTTTGATTGTTCTTCTTTCTTCATTCTTCAGTAATAGTAGTTTTAATTATTCTTCTTTCTTCTGTCTTCTGTAGTAGTAGTTTTAATTAGTCTTCTTTCTTCTGTCTTCTGTATCTTTGATTGTTCTTCTTTCTTCATTCTTCAGTAGTAGTAGTTTTGGTTATTCTTCTTTCTTCTGTATCTTTGTTTTTTCTGGTCTGGTTTCTTTGACGGGGTATATTAATTGCCTGCTTCTATCTTACCTGGGTAATTTTGTTATTATTATTTTTAGTCTTCCGGGTTTTTAAATTTGTATTATATTATATTGTTTGCAGAAATTTTCTTTATTCAACCTTTCTTGTGAATATATTATTAAACAGTGCATTTTAATTAATTCTCATCTGGATATTCCATAATTAGAGCTTTATTAATGATCATTGAGTAATGTATTTGTGTGGATTATCTGTCATGCTACAATATATATATAACCTAGGAACTTCGCAGGTGAAGAAATTAATTTCTATTTTTCATCTGTAACGACATGCGTGTATAATTTTAATTTATTTCACTATACACCTCTGAACCTATGTGTAATTATTTTGTAAACTGCGTTATCTATGGAGGAACTGTTGCAGCAAACGTTAACACTAGAACGATTATATTATTATTATTATTTAGTGATCAGATAATTTCATAAAAAAATAAGAAACGTAAAAGATATACGCTGACTTTACCGCAACCACGTCTATTTAGATAAACGGCTCGGAAGAAAAAATAATTCTTCACAAAGCAGAACAACAACTACAGTCTCAAATAAATATATTTTAAATCTGGGGCTATGCGTGTACGTAGGGAAGGTCTTCATATGCTCACTGGACAAAATATAAATATTCGCTGGCAGATAATTTCATAAAAAAATAAGAAACGTAAAAGATATACGCTGACTTTACCGCAACCACGTCTATTTAGATAAACGGCTCGGAAGAAAAAATAATTCTTCACAAAGCAGAACGACAACTACAGTCTCAAATAAATATATTTTAAAAAAGATAAATATACATTAGATGGAAATGTTTCCTCTGTTTTTCTCTGTGAAACACAAAAAGAACTTGGGAATCGTGTTTCTTCCCTAGATGCGGTCAACACGATTAAAGTAAAATTTTAATAACAAAGTTTTCACTGTACTTTAACAAGGATGGTAATATTTTTTTTTCTAGTGCCTAATCTTTTAAACTAAAAAACGTACAATCTTTATTACTTTTACAAATACACAGACGTTAGGGAGACACTGCAATGTGTCAGTGTAAAGTCGTGTCAATGACCTCCTGTATTACAATGGTTTAGCATAGTTTCTTACTGAAGGCTTGTACGCTTTAAATTCAGCTATACCTAAAATATATCTTCAATTAGGGTCATTGTACACACACAGTGGAATGTTTCAGAAATTTGCGACACACACACACACACACACACATACACAACGCTGTTTCTACTTATTTGAACAAGTCCTGTATTAAATGCAGTGGTATTTTCTGGATTTCTCTAAGTTTGCTCTTAAATTAGAGCGGGCTTTATTCCATATTCGCTTTATCTGCTTATCCGTTATTTGCGGAGGCAGCAGATCGTGTATATTCCATCTTGTGAACAAAGGGTGGTTTGGTCGGTATTTGTACAGTAACTCAAACGGGGTCGACTTGTGACCTTCGTGATAAGCTGAATTAAAAGCATATTGAATCCAGGATAGGTTTTGGTCCCACGACGTGTGATCGTTTGCATGATAGGCGATTAGCGCAGATTTGAGGTTTCGTAGATACCTTTCAGCAATATTGCCTTGCGGTCGATACTCTGTAGTGGTTATATGGTCTATCCCTAACTTGAAACACATATTCCTAAATTCTTTCGCTTTAAACTGTGGACTGTTATCAGATACTATACGTACTGGAGTACCGTAGTCTTTAAATAGTCTTTCCTGTAATATTTTTACAGTCGTCGACGCTAATGCTCGTCGCATGGGATACATCCAAACAAATTTAGTGAACGAATCTACACAGATGATTAACATTGTATTGCCTGATTTGGATCGTGGATATGGACCTGAGAAATCTAGATAAAGTTTAGAAAAAGGGGTCTTAGGGATTTCTGAAATCATTTGACTCACTTGATTATTTCGGGCCGGTTTACTGAGGGCACATAATGTACATTTCTTTACGAAGTTGGCTATTTCGCTGTTCATATTGTTCCAATGATATTCCTTTCGAACACGATGTATTGTCTTATTGATTCCCATATGGGCTCCTATGGTAGATGAATGGAAGTATTCCATCAGCATGGGCTTAATTACATCCGGGGCTATTATTCTTAATTCCTTTCCGCTTCTTATCTTGTGACATAGTACATTTCTACTCAATACGTACTTCTCGGATTTAATACCTTGCGTAAGTTGTTCTATAATAGGCTTCAGTGAGGGGTCTTGTTGTTGGTACAGGGCAATGTTTGTGAAGACAAGGGGGAATTCAGTAATTACGGCGTTAGCATGTGCTATTTCCGGATTCTCTTTGTTTTCAGGAGTTTTAGTAGGCGACTGGAACATACGGGACAGGGTATCAGCGACTACGTTTTGAGTACCTTTTATATGCTGCACTCTGAATTTGTAGCAGTTTAACTTCAATATCCACCTTCCAATTCGTCCTAACTGTTTAACAGTAGGACAAAAGTTACTACTCTGTCACCGTACTTCGTAATATGGTATGTAGGCCTACCACAATTAAGCTAAGCTAATTATGTCTGTGACATGTTTTAGGTGAACATGAGTGCGAGTTACGATTAAATGTGTGATGGGCATTAGAACGAAATTAAGTTTCTCTTTCTGACTAAGAATTATTACTAAAATTCTAATTTTGTACAAAATACAAATTAATATGCACCCAGACTCGCTACACATCTAGTATTTTTAAAAAGTCACTCTGGCCCTGTGTCAAAGTCAGGCCCCAAATTGCGCCCATGAGAGCAGATTGCAATAATTCAGCGTTACAACACAATGTCGGGAAACGTGGCTGTCTCTAGCGAGGAGAGGTGAGTAATCATCAGTGTCCGTGCTGATAACATTGACGTAGCGGCAATTTTGTAGAGATTATTAAAATTCGTCAACTTTTTTCGACCGTCCGGGGGGTCCGGTCCCGTTCTTCCTCCCCCATAAATACGCCCCTGACTCCCTTGTATGATAAACAAGAGAAGTAACTAAAAGGCAAAAAAGTGAACCTGTGAAATGAAATTCATCAGATGAGCGCATCGAGGATATATATACGATTATACAAGGGATCAAGTAATGAATAATGAACTACAAATATACAGTATGATGGACAGCATAGTAGCTTACCGAAACTAGTAATGGGAGCCCTGTCGCTTCACGATAATCGTCAAAATACAAACCTGCAAAATGTGTGTGTGGGCAGGCCGTGGGAAAATTGATGGAAGTTTGAAGACCAAACAGGTCGGTACTTTCCACTGGAAGTGATGACGATTATGTTTATGTTGGTGAAGAGGGTGTTTGAAGAGCAGCAGTTTTAGCAACAAGATACCGCTCGCTGTCATACTTGTTATTTCTTTTTACCATTTGTATGCATTTAAATCTAAATCGCAATTATAGAAATTAGTCGCATTGGGCAGAGCACTGTAGGATTAATGCTCGGCCGTGTATGTGACAGGACGCCGTTAAAAGCGACAAGCCGTGTTGACGTTTGGGTTTCTGTCTCTGACTATAGGGGGCTGTAAGTCTGTACAATTGATCACAAGTAGGATTACGGGTGCGGAATTAACTAACTGTCACGTCTGTCCTTGTTGCTTGACTATCTCCCTCTGACAGTCATTTTGTGTAATTAAGATGAAACGTGCGCGCCCGAATGTGAACAAGACTAAACAACTTACTGTTCTAACGGACCAAGCTGAGCGGGACACAAAGATGGAAAGGATACTATTTCACGAGGTGATTAATATAGCTTAGTGGTTTTTGGCATAATCATCTAAGAAGCATCTGTATAACAAAAACATATGACGTTGACATGACTGGATTTTCCACAATTTTGAAATGAACATTTTACAGGCAGGAATGGGGACAGAATTTTCCCTGACACCACCTATCATTGAAAACGTTTTGAAAGTAGCCGCAGGGAGGAACTGCATAACAACCTGCACTGCGAGGGATGGTGATGAAAACAAAACACTGAACACAACAGACCGTTATTATTTCGGGTGAACAGGATAACAATTTTCCTGTGTGTGGTGGTTTTCTGTGACAGCACTTCCTAACTATTGCTTCGGAAGGAAAAATATTAATTGAAAAAGACGTTACTCCAATTCAAATCTTTATTTATATTTTAATGTATTTTCTGCCTTTATTTCCGCCTTTGTTGTCGTTTTCGCTGATTCTAATTCGATCATTTTAATCTGAGTTTGTCTTCATTACAACCCTCTATTCCTGCATTCCGTCTTCAGCCCGTACCATTTGTCAATGGCATAGTGACTGCCCCTAATATTGCGTCACATGCTTACAGCTGACTCCCGAGTCCAAGCTCGCTGTCTTGGACTGTTCAACTTGGGGTGAGTGTGTGTGACTTCAAACGCAATTATTATTTATAATATTTATTAGCCACATCAGTGGAATTAATTGTTCTGAAAACACAGACTGGCCTGTAAGTCGCTTGAGACTACAAGATAATAGCGAATAGATAAATCATTAAAGTTTCGTAAGGTTCGTTCAGTAATTAGGCTGAATGTCTTTGCCACACCGTTTTAGTGTCTGGAAAAATTTCCAATTTGCTACACCGTCAAGCAGGTAGGAAATGATCAGATCGCAAAGGTGTGAGTAAACTGCACCACACAACTGTGCCAATGCGTAAATGACCTTGAGAACTGGTATGTGTTGTATTTATAAAATAAAGTAATCAACTTTTGGTCACGAAAAATAATACTTTGTACGTGTACAGAAATTAATTATAAAGAATATTTATAAAATTATCTAGCAAGAATTCTGAATTTCTCATTTTCAGTTAGGAAAATGATAGTATCCAACCTTAAAGTTAGTCTTATCTCCCTCCCACCACCACGGCCATGAACAGATGCTAGTTACGTCACTTTGTTTAATACCCATTACTATTTTTGACCAATATTACTTGGCATGACTTTGTGTTTAAGTTATTAAAAAATATTTTCAATAATGTTCATACTTTAATTAAACACTCCTACAATTTTAAACGTAGTGTAATACTTAATTGGGAACAGCAATGACCTATTCAGAAACTTCACAATTTGAAATGCTAATATTCAATTTTTTTTCGCATGGATTACTATAGCGCTATCAGATTTTGATGCTTACTTTGTGGAAAACTATGTGAGGCATTAACCTGAAATTAATGTTTTACCAGGATATAGTAATATTGTAATATCTAAAACTAAATCAGGTAATAACTTTTTGAACGGCACATTAAGGTAATATAACGCAAAACGTACATACGAACAGTCTAAGGTCTGTTATCTTCCTACGCGGTCGCGGTGTGGCAATCGTTCTGTATTAGTGAAACGATGTGGCAATTTATCTCCACGCCATTAAAAATTAGACACAATTACAAAAAATTAAATCGATGTGTCGACACACTTTATTGTTATAATCAGGATCTATGCATATACAGAAATAATATCCTAACTTTTTTTGTGAATGTGTAGGCCCATGCACGTTACATACAGAATAACATAACTGTCATACATAGATTATTATTCTTCTGTGAAGAAAAGATAATTACAATATACTCGCGCGCGGCCCCCTCCAAAATTATATGTGTATTCACTTTTTCTTTTATGCGACTATACAGACACTGAATTAAAATAAACATTGTGAAAACACTGATACAAGTATTTAAACATTGTGTGTAATCAGTGATCGAATCTCACAAAACATCTCGTAACTAAAAATTATAAATACATTTATGTCACGAGACTTATATCCCACACTGTAGAGCTGTAATTGAACAGATATAGGCTACTGCCTACAGTAATTTTCGGCATTACAGATATTCATTACCAAACACAGTAAAAACAATCACAAGCAGTACGTAAAACCTACACATTTACATTTAACGTAAGAATCTTTCTTGACAAGTACAGTAATCCGACATGCACTATTCAGAGTTTACAAAAACAACGAACCAAAGGCTAAAGTAGTGAAACGCACTTACTGCCAAAGAACTTACGTCACGTGACCAAACCAAAGCGTCCGCAATATGACAATCTTGCAATACACAATATGTTGCCGTCAGCAACACGACTAATCTAACCTTGTAATGTATCTGCTTATACAGTGCAAGCTTATTCCGCAGAAACATAATCTCGGCGTTACCAGATCTACTCTCGAGTACTATTCTCATCTAGATTATTCGAAGGAAAAATAAACATAATAACTGGTTCCTGAAAGTATTCTTGTGTATCATTCACTCCTTTCCAATTCTGCGCCATGGGACAATACGTTGTAGGGACATAATGGAACATGATAACACTTTGGCTGACGCTGTCATTAATCTATGGCACCGTTATGGTCTTACAGTACTGTCACGACGGTCTAACCGATCGTCGTGTGCTACAATGGATAACAAAATACAAGACACCAATAAAGTCACTAAAACCAGCTTTAATTATCACAATTAACAGTTTGTAATCATTCAGTTATTCAACAAGGTTATTCTCGTACAACAATTCAAGTTAATCTGTCCACACAAATAATAATGCCACTATCATCCCTTTAAATAACTAATATCACTTCCGCACTGTAATCATTTTTTACTAATTCACCACTTGAAAGGTACTGTGTAAATCGCCCGACAATAACTGGACTAAGCGTCGCTGAAGTCTTATATTTATACCCCGCTGAGATTCCAGAATATTCCGTAATAGCCGTCTACTAGAAACCACTAGAATGTAATTGATTGCGGCCTTGAACACAGCGCGTGCGGACCGGTATGGTCTGGAAAAGTCCCGTTGCGGACGCGTAACAAGTGTCACATAATTGTCCTTCATCTCAAAGCAGCAGCAATATGTACACACACACACACACACACATTACAGCCGGACTCCGCTGGAATAGCCGAGATACACGCAGCCTCTTCTGTAATGTCGTAACATTACCGGACACCTTACTGTGCTGGATAAGGATACTTTCGTTTTCTCTGGTAGACCGCAGTGGTTTATGGGCATAATTGTGAATAGTATGTGTAGTGGGGCAACATATTTGTGAGCCTCCTTCTTTGTTTACTGGCGTGTGAACTGTGAGCAGGCCCGCCCAGAGTAATTCCGGGCCCCAGGGCAAACCAGATTGTGGATCCCCAAACGAGGCAACCATCTGTTCCCCTGAAATAGATCTGTTGTAGTTTTTTATTCTTTTGAGTGCACTGAAAGAACGCTCAGCTCCTGCTACTGACACTGGAAGTGTGCAAAGTAAACGGATAGCTATGCACACATTTGGAAACAGCAACTCTAGTTTTAAGCTCCTAATTTTATTTATCAACTTAAATGGTGGCAAAATAGAAGTACCAATACTGACCGTATGAACACATTTTAGGTGAATAAGTTCTTCTATTAAAGCTTCTGAGATGTCCTCTGGAAAGATAGAAAGTAACTCTTGACAGGAATTGGAAATTGCAGTATTGTCTTTATCCAGGTATTGCCACAAACACTGAAATATGTTACTAAGCTTCCTTGCATTATTGAATCTTTCACATAGCCCACTGGTAACAGAGTCAATCACTCTGTAGAAAACATCTATTCTAAATTCTCTCTCCACTGCTTCATGTGTCTCTAAGCCACTGTTTTGTTCAAATTCTTTATCAGACACTTCGTAATGAAAATGCTTCCTCTTCTTCTTTCTTTTTTCATCAAATTCTGTTTCTGTAGGCATTTGATTAGCCATAGACTGTGCTACGAGTTTAGCTTCTTGTAGAATAACGTCAAATTTATCTCGTAAATTGTTCATTTCCTTTATAAGGCTATCGATGTGAGACACTTCCTCATCAAGAGTGGTTTCGGTTGCTTGGAGAACTTTGTTTCGGTGATCGACTGAAGCCAGTATTGTAACCCCTCTTTCCTTTTTATGCTTTTCTTATTCATTTTATTTTATATTTAAATTTCTATCTCCTTGCTTATTTGTTTTCAAAGAGAGGCCACAAGTTATTTAGAACTAGGCTAGAGCCTAGAGAAGCCAAAATTGTGCTGGGTCCAGTATGATGGGACTTGCAAATGAAACACTGATCTTGAGATAACAACAACAATATTTATTGTGCTCGGCTTGTACAACATATGAGCCCTTAAGGCAAGATAATTAAGTCTTTTTTTTTTTAAATATAATTCCATTAATATGTGCATTGCCAAAAGTTAAACAATGAATAATAAACTACTAACATCACTAAGTATTGAATGAGTATTAAATATCTGAATAATCATTGACTAGTAAATCGTGGCATGTTACATAAATGATAATAATACAATTGTAAAATGGCACACAATCTCGACCTGCAAGTAATCACATTTCATAACAAGATACAAATATATAGAAATATACACATGCATAATCAATATAACAATGTAACAATCATATAAAACAACGCACACATATAATTAACATCAACAAACATTTACAGATAAGTAACACATCACATGTTCACCCCGGTTATCAGCGTATATAAGTTTCTTGTTGAAACACCCTTAACCCCCTTATTCTGACCAAGTATCCGGCCCCCTTTAACGTTCAATTAATAGGTGACTAAACCCCCAAAACCTTAATTAAAATGTCCCAAGGAGTGGAGCAGATATGCCCCAAGTTTTAATAAGATAAGTATTAACTGAATGTTCTATGTAAGCCCTGCGGCCTGCGCACAAATCCCATGCCGATGTTTAATTATCAAATTGAATCATGTCAATGACAATAATGAAGAGTGGCATCACAGGGTTAACATGGATGTCCGGTTGCCTAACTGCATTTTATCTTTCCCTTTTACCTTCAAAACAGAATTTGTACAAATAGTGGAACGTGACCACCATGAATGTTGATAACTGATACTGATTAATCTTGTGTTGTTTAATGGTTAATTAATTGGTATAGTGAGCAATAAAAATTAACGTTACAAAATTTACTATGGTAAAATACAAACTGTGACAATGGTAAAATTTAAAGTGTACAAATTAGCTAAACAGTGGAACAGAATTTTGTAAAACGGAATCTAAGTCATGAAGGTATTAAAACCAGCTCACAGTGTTCCAAGAAAAACTTAACTACCGGCCGGGTCAGGCATCGGGCGAGATCTAGCAAGATCTGACACATACAGACCTGAAGTGGACGGCTCCTACGGGAGTCGACCACGAGTTAAAACATCTCCCAGATCATTAATAAATAATAAAATACATGAGCCCACATTAACGAAAAGATCCATTAAACATAACTATCCCAACGTGCTTAAAACAGAAACAGATTTAGATTCAACCCTATCTACCGAACTCCCCTCGACTCGGGTGGTGCGTGACCCTGGCCGAGTTTACACTCTCAGAACGAGATAGACATAACAGTGATAGAGGAGGCGTAAGCCTTACAAATTACAAATAATATATGCCACCCATTGTCCGGAAATAACTGTCCAAACTGGAGCGTCTACATGAAAGTCTCAAAGAGTTTATCGGCCACAAGATTTAAATTAATATGGTTAAATTTCACCTGGTTAGTAGCGTGGAATTTGAGGGTTCCGTTGGGTGTATCCAGTCCATCCCTCCGGCTGACACAGCTGACGAAGGTGTTTGAAATTACAGCATCTGAGGCAGTTGTTCGGCCGTCCTTCCGGAGCGGGGCAGATTTCCGTCTACATCAGAAACCCTGCACAATTATATCTGGGATTACTCATAAGTTAATAAAACACACTACCACATTTACCCGCTGACATTGCATGGCCTGTCCAGTTTATAAACTCCGAAAATTGACTAAGTATAGAACCCCACTGAATGTAGTAAATCGCTTCAAAATAACCTCATTAAATATTTTAATATATAATATGTCCAAATATAGTGACTCCATAATAATGATAATTTTAATTAACAGTTATGCAAAAGTTTTCATGACGCACTTACAGGAATTAGCAACTTTTAACAAGTCCGTGGTGTACACGGATTTCAGAAAATTACTGACTTACGCCCCATCTTGGTTTAGTTAATTTAGTAGGATTATTACTAGATTAATATAAAACATAATTATATCATTACTGTTACACTCAATTAACCAGGGTTGAGATTAAACATACATGAAACAAATTTTAACCTGATAGTCGCCACGTGCTAAGGACTCACTGCAATATCTATCGTAACGCATCCACTTTAATATCAATTAAAAGCAATTTGTTTTTATAAATAATTAATATATATATCTTAATAGACTTACCGGAGGTCACGGAGGCTTCTACCTATCCATAGAAGTAGTTGGAAGACGAAAAACTTTAAATCTACTCTGTCAGCCGGGGATCAGATTGTGAAGCGCCGAGAGCCGAAGTGGAACTGAGCAACCTGGCTCTTGAAAAAACTGTACGTAACAGAGATAGGGCGCGCGCGATTCGGCCGGCGGAGATGACAAAGTCCGATTAAGCGTACCAAAGGACAAATTCCCTCGCGTCGTCAAATACGTAATTTTAATCATCCACTATATAGATATAGGAACATCGCCGCGTTTTACAAAACGCGGCACACCCCCACCCCAAAAGGGCAACCCGGTTGCCCCACTCTGAAACTCGGGAGAGTACCCTGCAGTGTACCCCCTTCTTAAAGTATGCTGGTGGACTTCGTGGATATGGTGGTCCGGCGGCACTTGCTCTCAGGAGAACAGAGGCTCAGAAGGGAAAACGAAAGAGACGAAAGAAGACGTGTTGTGTGTAAGTGTGTAAGTGCGGCATGCTGACCTGATCAGGGCCAGCCCACCGCAAAGATGGACAGAGAAGAAAGACGAAAGAAAAGTTCGGGAGCTCCCTGAGTTCCGACCTCCTGAGGCTTGTCCACACAAGCCAGAACACGATAGCCATCTGAAAGGGCATCTGCCCCATATACCTACGGGGTCATTCTCCAATACGACCCCCCCATTCAAAACAAACCATCACGGCACGGGCCAAGGGAAAAGGGGAGACGACGGTCTCCATGATGCGGTGGTCCCCACTGGGGACCTGACGGAAAGCCATGTCAACTGTGACTATGAATGACCCTCATCTCACGTACATAAAAGTTTAACAAAAAGGGCATGCCCAAAACGTACCGAGTAGACGAAGTTCACAACCGACCTCGTCAACTCGACACGTTTCGCTCCTCTCTCGAACTCCTTTTTTTGCCTTTTCTAGTTTTTTTTTTTTTTTTTTTTTTTTTTTTTTTTTTTTTTTTTTTTTTTTTTTTTTTTGAAAATCGGAAGGTCAAGGATGATTAAACGGTCAGGGGCTGGGACTGAAGGGAAGGACATGGCTCCCTCCGGACGTAAGGACAATTGGAGAAAGCCAAGGCTCGCGCAGGCAGGGGCGCATCCCTGAAGTAGACGAACCCCACTGGGACTGTGGGAAACATCTACCCGCTACCCTCCTTCTCAATACCGCCCACTCGCACAGAGACCACCATAATTCCCCCCCCTTCTTACAGCCCGTTTACTCTTTTCTAAATAATTTTAATTTTGATATATGTGTGGTAATCTCCTTAGGATTACCACCCTGCTCTTCCAACCGCGCCGTCACCGGTGACGTAAACCCTAGGATACGGTATGGTCCCGACCAACGATAGCACAATTTAGCGGCTCTTTTGTCCGCGGCTGAGCTGATCGGATGGCTCTGGCAGTAGACCCAGTCGCCGGTCTGAAAGGGGTTCGGAATTCGCCCCTGATTGTATCGTCGACGGACCCGCTCGTGCGCTCGCAGCAAATTCTTCCGAGCCTCCCTCCATCTCTCCGTAGTTCCATTATCGGGCTCCCGTGGTAGAAGATCGTCAATATTCCACAAGTTAGTCAACGGGAGTGCGGGCGAGAATCCAAACATGATCTCAAAGGGCACGGCCTTATGACTGTCATGCAGGGCCGTGTTAAAAGCTAGCTGCAACCACTTCAAGTTCTGGTCCCAGGTGGTCTGTTGTTCCGCATGATAGGCAATGAGTGCGGACCGGAGATTCCTATTGAACCTCTCCGCATGGGACGGCTGAGGGTAATACGGGGAAGTGGTTACATGTCTGATACCGCTGGCGAAACACATCCGCCGGAACTCACTCGAAATGAACTGTGGTCCATTGTCGGAGACAATGATGGTCGGAAGACCGAAATGCTGAAAAATATGGTTCTGAAGCGCGCTTATGGTTAAACGAGCTGTTGCCTGCCGTAAGGGCAGTAGCCAGGCAAACTTCGAAAAAGCATCCACACAGACAAGTAGGTAAGCATTACCTGACTTGCTACGCGGGAAGGGTCCCACGTAGTCGATGAATAGCTTCTCCATCGGTCTGATCGCCACGTCTGATGACAACAACCCCAACTTTGTGTTTTGGGCAGGCTTGCTTAAGCCACACAGATGACAACTCTTAACCCTCGTCGCGATGTCCCTGTCCATGCCCTTCCAGATGAAGTGTTTCCTAATACCGGAAATGGTCTTCGAAATTCCCTTGTGGCCTCCTACTGGGGAATTGTGATAATAGCTGAAGACCATGGGCACTAACTTGCTAGGCAGCACGATCTTCGGGGCACGTCCCTTTCTTTCACGACAACACAGGACGCCCTTGGACAAGAAGTAAGGGGCCTGCGCGTTACCCTCCTTTATATTCTGGATGATAGGACCCAGCTCTTCATCATTCAACTGATGGGGTAACACATCAGTGAAGGCTAACGAAAAGTCTAGCAGAACAGAACAGGGTTGCTCAGATTGGACTTCACTGGGTTGGGAAAACATGTGTGACAAAGCATCTGCAACCACATTTTGAGTTCCCCTAATGTGTTGCACCTTGAACTTGAAGGATGAGATTTTAACCACCCATCTACCAATTTTACCCAGTTGCCGGGGGTGAGCAAGAAGCCAAGAGAGAGCCTGATTGTCGGTCTCGAGCAGGAACTCAGCGTGTTCCAGAAAACGCCTGAACTTATCTAGAGCGTATACCACAGCTAAACACTCTAGCTCATATACTGATGACTTTCTTTCTTGCTGGGTCAGGGTTCGGGAAATAAAGGCCACAGGCTGCCTAGCACCATCAACGACTTGGGACAGAACCGCCCCGAGCGCCACCAAACTCGCGTCCGTCTGTAAGATAAACGGTTGAGAAAAATCCGGCATTCGCAGCACCGGCGGGGAAATAATAGCTTCCTTCAACGTTTCGAAAGCCTTCTGCTGGCTTTCGCCCCACACAAACTTAGCCCCCTTCTTTCTCAATTCATTTAGAGGTGCAGCTATCTCCGCTGCATTGGGGATAAACCGCCGATAAAAGTTAACCATCCCCACGAACCTGGCGATGCCTTTGGCATCCCTTGGCGGGGGAAAATCCCGGATACCCTGGGTCCTTTCAGGGTCTACTGTAACGCCTTGGTGCGACACCAGATGCCCCAGAAATGATATGCTTTCCTGGGCAATTCGCACTTTCTCCGGATTGACCGTGAGGCCCGCGCTTCTCAACCTACTCATCACCTCCCTGAGATGGCACAGATGTTCATCATAAGTTTTGCTGTAGACCAGCAAGTCGTCCAAATAATTCAAAATGAACTTGAATTTTACGTCTTGAAACACCAGGTCAAGCAGACGTGTGAGCGTCTGGGCGCCCACCGCCAGACCCATAGGGACCCGCGTATACTGATACAAATTCCAGGGGACACAAAACGCCGTGTACGGTCTACTTTCCTTGGACAAAGGGATCTGGTGATATGCAGCGTTGAGATCAATCACGGTGAAATACTTGGCCTCACTAAACCAATCGAAAGCTGAGTGGAGATCCGGAAGGGGAACCGAATCCACCTCAATAATAGAATTTAACTTCCGGTAATCTATCACCATACGGTGCTTACCCCCAGGCTTGGATACCAGGAACGCTGGACTGGCATAACTGGAATTGGAAGGTTCAATTACCCCTTGCTCTAAAAGCTCTTGAACCTTCTCCCTCAGAACGGCCATTTTCGGAGGGGCGAACTTGTATGGGTGCGACCTCACTATCTTAGAGTCCGTCAAACGAATTTTATACTCTAATAAATGTGTGAGTCCCAACTTAGGAGTTAATACGGAGGGAAATTCCTCACACAATCGGTCTAACGCTCTCTGCTGGGCGGGAGTGAGATGATCTCGTGCAGAATCGGGACAAGCGACCTCTTGGATACCTCCCTTAGCTCCCTGGTATCCAAGAAAAGGAATAACAACACCCCGATTAAATTTAAAATAACACTGATGCCCATGGATGTCCAACACGAGACCACTTTTAGCGATGAAATCAGCACCCACAATACAGTCAACTCCCAGAGCCGGAGAAACCAGAAAAGGCCACACACAAGAAAAGCCATCAATCTTGAACTTAAAGGAAACCACCCGGGAGATGGGCAGAATTTTCCTAGAAGCAGTCCAGCACACCACAGACGACCGATTCGACCCTTTTATTAAGCCCTGTTTTTCAAGGTCCGCGCATACTCGAGATGAGATGATAGATCGGGCTGACCCGGAGTCAACTAGCGCTCTGAGTTGACCCTTCTTTACCTCGAGCGACAGGAAGGGGCATACAGAAGCCTTTTGCGGGACGGTAGCAAGGACCTTGATATTAGAAGAGTCAGGACCTATCCTCTGCCTGGAGGTACTTGAATTCCGAAAAGTCTTGTAACGAGGGGAAGACAACCTCCGATTTGTCCCCCCCTGGTAATTTAGTTTTTTGAGTACCGGACCCTCGGGGGAAGCGCTGGACGCATACCACCCTCCGGACAATCGCGGGCAACATGCCCCTGTCTGCGACAGCGAAAGCAAACAACGCCTCTCAACTGTCCACCTCGATCGCCATTATTTCTCTCTGGCCGGGGTTGGGACTGAACGACCCGTCGTTCCACCACTCGGGGCTCGCCCGGACTGCCCCTTACTGGTCCACGGGATTCATCAATTGATTGTATAGCCCGGGATAAACGCACAGCTTCTCGAGGTCCTCATAATTCCGCGGTCGCTCAGCAAAAGTTAAACGAGATCTCTCCTGGGGAGTAACCCCTTCGAATATCATCTGCACTACTTCATTCTCGGGCAATCCCAACCCTAAAATCCGGACAGCATCACGGATACTCTGTGCAAACTTCGCAAAATTCTCCCCGTGGGCTTGCACCCGATAACAATGTTTGTGCTGCAGCTGCTCTCGCAATCGGCCAGGCACGCATGCGTCCAACACCCCCCGATGGAAAGACGCCACACTGCCGCCATCTCGTATAGTCCGCGCGACCCGCTCAGCCACAGACCCCCGACAATAGGGATACACGAGTTCGAGTAGGGTGCTATCCGACATCCCCGGGAAGTCGGACAGCTGAAACAAAATTCGGAAAAAGACCATCAATCTGTCCACGTCTAGTCCATCTACAACCGGAAGCTCCTGAATAATAGAAGACAGGGGGTTATGTAATTTATTATAAGAGACGCTCGATACGCCCGAGAGCGTTGGCAATTGAGCCGCCGGGTTCGGCGTCTGCGCTATGTCCATGTCAGGAGGCTGGGGAGAGCTCACGGAAAGCTGAGACTTCACGGGCTCGAAGTTCCGCAATGCTTTAGCCACCTGTTCCGAAATCAGCTTCAGCGTGGCGCTGACTTCAGCAATTGTAGTTTGTGCGGACAAGTTCTCCAGTCTATGTTGCAGATGTTTCGCTCGCTGACGCACTCTCTGTCTTGCCCTGAGGCTGGAAGGGGCCGACTCAAAATCCTCCATCACCTCCCGCAACTCTCCCCACTTCTCCTGGCACAACTCGAGCTCTGCTGTCACATCAGTGACCTTTACGAGCGACGTCGTCCCTCCGGACGCGAGGGCGTCTCTTAACTGCTTCCTCAAAGAAGCGACATCCCCCTGGGGCCTCCCACCCCGGGACTTAATCTCGAACTCCAACTCGTGCTTCAAAAATAAATCTGGATTTATAACGCTCATGCCGTCAATGCTCTAATTACTTCTCTTACGAACCACAGACAAACATAAAAACACCACTCACTAAAATAAGAAAACCTTTAGTACTGTACTTCCATCAAGAGGACCCCCGGGTTTCCTAGCGCTGCGAAAACCTGACCCGCTCCAGAACTAACTCTCCGTCAGTCGCCAGACTCAAAGAAGAAACAACATCAGACACTAACACCAACATACAATCCACACCACCAAACACTAACCACAATATACGACATTTCGACTACGACATTGTCACCATTACAATCGGACGATACCGACTTCCAGTCGGGCCATACCGCATCCCACTAACCGCACGCGCAATTACTTTCATAAAATAAATACGGGAACCCATCCCCACGCGATCTACGGCAATGTCGAATTTCAAAACAACAAAACCCAACTACAACACGTGCCCGTGGCGGCCTCAGGTTTACAATTCAAAACACCTAACAATAATTCATAAAAAATACATATATACACCTACATTTTATGTCAACTATTATAGTGCCACCTTATTTAATTATTAAGTGCCATTATATTTGCCAGATTATCTCCAAGTTTGCAAGCCCCATCACACCAACGGACCCAAGGGTTCAACCCTAGAATGAACCACGCTCTGCTACCATTTGTAACCCCTCTTTCCTTTTTATGCTTTTCTTATTCATTTTATTTTATATTTAAATTTCTATCTCCTTGCTTATTTGTTTTGAAAGAGAGGCCACAAGTTATTTAGAACTAGGCTAGAGCCTAGAGAAGCCAAAATTGTGCTGGGTCCAGTATGATGGGACTTGCAAATGAAACACTGATCTTGAGATAACAACAACAATATTTATTGTGCTCGGCTTGTACAACATATGAGCCCTTAAGGCAAGATAATTAAGTCTTTTTTTTTAAAATATAATTCCATTAATATGTGCATTGCCAAAAGTTGAACAATGAATAATAAACTATTAACATCACTAAGTATTGAATGAGTATTAAATATCTGAATAATCATTGACTAGTAAATCGTGGCATGTTACATAAATGATAATAATACAATTGTAAAATGGCACACAATCTCGACCTGCAAGTAATCACATTTCATAACAAGATACAAATATATAGAAATATACACATGCATAATCAATATAACAATGTAACAATCATATACAACAACACACACATATAATTAACATCAACAAACATTTACAGATAAGTAACACATCACATGTTCACCCCGGTTATCAGCGTATATAAGTTTCTTGTTGAAACACCCTTAACCCCCTTATTCTGACCAAGTATCCGGCCCCCTTTAACGTTCAATTAATAGGTGACTAAACCCCCAAAACCTTAATTAAAATGTCCCAAGGAGTGGAGCAGACATGCCCCAAGTTTTAATAAGATAAGTATTAACTGAATGTTCTATGTAAGCCCTGCGGCCTGCGCACAAATCCCATGCCGATGTTTAATTATCAAATTGAATCATGTCAATGACAATAATGAAGAGTGGCATCACAGGGTTAACATGGATGTCCGGTTGCCTAACTGCATTTTATCTTTCCCTTTTACCTTCAAAACAGAATTTGTACAAATAGTGGAACGTGACCACCATGAATGTTGATAACTGATACTGATTAATCTTGTGTTGTTTAATGGTTAATTAATTGGTATAGTGAGCAATAAAAATTAACGTTACAAAATTTACTATGGTAAAATACAAACTGTGACAATGGTAAAATTTAAAGTGTACAAATTAGCTAAACAGTGGAACAGAATTTTGTAAAACGGAATCTAAGTCATGAAGGTATTAAAACCAGCTCACAGTGTTCCAAGAAAAACTTAACTACCGGCCGGGTCAGGCATCGGGCGAGATCTAGCAAGATCTGACACATACAGACCTGAAGTGGACGGCTCCTACGGGAGTCGACCACGAGTTAAAACATCTCCCAGATCATTAATAAATAATAAAATACATGAGCCCACATTAACGAAAAGATCCATTAAACATAACTATCCCAACGTGCTTAAAACAGAAACAGATTTAGATTCAACCCTATCTACCGAACTCCCCTCGACTCGGGTGGTGCGTGACCCTGGCCGAGTTTACACTCTCAGAACGAGATAGACATAACAGTGATAGAGGAGGCGTAAGCCTTACAAATTACAAATAATATATGCCACCCATTGTCCGGAAATAACTGTCCAAACTGGAGCGTCTACATGAAAGTCTCAAAGAGTTTATCGGCCACAAGATTTAAATTAATATGGTTAAATTTCACCTGGTTAGTAGCGTGGAGTTTGAGGGTTCCGTTGGGTGTATCCAGTCCATCCCTCCGGCTGACACAGCTGACGAAGGTGTTTGAAATTACAGCATCTGAGGCAGTTGTTCGGCCGTCCTTCCGGAGCGGGGCAGATTTCCGTCTACATCAGAAACCCTGCACAATTATATCTGGGATTACTCATAAGTTAATAAAACACACTACCACATTTACCCGCTGACATTGCATGGCCTGTCCAGTTTATAAACTCCGAAAATTGACTAAGTATAGAACCCCATTGAATGTAGTAAATCGCTTCAAAATAACCTCATTAAATATTTTAATATATAATATGTCCAAATATAGTGACTCCATAATAATGATAATTTTAATTAACAGTTATGCAAAAGTTTTCATGACGCACTTACAGGAATTAGCAACTTTTAACAAGTCCGTGGTGTACACGGATTTCAGAAAATTACTGACTTACGCCCCATCTTGGTTTAGTTAATTTAGTAGGATTATTACTAGATTAATATAAAACATAATTATATCATTACTGTTACACTCAATTAACCAGGGTTGAGATTAAACATACATGAAACAAATTTTAACCTGATAGTCGCCACGTGCTAAGGACTCACTGCAATATCTATCGTAACGCATCCACTTTAATATCAATTAAAAGCAATTTGTTTTTATAAATAATTAATATATATATCTTAATAGACTTACCGGAGGTCACGGAGGCTTCTACCTATCCATAGAAGTAGTTGGAAGACGAAAAACTTTAAATCTACTCTGTCAGCCGGGGATCAGATTATGAAGCGCCGAGAGCCGAAGTGGAACTGAGCAACCTGGCTCTTGAAAAAACTGTACGTAACAGAGATAGGGCGCGCGCGAGTCGGCCGGCGGAGATGACAAAGTCCGATTAAGCGTACCAAAGGACAAATTCCCTCGCGTCGTCAAATACGTAATTTTAATCATCCACTATATAGATATAGGAACATCGCCGCGTTTTCCAAAACGCGGCAGAGTATTTTAAACCAAATTGTGGCCATTAGTATGCATTTAAAAGATTTCAGATATTTCTCAATTCCCAAAAGTGTAGTTTTACTTTCAGCTGACATATTAAGTCTCAGACATTCAGCTACAGCCCTTTTTACACAAGGAAGATGTTTAGCGAAAGGATTTACGGCATAACTCGTGCTGACCACCTTGTATCTGAAAGTTTGTTGAGTGAACATTTTATTTCTTTTTGAAGAATTTCCCACCTTTGAGGAGACTTCGAGAAAAACTTGTATAACTGTTGCAAAACACCGAAAAACGTTACAGCCTCCTCGCATGATTCAGCTGCATTGACACCTCATAGGTTGAGACTATGTGCTGCACATTTAGAAAATAAAGCATAGGGGTTGATTTCAGCTATGCGAGTTTTAACACCTTTGTACACTCCAACCATGTTCGCTCCATTATCAAACCCCTGCCCCCTACAATCATTCAAAGGAATGCCATGCTTAGCCAATTCATTTACAATTTCATTTGCGATATCTTCTCTACTTTTTAAATTGCAGTTTACAAAAATAAGGAATCTCTCTTTAATTTTATAGCCGTATTCGTTTTCTAACAAATATCTTAAAATAAATGTCACCTGTTCCTCATGTGTTATATCTGGTGTTGCATCTACTAATATGGCATAGTACTTGGCCTTTTGTCTTTCAATTAAAACATGGTTAAGAACTTTATTCCCACAAATGTCAATGAATTCGTTTTGAGATCTCCAGGACAAATAATGGGCTTGTAAACGTTTTTCATTTTCTTGGGATTCTTTTACTTTGTAACATGCTCTCGTAGCAAAGGATCACATTTAGATAATAACTCTGTAATTCCTAAGAAATTTCCATTATGGGGATCACCAAGTTTTGAGGATTCACCCCTAAAAGGAAGGCCCCTCTCAGCTATAAACAAAATCACTGCTAGTAAACGTTGCAGTAATTCCTGCCAGTACTTTTTTATTTGGGTTAATTCCTCATCAAGATGAGATTGAATATCAATCCCTTCTTTTACACGTCTTTCTACAGCTCGCCACTCAATATAGCATTTTTGTGATGAGTTTGATGTTTCGGGAGCCTATCGTAGAGTTTTCGCCACACCATCTTCTTCTTCCATCCTTCCTCGCTTATAAGAACTGAACGGTTGCTATTGCTATCAGTAAGCTCACTGGGAGAGCTGAACAATCGACAAGGAAAACAATAGAAGGACTGATTTTTTGTACTCCAGGATAACCAATCTCTTGGACGAAGTTCTCCATTTTGGGTTTTTGTCTGTAAAACTATCCGAGGGAAAACTCTTTTTCCATCATTAGGAATGTCTTCAGGAATAATTGGGCTAGGGCCATTTCTAACAAAATTTTGAATAATATTAAAATTAGCGTTTGGGCAACCATTTAAGTCACCTAAGTCTAAAAATTCGCTTGAATGTTCAACCATTTTATCTGAAGCTCTATCTTCTGATTTAGTGGTTTCGGTTTTAAGATTTTTAGGCTCACCCACATTTTCTAAACTAGGCCTACCTTGAAAAGAACCAATGTGTATTTTTTCGTCAGGTGAATTTATAGTCCCTGAGGTAGATGCAGTAGGCTCAGCCTCTTCATTAAGCGTTCCCGATACACAAACGGAGACAGCCTCAGATTTCTTGAGTCCAACGTCAAATAATGTCCGTAAGCCTTTCTTACCACTCCCAAGCTTTTGCTCTCTTTCTTTTCGTTTCTGCGCACCAGACTTTTGTTTATAATAGTCCATTGTGTCACACAACACTTACACTACACCTTATTTTAAAACAAAACAATAAAAAATACCAGAAAACATCTAACTTGAAACAACCACACGCTGCTGACACTGGCATAACCTCAACTGTGTCAGTATACTACACTGTAATATACACAGTGTCACAGTGGCGCGGTGCACGTCGAAAGAAGTCACGTGACCCACCTAACTCGGAATGTGCGAAGAAAGCGACGCGTGACAACGCGCGAAACTCGACGTTTGACAAATTCGTACGTGCAAAAATCATTTTAAAAAATATCCGAACCTTTCGTCCCAGAGGCCGGGCCCCAGGGCAATGCCACCCCTGCCACCCTCTCTGGGCGGGCCTGACTGTGAGCGTTGGAGTAAGTTGATGTAAAAGTTAGTTGCTAAAAGATGCTGTCGATATGGGCTCAATGTTATACTGTTTTATATTATCCTTCTTTATCGGCTCGTCTTACTTTTATCTCTGTGCGAAATGTCTATTGATAGGCATCACCCTTTTGATGAATCCCGGTTTTCTTTATTAACTTGTTTATAAGAGTCCATATATTGTAAACATGGAAAATAATCCTGTTAACATTTTTGGTACTTCTGTTTTTATTGTTGTTGCAAAAAATCTTATACTATAAAGTCTTCACTAAAGACGGTCGTGCCAGATATTTTTGCTGTCTGATCTTAGTGTACCCAATGATTCCATTTCCATAACCATATATTCTTTGATATTTTTCACTGGGTATCAAGGTGTTAAACGCGTGTATCTTGAGATTTGAAACGTTTCTTGTTCGGAGACCATCTTCAAGTCCTCATAACACGTTTCTTTATATAACTCCGTAAAATAAAGTTGCGGACAATTCAAGCTACCAAGTATACTGGCGATCCTGTAATTCCAAAACAACCATTCTGTCTCCGACCAAATCAACCATCTTCTACCTGATTAGTTAGAAAAAGTTTAAGTATAGTTTGTATAGTGAGCTGAGTTTCTGTTTCCATCTTATTGAGCAACAGAAAATCTCACCTTTTTAACTTTTAACTGTTAAATCTAAAACACATGTTGATTAACACATCTCCATATCTGGTAACATTCATGATGTTTTCTGATGTGTCGTAAGACCAACGTAGCATGACAAATAACAGTTGCACTGACTGTAGTTTTTTTTTATTTTAGTTGCTTTAGCTCAACTAAGTAAGAGTTTTTTAATGTCTTAGTAATTACGTCTACTTACTACACTGTTACGATGTAAAGTGAACTCATATGACAATTCGACACATTTCTATTCATGATCAGCTTCAAGAACTTCAATGATCGAGAACAGAATTTGGTTCACCAGGTTTGTTAACTTTGTTGCTCAATTGCTGAGTCCTGGATCATGCTGAAACTTTTCATTCTTTCAATCTTTCGTTTGCATCAGGAGACTGATTACTGCGCAAGCTAATTGACAGCAATGAACGAAGAGGAAGACCTCGACGACTGACAACGCAACCCTTGCTTGAAACTACGCCAAACGCAGTAAATAACACCCATGTAGAAATCTATATAACAACATCAAATGCGTGTTACGTATTAAAATAAATGCTCTGACGTCATTACATTACTAAATAAGAAATTAACACAGGTATACGCGAAGACTTCGATGATGCGATTATTGACCACTCTCCCCGATGACATAGCAATAGCTCTTGAAATGTTATTTTACTCTGTATTATGTGTTATGATTGTGTAATGTAGTGTGCATTGACTGAAATCACGTCACTTTCAATTCATTACCGTTAAATTTCTAAACCAAAACAAAATTATATTCATGTGACTTGCGGCACACATGTGAATCGCCAGCGTTACTGAATGCAATTATGTAACACGATTACGAGAGCACTGTGTGATTGCTGGATACCGCCCCACTAACTGTCAGAGTAGACTACTATTATGTAACACGATTACGAGAGCACTGTGTGATTGCTGGATACCGTCCCACTAACTGTAAGAGTAGACTACTATTATGTAACACGATTACGAGAGCACTGTGTGATCGCTGGATACCGTCTCACTAACTGTCAGAGTAGTCTACTATTATGTAACACGATTACGAGAGCACTGTGTGATCGCTGGATACCGTCCCACTAACTGTCAGAGTAGACTACTATTATGTAACACGATTACGAGAGCACTGTGTGATTTCTGGATACCGTCCCACTAACTGTCAGAGTAGACTACTATTATGTAACACGATTACGAGAGCACTGTGTGATTGCTTGATACCGTCCCACTAACTGTCAGAGTAGACTACTATTATGTAACACGATTACGAGAGCACTGTGTGATTGCTGGATACCGTCCCACTAACTGTCAGAGTAGTCTACTATTATGTAACACGATTACGAGAGCACTGTGTGATTGCTGGATACCGTCCCACTAACTGTCAGAGTAGACTACTATTATGTAACACGATTACGAGAGCACTGTGTGATTGCTGGATACCGTCCCACTAACTGTCAGAGTAGTCTACTATTATGTAACACGATTACGAGAGCACTGTGTGATTGCTGGATACCGTCCCACTAACTGTCAGAGTAGTCTACTATTATGTAACACGATTACGAGAGCACTGTGTGATTGCTGGATACCGTCCCACTAACTGTCAGAGTAGTCTACTATTATGTAACACGATTACGAGAGCACTGTGTGATTGCTGGATACCGTCCCACTAACTGTCAGAGTAGTCTACTATTATGTAACACGATTACGAGAGCACTGTGTGATTGCTGGATACCGTCCCACTAACTGTCAGAGTAGACTGCTATTATGTAACACGATTACGAGAGCACTGTGTGATTGCTGGATACCGTCCCACTAACTGTCAGAGTAGACTACTATTATGTAACACGATTACGAGAGCACTGTGTGATTGCTGGATACCGTCCCACTAACTGTCAGAGTAGACTACTATTATGTAACACGATTACGAGAGCACTGTGTGATTGCTGGATACCGTCCCACTAACTGTCAGAGTAGTCTACTATTATGTAACACGATTACGAGAGCACTGTGTGATTGCTGGATACCGTCCCACTAACTGTCAGAGTAGTCTACTATTATGTAACACGATTACGAGAGCACTGTGTGATTGCTGGATACCGTCCCACTAACTGTCAGAGTAGACTGCTATTATGTAACACGATTACGAGAGCACTGTGTGATTGCTGGATACCGTCCCACTAACTGTCAGAGTAGACTGCTATTATGTAACACGATTACGAGAGCACTGTGTGATTGCTGGATACCGTCCCACTAACTGTCAGAGTAGACTCCTATTATGTAACACGATTACGAGAGCACTGTGTGATTGCTGGATACCGTTCCACTAACTGTCAGAGTAGTCTACTATTATGTAACACGATTACGAGAGCACTGTGTGATTGCTGGATACCGTCCACTAGCTGTCAGACTACTATTCAAACAGTTGTAAATAAATACATCCACACGAGCTAGTAACCTTTTTATCGCAAACTAATTAACGTATGTGAAAATTTGTTTTCTTTTTTACAAATTAGATAATTGAAAAGTCATGAAACCCAGAATTTCATGTCCTCGACCAGTGGCATAAATACGGGGGAAAGTAGAGGGATCAATTCCCCCAAGAGCTATGGAAAATTTTATCGAAATTCAATAATCATTTAAAGTAGGGAATTTCCCTAAGCGGTCTCGGTCAGTTGCGACGAAGCAACGTTTTTACCTGTTCTTACGCGGTCAATTGTGCCCCGCACTTTCACTTACTGACCGAATCTGTCATTTAGAAACATTTGTATTCTGAACTTCCATGAAATTTCAATTTTGCAACTTTGCATTTGTAAGAATAACCTCTTTTAATATTTTTGCTAGGCTAGGTTAGGTTAGGTTAGGTTAGGTTAGGTTAGGTTAGGTTATGTTAGGTTAGGTTAGGTTAGGTTAGGCTAGGTTACGTTAGTCTAGGAATGAATAGAATTATAACAGTAATTTCTGTATTATTGTAATAACGTGAAAATACAATTGATCGCAACTGACCGGGTTGAAATTTCCATCGCGGTCGCAACTGACGGGTTTTATTACGATGGCGTCGCAACTGACCGCGGTCCTTTCTAAGCCAGTCACGTGTGTTAGACTAAGACTCATAAATAACTGTTGAAATCAAACGAAATTGCGATACTTGTGCATTACTAAAATTAAATTTGAGGCTTCATAATTATGACACTTACTGAATTTATTAAATAACTTACGTATTTGGAACCGTAAACAACAATATTGCATACGCGCCAAAAGACGAGCCTATAAATCTAGGTTTCTCTTTTATACTCATACACACTTTCCTTTACAGGGCTCTCTATTCCTTGATTCTTCTAGTGTAACGTTTTTATAGTTTCAATCATCATATTAGCCCACGTAAATTAGCAATTTTGACTTTAATTCGGAAAGCTTTGACCATTGTATTGTTGGAATGCCTTATAATTGACGTAGGCCTGCTTTAAAACGCACTAAACCTTGTTTAAGATTATGCAAAATATCCGGGCTGTTTGGCCGTGGTCCCTGGTTTAAAACAAAACCAAACGTTTCGGCAGCTCGACTGGCTGCCATCATCAGTGGTATAAAATTTTCTGCACTTTGGGTGTCTACGTGCAGGCCCACAGTACTTGTTTAAGATATTCTAGGAACGACATTCTTGAACTAAAGTGCGAATGGATTAAAAAAAATCGGTCGTTTTCAAAACATTTTCAGAAATACTTAATTTACAAGGTTTGTTAAGGACACAAATTTATAGTTAATGTGATTCACAATGATATGAGATTTGTTACATTTAAATTACGAGTAACGAATAGCCAAGATAGAATATTTTAAAATTAGCGCTTTCCATATTTTTTCAGTCTTCATGCTCCGCACTGATTTACTCAGCCAGAAACACATTATTGCTTCTGTTGTTACGACGGGCTCACTGATCGTCGTTTGATACAGTGGAAAACAAGGTACAGACACATATGATATCATTAACAACCAGCTTTAATGAGTCACAAATAACACCGTGAAATCAACAACGTACTATCGTACAATAATTCAGTTAAATGTGTCTACACGCAATAACACTGTAAACTAATAGAGATCCCCAATAATTATAACACAATAATCAAAACCACTTATCATCCGCATTTGATAAATCGCCCAACGTAAACTGTCTTCTAAGCGGCAGCTGTCGCTGTATATAGCCTGCAGATGTTCCAGACTAGTTTTCCATAATACGCGTCAACAAGCACTCGAAAACTCTAGAGGGTACATTTGTGCGGCATTGGAACAGACACGCACCTGCTCGGCTATCCGAGAAACGTCTGTAAGGATACTGTAGACTTTTTGAGATGGTTCCATCGTTACAATATTATAATAATCAGCCAGTGTTTTACAAATTTTTTTGCACATTTAACCTTTTAAATTTTTGCCAAAACAAAAAAAAATAATTTTAGGTAATATTTATGAGAAATCATTTGATATATTGAGAATTTTTAAACATTGATTTCTATAACCATTTGAAATAAAGGTACTACCTCTCCAAGTTCCGACAGGTAAAAAAAAAAAAAACTGATTTAGAAAATGTAACTTGTTCATTACAGTAACAAGAGCTGGATATAAGACAAGAGAAGAGCGTACCTGAAGGACTGAACTAGGAACCAATGCCTCCTTGACATGGTTGTCTACAGTATACAGGGAAGAGACTGCGTCTGTAAACGAGAGCAAGGAGTCGTTAACGACCTCAAAATAGCACTTAATTACTCAACAGGTTGATAGTACCTGTTGACTGTATCGACTGAAGTGAGTAACGATTGTAATGTTAAAGAATTCATACAGCAACTGGGGAGTTACGATTCTTACTACATTGAGTCATTCCGTAGATAACTTATGAATTAAAAATAATATAAACATTTATATAAGAAATCTATAGAAATCTTCTTCGTCTTCTGTCAGGGACTAGACGAATCATTGTTCCCGTCACAAGGGAATATATACACTTCACTAACACTTCCCAGGTCTTCCTATACAATTGATAGAAACAAAAAAGGAAATTCGTGCTGCTGATAATCAGAAGGACCGAAGATTTAAATCAAAGCCAGCTCTTATTATCATCACCATCATCGGCCGGTACCACTGGGCTTCAATTCAATTTACAAGAATACTGAAAGGTCAGAAGGAAGGATTAATAAGTTGAAAGCAGCGATTACCACATATAGAAAATTTATAATAAATCACAAAATGTTACACAATGAGAATGGTTTTGTCATGTTTGCTATGCAGTGTGATTGCGTGAGACTAAGATTGAATATAAAGTATTTTCCATGAAAACGATGTTTTGACGTGAATAAGTCTTTAAATTTGGTTCCATAGTGGGAGGCAATTCAGAAAACTGATGATAACAAAATCGGGGGATACAGTTTGCTGTTGCAGCTACATATCTATCATCTACATCCAAAATTTAATTGCACCACTCGATAGCTAAAGGATCAAAGAATTCGTTACGTTGAGTGAGGACTGTGACGCATCGCGCGCGGAGGAGGGGGAAGCGACGCCATTTTGAGGTCGTCGTTTCGCTGCGTCACATAATGCCCGTTTATTATAAATTTTGACTCGGAGAAGCTAGGACGTTCGTTTGAGTTTCAATCGTCAGCTCTCGTCAAGATCTATCGATTGCGTATATAAAACATTAGTGTGAAATAGTTATAGTGAATATATATGGTGTTAAAGTAAAAAATTAAAATTAATAATGCAATGTCGGCCTATACTCGTCAAAAAGCCAAATCAAAATATAGAGATCGTATACGGTTGGAAAGGGCTTCTTAAGAGCAATCCAGTGATACCCGTAAAACACCATATGACAGAGTGAAGTGGTGCCGGGAACGTAAAAGAATGAAGGCGTCCGAGCGGACAACGACGGCGCCAGTACATCTGCAGCTGGGGCGCCCGAGCCTATGCAAGTGGATGATGTAATCGCTTCTATATCAACTCCGGACTGTATAGACATCGATTGTGTGCGATCGCCGATTATGAAGACACATTGGGCAGCAGCTAGTGCACGTTTCACTACTACGTTTGTCAACAATCCATTCGGACATAAGTATGATGTGTGTGACCGTCTATGGTTTCTGCGCTCATTGAAGCCACCAAAGGAAAAACACTTACCGCTGCTTAGTAATACTTTCCCAGAAGAGGCAGTGGCTGACTTTAAACTGTGCGGTACGTGTAGGAAATCACTGGACTCGGACAAAGTGCCCACGTTGTCACGTTCGAACGGATTTGTGTATCCACCTAAGCAACATGGGTTGCCCGCATTAGATCCGATCAGTGCACGTCTAGTATCACCGCGTCTGCCATTCATGCAGATACGTCGGTTGCGTTACGACGGCAGCTACGGCATCATCGGACAAGTCATTAATCTACACGTCGACGTGGACACAATGGTGCAACAGCTACAGCGTCAATTGGACGATGATCAGGCGTTCAATGTCAACATCAAGAAGAATATGATACATAAATCTACGTATCTGAGCGGCTTGGTCAAAAAGTCAGTGGTAAAAGCTTGGTTTCTCTCAGTGTATACATATAATACGCTCAAAGAAAATATTACCCGTTACGTACACGTATTCACGTAAAACACACGGCCGTGTCCACGACACAGCCACACCCCGCATTTTTTTTTTTTAAATACGTGAGAGGATGGTGTTCACAAGAATAAATATACAGTTGTGATACTGGGAAATTTTAATAGCAAACATGGTACAGAAATTTTTGAGGTATGGTCAGAGATAAAAGTATGTGTCAAGACATTCCTTAAAATATTTATTATAATGAAGATGAAAATAAGTGTATTGAAGTTGTATTATCCAACACTAATACTGTTTCATCAGAACAACAGTTAGTCACTGCATTGTGTTACATATATCCGTATATTTATTTTCGTTTTGTGAGTGACACGTTAGGGGGATGTTTCTGACAAAACGTAATCCCGTGGTCTTCGTTTATAAAACTCTGTACGTTGCGTTGGAATCTGTGTGAGGGTGGAATAATTTAACATTCAGTAGTGTCGCATTAATGATTTTAAAGCACGTACGCCTGGTGTTCCCTCCTTTAGTATAATAAAATTATATATAAACTGTGCACTGTGCACAAAATAATTCGTTTGATCTCATTCTCTGATTTCCCCTCCTCTAATCTCGTTGTCTTCATCCGCTCCGCACGCCAGACCGGGTCAACGTATATATAAAATCGTCTGTAGCTAAGAATGGTGTAAAGAGCATAGTAAAATTCTACTCTTTCTGTGTTGCGTTATAGTGACTACGGTTTCAGCATACGCCAGCGGCAGCTGTAGTCTATCTCGTTTGTCTTGCTCTTGTTGTGAATGACTATTGATTTTACTCTACAGTTTCATCTCATCCGGAGCGTACAGTTGTGCATGTATGCGTATGTTAGTGGTAAATAATTGTATGCTGTTATAAGCCTTTACATAATATATGAAGCAAAGAATTGTTTTTCACACAATTTTAATAAGTGGGCAGTACATGTAACGCCAAGTATCCAGCACTAATAAAACTTTACCAGATTTCGGTAGAATACTCTTTTCTCTAAAGTCTACTCCTTTGTGTAATTTACCACACGGCCAGCGATGCTAGCTGAAAACTGAAAGTGTAAAACCCACTTTGTTAACTAAAAATGTTAGGAAAGTGGAACAACAAAATGAACAATATACTGTGATATAACAACTATCCTTGGCTGGCAAAATTTGTTAAAAGAAACAAAATAATTTGCTTTTGTGCGTTCCACCTCATTTTGGCGTATCCGCTACAAAGTTTGCACTACGCCAGTGTTACCAGCACGAACACTAATGATTAATCACATCTTCACACTAGATATAGCCTAGTTGCCCGACATGTGTGCCATAACGCTGAATTATTGAATCCACCTCTTTTTATTATCTAAAATATATATTTTTTAGACCGTTAAATTATAAATAGAAACACCCGTAGAGCTTTTGTGTGTTATTCTAGTTTGTAACAACTAGTGAGTTTCCCACGAAAGATGATTTTAGGTATAGGAATTTCCCAGACGTGTTGGTGTAACGCACCAGAGGCACATTAGATGATACAGGTTTGTAAAATAATTTCACCTAAAACAGAAAAAAGACATAAATAAAATACATGTTTAAGGCGGAAAAGAATAACCGTGTCGTCTCTCTGAACAAAAGGAAATATGATTTAATTCGCCACAAGTAATCTTTTAAGTTGTTGTTTTTTATTTGCATCGCTGTCAGAAGCAGCTCTTAGACAGTGCAATTATAATCGTAGAAACCATTCTTATTCTCCTTCATTTCAATTATTAAATCATATGTTTTAATATAATTTCCTTTACGGCTGGTTCGTCGAATACGATTGTTGTATTTTTTTATTCTCGGTATTCTGTGTGTTTTGTTTTCATTGTCCTTTCGCGAGGAGACATAGTTGTGTAATTCCGCCCCGCGGTTATATTTCAGTACATCTCAGACAAGAAAAAACGATTCTGAGACAAAATCACACCTGGAAACAAGAGTTTTTATGATGTATTCATATAGTACTGTACAATTTTAGTTAACATAATATTCTACCATCAATGAGTCACAATAGGTTTGGTATAAAATTATGGTATTTATATGGTGGTTAGATAAATTCTAATCACATATAGAAGACGTCATCTTAAGAAGATGATGGTAAACACCGCATACTGTCATTGTAAACTCATTTACTCCAATATAAATTTTAACTACTTTTTCAAATTAAAATTTTTTTGTCAGCTTTTACTACCTAAAAATAAAATGAAAAGAAGTTCAATCATTCATACGTTATAAAGTAAATGTTTCTAGATGAGTAATGTTTAGTATCTCTTACAAGCGAATTGTCCGCATCAACTTTCATTTTTCCAACCCTAGTCTGTAAGAACTCTGTTCGTCATTGCAACATTTACTTCGTTACGCCAAGATATTTTAGGACTTACTCTTTTCTCCTTTGCTCCGAGATCCAATTTCTTACTCGAAAGGTTTATCTGTCCTGTGACAGATTTATATATTGTTACGAACGGTCTCATTGATCGCCGTACGGTACAGCGGAAACAAAATATATACACCAATGAATTCACTAATTACTCGCTTTAATGACTCACAAATAACAATTTGAAATCAACAAGATGTTATCACACAGTAATTCAAGTTACATTTGTGCACAGACAATATAATGTCAACTATTAAGAGTTCCACACTAATTATAACACAATAATCACTTTTCAGTAATCCTCAACAATTACTCGATGCGCACGAAATAAATCGCTCAATGTAACTGTCTGACAAAGCCGGAAGTTGTCGCTTTTATTGGTCGCACAGAGATTCCAAAATAACTTTCCATCCTTGCTGTGGCGTGAGCATAATTTGCGTATTTACAAGTGCTCTCCAGAAAAATCTAGAAGGTACTTTTGTGCGGCCGTGACTGACTAGCACCTGCTCGACTAGCAGAGAAACTGTCTTCGAGACAGTTCTGTAACAGTCGTTACAATATGTTTTAAGCTTTTCATATTTTATTTTATTTTATGCAATCCTAAATTCAAATCCTGTCCCAATCCACAGGTTCCTTTGTAAACCCCTATGTCTACACCTGTATTTTTGAATGTAAAGAAGGAAGTACAGAAGGAGTACAAAAGGGTCAGGAGAAATAAAGGAATAAATTAGGGAGACAGAGTGAGGGAAAGAATGAGAAAGACACGGGGGAACAGGGAGAAAGAGGGAGAGATTTTTCATAGAATGGACATTCGCCGTCATTTATGTGTATTGACTGGGACATCACTTGATGTAACACGTGATGCTTTGACGTACACATAACGGCTGCTGTCTGTTGCTACACGCTTCAACCCAGTTGTTAGGTAATCCGTTAACTCGACCTGTTCGGTAAGACTTTTGAAAATTCATCACACTATTCGACTTTGTGTCTTATTATCCGTTACATCCATGTTTATCCAAGACATAGTATAGTGTTACTCTCATGAATTGGCTACTATTTTTTACTTTGAAATTTTTTTATATTTAATTAAAAATCTGAATTTTATATTCTATAAGTTAACCGGATAAAAATATAAACGTAACATGTTAAGTATTCCCCAATGACTATTCCTTGACTATATCAGGTCAATCGGTCATCTTCTTTTGAATTTCCTATTATAATCTCTATCAAGTAGCGGTGTTAGCAGGTTCTCGTGGCTCTTAGTAGGCCTATATTGTGATGTTTTCTGTTTTAATGGTAAACGATGTGCATAATGTACTCCGAGGTCACTGTCAAGCGTTTGATTTGGTACACACCACGCGGTATTAACTATGTTTCTCAATACTTTAGACTATAACTCTCTTGGATTTTCTAGCGCATCCTCACAATTCAATGTCGTAGGTCCATATACTGTAAGTATTATTACGGCTTTATACGTCAGGATATTGGATAAATGTTATCATTTTCCTAATATCCAATGCTGTTGCATTATGGTTAATCTACTTTCTTTCTTTCTTTGACTATATGTTGTTTCCATGTTATCCCAACATGTTATAAGTACAGTCCCAAGATATTGACTTCATCTTTCAGAGGTAATGCAATGCTGTTTACATATGCTTAAGGTGCTTTTTAGTGTAAAAGTTATGTTGTACTTTGGTTGTATATGTATGAAGTATACATACTTACTTTGCTTTGTACGCTGTTTCATGAGACAGCTTTGGATGAGGTTGAGGTGATATTGAAAGACTAACGCCGCTGAGTCTAGATTATTGCAGCAAGCTAATATGGGTGTTTCGTCTGCAAATGTTCCCTGTACTGTCTGTCTGGTTGTTAGTAAATCTATGGGTGTTTCGTCTGCAAATGTTCCCTGTACTGTCTGTCTGGTTGTTAGTAAATCTAACGTAATCAAAACGCATAAAGTACTCCACCCTGTAGTTTTATTCGTTATAGTTTAAAATTTTCATTTCACATTTTCACGTCACGATGTAATGATAGCCTACTGAAATACAAGGGTGCCAGTGTTTGTTTTACTTTTGCAAAATAAGCTATCATACTGCACCCTGTCAATCAACTCACGTCTAAAAATAAGAGTCCTGTAATAGTTTCTCTGTTCCAGGATTTTATTAATGCTATACGCTGATGTTTCCATTGGAGCAGCGTGGAAACTTTGAAAATTAATTTTAATTTTGTTTTAGGTATCTAATAACCGAGCTATATTTTTAATTGAGCTTCCTAACTGTGCTAATAACATTTCAGACGATTTCACAACCGTTTCGTCCTTATAATGATAACGCAGCTAGTTACTCGCCGCCGAACAGTCCTGCCAAATAAGCAGTCCGATCCTGCAAGGAAACGTCTTATAAGAAACAAAGATATATGGTTTCATATGTGTCATATGATTAATCGTGCGCCTCGCCCATAATATCGTATACTATAGTATCATAGGCTATAGCATTATTATTAAAATATTGTTTAATATAATTACATGTTTATACGCAGAACCTGCTAATTGCTTCACATTGGTCGAGACATTTCGGCATTTTTCGAAGTTTTGTATTACCAAATTTATAAATTTTTGGTAAAATAAATCCTGGAAAAGTCACATTTTATTTAAAATCTTCTTCAGCGGCGCAACAACCCATTACCGAGTCAAGTCCTCCTTTAACAGCCTCCGCCAGTTGTCCCGGTCAAGTGCAGCTGCTCTCCAGTTCCGGGTCCCAAGGATATGGCGCGCATCGTAGATACATAGAACACAGCATCAGCATCATCATCATCATCATCGTCATCATCAAATTCTCAGTATTGAGGACACACACACACACACACACAAACACACACGCAACGGTAACGTCGGCAGTACGCAGGTGATGAATAAACAATTATATTTTTGTTTGTGAAAGAACTCTCAAAAAGAAACTTATATAAGAACAGTAAAGACTTAAAGTTTTAAATATAATTACTGTACATAAATTTAAAGGGTAGTTAAACAAAATAATTTAATTTAACCAGAAAATTTAAAAATACTAATCTTTTGTTGTATATTAAAATTTGTGTGTGTCAATATAAATAAATAATAGGTTGGAAGTAAATGTTATATTTTTTATTTTGTTTAGAGCAAAATTAATTTTATTCTTGAGATTGAATATTATTTTTGTTTGTAAATTAGTTGCTATTATTTAGAATTTGAGTAAAAGTCAGACACAATGAAATAAAAAGGTTTACATAATTTGTTTAACATCTCTGTTTCGCTAGTAAGATTATATGGTTGTTTATTTTATATATCATGAACAGCATAGAAGGTTACATTGTATTTGAGTAAACTTATAAAAGAAAATATTTTTATTTATCTAAGATTCGAATTTTTTAATATTTGCATATTTTCTATTAATATTAATAAATCATAGAATGATTATTTTGAAACGGTTTTAATTAATTATTTCATGTCAACAACATATCACTCCTCTTTAAAAATTATTTAATTATTGTGCAACTACATATACTTGACGCAACGAGAATACAAAAAAATCGTGCGACCTGGCCGGTTTAATACACTTCATAGTTGCGTTGATTATATGGTAATGTATTTGTGTGAATTTTTGAAATACTTGTAACGTTGCAATGTGTGTGTGTGTGTGTGTGTGTGTGTGTGTGTGTGTGTGTGTGTGTGTGTGTGTGTGTGTGTGTGTGTGTGTGTGTGTGTGTGTGTGTGTGTGTGTGTGTGTGTGTGTGTGTGTGTGTGTGTGTGGACAATGCTGTTAGCTGTTAGAAAGTGGAAGCTTAGGCTAGCAACATTGAATTTCAACACTGAGTACACAGTTTACCTGATCACAAGAACTTCGTTTCCTGCGACTGATTATTTTTGACGCTTTGTACTCTTTTTTTCTAAAAGTTTCAAAGAGTTTTAAATTTAGGATATAGGTAATAAAAAATTCATTAAACTTTTTTTCAATTATCATAGGGATTTCCCACTTAATTGTCATTTGCTGTCAATTGTCTCAGTAAATATCAGAGTTATATTGACGTATAATGACACTGAATCACCTTGGTTTTATGAAATTTAATTTGTGATTCTTAACTAGTTTTCCTGTCTACTGTTCTGTTGATAGTAGTATGCGCCAAAAGATATTGATGAGGTTTTTGAGAGAAACATTTTAATGACCAAAATAAACTGGAAACAACGAAAAATCGTCATGAAACGCCCATACATATTTACAAATATAATATTTCTTTTCCTTTATCTTCTTTCTTCAAATGACATGAGAGTGCTTTTCTATCTTCACTACCACTACGATTTAATTGTTAAAATAAATAAAAACCTAAGCTTTATTTTGAACATAATAAGTAGGCCGTTGTTTCACCGAAAAATGTTTTTATTTTTCTTGAATCAAATCAGACAATTGAAATAACAAACAATATTTATCAATGGAACTTCTCCAATAACTTATTCAATTTTCCTCTCGTCAGTGAAAAACGTCGACCGTAATTCGACATATTACTCAAACACAAATACATTTTTCCCTAATTTCTACTGTAGCCGATAAAAACTTTATTCCGATAGCCTAAACAAAAATAATACAAGTTCAAACAGTTTTTGTATTCAATTTGAATTTTAAAAAAATTGTAGTTTTCAAACACCAGATGACTCTGTGTTAAAGTCGTTGCTCCTTTCTGGGCTATTAGGCCGTAGTCTAATAGTGTTTGTAAAAACACACGTTCGGCCCCACCATTGGAAGCCATCTTAAAATAATAAAAGTTTAACTGGTAAAGAACTACAGTACTGTGGTAACTGGTGCACATATTGCCAGTTAAACTGGTAAAGAACTACAGTACTGTGGTAACTGGTGCACATATTGCCAGTTAAACTGGTAAAGAACTACATTACTGTGGTAACTGGTGCACATATTGCCAGTTAAACTGGTACAGAACTACAGTACTGTGGTAACTGGTGCACATATTGCCAGTTAAACTGGTACAGAACTACAGCACTGTGGTAACTGGTGCACATATTGCCAGTTAAACTGGTAAAGAACTACAGTACTGTGGTAACTGGTGCACATATTGCCAGTTAAGCTGGTAAATAACTACAGTACTGTGGTAACTGGTGCACATATTGCCAGTTAAACTGGTACAGAACTACAGTAGTGTGGTAACTTGTGCACATATTGCCAGTTAAACTGGTACAGAACTACAGTACTGTGGTAACTGGTGCACATATTGCCAGTTAAACTGGTAAAGAACTACAGTACTGTAGTAATTGGTGCAACATTGCCAGTTAAACTTTCAGTCATGCGTCGCTGAAGATGGCTTCCAATTGTGGGGCAGAAACCTCTGTTGTTATAAACAGTGTTAATAAAAAATATTTATCTCACCCATGAGATGTGTGTGTGTGTGTGTGCGTGCTTGTGTGTGTGTGTGCGCGCGCGCGCACCTGACTTCTTGATATAAAAACATGTGCGCAGTAATAGAAATCAATGGTCATACTGCAGAGAAATGCAGACGTTTCAGTTGAAAAAAATTTGCTCATATGTTGCATAGTTAATAAGGAATTACCGTAAATGAGTATTACCAATAGCAACACGCTGTATTAAAGTTTTTTCTTAAAAACAACACACAACCATCAAGTTGTATTGTGAGAGGACGGGGGCCTGTCTTACGAGACATATATACGGTGTCTGTTCGAACACAAGTGCCCTCTCGCCATCTTCCGCTAAAGACGTATCACTTCAAGTTGACACTTTCCACGGTCGTCGTCTGTACTCCGGGATAAAATAAATTAAAAACATCTCCGCACGCTTCTTCTCCATCGAGTCGGCTTTATTAATTTTAACGAGCGGAGGGGGTGGTTGAGGAGCCTCAGACACATAGAAACTTTTGAAGTAAGGCAGATTGACAGAAGGGCTGGAAGTAATTCTTCATCGAGCCGGAAGAGCTCAACAGTTTAACTACAATTCCACGAAGAACGCGCGACCTAATAATAATAATAATTTATTGGGCTTGTAGACCGCGGATGTGGCGTCTGATTACTAACTTAGAAGTAGCCGATTCAATTCTCGGGGTACCATAACGTACCCATAAATTCAAGGTGCATTTTTCAACACCTGTGTTAACTTTGCCTGAGGATTAGGTACCTAATGTATCATCCTAGAGTAATTATCTAAGACACAAGAGTAGTGCTGATTACGGTACGTTCCTTGTATGCCGCACGGCTCAAGATGTCAACTTACCCTGCTTCACTATCACAGACTAGTTCGGTGACTCAAAGAGGAAACATTATTTATTATTTGCTAAAATGAAAACCTTTAATTTTCTTCTTTATATTTTTCTTATTTTTTATCATTCTTCTTCTTTTTCGTCTTCTTCTTCTCTTCCTTTTCTGAACCTCAGAAAAGGGATTGGTGGGTGGCCTTCTAACGTCTACAAGTTACACAGTGAGATGTGAGTTTTTCGAAATGTAAAAAAACTGGTGAAAAGTCGAAAATAAAGTTGAAACGTAAGCAATTTGGACTGATGGGTCAGATAGAAGGAAGATTGAGTTACCATGAGCTAGGATCAAAATGAGAAAATCTATTTTATCAGCTGGTACATAGCCAGCACAAAAGTGACATTGGAACGATTAGTATCGGGTGAAAGCAACATTGGGTTCAGACATATATTTAAACCGGTAGGTTTTACCGATTTCAAAATTTTAAAATAGTGTTTCCAGATAAAAGCAAATAAAAAAGAGGATGTATTTAAAATATCATATTATTAATAAACAAATTAACATATTATCACTATAACTGGTCAAAATTTACGAAAGAATTTATAATGAACTATTAACAATTAAAGTTATACAGTTATAAGTTCTGCGGAGTTCGCTAAAAAACTATTGTATTATTAAATATAAAAAACTACTTTTATTATTAATAGTACTCAGCACATTAAATATTGTTAGTAATATAACATATTAGATAATATTTAATATATAAGTTGTATGTTCCTGAATAATGTTATTTTTTATATATTAAATACTGTTATATAAAACATTTTATATCAATGTCATATATTCATACTTACTAGATATATCTAACATGATATTATTATGTATATGTTACATACGTCTAATAAGTATCTAAAATACTGTTTAATTGTCTATACCTGACAACCAAATGGACAACCTAAAGTACATTTTCTGTGATTGTGAAAAAATTATGGTTCTGTTACCATTTATGTGTAAACTATCTTTTTAATCTTCCAATACATATAAAATAAAACACCAAGTTCTGCATTGTTGCAAATTCATAATCACTGCCAATGCGTATTATATTATTTATTTTACTTAAATTCATAATTTGCAACGTTAAAAAATTATACTCGTTTACAAATTAAACTTCTTTCAAGCAATCATGTTATCATTACTAGTTCCGCTATTTTGTCATCATTTTTGTCTCAGATTATTAATCAGCAACATCAAAAGCCTCCATACATTAAATTTTGTGAAAACTGAAAAACGCTTTTATAATTTGGCTATGTTTATGGGATTTTGAACCACTGTACGTCGTCCTACAGATAACTCGGTTTAAATTCTCTGAATCCTTTAAATCTTGTCTGCAGCGAGTTAATCCGTAAACTTGACCACACTTTTATCTTCTTTTAACACGGCATTAGTGCCGATTTGTCCGTTAAGGATTGTATGTTAAATGATAAACAATAAACATTAAACTTTAAATAACAATATTTTGAAAATGTTTTTTTAAAAGATGGAATATACATATATTTTGCATCAAAAATGTGAAAACCCTTTCGAAACGGTAGTTAAAAAATGAAGACGAAACTTGAGATGAATAACTAATGAGGAATGGTTTGAGGGAGTTGTAGTTTGTTTATTAAAAATCTACGTCAAAGTCCTGTGAAAGAAGAAACGTGTTCTCATTGACAGCATAAACCGTCTTCTTCAGATTTTCATATATGGAATATTTTTATTATATTGAACAACAATGGACTTAACGTCCTTAAATATTTAAAATTACATTCATGTTCGATTTCTGCTGACGTTTGAAGCCAGCAGATTTCAGACTGTTTGTAAAACACATGACGTAGTTAATAATTATTTAAAAAAATTAACAGAAATATATACTGTAAAAGCATTTAACTTTTTTTATGACTCGTAGAATTACACGCATGGATCTTAAAACAGTGTTGATAAATTACTGAACGCCAGAGAAATTAATAGTCACAATGCTTACTAACAGTACTACGAAACAATCATACCCGTGTTACAATAGGTTTCCTTGTTATACTGGTATCTAATACGCACTCTACATAAATGTCCAGGCAAGATTGCTTATGGTGTATTACATACGAGAAGCTTCCAATTGTTTCTGTATTAATCGGGTCTATGTCAGGTGTTTACTAACGTCTGTTATTTTTTGCTAGACGGCAGTGGAACATCGTGTCTCCTTGTCGACTCAGTACTACGTGACAAGCTTCACATACGAGTAGGCTACACACGTTATATACGGAGGTCGCCGTTACAATAATAACAAACAACACAACGATGACTGTACATAACACCTACTGTATTAGCTCTGTACGAGTATTATCGTGCTGTCGCAGTCTTTCCTCATGCGTTTTAACAAATATTCTGCTTCCTTGGAAACTGATTCCACTTGGAGATATCGTTGAACGTTGAGCTCCAGTGTACACATCTTCACTTATAATATAACTTCCGGAGAAAATTAATTCAGTTTTAGCCTTAGCTTTTGTGTAAAGGACTGTTTTAGAACCAGGTTAAGATTAAAACCTCCAGTTAAGAACTAGTAAGCAACCAAAATCCACTTTTGGGGGAAAATTAGATAGCCAGTATTTAGGTTAGAAGTATACTAAAGCCAAACACTAACCGCAGCTAAAAAGTGTAACACAAATTGATATACGAAAAACACTTTAACAATGGCTACGTGGAATGTGTCAGGTGGAAGACAAAAATTATAAGTAGCAGTAAAAGAGATTGAGGAGTCAAATAAACACAAACATATTACATGTATATGTACTTTGTGTTAGCAATTTTTAAACGATGGAAGAAATTCGTGAGATGAGATACATATGTTGAAACTAGTAAGTATAGAGAACAAGTCACGAGACAAATAAATTGTATTTTATTCATTTATGTGAATTGGTTATCAGCAAAACATAAGTCTCACAATTTTAATTCTAAAACAGAATTATCGCTGTTGCACACCACTATAGAAAAATTATTCCAATTAGCGCTTTCAAGATTATAACTACTAACACAACTTTCTTAATTAAAATTTTAATTCTTTTAAGACTGTAGCTTGCAAGCATAATTTTGGAAAAACTTTCACGGAAGTTTTTCTTTACTACACTACTATCGTCCTAAATTTTTGACATCAATTTACGTTCTGAAGGTGAAGACAAGGATTTGGTAGAAATGTCACTCGTATCACACGTTCAGGAATTTTACAGCCGATGTGATGCTAAACACTTTAGCTGTTTGAATGGTAAGCTGAAAAAGCAGATATCATTACAACCTTACTACAGAAAAAAAGTTTTTTTGAATTTAAGAGAACAAATTGAAAATTGTTTCTAATATTTAAAAAATTACACTCTTCACACAATTCATCGCATTATGTTTCATAGCAACTGACACTGAAAATTTTTTAATTATGCAACGCATTGATGAAGAGAGAGCTGCAGTGAAAATCTACTTCATACCATTGCAAAGTGATCTGTTTTGAAATCTGTCGTCTTAAGCTCAAAATCCATTTCCCGCCTAGTATTTCACATCTAGTTTCTAGTATCATACACTGTCTTGCTGTTTGCGTTGTATTCTACGTGTGAAGTCACTATTCAGCTCAATGTGTGGCTCAAATATGAAGACGATGAAAACCAAGTTTAGAAACAGATAGACATTTGGACAATTTTAATCATACCTAAATAAAAAAAAATTAAAAACTGTTGATCAAAGTGAGTGCCGCCCTTATGGTAAAAAGTAGACTGACCGATGTTTTAAATACAGTAATTTTTTTCTTGTAATTTTCTAGTAACGTTGTAAATTTTTCAAAATCATGTGATTCCAATAGTTTTTCTACTATGATGTCGTCTGTTATAAAGACTTCTTTATATGTAGCTTAATACATATTTCCAAGTTGAGTAAATAGCTCAACGACCTGGGGAGAAAGGTGATCACTGGTCTAGAATATTACAAAGTATGCGTCAGAATACAAAAATATTCTATTTACTTGATTAATCGAAGTGCAAAAAGTCATAGTCTGTTAGGATACACAGGGAAGAAGAGGAATATATAAAACAAAACCATTTTTTACAACTGTCGTACAATAAAAACTTTTTTCAATTCTTACTTTAGTTTCGAAATAATTTTCTTCTAAGCATGCTACGTAAAATTGACTTGTTAAACTGGAATTGTTCCAGAATAATGGCAGGAAAGACTGCAGGAAATCAGGGCATTCTAAGGAAAGGATATACAGAGATCATGAATATGGCACAAAGGAAGAGGTTAGTGAACAATTACGATAACTACCGCATTGTATACTCTAACTCACCAAATAAAGCGAAGAATTTAAGTAATATCTGGTTAAACAGTTGTTACAGAAGGCTCTAAGAAAGTAGATATAAAGAAGGATCCAAGAAGATATTATAGGAAAAGTAGTTTGTCAAATACCAGCCCCATTGTAGCAATACCCCAAGGAATATACAACCAAACTGAGTTGAAACAATATTGTGAAGAGTAAATGAAGAGAGGAATGATCGGGTGAGGAATAGGCCAAAGATAGCCACTCACAGCTAATAAGCATATACCATATAATTTAAAGTAAGGAGGATGAATCTGTAGATAACAGTTAATTTTTTATAAGCTTACTGTTAGAAAAAATGAACATGTTTTAGTGGGAGAGCTATTATGTAACATGACATAATCAATGCCCTGCCCTAATTAACAAAAATAGTCATTTTTCAATAGAGATCAGAATATGTCACCTCACAGAGTCCAATTAAATAAAAAGCCTTTTTCTATGTCAGATAATGTAGAAACAAATGAAAGGTACAATACAAAAGTATTGTCAGTAAATATCTGGTAATTTATAATTAATAAATGTAAGAAAAAAAACTGTGCTAGTATAACAGAGTGGGCAGCAAGGTAGTTAATTATTTGGACAGAAAAGACTGAAAAAAATAACAATCCCTTCAATTACCCCAAGTGTAAACAAGTAAACTAAGTAAACCAAAACTAATGTGACACAAACTGTGTCAAAAATGTAACAAGTGTCCGTGCAGTGGGGACAAGATAAACTTATATTATTTTTTGTTGTCATTAGGATTAAAAATGAACAAAAATAGTATTGTATCATTTTTTGGAAGTGTTGTGTAAAGCCTAGACAGTACATTGGTGTTTATGTTTAAATATCAAGGCTTATAGATAAATGTTGTAAATTGTATTAGGCCTACAGGCTAGGAAAACACTTAAGTTAAAAACAAACAATTCTAGGAATAATCAGTTAATAGTAATTCATAGAATTGAAGAATGCTATAAAAGTTATTTTAAATATTTTGTAATGATTTGTTAATGTTATGTTTGAAGTTTGGCCTTAGGGTAAAAATGTTATAATATTTTGTTAGTTATTTTTATGGTACATCCAGTGTTCAAAATAGATAAATTAAATAACAATCTATGTAAATTAGAAAAAATGCTAAAGAAATGAAGTTTAGGGCCTAGGCCAATAATGCAATGTAAAGAAAATAATGTCATAAATGAGTAGATCAACCATTCAAAGTAAACAAAATCAAAAAAGGGTTAAATCCGTAGGATAAAAACACTTGATATAATAGTAATAGTATTTATTAGATAAATTTAGGCAATTATGATATAATCATTGTAACAGAAAAATAGGTCCAAACTTCAGAACTTTCGTAAAGGGGAAAAGTTATCTATTATAATAACAAACTTATATCAAATAGGTATCAAATTCATATCATATAGTAAGAAAAAAAATATCTAACTTAAATTTAATGGGACTTAAAGTTTAAAAGGGAGTATTTTTTTTATACAAGTGTAAGAATATATGATATCAGTGACACCAGTTAGGTGACCTGCAGTTCACCTTGTAACAATAAAATTCCTATTCGGGTTATTTATGCCACACGTTGTTACGTCATTTGTAACGTCTTCTCTGAAATTACGTCTATCTGTTATGGTGTTTGTATTTTGTGTGTAATTCTTTAGTATTGACAAATAAACCACGATATCCTTTGTTGTATTATATCTTCTTACAGGTATTACCATTCAGTTGTTTGTGAAAGGGTAGGAGAGAGAGAGAGAGAGAGAAAGAGAGAGCGAGAGAATTCCTCTCTTTGAGTACAATTTGATCGTTTGATTTTTACGCGCGTTGCATCAGCTGTTTTCAATTTGCTAACCAATTACACGTCATGTTGTCCGTCGTACTTCATAAGTTATGATGTCGGAGTTAACTTTCTTACTCTTCTCTACTATTCACCTGTTTCCTGTAACAAATCTTTCCCTAAAAGAAAGGTATTTATTGATTGAATTTGGTTTATTTTCTGGATATTATTACATCCAGTTAATCGGTTTACAAATCGATTATTTATTCGAAATCACAACATTTTTCGATATAAGTTTTTTTTATATAACACAACAGATGTATTCAATTACAGTCATTAATAAAATTAATAAATTATGTATCTCAGAGTTATTTGGGGATTCTTTGAACTATACGAAAGTCAGAAATGCTTAGTTAATAAGTTCTGACTTAGCTAATAGATAACTTAGCTGATTCAATAAGTTCGTTTTTTAAACGCCAGAGTGCAGACTACGTATTCACACTGAAGGCATGGAAAGAAAGATGGCTGCTGTAGATTACTAATGAACCCACGTTTTTGCTGTTTTTGGTTAAATAAAGAAAGTTTTAATTGTTCACACTAAGTTTTTTTATAAATTGAATGATGTTGTACTGTTTCTAGTGTTCGCTACTTGTTGGTGATGTGTAATTTTTTAGTTTATTAAGGTAGGCGTTCTGACCAATGTAGTGATAGTTCAAATTTTTCAGGCCATCAGATGGTTGGATTAATTTTCAATGTTCTTCGATATTCTGGCATCAATTATTGTGGTTCAATGGATGTCTCAGGCGTAGTTGCTTGTGCTGAATCGTTTCATTAATTTAGAATAGTGTTTTTTTCCAAAGTGTAGTTACTAATTTTTAACTTTTTTTGTCATCTACTCTCTTGAAATCAAATTTAACAATTACCCATCTTGTTAATTCGGTTACTCTTAGTAACCAAGAAATTGATGAGTTTTTATTGGCTAACCTAGGTACAGTTTTAGTAAATAGCCTAGTATTAATTATTATTAGTTCTTCCCTTTTTTAGAAAAAATACTCCTTTATAATGTTTAACTATAATTACATTTAATTTATACAATGTCTTTCTTCACATCTTTACATAAACTTAGATACTTGTATTTTATAATTAGTGGTTTTTAACTTGGTTTATTTCTAACTTCTATTACTGAAAATGTATTATCGCTCTAGGCACTATTTTATTTTCCACCATCTCTTTGCTTTATTCTAATTAGCAATTATTAATTTCTTATATAACCCTGGATCCTACAAACATAAACAAAATAATCTTCTAATTACATTGATATTGCCTTTGTGGCCTAACCAAACAAAACTACAACAACTTATTACTAAACTCTTATAGTTTATTACTATAGTCCTGTATCTTCACTATTTGTGAGTGATGTCTTTTTCAGTTTTAAAATTTACACATATCATACTATGTTGCACTTTGTACACACCGTACTTTTATGGTAACACTTAGTACACTGTTTTTTAATTGCTAAAGTGTTTTATTGTACAAATGTTTCATAGTGTGATTCCTAATCATTCATTTTTGACTTTTGGAATGGGGTAACTACTGACTTTTTTATTATTATTATTTTACAAATATTGTAAAATAATATTATATTATTTGTAAAATAATAATAATAATAGGTACTTCTTTATTTTTATCAGTATTGAGCACTGATTATGTAATGTTACAACCTATTTTAACCAATCGGGGGCCAGAGATTCTTGGGCTAGACCGTTGAAAAAATAAGAAGAATTATTATTCCATTATAGACTATCAGTGAGTGTAGATGAGCTATGTAATACCAAGAAAAATTCAGAAGTGGAATCAACATATTGAGTGGTAAAACTAATTGACCGATATCTAATAAATTAGAAAGTAAAAGTATAAAAGAAGAGGATATATTAAATATTTAAACCAAACGATGAAAATCAAAATAAGAAGAAAATACGATCAACCAAATTGAACGAAAAAATCTGAGTACCTACATGGGTGAGATTTTGTCCAATTCATAGAAACTAGTCACGACCACTACACAACAGATAGTTAAACTCAACAAGCACTATTAAACCAAACACAAGTGCTGACTAAAGAAAAAACTAAATATATTACAGTGAAAAAATTACAAAATATATTTATTTTAAAAAAGAGTGAACAAAACATTAATTTGTGGCTTCTCTGTAAAGTATACGGACGGCCATTTTGATTTGTTCAACTGCCTTGCGTAGTGAGACAAATTATTCGCTGTTGTCCGGCAAACAAACTGTTCCCGTATTAGTAAGAGTTAATTTATAGTTTATTGTAATGTATAGTACCTTTTCTTTGCATTTCTGACTTTTTTAACAGCTTCTGAGAATCCAAACCCTGAGATATACTAAAAAGTAAAGTTATTAACAATTTTAAGAATTATATAAAGAAATTTTAGAATCGAAACGAGCATTTGAGTCGATACGACTCAAACATATTTCGACATAAATGTCGATATATATTATAAAAGCAGTTAGAACGAATAATAAAAATAAACACCTTTTATTGGGAATTTAATTCGTCTTGTTATTTGTAGAATAAGCTTCATTTTCAGGAAATTTATAGCTAGCAGTGAGGAGTGTGGATATACGGACTACACGAATTGCACACACGGCAAAAAGAGACATAACCTACAACGAAACCGGCTGCGTCGGAGTCGACGGTCAACGTAAGCAGACAATTACCGGAAATATTTCAAGAGAGGGAGCCAGTCATACTCTCTCACTCTCTCTCTCTCTCTCTCTCTCTCTCTCTCTCTCTCTCTCTCTCTCTCTCTCTCTCTCTCTCTCTCTCTTTCTCTCGACAGTGAAAACCGTAGTAAAAACGACCACCGCTAATTCTCAAATCACTTTCTATTCAAACAACAACCGAAGATTGATAAAAAATGAAAAACTTAATAAATACAGTCAACTCGAGACTACAGATTATTACTTTGTTACGTCCCATACGGGAGAACTCGTGATACGTAACACTATCTATATATATATATATATATATATATATATATATTGCAACGATACATCTATAGCTGTATTAGGCATTATTTTAAATAAATGTAAATTTTGTATAATTTGTATAAGTTACGGGTAAATGGACAAGTCTGAAATTGCAGAAATATTTCATTGTTAGATTAGGGTAGCAACTAACCTGTTCCGACACACAGTGAACACCTGCTCAATTGTATGTGTGTTACACGTGTATCTTGTGTGTGTGAGTGAATCAGGCATAGACAGGAAACTCAGCAACCCGCCCCAAGTAATTAATAAAATAATTGTTTTAATTCACTGTGAGAAAACTAATTAATGTATGATCAAACCAAAGGCACCAAAGTGTGGGTAAAAATTATAGTTATCCCCAGTAACAAGATGACGTTAATAGAACACGTTATGCGAAGACAGTGCAAAATAAACGTGCTAAAAAATACGCCAATTACCCTAAGACGCTCAAATTAATATACTGTAGTGAGTGATTAATCGAAGTAGCTACGATTTGTGCTATCTCGATTCTGTGCAAAACAGTGCTATTTGCTAGTAATTGCAAATAGATGAAAAGGTTCGGTAGTGGGGGCTGTCACGAGATACGCAGGTATCGACAGAACTATTTTGGAGCCGACCAGCGCGGAATCTCGAGAGGGTATAAATTAAGGGTTCGACCAAAAACCCTTCTCTTTATTTCAAAACTCAGTGGCAGCCGGACATGCTGTCCGTCGGCAAAACAGTTTATATTTTTTATCCTATTACAAGTTGCAGTAACAAACGAAATGACGTTTATTAAAGTCACGACAATATTACGGGAAAAGTAAATACAGCAATAGTTAGTCTATCAAGAGTATATCCAGGAAATATGCTGTGGATCGACGCTGGACATCTATACGTATCCAGGGAAGCTGGCGTAGATCGACGCTGGACCCTAGACGTATCCAGGACCACGCCAGGACAAGACGAATGGAAAATTGACTCTAGACAACGCTGGAACCCTGACAACAGTCGTAAGATCATCAGAAATCGAGGTGACATGCTTAATGCATTTTAAATGATTTATAAAAACAAAAGAGCTCATAAAGACGATTACAAAAGAAAGTAAATTGAAACAGAGAAAGTATATATTTAGTAATAATATGTTAAAATGAAAATAAATGTTTAGTCTTAAGAATGAGCGATCGCATATATATAAAAGCAGTAATAAATGAAAGAGAATTTAAAGAAAAGAGAGTAGAGTTTATTATCAAAATAAATAGTAAAGTAATTAGATATTTGAAGTATAGAAAGATTAATTTAAAGTTGAATATTAAAACAAAAGCCAGTCTACAAGAAATTAATATAAAGTTAAATTGAAGTCAAAACATTGGTATAGACTGAGCGAGTAGAGGTCAGATCTAAGAAAAGACAATTTATTTCAATATAAGACTGTTTTAATTTTATAATAAATTAATAAAAATTATTTAACATGTTTAGATATAAGATTAACATGTTTAGATATAAGATTAACATGTTTAGATATAAGATTAACATGTTTAGATATAAGAATTTTTTAAATATGTGTAATATTGCATATCGTAAGATATCAACATTAAATAATGAGCAATATCGTGACCGACAAATTAATGATGTTTATGAATAATTTTAATAATGAAAAAATAATAAATATGAGTTTTTAATATTGATAATAAAAATACTCTTATTATATTTACACCTGAACCCCAAATACACGTACATGTTGTTAGTAATTTTATATAAAGTGTATGAGTTTAATGTACCAATTAAATTGCACAGAATATATAACTTGATACATTTTTATCGCCCTTGACGTGTGGCACGACACGCTTACATTTAATAACATTGTATCGTTGTAAAATATATATATTTTAACGGTACATAACACGGTCCCAATAAATGATAACTTTTGTGATACCATAAAGGTCAGAAATGGGTAAACTATAACGAGCTCAAAATTAAGTTGTATCACTAAACATTATAAACGATTAAAGTGATATACAGTGACAAGTGAGTTATAGTGTACCCAATGAGGTAATAAGTGAAGGTGAAGGGAACTTCTTACAGAATGGTACTGTAAATGTGAGAATTATAAACTATAATAGTAGATCATGATGCTACTAACTAATTATGTATTTTGTTTAGTTATTGTAGGATTTATATTGTGTAGTACCTATGTTAATTTTATATTTTTATAAAATAATGGTTTTATTGTATAAGATAACCCAGGGTTTGTGTTAAAAACTTAAAAGATTTAAATATCAGATGATAATGAAAATTAAAATAATACTGTATGAGGGAAATGGCAGAAGAAAATAGTCCAGTGTAAGAATACTATAAGAGATTAATAAATAATATATAAATTCATTTAAAGTTAATAGAAATATTAAATACTTATATCCAAAGTTATAAGAAAATAAACAGAAAACTATTATGTAAATCAAATTGGGAAAGAAACCAAAATTAAAAAGAATTATTTTTCTGTAAATCAAAAATAAATTTATAATAATTACAAACTGCCTATATACTAAAAAGTAAATAGCAGAACCAATAAAAAGATATATAAAAATTATGGGTTACTAAGAGTAACGAAAATAACAAGCATTGTTTAATCGAATTTGAAATTTAAACCTGTCCAGTTGACAAAATGATGAGATAAAAATTTATTAAAATATCCTTTTGAAACCTTTTGAAAAGCACAAAATTGTCACAAAATTAAAGAACAGTATAAACATGATGTACTACTACCTTAGTTATCAAAGCTAACTTGCTATACTCCATAATAAAAGTGAAAAAAACCATTTTGGACGAGTAGGCATAGCCTAGCAGAGTTCGAGTTTTAACGAGATAATATTTGCCGGACGGTTGTGAAATTACCACCAAATACGAACACCACCTGAGAAGCGGCTTCACCCAAGTAAGAACTTCAGAAGAGAGGTAATATAAACATTTCTTTTAATATTTAACGAAGAAACCTCAAACGGAATGGTCGTGTAGTCCATAAACGATTAAAGTGTAACCACATGTTTTAATAAAAACAAACGCAATCTGCTCTCTTACGCACATTTCCGGAGCTACGTACTAAGCGAAAATAAACAAATTTTTAATATTTTTCCTATATTTGTAAAGCGTAGTATAATTATCCATTTCTGACCATCTCATAACAAAAAGAACTTACCCTTAACCCTGGGGAAAATAACTAAAAGAATTATATGTTGATTGATGTTTAAACAAAAGATAAAATTGTAAAATCGCTCAAAACTGTATATTTTTTATGACAATTCCTTGTTACTCAATGAAGTCGATATCATGTACTAGTTAATGAAAATATCGATTGTAATATTTGTATTTTGGCGGAAGGGAAAAAACCAATAATATAAACAATAAATATTATTGAAAAAATGATATTGAATTATAAAAATGTGTTTCCTTTCTTGTAGTGGGTAGTTGTAGTAGGTTTCAGAACAAATAAGAAGAGGACGATCCACCGGGTCATATTCTGCCACAGTGTCGTCTGGTTAACCTATGTTTGGAGACTCGTGTCAAAATCAGCTGATTCGGTTCACGGCGAATATTTGAAAAAATTTAAAAATCGTCTAAACCGAGGGTAAACAAACGGTACTTGCTCTCTCTTCAAAATAAGGCTAAACAACTTCCCTACTTGACCCAAATCACACACACACTCGATTTCTGCTTTGTTTGAGTAACATTACCAACAACTTTATTTAAACTTCGGTCTTTATAATTCATAAGTGGCGACTGCGGAGAGGTGTTCTGACCGATCTGAGACTGTAAAAAAGACAGACGTTTTGCTGGTACCTCTAAAAAACCAGATACGTTACAAATTGGCGAACCCAACATTGGGCTGAATTCATTATAAACCCGTAATTGTAATACACTCTTGGAGAGGCGGAAACCTTCAAATAAAACGTCACGTTACAAAATTGACGCTTACAACGTGGGGCAAATAAAACAAAGTTTCCATTAAGTAAAGTACTATTTAAGGATCGGAGAGACACACTAAATACCCGCAACGTTACAAAATTGGCGCTCAACGTAAAAGGGCTGTAATTAGAAAAGAATTTTGGGATATTCAATAAATTAATATACCAACAAACCTAATTATCGTCAGCAGTTATGAGAAAACAAGAAATGCATAATACCAGAGGCAGATCGAAGAAGAGGGCAGAAGAAAAGGAGAAGGAAGAAGGTGGACAGGAACGAGAGATAGAAATATTAAGGGACAGCGAAATGGAACAACCAGTGGGTGATAAAGAGAAACCGAAGTAATCACAGATACGGAAAAGGAAATAGTGGAAGAGGATGCCCAAGGGGACCAACCAGACAAAGCGGTAGCCAGAGAAGAACCTAATTGGCAAGACATGATGAAATTTATGGCAGAACAATTTAAGGAACAGAATAAACAAACTAATGAACAATTTAGAAAACAGGAGGAAACTTTAAAACAAAACAATGAGGAAAATAAGGAGAATTTTAAGAAACAGGAGGAACAAAATAGACAGACCAATGAGAAAATCGATAGCATTCAGGAAAGTTTAGTCAAACAACTAAATGAGAAAATAGAGACCATTCATGGAAATATCAAACAAAACATGAATGAACAATACAATGAACTGAAAGAAACTGTTGAAGGACAAAGAGAAGAGATGGATGCAAAATTTGAAGAGAATAATGAGAATTTAAAACAAATTGAGGGTAAGATAGAGAACTTCAACAAGGAATTAAGAGAAAATCTAGAGAGTAAAATTGAACGGGTCAGTAATACGCTTAGCCAAAGAGTAGATGAATATAAGGAAGAGGCAGAGAAGAAAGTAATAGAAACCAATCAAAGGTTGGATAAAACAGAAGAAAAGATGGAACTAATTAAAACAGGAATTGACGCCCGAATGGAAAAGGAAGAACAAAATAATCAAGTTCGTGTAATGGCCATACGCCAAGAAAACAATGACCAGTTAGATAGTATCAAAGGCAGTCTAAACTGTAAATTTTCGGTGTTTCATAAAACAGTAGAGAATGTAAAAAAACAGTGTAACAGCCAAGCAGAGAAATTAGACAATTTTGCAACAAATACAAACCAATTTTCAAGGTGACATTAATAGAATAAGTTCTAGATCTGCATGCAACAGTCATCATGTTTTTCAAGATAGTAAGGAAAGTGTAAACTTTCCGGATTATCGCAGGAACCCACTCGAATTTTTAGGGAGAGTAGACGAAATTTTGAATAGATCAAAGGAGAATCGATGGAATATGATCAAAGGTATATTAGACGAATCTTTTAAAACATCAATGATAATTGGTGGACGGTAATCAGGAACGAGGTGTGTGATTATGGGGGTTTCAAAACAATGTTCAAACTTAAGTACTGGTCGGAGTCAGTACAAAACATTATTAGGGACGATATTTGTCATGGTAGGTATGACCGTACAATGGGACAAACACCTACGGCTTACTTTCTGGGGAAGGTGTGTATAGCAAAGTATTTAGACCCAAAGATCCCGGAAGAGTGTCTAGTGACCAAGATTGCGTATCATTTCGAAGAGAAGATCATCAGTGCCCGATTAAGTGGACAAATAAAAACTATTGGAGGCATGGAAGCGCTACTAGAAAATTATGAGCAGGAATCTTATTATAGGAGAAGTAGATGGAGGTCAGGGAATACTGAGGAGCGGAAGAATGAACCACCAAGAGAGAATCGACCTAGAGTAAATTATGTACATGCTAATAACAATTATTTTAATAATAGATATCGAGGAAGATGGCCAAATTATAACAGTCGAAATTACAGACACGATTTTATCACCGAGAAGAAGGTCCACAAAGGAGTAGGAGTGAAGAGCAACCTAGATTCAGAAATAGTGATGAAGAAAGGAGACCAATAAGCAATATTCAACATAATGAAAATGTTGAATCGAATAATGATAATGATGGAAATAGGGGAAACGGGTACCAGCAGTGAGAAGATGTGATTGCCCGTCACTGCTAGAAACAACAGGGCACAGAATTTACCACAAACCCAATTATAATAATAAATTAAACAAACCAATAACCATTATCAGAAATAATTTTTAAAAAAATATACAGTCAGAGTTAATGGAAGAAAGAGCAATTAAAGAGTCATCACCAAACAATGACATAGTCTATATACAAATAAAATTAAATGGAGTGTCAGCAGAGGCCATGATTGATACAGGAGCCAATATTTCAATTATTGATCAATTAGAACTAGATCGTATTACTGAGCTAACTACTGAGAGAATACCTACTTTACCAATTAATAATTTAACAATTGTTGGTGCCACAGGGAAACAAAATAAAACCATCAGGAAACAAGTGTCTTTGAATGTTACCACTAATGGAATAGGAATACCTATGGGATTTTTAGTAGCAAAAGGGCTACCGTTTAGGGTGTTAATAGGGTGTGATATGCTACGGCGACACACTGCAATCATAAATCTGGCCAGGGGTATAGTAACGTTGAGCACAGAAAATGGTGAGTTAACGGCTGAGATAATTGGTAGCCAAAGTGCCCCTCAGTGTCCGAGCTCATTTTTTGTTAGGGAGGATAATAGATTAACCCTAGGTAAAAACACAGAAGTAACAGAATCAAAGATTTGGCAAGAGAAGATAGAAGAAATAATTGAGTTTCAGAATATGCAGGCACCGGAAATAATTAGTGTAGAACAAAAACAACAGCTTATAAAAATTTATAATAAATATAAATCAGTATTCTCAGAATCACCAGGAAAAGCAAAAAACTTCTTGTGTGAACTAAAGTTCAAGGAAAATGTAAATTTTAATAAACGATCATACCCTATTGCTCAAGCTTTGAAAGAGGCAGCAAGGAAAGAAATTCAAAGAATGATATTAGAAGACATAATTGAAAGAAGTAGTTCTCCGTATACCAGCCCATTGGTAGCTATACCGAAGAAAGATGGTCAAGTCAGACTATGTCTTGATGCTCGGGAGTTGAATAAAATTCTCATTAACGATCGCACGTCTCCAGGTGAGATTGAAGAAATAATGAAAAAATTCTATGGATGCAAGTACATGAGTACTTGGGATGCAGTCTGTGGATATTGGCAAATAGAGTTGCACCCTAACAGCAGACAATATGTTGCTTTCATATTCGAAGGACGAAATTATCATTTTAAGCGTTTGCCTTTCGGATTGGTAAATTCTGTGGCCGTGTTCATCCAATGCATGGACCAAATTTTAGGTAAGGAAGTTTTAGATTTTACTACCATATATGTGGATGACATATTAATTACGTCTTGTACTTGGGAGGAGCATTGTAACCGAGTGGAAACAGTGTTAAATAAACTCTTGCAACATAATATAACTTTAAAACTGGATAAATCTAAATTTATCACACATGATCTACCATTTTTAGGGTTCATTTTATCTGCTACTGGAATTAAACCATCTCCTGAAAAAGTAAAGGCTATCCAAGATTTTCCTAAACCAAAAAACTTGAAACAATTACAATCCTTTTTGGGGATATGCAACTATTATAGGAAATTTCAACAGAATTATTCAGAAGTAACAGCCAAATTCCAATGTTTACTTTCAAAGAAAAACAAGTGGAAATGGGAAGAAAGTGAAGATAATAATTTTCAGATAGTAAAAAATAAATTTCTTGACAGCATCATGTTACATCACCCAAATTTTAATAAACGTTTTTTCATAAATTGTGATGCTAGTAACATTAGCCTTGGAAGTGAGCTATATCAGGAAGATGAGGAAGGAAATCATGGGGTCATCAGTTTTGCAAGCAGAGTACTGAGTAGTTGTGAGAGGAATTATACAGTAACTGAAAAGGAACTGCTGAGTGTTGTGTTCTCATGTATAAAATTTCGAACATTTATATTGGGATACCCAGTAACCATCAGAACCGATCATAGATCAATTTCGTTTTTAAAAAATTGCAAACTTAACCACGGCAGACTCACCAGATGGGTATTAATACTTCAAGAGTATAATTTAGACTGGGAATATATTCCGGGTAAGAAGAATGTAATAGCAGACCGATTATCACGGATTAATCTAGAAAAAGGAACTTGTGAAATAGAACCAGAAAGTATTGGAAAAATATATTACATTATTAAGATGAAAAAGGAGTTACAAGATATAATTAATAAAATAAAAGTCGATCAACAAAGGGACACTAAATTAACAAAAATTAAGGGACGAATATTACAACATGACCCTATAATAATGAAATTTTTCTGTGTTTATGAAGAGATCCTTTTTATTCGTCCTACCATTAAGGATCATGTATGGAAGATGTATGTGCCAGAAGCAACAGAAGTAGCCCTGATTAAGGATTATCATGAAAGATATGGTCACATGGGATCACTCAAAGTTATTAAAGCTCTATCTGAACACTGTTACGTGAAAGCTATGAATAAGAGAGTTAGAGTAATAGTAAAAAACTGTAACATATGCCAGCTAGTAAAAGTAAATAATGAGAAGAGAACGGGAGCAATGGTTGCAATAAAATCTAATAATAAACTTGAAAAGACATTTTTGGATATATGTGGACCTTTTCCCCGAAGTGGAGGGAGACATAAATATAAATATATAATCATTATCTTTGATCATTATACGAAATATACAAAACTCTACGCTATCAGTAGAGCCACAACGAAGAAAATTCTAGAAGTAATCATTCAAAAATACTTACCTGAGTTGGGAAAACCGGAAACAGTTATAACAGATCATGGAACGCAATTTCGGGGTAAAACGTGGAAAGAAGAATTGAGAAAATGGCAAATAAGGACCTACAAAACATCAGTGTACCACTCTAGTAGTAATCCTCCTGAACGTGTATTAAGGGAAGTTGGCAGAATTCTACGTACATACTGTCACCAAGAACATAAAAACTGGAGCCAATACATCGAACCAGCAGAGACTTTCCTTAATTGGTCATACCATGACACTATCGGAACTAGCCCTTATCACGTAATGTTTGATAAACCACCACCAAGAGAAATTACCTCGTTGATAAATATTCCTCCAGGAGAGAGAGTAGAGTTCGACAAAGTGGAAATGCACAACAGAGTGTTGCATAAAGTGGAACTTCAACAAAAAAGGGATCAAGTAAAAAAGAGAAGATTGGATACATACCAGATGGGAGATAATGTATTAATCAAAAATAGACAACTACCCAGTTCTATAGAGGGTATTGCTCGGAAGCTACTGTTACTTTATACTGGACCTTACCTCATAACCCAGGTGAAGGGGAATAATACTTATGAAATAAAACAATTAACAATAATAGAATAAAGGGAGTGTATAACCAGTCGGAAATGAAACACTATTACGAAGAAAAAAACCAAGAATATTAGGAGAATTGAAACAATCAACAATTTATTTTAATAAACGAGTAAAACCAAAATAAATTTGTTCTAGTGGGGGGGTTTTATGTAACGGTACATAACCCGGTCCCAATAAATGATAACTTTTGTGATACCATAAAGGTCAGAAATGGGTAAACTATAACGAGCTCAAAATTAAGTTGTATCACTAAACATTATAAACGATTAAAGTGATATACAGTGACAAGTGAGTTATAGTGTACCCAATGAGGTAATAAGTGAAGGTGAAGGGAACTTCTTACAGAATGGTACTGTAAATGTGAGAATTATAAACTATAATAGTAGATCATGATGCTACTAACTAATTATGTATTTTGTTTAGTTATTGTAGGATTTATATTGTGTAGTACCTATGTTAATTTTATATTTTTATAAAATAATGGTTTTATTGTATAAGATAACCCAGGGTTTGTGTTAAAAACTTAAAAGATTTAAATATCAGATGATAATGAAAATTAAAATAATACTGTATGAGGGAAATGGCAGAAGAAAATAGTCCAGTGTAAGAATACTATAAGAGATTAATAAATAATATATAAATTCATTTAAAGTTAATAGAAATATTAAATACTTATATCCAAAGTTATAAGAAAATAAACAGAAAACTATTATGTAAATCAAATTGGGAAAGAAACCAAAATTAAAAAGAATTATTTTTCTGTAAATCAAAAATAAATTTATAATAATTACAAACTGCCTATATACTAAAAAGTAAATAGCAGAACCAATAAAAAGATATATAAAAATTATGGGTTACTAAGAGTAACGAAAATAACAAGCATTGTTTAATCGAATTTGAAATTTAAACCTGTCCAGTTGACAAAATGATGAGATAAAAATTTATTAAAATATCCTTTTGAAACCTTTTGAAAAGCACAAAATTGTCACAAAATTAAAGAACAGTATAAACATGATGTACTACTACCTTAGTTATCAAAGCTAACTTGCTATACTCCATAATAAAAGTGAAAAAAACCATTTTGGACGAGTAGGCATAGCCTAGCAGAGTTCGAGTTTTAACGAGATAATATTTGCCGGACGGTTGTGAAATTACCACCAAATACGAACACCACCTGAGAAGCGGCTTCACCCAAGTAAGAACTTCAAGAAGAGAGGTAATATAAACATTTCTTTTAATATTTAACGAAGAAACCTCAAACGGAATGGTCGTGTAGTCCATAAACGATTAAAGTGTAACCACATGTTTTAATAAAAACAAACGCAATCTGCTCTCTTACGCACATTTCCGGAGCTACGTACTAAGCGAAAATAAACAAATTTTTAATATTTTTCCTATATTTGTAAAGCGTAGTATAATTATCCATTTCTGACCATCTCATAACAAAAAGAACTTACCCTTAACCCTGGGGAAAATAACTAAAAGAATTATATGTTGATTGATGTTTAAACAAAAGATAAAATTGTAAAATCGCTCAAAACTGTATATTTTTTATGACAATTCCTTGTTACTCAATGAAGTCGATATCATGTACTAGTTAATGAAAATATCGATTGTAATATTTGTATTTTGGCGGAAGGGAAAAAACCAATAATATAAACAATAAATATTATTGAAAAAATGATATTGAATTATAAAAATGTGTTTCCTTTCTTGTAGTGGGTAGTTGTAGTAGGTTTCAGAACAAATAAGATGAGGACGATCCACCGGGTCATATTCTGCCACAGTGTCGTCTGGTTAACCTATGTTTGGAGACTCGTGTCAAAATCAGCTGATTCGGTTCACGGCGAATATTTGAAAAAATTTAAAAATCGTCTAAACCGAGGGTAAACAAACGGTACTTGCTCTCTCTTCAAAATAAGGCTAAACAACTTCCCTACTTGACCCAAATCACACACACACTCGATTTCTGCTTTGTTTGAGTAACATTACCAACAACTTTATTTAAACTTCGGTCTTTATAATTCATAAGTGGCGACTGCGGAGAGGTGTTCTGACCGATCTGAGACTGTAAAAAAGACAGACGTTTTGCTGGTACCTCTAAAAAACCAGATACGTTACAAATTGGCGAACCCAACATTGGGGCTGAATTCATTATAAACCCGTAATTGTAATACACTCTTGGAGAGGCGGAAACCTTCAAATAAAACGTCACGTTACAAAATTGACGCTTACAACGTGGGGCAAATAAAACAAAGTTTCCATTAAGTAAAGTACTATTTAAGGATCGGAGAGACACACTAAATACCCGCAACGTTACAAAATTGGCGCTCAACGTAAAAGGGCTGTAATTAGAAAAGAATTTTGGGATATTCAATAAATTAATATACCAACAAACCTAATTATCGTCAGCAGTTATGAGAAAACAAGAAATGCATAATACCAGAGGCAGATCGAAGAAGAGGGCAGAAGAAAAGGAGAAGGAAGAAGGTGGACAGGAACGAGAGATAGAAATATTAAGGGACAGCGAAATGGAACAACCAATGGGTGATAAAGAAGAAACCGAAGTAATCACAGATACGGAAAAGGAAATAGTGGAAGAGGATGCCCAAGGGGACCAACCAGACAAAGCGGTAGCCAGAGAAGAACCTAATTGGCAAGACATGATGAAATTTATGGCAGAACAATTTAAGGAACAGAATAAACAAACTAATGAACAATTTAGAAAACAGGAGGAAACTTTAAAACAAAACAATGAGGAAAATAAGGAGAATTTTAAGAAACAGGAGGAACAAAATAGACAGACCAATGAGAAAATCGATAGCATTCAGGAAAGTTTAGTCAAACAACTAAATGAGAAAATAGAGACCATTCATGGAAATATCAAACAAAACATGAATGAACAATACAATGAACTGAAAGAAACTGTTGAAGGACAAAGAGAAGAGATGGATGCAAAATTTGAAGAGAATAATGAGAATTTAAAACAAATTGAGGGTAAGATAGAGAACTTCAACAAGGAATTAAGAGAAAATCTAGAGAGTAAAATTGAACGGGTCAGTAATACGCTTAGCCAAAGAGTAGATGAATATAAGGAAGAGGCAGAGAAGAAAGTAATAGAAACCAATCAAAGGTTGGATAAAACAGAAGAAAAGATGGAACTAATTAAAACAGGAATTGACGCCCGAATGGAAAAGGAAGAACAAAATAATCAAGTTCGTGTAATGGCCATACGCCAAGAAAACAATGACCAGTTAGATAGTATCAAAGGCAGTCTAAACTGTAAATTTTCGGTGTTTCATAAAACAGTAGAGAATGTAAAAAAACAGTGTAACAGCCAAGCAGAGAAATTAGACAATTTGCAACAAATACAAACCAATTTTCAAGGTGACATTAATAGAATAAGTTCTAGATCTGCATGCAACAGTCATCATGTTTTTCAAGATAGTAAGGAAAGTGTAAACTTTCCGGATTATCGCAGGAACCCACTCGAATTTTTAGGGAGAGTAGACGAAATTTTGAATAGATCAAAGGAGAATCGATGGAATATGATCAAAGGTATATTAGACGAATCTTTTAAAAACATCAATGATAATTGGTGGACGGTAATCAGGAACGAGGTGTGTGATTATGGGGGTTTCAAAACAATGTTCAAACTTAAGTACTGGTCGGAGTCAGTACAAAACATTATTAGGGACGATATTTGTCATGGTAGGTATGACCGTACAATGGGACAAACACCTACGGCTTACTTTCTGGGGAAGGTGTGTATAGCAAAGTATTTAGACCCAAAGATCCCGGAAGAGTGTCTAGTGACCAAGATTGCGTATCATTTCGAAGAGAAGATCATCAGTGCCCGATTAAGTGGACAAATAAAAACTATTGGAGGCATGGAAGCGCTACTAGAAAATTATGAGCAGGAATCTTATTATAGGAGAAGTAGATGGAGGTCAGGGAATACTGAGGAGCGGAAGAATGAACCACCAAGAGAGAATCGACCTAGAGTAAATTATGTACATGCTAATAACAATTATTTTAATAATAGATATCGAGGAAGATGGCCAAATTATAACAGTCGAAATTACAGACACGATTTTATCACCGAGAAGAAGGTCCACAAAGGAGTAGGAGTGAAGAGCAACCTAGATTCAGAAATAGTGATGAAGAAAGGAGACCAATAAGCAATATTCAACATAATGAAAATGTTGAATCGAATAATGATAATGATGGAAATAGGGGAAACGGGTACCAGCAGTGAGAAGATGTGATTGCCCGTCACTGCTAGAAACAACAGGGCACAGAATTTACCACAAACCCAATTATAATAATAAATTAAACAAACCAATAACCATTATCAGAAATAATTTTTAAAAAAATATACAGTCAGAGTTAATGGAAGAAAGAGCAATTAAAGAGTCATCACCAAACAATGACATAGTCTATATACAAATAAAATTAAATGGAGTGTCAGCAGAGGCCATGATTGATACAGGAGCCAATATTTCAATTATTGATCAATTAGAACTAGATCGTATTACTGAGCTAACTACTGAGAGAATACCTACTTTACCAATTAATAATTTAACAATTGTTGGTGCCACAGGGAAACAAAATAAAACCATCAGGAAACAAGTGTCTTTGAATGTTACCACTAATGGAATAGGAATACCTATGGGATTTTTAGTAGCAAAAGGGCTACCGTTTAGGGTGTTAATAGGGTGTGATATGCTACGGCGACACACTGCAATCATAAATCTGGCCAGGGGTATAGTAACGTTGAGCACAGAAAATGGTGAGTTAACGGCTGAGAGAATTGGTAGCCAAAGTGCCCCTCAGTGTCCGAGCTCATTTTTTGTTAGGGAGGATAATAGATTAACCCTAGGTAAAAACACAGAAGTAACAGAATCAAAGATTTGGCAAGAGAAGATAGAAGAAATAATTGAGTTTCAGAATATGCAGGCACCGGAAATAATTAGTGTAGAACAAAAACAACAGCTTATAAAAATTTATAATAAATATAAATCAGTATTCTCAGAATCACCAGGAAAAGCAAAAAACTTCTTGTGTGAACTAAAGTTCAAGGAAAATGTAAATTTTAATAAACGATCATACCCTATTGCTTAAGCTTTGAAAGAGGCAGCAAGGAAAGAAATTCAAAGAATGATATTAGAAGACATAATTGAAAGAAGTAGTTCTCCGTATACCAGCCCATTGGTAGCTATACCGAAGAAAGATGGTCAAGTCAGACTATGTCTTGATGCTCGGGAGTTGAATAAAATTCTCATTAACGATCGCACGTCTCCAGGTGAGATTGAAGAAATAATGAAAAAATTCTATGGATGCAAGTACATGAGTACTTGGGATGCAGTCTGTGGATATTGGCAAATAGAGTTGCACCCTAACAGCAGACAATATGTTGCTTTCATATTCGAAGGACGAAATTATCATTTTAAGCGTTTGCCTTTCGGATTGGTAAATTCTGTGGCCGTGTTCATCCAATGCATGGACCAAATTTTAGGTAAGGAAGTTTTAGATTTTACTACCATATATGTGGATGACATATTAATTACGTCTTGTACTTGGGAGGAGCATTGTAACCGAGTGGAAACAGTGTTAAATAAACTCTTGCAACATAATATAACTTTAAAACTGGATAAATCTAAATTTATCACACAAGATCTACCATTTTTAGGGTTCATTTTATCTGCTACTGGAATTAAACCATCTCCTGAAAAAGTAAAGGCTATCCAAGATTTTCCTAAACCAAAAAACTTGAAACAATTACAATCCTTTTTGGGGATATGCAACTATTATAGGAAATTTCAACAGAATTATTCAGAAGTAACAGCCAAATTCCAATGTTTACTTTCAAAGAAAAACAAGTGGAAATGGGAAGAAAGTGAAGATAATAATTTTCAGATAGTAAAAAATAAATTTCTTGACAGCATCATGTTACATCACCCAAATTTTAATAAACGTTTTTTCATAAATTGTGATGCTAGTAACATTAGCCTTGGAAGTGAGCTATATCAGGAAGATGAGGAAGGAAATCATGGGGTCATCAGTTTTGCAAGCAGAGTACTGAGTAGTTGTGAGAGGAATTATACAGTAACTGAAAAGGAACTGCTGAGTGTTGTGTTCTCATGTATAAAATTTCGAACATTTATATTGGGATACCCAGTAACCATCAGAACCGATCATAGATCAATTTCGTTTTTAAAAAATTGCAAACTTAACCACGGCAGACTCACCAGATGGGTATTAATACTTCAAGAGTATAATTTAGACTGGGAATATATTCCGGGTAAGAAGAATGTAATAGCAGACCGATTATCACGGATTAATCTAGAAAAAGGAACTTGTGAAATAGAACCAGAAAGTATTGGAAAAATATATTACATTATTAAGATGAAAAAGGAGTTACAAGATATAATTAATAAAATAAAAGTCGATCAACAAAGGGACACTAAATTAACAAAAATTAAGGGACGAATATTACAACATGACCCTATAATAATGAAATTTTTCTGTGTTTATGAAGAGATCCTTTTTATTCGTCCTACCATTAAGGATCATGTATGGAAGATGTATGTGCCAGAAGCAACAGAAGTAGCCCTGATTAAGGATTATCATGAAAGATATGGTCACATGGGATCACTCAAAGTTATTAAAGCTCTATCTGAACACTGTTACGTGAAAGCTATGAATAAGAGAGTTAGAGTAATAGTAAAAAACTGTAACATATGCCAGCTAGTAAAAGTAAATAATGAGAAGAGAACGGGAGCAATGGTTGCAATAAAATCTAATAATAAACTTGAAAAGACATTTTTGGATATATGTGGACCTTTTCCCCGAAGTGGAGGGAGACATAAATATAAATATATAATCATTATCTTTGATCATTATACGAAATATACAAAACTCTACGCTATCAGTAGAGCCACAACGAAGAAAATTCTAGAAGTAATCATTCAAAAATACTTACCTGAGTTGGGAAAACCGGAAACAGTTATAACAGATCATGGAACGCAATTTCGGGGTAAAACGTGGAAAGAAGAATTGAGAAAATGGCAAATAAGGACCTACAAAACATCAGTGTACCACTCTAGTAGTAATCCTCCTGAACGTGTATTAAGGGAAGTTGGCAGAATTCTACGTACATACTGTCACCAAGAACATAAAAACTGGAGCCAATACATCGAACCAGCAGAGACTTTCCTTAATTGGTCATACCATGACACTATCGGAACTAGCCCTTATCAGGTAATGTTTGATAAACCACCACCAAGAGAAATTACCTCGTTGATAAATTTTCCTCCAGGAGAGAGAGTAGAGTTCGACAAAGTGGAAATGCACAACAGAGTGTTGCATAAAGTGGAACTTCAACAAAAAAGGGATCAAGTAAAAAAGAGAAGATTGGATACATACCAGATGGGAGATAATGTATTAATCAAAAATAGACAACTACCCAGTTCTATAGAGGGTATTGCTCGGAAGCTACTGTTACTTTATACTGGACCTTACCTCATAGCCCAGGTGAAGGGGAATAATACTTATGAAATAAAACAATTAACAATAATAGAATAAAGGGAGTGTATAACCAGTCGGAAATGAAACACTATTACGAAGAAAAAAACCAAGAATATTAGGAGAATTGAAACAATCAACAATTTATTTTAATAAACGAGTAAAACCAAAATAAATTTGTTCTAGTGGGGGGGTTTTATGTAACGGTACATAACCCGGTCCCAATAAATGATAACTTTTGTGATACCATAAAGGTCAGAAATGGGTAAACTATAACGAGCTCAAAATTAAGTTGTATCACTAAACATTATAAACGATTAAAGTGATATACAGTGACAAGTGAGTTATAGTGTACCCAATGAGGTAATAAGTGAAGGTGAAGGGAACTTCTTACAGAATGGTACTGTAAATGTGAGAATTATAAACTATAATAGTAGATCATGATGCTACTAACTAATTATGTATTTTGTTTAGTTATTGTAGGATTTATATTGTGTAGTACCTATGTTAATTTTATATTTTTATAAAATAATGGTTTTATTGTATAAGATAACCCAGGGTTTGTGTTAAAAACTTAAAAGATTTAAATATCAGATGATAATGAAAATTAAAATAATACTGTATGAGGGAAATGGCAGAAGAAAATAGTCCAGTGTAAGAATACTATAAGAGATTAATAAATAATATATAAATTCATTTAAAGTTAATAGAAATATTAAATACTTATATCCAAAGTTATAAGAAAATAAACAGAAAACTATTATGTAAATCAAATTGGGAAAGAAACCAAAATTAAAAAGAATTATTTTTCTGTAAATCAAAAATAAATTTATAATAATTACAAACTGCCTATATACTAAAAAGTAAATAGCAGAACCAATAAAAAGATATATAAAAATTATGGGTTACTAAGAGTAACGAAAATAACAAGCATTGTTTAATCGAATTTGAAATTTAAACCTGTCCAGTTGACAAAATGATGAGATAAAAATTTATTAAAATATCCTTTTGAAACCTTTTGAAAAGCACAAAATTGTCACAAAATTAAAGAACAGTATAAACATGATGTACTACTACCTTAGTTATCAAAGCTAACTTGCTATACTCCATAATAAAAGTGAAAAAAACCATTTTGGACGAGTAGGCATAGCCTAGCAGAGTTCGAGTTTTAACGAGATAATATTTGCCGGACGGTTGTGAAATTACCACCAAATACGAACACCACCTGAGAAGCGGCTTCACCCAAGTAAGAACTTCAAGAAGAGAGGTAATATAAATATTTCTTTTAATATTTAACGAAGAAACCTCAAACGGAATGGTCGTGTAGTCCATAAACGATTAAAGTGTAACCACATGTTTTAATAAAAACAAACGCAATCTGCTCTCTTACGCACATTTCCGGAGCTACGTACTAAGCGAAAATAAACAAATTTTTAATATTTTTCCTATATTTGTAAAGCGTAGTATAATTATCCATTTCTGACCATCTCATAACAAAAAGAACTTACCCTTAACCCTGGGGAAAATAACTAAAAGAATTATATGTTGATTGATGTTTAAACAAAAGATAAAATTGTAAAATCGCTCAAAACTGTATATTTTTTATGACAATTCCTTGTTACTCAATGAAGTCGATATCATGTACTAGTTAATGAAAATATCGATTGTAATATTTGTATTTTGGCGGAAGGGAAAAAACCAATAATATAAACAATAAATATTATTGAAAAAATGATATTGAATTATAAAAATGTGTTTCCTTTCTTGTAGTGGATAGTTGTAGTAGGTTTCAGAACAAATAAGAAGAGGACGATCCACCGGGTCATATTCTGCCACAGTGTCGTCTGGTTAACCTATGTTTGGAGACTCGTGTCAAAATCAGCTGATTCGGTTCACGGCGAATATTTGAAAAAATTTAGAAATCGTCTAAACCGAGGGTAAACAAACGGTACTTGCTCTCTCTTCAAAATAAGGCTAAACAACTTCCCTACTTGACCCAAATCACACACACACTCGATTTCTGCTTTGTTTGAGTAACATTACCAACAACTTTATTTAAACTTCGGTCTTTATAATTCATAAGTGGCGACTGCGGAGAGGTGTTCTGACCGATCTGAGACTGTAAAAAAGACAGACGTTTTGCTGGTACCTCTAAAAAACCAGATACGTTACAAATTGGCGAACCCAACATTGGGGCTGAATTCATTATAAACCCGTAATTGTAATACACTCTTGGAGAGGCGGAAACCTTCAAATAAAACGTCACGTTACAAAATTGACGCTTACAACGTGGGGCAAATAAAACAAAGTTTCCATTAAGTAAAGTACTATTTAAGGATCGGAGAGACACACTAAATACCCGCAACGTTACAAAATTGGCGCTCAACGTAAAAGGGCTGTAATTAGAAAAGAATTTTGGGATATTCAATAAATTAATATACCAACAAACCTAATTATCGTCAGCAGTTATGAGAAAACAAGAAATGCATAATACCAGAGGCAGATCGAAGAAGAGGGCAGAAGAAAAGGAGAAGGAAGAAGGTGGACAGGAACGAGAGATAGAAATATTAAGGGACAGCGAAATGGAACAACCAATGGGTGATAAAGAAGAAACCGAAGTAATCACAGATACGGAAAAGGAAATAGTGGAAGAGGATGCCCAAGGGGACCAACCAGACAAAGCGGTAGCCAGAGAAGAACCTAATTGGCAAGACATGATGAAATTTATGGCAGAACAATTTAAGGAACAGAATAAACAAACTAATGAACAATTTAGAAAACAGGAGGAAACTTTAAAACAAAACAATGAGGAAAATAAGGAGAATTTTAAGAAACAGGAGGAACAAAATAGACAGACCAATGAGAAAATCGATAGCATTCAGGAAAGTTTAGTCAAACAACTAAATGAGAAAATAGA